>OX451736.1:98048321-98648321 GCA_948472305.1 Vicia faba
ATAGAGAATATAAAATTTATTTTCTGATGTAGAAGATCAGACAAAACTGCAAACCACAGAGGATACAAAAATTTATACCTCACCAAACCAAGACTCTTTGATACCACTTGTTGGAAAAAATAAATCATTGAAAAAGAGGAACAAAATAACAACACAAGAGATTAACGTGGAAACTCCAAAATCGGAGAAAAAACCACGATCGTTGTCAAATGACAACCATAGAATATCACTATGTGAAATTGTTACAACACATAGACTACCCTCAAATACCCTCCAAGGCCTTAATAACCCATACTCTCCAAAGAAAATATTTAACTACGTCTCACAACATGCTAAAATAAGAGTATAAGAGAAAATAATAAAAGTCAACTACAAGCTTAAAGTGTTTTTGACTTGTACATCTTGTAAAAAAAACTTGAATCCTATATATAGCCTTGGAACTCCATCTTTATTAACTAAACTAAGCAATGTGAGGCTTGGAAAAACTTTAATTTTATATATATAGTTTGGGACTCCCTCTTCCTTAACAAAAATAAAGAATGTGGGACTTCTTCAACATGTATATTTTCAACCAACCCGCCAAACAACACTAGATGGAATATGTGAATAGGCATCCTATCTATACTTGCAGTAAATTGAATATGTGAATACATAAGAGTCATATAGTTGAATTTTATATTTATTAAATTTTATAAAATCAATTGAATCAATATTATTGCATAACAATACATATAATGGTACCTACATACCTCCCTCTTGTGACTATTATAGCAAATATTTTTGTAGATTAATTAAATAGTTTATATTTGGGCTACATAAGAGATTAGATACATAAATTATTTAATGAATCTAAAAAGAAAATATTTTCTTATAATATGATCGGAGGAAGCATAAACTAATTGAATCCATAATTGTAATTACAACAAGTGCCATGATTTGATTATCAAATAGTAATTATATAAAATCAATTAAATCACTTATGTGATTCAGTACCTGTCCATAATGGTGTCCTTAAAATTTCTTTATTCAACCAAAGATGTCATATAGTTCTATTTCAATTACATGGTTGTTATGTTATGATTTTGACCAATGGTTTCGATGATGTCAACACGTCGTTCAAATAAAATTCTTTACCTCTTTTCTCTTCTTTCATTGCAAACTTTAATTAAAAAATCCCACCATCTTTTCTCTTTCTCTTCTCGCGCCTATTTCTCTGTCTCTCTCTCTCTCTATCTCTTCTCTCTTCTCCTACTCTCCTCTCTCTCTCTCCTCTCTCTCTCTCGCTATCTCTCTCCTCTCTCTCTCTCTCTCTCTCTCTCTCTCTCTCTCTCTCTCTCTCTCTCTCTCTCTCTCTCTCTCTCTCTCTCTCTCTCTCTCTCTCTCTCTCTTTCTCTTTCTCTTTCCTTCTGCTCTCTTGCTTTTGTCTCTCTCTTCCCTTTTGCACTTCTTCTTCCATTTCTTTCTCTTTCTCTATCGTTAAGGAATGGTAACAATAGTTTTGTTGTACCCCAATATTTTCTCTCTCATTTATCAAGACTTTTCTCACAAGATCTCTTTAACTCAAGACTGGATTAGGGTTTGGTCAGCTCAAGACATCTCATCTTGCATTGATACCCAAAATTAGGGTTTGAGTTTGCCCAAGGATTTTTGGACTATCAATGCTTCTATGACCTTTCAAACATCATTATGGACCCCTAAGATTACTCATGACAAGTTTCAAGCCTTGAACCACATTTTTTGATCAGTCAATTGGACAGTTGACCTAAAAACCAGCTTATTGGGGAAAAAGTCAACCATGGCCAATTTACAATCAAACTTTATAATTTTTTATCCACATCAACATTCTAGACTCGTATGTATCATTTGATCAAGGTTGGACCATAATTCCTCAAGAAATTTGATCAAATCATCAAAGGGCAAAATTGGTCAAAATTAGGGTTTTGACTGAGAAAGGGCAATTTCTGATTTTTGACCTAGCAAATGACTAATTAGTTTAAAACATGATCCCAAGAGCTCAATTGCATCATATTGACCTAATGACATGGTTCAAAAACATTGCATATTTTCATTGGATTGATAGATGAAATTTGCAATCAACTGATCAAAAGTCAACTGTATACTGAAAAGTCAAACTTTGACTTGTTGGTCAAAATCAAGTGCCAAGGATCACAATTCATAAAAACATGTCAAAATGTGAAACTTTTTCATCAAGAAACCAAAGATTAAATATTTTATTTTGAAATTTGAATTTTTCTTAACTTAGAAATTTTTCTAAGTATAGAAAAATTTCTTATTTTTTCTCAATTATAGGCCATTTTCCACCATGATACAAGATGATTCAAAGAAAGTTCCCAACATGAAAGTTGTAGGCCTCCATGAAATATACAACTTTTCTTGACAAAATTTTCCCTAAAGATGCCTGGATCTCAAGATATAATTTGTGAATACATGTCCATGAACTAAAGTAACTTAGTAAAATTTTGCCCTAATTTAGGCAGGTTTTTGACCCAACTTCATGACAATTTTTCACCTAGTTCCAACAGGAATCTTGAAATGCATTTCAAATATGAGTTATATAGCACATTGCAAGATTTCCAAAATGTCAAAGAACTCCTTGAGATTATTCTTGAGTAGAGAGAATCGAAGAGATGAAGTTGGAAATTTCTCACTTTGATCTCAAGCCAATTCATGAAGAACAAACTTCAAATCCTCAAGCATGTTGTACAATCTTCACTTTTCAGGCCTCAAACTCGTTTTTCACTCCACCATTAATGGATTGCACAAGATTTCATGCCCTAAAGACAATCATTCAATGCATTGTACAAGAAAATAACCATTTATGGAAGAAAGGCAACATTGCCATTTTGGAAAAGCATGCTTTATGCATTTTTTCATTTCTTGAGCCTTGGACTTGTTCTTTCTGCACAAACCAAGCCTCTAAGCCTGAACAAAACATGTTTAAAGCTTCACACTACCCTACAAGATCAGAACCATGCATTAAGAAGTCATTTCTCACACTTGCTTCAAAAATAAGAAATGTAGCAAGACATGTGATCTTGTACTTCTGAGCAAGCACAAGTCCTCCAATCTTTTGCTCTATATAGAGCTATCACTTTGCAACCAAAAGGACGAATGCCCAAGCCTTGAATCACCCTAGAATCATAAATTGCATACCAAGCTTCCAAACATGCAATTTCTGACTTGTTAATTGAATCTTCCATTCCACTCGTGCCTTTTCAGGCCTTTTGCTTCCCTAAGTTTCCTTACCTTACAAGAAAACCATCCCACACCCTGAAACATCACTGTAACTCCATCTTCCCCATTGTTGAACTTCAAAAATAGAGTAACACAGGTGGACTTCTAGAGATCATTCCAGCCACCCTCAAGACAAGATAAGCATTGCATTATCTTCCTAGAGGTTCAAGGAAGCTAACCTGATCATCACAGCATCCTAAAGCAGACTCATTTCCAAAACACGATTTCCATTTTCAAGGTGAGTTTTCTGTTTTTCGAACTCTTGATACAAGCATAGTTAGCTTTCCATTTGTGAATATACAATGTAGACATCATTGCTACGAAGTTGTACATATCCATAACTTGCATTTATTTGGCCTGAGTTGAGAGAATTTTGAGCTTGAAGTTTCTGAAAAAAATTAGGTTAAGAATTAGGGCCATTAAAATTCTCTTTAATCTTAGACTTATGGTTTTAGTTATGCACATGGTTAGAATCGTGAGATAAAATGCTATAACATTCATGTTATCAATTTCCATTTTTGTTGAGAGATGAAAGAGTTACAGGAGGTCCGACTAGCTAGAGGAAGAAGACGAAGTACAGGGCCAAGGAAGCTTTTTGTGTTATGTTTTTCTTGTTTCACATAAACTAACGGATGTACAGCCACCCCAGTGGCAAGGTAGCGCACTGGAAATGCTTAGGTCGTGGGTTCGAACCTTGGCGCTACCTTTTGTTTTTTTCATATTTTCCAGTTTCATTTTTGGTTGTTTGCAGGATGGGCCTCAACATTTGGGCCTTAGCGTTTTTTGCTAACATACTACCCCCTGTTTGCTTGCAGCACCCCAGGCCCATAATTTTTATTATTCATTTTTATTTTCATTTATATTTTATTAAATATATTTTCCTTAATATTAAAAATTATAAAAAATATAAATATGTTAAATATTGCATTTTTTGTTTATTTTATTTTATTTTTACATGAAAAATATATTTTATTTTTATTATATACTAACTATTTTTTTTTTTAAATGAACTTGTAAATAAAAAATAGAGTTAGTTTAATTATTTATTCTTTTTCTCACACTTATAAAAAAAATATTAATATATAAGAAGACTAAATATTTTCATAAATATCATCTATTATTTTAATACAAAAAATACACACAAAAATAATAGTTAAAGAATTTTATTTTTATTTTAAATTAGATATTAGGGTTAACTATTTTTTCAAGAATTAATCTCCTTTTCTTAAGTTATTAGGTTTAGTTCAAAACTTCTTTTTTCATAAAAAAAACAAAACAAAAATCCTTTTCTTGCATTTATATATCTTTGCATATTTAAATTGTCTTGTACATTATTTATTCCAATATTTGTACAAATTCGATTTGGTTGTAATAGCTTAATTAGATTTACATTATTGCAAATCCCCATTCACGATTTGTATTCCCCCTCCCAAAAAATGTTGTAATAGCGTAGTAATCCTTAAATTACGCAATTTACCGCTTTTATATACCATGCTAGTAATTAGGGTTTTATTGGAAAGATAAAAACAAATCAAATTGAAAACCCTAAATCCAAGACAAAATCAAAGCATGAAAATAACACACTTGCACACAAGCATCCTTAGGGTTTCTCACTTGGTTGCCTTATACAAAAATATCCATATTACGCATGCGAAGTATCTTGGAAAAACAAACAAGTACAAGATCATAGTCCCTCAATGATGCTATTCTAAGTTGCCTTACAAAATGATCTTAGTCCCTCAAAAAATGCTAAGATACTTTGCAACATTGCTAATCATGGTTATATGATGACCCACGCCCGTCCCGTTTACATCCAAAGATAGGCTTGATTACCAAATCAATGGTAAGAAAATAATGTAAAAGGAATAGAAAATGAACAAGAAATACATTTGAGTAGGTAGATTACTTCTAGTTACTTGCTCTATTTTCAAACAATTATCCTTGCTATTTTTAAAACAAACACACACATTTCCGAACATTTTACAAACATTGAAAACATTTTCAGAAAGACAAACATCTTTGTATATATTCTTACGAACGAGAATCATTATAAAGATTGCCTAAACAAACGACCTCTTTTACAAAATACTTTCAAAACCACACCAAACACATTTTCAAACAACAAAAGCAAGTGATCTAGCAAGTAATTAAGAGCCCATGGAAAACCATGGATGAAAAGGGTGCTAATACCTTCCTTTTTCATAATCTACCCCCCTAACTCAAGAAACAATCTCAAAGGTCTTTCCTGTGCTTTTTCACCTTTCCTTTTGGATAAAAGAAAAGTCGGTGGCGACTCTTGCTAACTGCAATATTTGCGATAAAACGCAAAATCCTCAAGTCAGTTCTCCCACTGTATCACAGAACTGGCGACTCTGCTGGGGAAATTTATAAAAGTGGGGTTACCTTAGGGCTAGATCACATTTATTTGCTTACATTGTTTGATTTGTATGCTTTACATTATGGTTCTTTGTTTGGGTTTGAAATCCTCTACCCGGATTTGGGATACATTATAAGTAAATAGCAATACATTGTGGAAACTGTGCGGGGTATACCGATATGGTCTAAGCAATATCTATGTTAGTGTGACATATTTATGGGTACCGGTAGCCTTTGAGTCAATCAAAGAGAATATGGGGCCGCTGAGTGATGTCATGAAGCACTAATGAACTTCTAGAACCCTTTACTTGACCAATGTGGCCTTTACGATGTAGTGAGATTACCGACTTTGGTGCAGTCGGAAGTTGGTAGATACTCGATACTACACTCATTAAGGGTTGGTTTCTTGGGATATTTCGGTCCCCATTAAAGAGGCTTGAGCTAAAACAATGAACAAGGAAATAATCCGGTGATATTGAGCTCCTTAGAACCCGGTTACTATTATTAGGACAGGTTTAAGCCAACTAAACTTCAAGAGGGTACTTACCTATAAAACCCCATGCAAGCCTAAACTAAGAACTTGTTTGCTTTGCTTGTATATGCATACTTGTACATAACATCATGGACATCATGAGCATCATATACATCACTAACCATTTCAAGGATTTTGGATATTCATCTTTGTTCTTGTTTTGTAGGATATGGATTCACTTTGCAGGAAAACTATCCAAGTCAACCTTATAAGAATTCCTCCATAACTTAAGGAGCTAGCTTCAAGGATCCCTGAGAACTCTCCATTCACCAAGAGGCATGGTCGTCTACTCAACTTGGTCACCTCCAACACAGATGAGGATATGATGAAAGTACTCTTCCAGTTCTTTGATCCTTTGCACCATTGCTTCACATTTCTCGACTATCATCTTGTGCCTACTTTGGAAGAATTCTCCAAACTCTCGAGGATTCTCATTCTCAAGAAACTACTTTTCAACGGTATAGAAAGAGACCCAAAGCCAGAAGAGATTGCTCAAGCTCTGCACTTGCACTCATCTGATGTCACAACTCATTGGGAAACTAGGAGTGGTGTCAAAGGCTTCTTAGAAAAGTTCATGTTTGCGAAAGCCCAAAGCTGTTGGAATTCCTTAGACTTGCAAGCCTTTGAGGAAATTGTGGCTCTTCTTATCTATGGGATAGTCTTGTTCCCCAATCCTGACCAACTCATAGATGCCAGTGCCGTTAAAATCTTCATGTCACGCAATCCGGTGCCTACATTGATATGGGATATCCTGCACTCTTTTCACACTCGCACAATGAGGAAAAGAGGTGTCCTTATATGTTGCACTCCTCTCCTGGCAAGATGGTTTATTTCTCATCTTCCCCAATCAGTCTTAAAGAACGAGTAAGGTTCAAGGTGGTCACAAAGGTTAATGACGCTCAAACATTCAGATATTCATTGGTGCTCCCGATCCAAAGAGAATGTTATCATTGTTGATCATTGTGGGGAATTCCCTAATGTCCCTCTACTTGGAATTAGGAGAGGCATCACCTACAACCCATGCTTAGCTCTAAGAAAGTTTGGTTACACCCTAAGGGAGGGTCCGCATGAGATGTTGATTCAAGGCTTGGTATTCGACTACGACTACGATAATCAAGGTCTTCGCCAGAGATTCATCCGAGCTTGGAGGATGCTAAACAGGGTGGATAGCAAGACTTTGGGACACAAGAATTCCATCCCTCTTGAGCCTTACCTCAAATGGATACGAACCCGTGCTCAAAGTCTTATGATTCCTTATCCTTCCATCCTTCTGGTGATCATTGATCCTGTTAAGGAAGGAGATGTTCCATACACTATCCTACATCCTGACATGCCCACGTCTCTTAAAGACCTACAAAGGGATTGGATACAGCTCAAAGGAGAGAGAGATACTTTCGAAGCCCAATTCTACGCAAGTGAGAAGAAGGTTTTGGAACTCACTAGGCTACTTCATGAGGATCAGACTTTAAATGCCTACATAGCACCAAAGAGGATGCGCATTACTTTTTTATCTTAGAGTGTTGTATTATTTTTTCCAAGGGGCATTGATGTACTCAAACTCTATCTTATTGATATAACGTGTGTTTCTTTTTGTCTAAAACGAACTTGAATCTTTAAAAATCCTTGAAAACATTACATATGCACATATCATTCATCATAACATAAACATGTATTTTGCAACAAGTTTCCTCATCTCTCTATTGTTTATTTTAGTAAGATGGATCTCGAACAGATAGTCAAAGATCTCCAAACTCAGAACACGCAATTTCAACAGTTACTCATGACCCTAGCCAAGGGGCAAGAAGAGTTGAAGACTCTGTTAGCTAAAGAAAGAAAAAAGAAAACAAAGAAGGTCACGGGGGTTTTAAACATGGGGAGAAGGTTTCAGGGACAGACTAGAAGAACCTTGAATTTTGCAACCACATCCGGGGAAGGAGAAGAGAAAGGAAAAGAAACAGCGGTTCCGTCAGAATCCGAAGAGGAGGAAGAAGAGGAAGATTACTCTGAGGAACAGCATCCTCCAGCAGATGATAAGTACAGACATCTAGAAGAGCGTTTAAGCGTTATGGAAATACAAAAGGTGTTAGGCCTAGACTTTGAAGAATTGGGACTAGTTTCGGGGATTGTGATTCCCCGAAAATTCAAAGTGCCTTTGTTTGCAATATATGATGGGGTGTCATGTCCTAAGATGTACCTCCGATCATATGTGAGAAAGATCCAGCCACACTCCACCGATAAAGACTTGTGGGTACATTTTTTCCAAGATAGTCTATCTGGAATGCAACTCGATTGGTTTTACCAATTGGAAAGGGCCAATGTACACAACTGTGAAGATCTTGCCGCAGCTTTCTATAAGCAATACAAATATAATGTTGATTTGGCGCCTACCCGTACTCAACTTCAGAGTATGGCCATGGTTTCCAATGAGGGTTTCAAGGATTACGCCCAGAAATGGAGAGATCTAGCTGGGAGAGTGCAACCCCCTCTGTCTGAAATGGAATTGGTGGACATGTTCTTAGGCACTCTATCGGGCCCTTTCTTCAACCATTTAATTGGAAGCTCATCTGCAAGATTTACTGAGTTAATACTGACCGGAGAGAGGGTGGAAGCTGGCATAAAAAGTGGAAAGATTCAGAAGGATTCATCTGCCTCTACAGCTGTGAGGAAACCCTTCATTAGGAAGAAAGAGGTATCTACTGTTTATCCACAAAGGAACCAAGGGAGAGCTGAACTTCGACCAATGGTAGGGGCTGTTATGATCCCGAAGCCTACATCTGATCAACCGAGAAGTAATCAACCGAGGGTGGAAAGGCCAGTCCAACAATTCACCATAATCAATATGACTATAGCCCAGGTTTTACCATATCTTCTGAAATCCAATTTGATAACTCTGAAAGAAGCTCCAAAGAATCCCAACACAGTGTCCCCTCATTATCACCCAAATGCCTGTTGCGTATATCATTCCGAAATTCCGGGTCATAACACTAACAACTGTTGGGCCTTGAAAAAAATTCAAGACCTTATAGAGGCAAAAGAGATTGAGTTTGATGCACCCAAGAAGCCAAACGTCATTTCTGCTCCTATGCCTAGACATGGTCACCACACTAATGTTGTTGAAGAAGATTTATTTGTTACCACAATTGATGAACTCTTGACTCCACTCCCAATCATTAAGATAAATTTGTTAAAAGTCGGTGTATTCCCGGGTTGTAATGAAGACTGTCATCTTTTCTTATCCTCACCAACTGTTTTCCCTTTGTTGAAAACAGGCATTCAACGCTTGATAGACAACCAAGAGATTCTGTTTGAAAGTACTCCTGTTTCACCTGTTCCTGTTGAAGATATTTCAATCATAACCATCTCCGCCAATTCTTCCAGGGTCCCAAAAAGACCCGTTAGAATTACATCGGTTCCAAAAACTACTACTCTTATAATCACAATGCTCGGGCCAGTCCCTATGAATCAGACAAAACTGTGTCGTGGAATTACGGTGGGGACATCTACTACCATGGCATCAAACAAGATGAGTTGGCCGAAGAGATGAGCTCCGAAGAAGAAGACTCCGACATTAGCAATATTGCCGGAACCAGTAAGATTACCCGAAGCGGTAGAATCTTCTCTCCAGAAATTGCCCCCCCCCCCCCCAAAAGGCAGTTTTTGGACCCGTGGCTGGTCCAAAGGTTATCTCCGTACCAATAATCATATCTGTAAGTGCTCCTATTGACAAAGACGACACAACCCATGTTGTTATCCCTACCAACACTCCTACTGCTGAAACTCAAGGAAAAAGTATTCAAGTAGAGCCTGTCCGGATGAAGGCTCAACCACTGACTATCCCCGAAACCTCCAAGAAGGAAATGGAGGAGATCCTGAGAATAATAAAGAAGAGCGACTACAACGTAGTTGAACAGTTGGGGCAAACTCCCTCCAAAATCTCCATGTTGCCATTGTTATTGTGTTCCGAGGCACATGCGAAAGCCCTTGCGAAGTTCCTAAAGACAGCCCATGTGCCTCAAGAGACGTCTACTGACCAATTTCAAGATTGCGTGGCCAGCTTGACGGCAGATAATAGCCTAGGCTTCTCGGATGCTGATCTAACACCAAGGGGAAGAAAGCACAACGAGGAATTACATGTCTCTATGGAATGTAGAGGAAAAACTCTGGCCCATGTCTTGGTGGACACTGGCTCATCTTTGAATGTTTTACTGAAGAAAGCTCTCGACAGAATAGACTACGAAGGACTGACGTTGAAACCCAGTAACATAGTCGTAAGAGCATTTGATGGCTCAAAGAGGATGGTGCACAGAGAGGTGGATATCCCCATAAAGGTTGGGACTCAAACTTTCAACTCAACCTTCTATGTAATGGATATCCACCCCTCTTACTCCTGTCTGCTAGGACGACCGTGGATCCATAATACCGGTGCTGTCACCTCTACACTGCACCAGATGCTGAAATATCTGGTCCAGGGAAAGATTATCACTGTCCACAGAGAGGAAGAGTATATGATTAGTCACCTCAATTCTTTCCAGTATGTGGAATTGGATGGCGAGTTCATTGAAACTCCTTTTCAACATTTTGAAGAAGTCCCCCAAGAGGTAGCAGTGACCAAGATTGCGTCCCAGATTCCCAAGATTACAAGACCTCCACTCCGGATGTCATCTCTGAAGGACCCCAAGGAAGTAGTAGAGGAGGGCGGAAGCACCATCTGGGGGCAACTTCCGGATATTCTGTATAAATCTGACAAGTTTGCTTTAGGGTTCACTTCAAGTGCTCAGAAGGCTGTACGTCGTACCCGTGCTAGAGGGCCACCCTTGAATATTAGCAACTGAGAGGTCAATACGGTGGAAGATGGTGAAGAGGATTTCATCTTGGAGGATTGGATATTTCCTACTGTCAACGGAGGACTTCGCAATTGGGAAGCCAGAGACTTTGTCCCAATAACTTTCATCCCCCAGTAGCTTATCTTTACATTTCTGTTGGACTTGTAATATTCACAAACAATTCGCACATTTAAAACCTTGTGTCTTACTCGAGGCACAATGGTACATTTGTAAGGGTTATTATTTCATCTTCATATGACATTCAATGAATCATGGACTTTTTTCACATACAAACTTTTGTGCTCATTATTTTTCTTTTACATTTTTTTTTAAAAAGATGGTTATACCCTTACACACACCCACACTCACAAATGCATATACCCCTCCATTCCGGATCCCATGGGTAACGATACTGCTATGGCCTTTTGTGACTCTGAAGATCTAATCTACCAAGCCGAAGACGAAGGTGAGGAAGATTGTGAAGTACCAGGGGAACTGGCCAGACTACTACAACAAGAGGAAAGAGCCATCCAGCCTCACGAGGAACTTGTGGATACAATCAACCTAGGTACCGAGGAGGATAAAAAAGAGGTCAAGGTGGGTGCCAATCTGGAGCCCAGTATCAAGGAGCGTCTGACTCAGCTGTTGCATGATTATGTTGAGATCTTTGCCTGGTCATATGAAGACATGCCAGGACTTGATACAGACATCGTTGTACATCGTCTACCGACAAGAGAAGATTACCCTCCAGTAAAACAAAAGGTTCGTCGCATGCGACTAGATATGTCAGAGAAGATCAAAGCGAAGGCCATGAAGCAATTTAATGCTGGATTCTTGGTTGTCACTTTCTATCCTCAATGGGTTGCCAACATTGTTCCCGTACCTAAAAAAGACGGCAAAGTACGAATGTGTGTGGACTATAGAGATTTGAATAGGGCCAGCCCTAAAGATGATTTTCCACTTCCCCACATTGATATCCTGGTTGACAATACGGCCTAACACAAAGTGTTTTCCTTCATGGACGGATTCTCAGGTTACAACCAAATCAAAATGGCACCTGAGGACATGGAGAAAACAACATTTGTCACACAGTGGGGCACATTCTGCTACAAGGTGATGCCATTCGGACTGAAGAATGTTGGGGCAACCTATCAACGTGCCATGGTAGCCTTATTTCACGACATGATACATCATGAAATAGAGGTCTACGTAGATGACATGATAGCCCGATCACAAACAGAGGAAGAGCACTTGGATCACTTGCAAAAGTTGTTTGAGAGATTGAAGAAGTATAAGCTAAGGTTAAATCCAAACAAGTGCATGTTCGGAGTACGGTCCGGTAAACTACTAGGCTTTGTCGTCAGCAACAAAGGTATTGAGGTTGATCCTGCCAAGGTTAAAGCAATACAAGAGATGCCTGCTCCTCTCACTGAGAAGGAAGTCAGAGGATTCTTGGGACGCTTAAACTATATTTCCAGATTCATTTCTCACTTAACAGCTACTTGTGAGCCAATCTTCAAACTATCGAAGAAAGATCAAGTAGTCAAGTGGAATGATGAATGCCAAATTGATTTTGACAAGATCAAAGAGTACTTACAAGAGCCTCCTATTTTGATGCCACCAATCGAGGGAAGACCACTGATCATGTATCTGACTATTTTAGAAAACTCAATGGGGTGTGTATTGGGGCAGCATGACGAGTCTGGCCAAAAAGAGAACCCTATTTATTACCTGAGCAAAAAGTTTACCGACTGTGAAACCAAATATTCACTGCTCAAGAAAACTTGTTGCACTCTGGCATGGGCTGCTCGCCGGCTAAGACAGTATATGCTGACTCATACTACCTTGTTGATATCTAAGATGGATCCGATAAAATACATCTTCGAGAAGCCTGCTCTATCTGGGAGAATAGCTAGGTGGCAGATGATCCTGACAGAATATGTCATACAGTATACCACCCAGAAAGCTATAAAGGGCAGTGTGCTAGCTGATCATCTTTATCATCAAGCTGTAGAAGATTATCAGTCCATAAAATTTGAATTCCCTGGTGAAGACATCATGACATTGGACAACTGTGAAGAAATCAGGCCATATGACGAACCTGAACAAGGATCCCGATGGACCCTGTTCTTTGATGGAGCCTCCAGTGCACTTGGTAATGGTATCGACGTTGTACTCATATCTCCGGAAGGGTGTCATACTCCCTTTACTGCCATACTTTGCTTCAACGGTACAAACAACATGGCGGAATACAAGGTGTGCATATTTGGTCTCAGAGCTTCCATAGACTTGGGAATCAGATCTTTAGATGTGTTTGGAGATTCAGCTTTGGTCATCAGTCAGATCAAAGGGGAATGAGACACTAAGCACCCAAACCTTATCCCTTATAAAGAACATGTTTTGACATTGCTACCACATTTTGAGAAGATTACCTTCGAGCATTTCCCGCGAGAAGAAAATCACCTAGCAGACGCTCTAGCTACAATGTCATCTATGTTTAAACTTAATTGGGATAACGAGGCTCCCCAAATCACTATTGAACGAATGGACGAACCGACACACTGTCACGATATTAATACTGAAGAGGTAATGGACCAGCCTTGGTTTCATGAATTCAAGAGGTATCTCGAGGCTCAAGAATATCCAGAAGGAGCTTCAATCAATGATAAGAAGTTCTTAAGGAGATTCTCTGCTAAATTCTTCCTTAGTAATGGCATCCTGTACAACCGTAATCATGACTCCATTCTGCTTCGGTGTATGGATAAGGTTGAAGAGGAAAAGATCATGGCTGAATTACATGAAGGTACTTTTGGCACCCACTCCAGTGGGCATACGATGGCGAAGAAAATCCTACGGGCAAGCTATTATTGGTCCACCATGGAAGCAGATTGCCATCAACACTCTCGGACCTGTCATAAGTGTCAAATTTATGCTGACAAGGTGCACGTACCTCCATTTCCTCTGAATGTCTTGACGGCTCCTTGGCCCTTTGCTATGTGGGGAATTGATATGATTGGAGAGATCAAACCAACAGCCTCCAATGGACACCGCTTCATCCTAGTGGCCATTGACTATTTTAGAAAGTGGGTTGAAGCAGCTTCCTTCGCATCTGTTACCAAGAATGTTGTTGCCCGCTTCATCAAGCAAAATCTCATTTGCCGGTACGGTATCCCGGAAAGGATCATCACTGACAATGGTACAAATATTAACAATACTATGATCACCGCCTTGTGCGAATAATTCAAGATTCAGCATCATAATTCTTCTCTCTACCGGCCAAAGATGAATGGTGTTGTTGAAGCTGCAAATAAAAACATTAAGAAGATCATACAAAAAATGAGAGTCACGTACAAAGATTGGCATGAGATGTTACCATTTGCTCTCCACGGGTACCGTACCACGGCTCGCACATCAACCGGGGCAACACCTTATTCTTTGGTTTATGGCATGGAGGATGTTTTACCTATCGAAGTCCATATCCCCTCTCTAAGGATTATGAAGGATGCAGGTTTGAATGAAGACGATTGGATCTAGACTCGACTTGGTCAACTGAACTTAATTGATGAAAAGAGACTTACTGCTGTTTGCCATGGTCAGATGTATCAAAAGCGGATGATCAAGGCCTTCAACAAGAAATTCATACGCCAAGTATATCAAGTTGGGGACCTAGTGATCAAACGTATCATCTTGCCACAAAGTGATCCCAGGGGAAAATGGACTCCTACCTATGAAGGACCATTTGTAATCAAGAACATATTCTCCGGTGGGGCAATGATCTTGACCACCATGGATGGCGACGACCTGCCACACCCTGTGAATGCGGATATAGTCAAAAGATACTATGCATAAGAGACCCGCTAGGTTGACACACCTAGGCAAAAAAGGGCATCCCGGCGAACCAAAAAGGTTCAGGCAAAATTAGAGATAAAATTAAAAAAAAAATTGTACACACGGCAAGTTGAAAACCTGAAAGGGCGACTTGGGCAAAAAAGGGTGTTGTACCCCAAAATTTGCCCTCCCATATTCTTCAAGAAATTGCCAAGTCAAAGCTTCAAAATCTCCCCAAGGGTTGCCCAATCAAGGGTCTCCTAAGCAGTCAAAATTAGGGTTTTTGTTCTGATCAAGAAAATGAAGTTTCCAAAGGTCCAATCAAGTTTCACATGCCTACGAATATGGTCAAGCATCCTCATATCAAGTTTCAAGACATTCAGCTCAAAATTGCACAGTCAAAACCCTAAATTGCACTACAGTCAACTGTAGGGGCAAAATGGTCATTTGACAGTCAAAAGTTCAAATTTTTGATCAACATCTCATTTTGAAGCCACAAACATCATTTTATCAATGCTTGATCATGATTCTCAAAGCTTGGCTCAAAAATCATCAAGATGCAAAAGTTTCCTTATTTGGACAGTTGAAAAAGTCAACTGTAAATTGACCAGGGCATAACTTTCACATGGATTATCAGAAAAATTCCATCCAAAGCTCATTTTGAAGAGAAAGACATTTCCTACAACTCATCTTCATACTTCAAGTCCAAGAAATGCTCTCACAAAAAGTTATCAATTTCAACATTATAGGTCATTTTCAAAAGTCAACAAAAAGGGACTTTAAGTCAAAGGCCATAACTTGAGATTGGTAAATCAAAATGACATGGGACCAAAGACATTGGTTAGAGGACTCAAAGACCTTTCCAAAATGTCCAAGAACACTTGAAAAGAAAACAAACAATTTTGAAAACACAAATGAGCAAGTATCTAAGAGCCCATGGATAACCATGGATAGAAAGGGTGCTAACACCTTCCCTTTCTATAACCTACCTCCCGAACCGAGAGCAATCTCTTTAAGGAATTTTTATGTGCTTTTGTCCTTTCCATTTGGAGAAAATAAAAGACGGTGGCGACTCTTGCTTCCGCGACATTTCGCGTACCAGCGTTAAACAGTCAGTTCCAGATCCACCGATCACAGAACTGGCGACTCTGCTGGGGACTAAACTTATAAAGTGAGGTGTACCTTAGGGCTAGTTCATAACTGTGTTTTCAATTGCTTTCCTTGTGTGCTTTAAATTGTGGGTTGCTTGGGAGTTCTATAGATCCTAACTCGGATCTGGGGGATACCTTCTTAGAAAGTAGCAACAAGGCTGTGAGGGAACTGTGCGGGGTATACCGACATGGTTGAAACAGTCTGCTACGTTGATGTGGCACTTTGGTGTGTACCGGTAACCCTTGAGTTCAGTCAAGGAGATTATGGGGCCTCCGCGTGGTGTCGTGAAGCATCAACCGACCTTAGGAACCTTAATTGAACTATCTTGGCCTCTTTAGGGTAGTGAGATAACTGACTTTGGTGCAGTCCGAGGTTGGTTGATACTCGATACTACACTCAATTGAGGGTTGCTTTCCTGGAATATTTCGGTCGCCATTTCAGTGGCTAAATCGAAACGATGAACAATGAAATCAATCCCGTGATATTGGGACCCTTAGAACCCGGTTACTTCTAATAGGATAGGTTGAGCCCACCAACTTCAAGAGGGTAATACCCAGACCCCATGCTGGCCTAAACTCTAAGGGTTTCTCTTGTGTGACTTGTGTGCCTTCGTACTTGACTATTTGCATGCTTGTCTGACACTTAAGTTTCTTGCAGGTTTCTGTTTTAGTCCTTAACTAGGACTCATAACAGGCTTACTAAGTTTCTTGCAGGTTTCTGTTTTAGTCCTTAACTAGGACTCATAACCAGGTTTACCGAGTTTCTTGCAGGTTTTGTTTATAGTCCTTAATTGGGACTCATAACAGGGTATCCTAAGCTTCTTGCAGGTTTTAGTTTGTAGTCCTTAATAAGGGCTCATAACAGGGTTTATTCATATCACCCCATGCATCATGACATCATACCATTGCATACATCTTAACCCATTTCAAGGACCTCAAGGGCTTGTGATGCAGGTCATGATAAGTCAAGCATCTAGCAAGGGGAAAAGAGGATTTATTTTCCTCTAGCCAAAGTTGTCAGAGGCTATGACCCACTTGATATGGTGAGCTTTGACTCTTGAAGAAGGTTCCCTTAACCAAGGTTGTTTGGAAATCAAAGCCCAACATGATGACTAAAGTCAGGGGCTATGACCCACTGGATATGGTGAGCCTTTGACCCTTGAAGAAGGACTCTCAACAAATATGCAGTTCCTTCAATCAAGCTACCGGACCCAAATTCTAACAAATTTTCTTGTTTACCCCGCGAGGTCCTTGAAAACACACATGCATGTCATACTCATCATTGCATAACAGGTATCCTTGTTGCAGGTCACTTACCTTTCTCACTGTTTATTTCAGCAATGGCTTCACAACAAGATAACTCGGACCTTCTTGCTCAAGAGACTCGGTTCGGGGAAATCCTCCTGAATCTATCCAAGGGGCAGGAGGAGCTAAGGACACTTCTCATGGAGACCTTTGTCAGGAACAGTGTTGAGGATGAAAGGCTGAAACATCTACAAGCTGAGGTGGATGCATTGAGGGTCCAGATGCTGGGGCAGGTGACTGCCATTCAAGGGTTAGCTCAAAGACAAGAAGAGCTCGGGGTTCTCATCAACCAACTGCTTCAGGGTAACCAACTGGGGAAAACGTCTAAGGGTAAAAAGCCAATCATCGTTCGACCATCTTTGAGACAAAGAGGCAAGGAGAAAGCTCCTCATATGGCTTCAGTATCACCAATTCAGTATCAACCTCACCAGCTTCAACCAGACAAGCCCAAAAGGCAATTCACCAAGCTCAACGTGTCGCTGCCTCAAGCCTTACAACAACTGCTGAGGTTGAACTTGGTAACTCTAAAGGATCCTCCTAGGAATCCCAACAGGACACCTTCAAGGTATAACCCCAACGCTCACTGCGCTTATCATTCTGACAGCCCGGGGCATGCTACAGAGGATTGTTGGACTCTGAAAAATAAGATCCAGGACCTGATTGAGGAAGGAGCTGTGGAATTCACCCAAGATGGCCGGGCTGAGTGCTTCTACCATCCCTACAGGAGGCACCTTTTGAAGTAACAAGCCCGAAGATGAGAAGAATTTTTGTTCATTCAAAATGTTCAAGTTGCAATTTTCTTTTGTTCAAACATTTACTCATTGTTAAACATTGTTATTTCATTAATGCATCGCATATGTCTGTTCTAAAACAATATATTCGTATTCACTAAATGCAAATTATTTTCATATTTTTTCTGATGTCAACTCTTGATCTAAAATTCTAAGCCTCTTGAGGGAGGATGACGAAAATGATACCATGATCTTTACAGTATGCTTTTGAACAGACCCCGCTGATGAGGTACAGGCATTGTTTCAAATCCTAAACACTGGAGTTATAAGGAAGATAATCCCTCGTCAAACCCTTTGAGCCAAAGAAGTAGGAGTTTTTATTTTCGAAAATTTAAACCCTTAATCATAACCCGGGGCAGGGTAGTTCTCTCGGTTGATCCAAGTGCGCAACAAATGGCACCAAAGAGATCCTTACGAAAAAAAGACAGTGATGGTCCCGAACGATCAATAAAGAAAGGCAGTCATTATCTAAAAAAAAAAACAAAAAAAAAACCATTAAGTCAAAACCCATGAAGGATACTTACAAAACTGGGACATCCCGCTGACTGTAATTCCAAAAAAAAAAGGAAACAGTTCAGGCAAAAAAGAAAGGGATAACAAAAATCAAAAAAGAAAGAGGTCTTACAAATCCTCAACAAGAAAGGAGTGACTGCCTATTCAAAGTAAGTTATCAATATCCGAACCATCACCGAAAAATCAAAGCAAAGACTCAAACAAGGTCTAACGCACGATCAACTGAGCTTAGGTTTGAAGAACATCACGAAGAGCGGGTGGGTACAAATAATTTGAGCCTTTATCCTTTGTTTCTTAAACCATGAACCAGGCCACGTTATAACCCTCAAAAGTCCTAGCTGAAGCATGGGTTAGTTCGAAAGCATACTGTTACGAAAGGTATCCTGACTCCTTAAGGCTCGTAATAAATACGGAGTTGACATCACGTTTTACAAACATTCACTTGTTTTATAAAAAAGAATGCATTTTCCAAATCTTCAAGACAGACATAGGCTTTGCATTTTTAACATAACTTTGTTTGCATATGACCTTTTGTTTGAACAGCAGGGAAATTCGCACGAGAAATACCTAGTGAATAAAAGCATTTCCACTCAAGGGGCATGGCAGAATTATGGTCCATCATCTGGGGCAATCCAATCAAGATCCGGAGAATCTCTCAAAGGCCAAAACGCCTGGGGCAAATCTCCACCTGAGTCACTTGGGGCATCCCAACAACGAATCTTGCCTGATCAAATCCCTTGTGGTGGCATGACAAAACACTTCTAACAGGGGCAACTCCCTACATTCTGAGAACAGGGACATAGTCGAAAAAGTACTACGCATAATCAAAGACCCGCTAGGTTGACACACCTAGGCAAAAATAAGGGCTTCCCGGCGAACCAAAAGGGTTCGGGCAAAATGAAGGGATGAAATGAAAAAATCTGTACACCCGGCAAGTCGAAAATCTGAAAAGGCGGCTTGGGCAAAAAAGGGTATCCCGGTGGACTGAAAACCCGAAAGGGCGGTCCAGGCAAAAGTTAGGGATCAAAGCGTACGACTATGTCCTGTCATCTTATCACCTGCCTACCAGAAGTAGGTCTGTCCATCAGCAAATTATCAGCATCCCACAAGTTCCTCCCCCATAGAAACAGGGGCAATAACGGGTGGTTTAAGCAATCTGATTGTTCTGTCCTCCAAGGTACCAAGGTAGGTTCAGCTAAAGAACATGACCAGCATATCCTAATTCCCCAGAAAGTGAGCCAGCAGCCAGTGCATTCCTCTCCAAGCAGAGTTATCAAATCTCAAGGAAGTTGAATATCCTCAAGTAGATCTCAATACTTCCCCAGCAGCAACATACAAGCATCCCCGGCAGTCTTGGCCTAAAGAGTGTTCCCCGGCGGTATATCAACATTCAAAGGAATCACTTCCCCAGCATATCAAAAACTTCCCCAAGAGAGTCCAATCCAGTTTCCCCAGGAAAGTTGGAAGTCATCTCCCCAAGCAGTAAGCTTATCCCCGGTAGATTCTGGAAGCTTATCTATCGCAGAGCACGAACGCGTCGCCCGGCTTTATTTAAAGAGTTATTTCCTTAACAGGATATAACTGGGTTATCCTCAGCCAAAAGCCACGGAAAGAGCGTCCTCGACGAAGTTCTCTTACCCCCCAGCGAAGTCTATCAGCACTTCCAATACAGCAGAAACACCCTCAGCAAGTTATTATCAACAAATTCAACAAAATACCTTGTTAGAACAATGTTTGAATCTAGTACCCTATATTTAAGTTTTGATGATAACAAAGTGAAAAGATATAGTATTTATGTGTTTCATGTTTGAACTATATGCTGCCTAAAATTACTATGCTCTGACTTGCAGATACGCTGATTAAAATAAGCAAGATCACTTCTTCAGCATCAGAATTTGATTTCATACACCAGCATCAGAAGTTGCTGAATCAGAATGTGAAGATCAGATGATCAACTCACGTACTTGCTGAAGCTTGATGAACAGAACTGCGCGTAAACACTCTGATACAGAATCAATAGTTCATCAGCAGCGAAGCAGAATCAGAATGAGCCAAGCCAGAACGTGCATTGAAGAAGCAACGGTACTGTGCATTGAACGCTAATTAATTCCAACGGCATCATTCTAGACAAGATCTGCTCAAAAAGGAAAGCTTGTTATTAGCATTGAATCAAGAATATTGCATTCAACGTTCATCTTCTCAAGTGCTATATAAACAAGGCTTCGAAGATTATAATGGCTAATGCTTCCAAATTCTCTACACGCACAAAGCTGAACAATAATCTTCATCTACCAGTTTTGCTAAACCAACAAACTCTGATACTCCATTAGTGTTTAGCAACCAAGTTTCTAAGCTTAATTTGTGTATACATCACAGTTGTGATATAGTTTTGTAGAAAACATTCACACACATTTGTTTTATACCTTTGTAAGAAAGTGTTGCCTTGACAAACCGGATTGTGGTTTGAATCAAGAAGGCTTTAGCAGTTGTTAAAGCAGATTTGTATTCAGTTGAATATAGTGAATTAAGACCTCGTTGGAGAGAGGCGAAATCACCTTGACGGGTGGACTGGAGTAGTTTGAAGATCAAACGAACCAGGATAAAAATATCTTGTCAGTTGCTTTAAGATTCCAGTTTTACAATTCAACCCCCCCTTCTTCTGTTTTTCACCCCTTCAATTGGTATCAGAGCGCCTGGTTCTGAGCTAAAACACTTAACCGTGTCAGTACAAGATCCAGCGTCAGAAAAACACAATGGCAGGAAACAACTCTCATTTCAGCAATGACAACAATGAGGATAGAGACAGATTCAGCGGCAAACCTCCAGTCTTTGATGGAGAAAACTTTGATTACTGGAAAGACAGAATTGAAAGCTTCTTTCTAGCACATGATGCTGATCTGTGGCATATGGTGACAGATGGATACACGCACCCTGTGAATACAACTGGTCAGAAGATTGAAAGAAAATCAATGACTGATCAACAAAAGCGTGATTTCAAGAATCACCATAAGGCCAGAACCATCCTCCTCAGTGCCATCTCCTATACTGAGTATGAGAAGATCTCCAACAGAGACACAGCTAAGAACATCTTTGATTCTCTCAGAATGACGCATGAGGGCAACGTTCAAGTCAAAGAAACAAAAGCTCTGGCGCTCATTCAGAAGTATGAGGCGTTCAAAATGGAAGAATCTGAATCCATTGAAACTATGTTCTCTAGATTCCAGATTCTGGTAGCTGGTCTCAAAGTTCTGGACAAAGGATACTCTACTTCTGACCATGTCAAGAAGATAATCAGAAGTATACCCAAGCAGTGGAGGCCTATGGTTACTGCTCTGAAGCTAGCGAAGGATCTCAACAAAATCACTCTGGAGGAACTTATAAGCTCCCTCAGAAGTCATGAGATAGAGCTAGAAGCTGATGAGCCTCAGAAGCAAGGTAAGCCTTTAGCTTTAAAATCTAACAGAAAATCTGAATCTAAAGTTTTGCAGGCAGTTGAAGAAACATCTGATGGATCCTCATCAGAAGAAGACGAACTTTCCCTTCTCTCCAGAAGAGTAAATCAACTGTGGAAGCAAAGACAAAGGAAGTTCAGGAATCCCAGAAGATCTGATCAGAACGAGTCTTCTTCCAGATACAGAAGGACAGATTCTTCCTCTGGATACAGAAGATCTGAAGGCTCCTCCGGTAGCAAGAAGCCAAACACAAAAGACATCATCTGCTACGAGTGCAATGAGCAAGGACACTACAAGAGTGACTGCCCAAAGCTTCAGAGGGAAAAGCCCAAAAAGAAGTTTGGAAGAGAGAAGAAGAAAAGTCTCATGGCCACATGGGATGACTCTGACTCGTCTGAAGCTGACTCAGAATCAGATGATGAAAGGGCGAACATAGCGCTCATGGCTAACATTCCAGATGATAGTGAAGCTTCTGAATCAGACTCAGAATCAGACACAGAAGAGGTATTCCCTAACTTCGCTGTTAATTTTACAAAGGCTGAACTTGCTGAAAGCCTCAATGAAATTCTGGAACGTTATCAGCAGATTAGAGCTAAATTCAGAGACCTGAAAAGGACTCTTGAATCTGACTCTAATAAGTCTGAGAGTCTCAAATTGGAAAACTCTGAGCTGAGAGATAAAATTTCAAAATTAGAAAACTCTTTACAAAACTCTCAGAAGGAACCAATTTCTGAAACTCCCAGCAACGCTGATGAGATCATCAAGGAGTATGATCACAGTTTCCAGAAGTTCCTTGCTAAAAGCATAGATAGAAGCAGAATGGCTTCAATGATCTATGGAGTTAGCAGAAACGGCAGGAAAGGAATAGGATACCAAGGTAAGGTTCCTACACCTAAGAATGTCATGGATTTAGTTATTAAACACACTCCTCTAAATTCACACTTTGTGTATGGTCACACACACGACATCAAATACACTAGCAGTAAGCACTCTGTGAAACCAAAATTCAACCAGAGTTTTGGTAAAACTAACAAGTCAGGACCCAAGAAAATCTGGGTACCTAAGGATAAAATAATACATGTTGCAGATATCTTTAGCAGCAAGTCAGAAACACCAGTCATGGTACCTGGACTCTGGCTGCTCACGACACATGACGGGAAGAAGGCATATGTTCCAAAGCCTGGAACTTAAGCCTGGAGGCCACGTTGGCTTTGGAGGCAATCAGAGGGGAAAGATTATTGGCTCTGGAACTGTAGGTAACGGAAATCTTCCCTCTATTAATAATGTTCTGCTAGTTGATGGATTGATGCATAATCTGTTATCCATAAGTCAATTAAGTGATAACGGTTATGATATAATCTTTAATCAAAAATCATGTAAAGCTGTTAGTCAGAAAGATGGGACTATCCTGTTTAATGGAAAGAGGAAAAACAACATTTACAAAATCAAACTTTCTGAACTAAAGAGTCAGAACGTAAAATGTCTTCTGTCTGTTAACAACGAGCAGTGGATCTGGCACAGAAGATTGGGGCATGTTAGTATGAGAAGAATATCTCAGATTAACAAACTCAATCTGGTCAGAGGACTTCCTAATTTGAAGTTCAATTCAGATGCTCTGTGTGAAGCATGTCAGAAAGGCAAATTTGCAAAACCTTCTTTTAAATCCAAAAATGTTGTTTCTACCTCTAAGCCATTAGAACTTCTGCACATTGACTTATTCGGACCAGTTAAAACTGCTTCAGTCAGTGGCAAGAAGTATGGGTTAGTAATCGTAGATGACTATAGCAGATGGACATGGGTAAAGTTCTTAAGACACAAGGACGAGTCACACTCTGTGTTTGTTACCTTCTGTAACCAAGTTCAGAATGAAAAAGATCTTAGAATCGTTAAAGTCAGAAGTGATCATGGTGGAGAATTTGAAAATAAAGATTTTGAGTCATTCTTTAATGACAAAGGCATTCTGCATGATTTCTCTTGTCCTAGAACTCCCCAACAAAATGGAGTTGTAGAACGAAAGAACAGAACATTGCAAGAAATGGCCAGAACCATGATCAATGAGACAAACGTTGCTAAGACTTTCTGGGCAGAGGCAATAAACACAGCGTGCTACATTCAGAATAGAATCTCAATAAGACCTATTCTGGAAAAGACTCCATATGAATTGTGGAAGAACAGAAAGCCCAACATTTCGTATTTTCATCCATTTGGATGTACTTGCTTTATGTTAAATACGAAGAATTATTTGAACAAGTTTGATTCTAAGGCACAGAAGTGTATTATGTTAGGATACTCTGAACGCTCAAGAGGGTACAGAGTATACAATACAGAAACACAGATTGTGGAAGAATCAATCAGTGTTCGTTTTGATGACAAGTTTGACTCTGAAAAGTCAAAGCAGAATGAAAATCTTGCAGGTATAGAAATTGAATTTGCAGGTTCTGAAGACAAGTCATCAGAAGCTCTCAACACAGACATTCCTTCAACGTCTGAAAGGAGCAATGCTAGAAATCCTACAACTGCTGCTGATCAACCTCAGAAGAGATTACCCAGAAGCAGTTTGGATCACCCAGAAGAAACTATTCTAGGAAGAAAGGAAGATCCAATCAGAACAAGAGCAAGCTTCAGAAACTCTGAAGAAACTCTTATGGGACTTGTGTCTCTGATTGAACCTTCTTCTATTGATGAAGCACTTCTGGACAACGACTGGATTCTGGCAATGCAAGAAGAGCTGAATCAATTCACCAGAAACGACGTATGGGATCTCGTTCCCAGACCAAAAGGATTCAGCGTCATTGGAACAAGATGGGTGTTCAGAAACAAGCTTAATGAACAAGGTGAAGTCGTCAGAAACAAGGCACGACTGGTTGCACAAGGTTATAGTCAGCAAGAGGGGATAGACTATACAGAAACCTTTGCCCCAGTCGCCAGGTTAGAATCTATCAGACTTTTAATCTCATTTGCTGTTAATAGAGGCATCACTCTGTATCAGATGGATGTCAAAAGTGCATTCTTAAATGGTTATATAGAAGAAGAAGTTTATGTTCACCAACCCCCAGGTTTTGAAAATACAAAACATCCAGAACATGTTTTCAAACTGAAAAAGTCACTGTATGGTCTGAAACAAGCTCCCAGAGCTTGGTATGAAAGGCTAAGTAACTTTCTGCTTGAAAATGAATTCACCAGAGGGAAAGTGGACACTACTCTATTCTGTAAAACAGTTAAGAGTGACATTTTAGTCTGTCAAATTTATGTTGATGATATTATTTTTGGTTCTACTAATCCTTCTCTTGGAAGAAAATCCAGCAGAAGATGTAGCTGAAAGTTCTGAGAAGCTTCCTCCTTCTGAAAGTTCTCAAGCTGCCTTGGACAGGCAGGCTCTGGAAGAATTAAGGCTGAATGACTTGCGTCTACAGCAGCGGATGGAAGAGAATGATCAGAAGATGAAAGCAAGAATGGATGTACAGGACAGCAAGATTGACACTGTTGTCACCATGGTTCAGAAGCAGAATGAAACTTCTGAAAATATTCAAGCAATGCTGGAAAGCCTGTTCTCACGCATGCCCCCACAACCTTAAATTTTTTTTATGCATAACATTCTCTATGTTTTCTTCATTTTCTGATGTATTGTTTTGATTGAGTTTTTGTAATGTTCTTTTGCTCTGATTATGAACTATTTTAATATAATTTGTTTTTCTGATCTAAATTGTTTTAGCACATCACCAACACTTTTTGATTGCTGACAAAAAGGGGGAGAACAAGAATGATATTTAAAATCAATAACGGCTAACTAGACAGAAATTCTCAAACATTCTAACTCTATTACTTGAAATGTTTTTCTGTTTTGTTTTTAAGTCTACAGGCACAAGGAAGCTCCTGAACACTATGAAGACTAGAAGCTAGAAGCTCTGATCAAAATGTAGAAGCTCATGTTGCTCTGATCAAATATGAAGTTCTGATCGACCTAACACTCTGATCCGAAGCAAAGCTCTGACAGGAAAAGCTCTGAAGCTCTGCTCTCTGATAAGTCAAAGACCTATAATCTGATGCTCAAAGACAGAAAAAGATCTGATCCTGAAGAACACGCATATCAAAGGGAAGTAACAAACTCAGGGGGAGTATCTCTTAAACTCTGATTTCTCTTTACTTCTTAACTCTGAAACATTTCCCAGATACCTTTTCACGTTATTTTTCATTTAAAATATCTAGTTTTTGTCATCATCAAAAAGGGGGAGATTGTTAGAACAATGTTTGAATCTAGTACCCTATATTTAAGTTTTGATGATAACAAAGTGAAAAGATATAGTATTTATGTGTTTCATGTTTGAACTATATGCTGCCTAAAATTACTATGCTCTGACTTGCAGATACGCTGATTAAAATAAGCAAGATCACTTCTTCAGCATCAGAATTTGATTTCATACACCAGCATCAGAAGTTGCTGAATCAGAATGTGAAGATCAGATGATCAACTCACGTACTTGCTGAAGCTTGATGAACAGAACTGCGCGTAAACACTCTGATACAGAATCAATAGTTCATCAGCAGCGAAGCAGAATCAGAATGAGCCAAGCCAGAACGTGCATTGAAGAAGCAACGGTACTGTGCATTGAACGCTAATTAATTCCAACGGCATCATTCTAGACAAGATCTGCTCAAAAAGGAAAGCTTGTTATTAGCATTGAATCAAGAATATTGCATTCAACGTTCATCTTCTCAAGTGCTATATAAACAAGGCTTCGAAGATTATAATGGCTAATGCTTCCAAATTCTCTACACGCACAAAGCTGAACAATAATCTTCATCTACCAGTTTTGCTAAACCAACAAACTCTGATACTCCATTAGTGTTTAGCAACCAAGTTTCTAAGCTTAATTTGTGTATACATCACAGTTGTGATATAGTTTTGTAGAAAACATTCACACACATTTGTTTTATACCTTTGTAAGAAAGTGTTGCCTTGACAAACCGGATTGTGGTTTGAATCAAGAAGGCTTTAGCAGTTGTTAAAGCAGATTTGTATTCAGTTGAATATAGTGAATTAAGACCTCGTTGGAGAGAGGCGAAATCACCTTGACGGGTGGACTGGAGTAGTTTGAAGATCAAACGAACCAGGATAAAAATATCTTGTCAGTTGCTTTAAGATTCCAGTTTTACAATTCAACCCCCCCTTCTTCTGTTTTTCACCCCTTCAATTGGTATCAGAGCGCCTGGTTCTGA
The DNA here is from genome assembly GCA_948472305.1 of Vicia faba. Classification (NCBI taxonomy): domain Eukaryota; kingdom Viridiplantae; phylum Streptophyta; class Magnoliopsida; order Fabales; family Fabaceae; genus Vicia; species Vicia faba. Next base: position 98,075,565 of record OX451736.1, read on the forward strand.
GCTAAAACACTTAACCGTGTCAGTACAAGATCCAGCGTCAGAAAAACACAATGGCAGGAAACAACTCTCATTTCAGCAATGACAACAATGAGGATAGAGACAGATTCAGCGGCAAACCTCCAGTCTTTGATGGAGAAAACTTTGATTACTGGAAAGACAGAATTGAAAGCTTCTTTCTAGCACATGATGCTGATCTGTGGCATATGGTGACAGATGGATACACGCACCCTGTGAATACAACTGGTCAGAAGATTGAAAGAAAATCAATGACTGATCAACAAAAGCGTGATTTCAAGAATCACCATAAGGCCAGAACCATCCTCCTCAGTGCCATCTCCTATACTGAGTATGAGAAGATCTCCAACAGAGACACAGCTAAGAACATCTTTGATTCTCTCAGAATGACGCATGAGGGCAACGTTCAAGTCAAAGAAACAAAAGCTCTGGCGCTCATTCAGAAGTATGAGGCGTTCAAAATGGAAGAATCTGAATCCATTGAAACTATGTTCTCTAGATTCCAGATTCTGGTAGCTGGTCTCAAAGTTCTGGACAAAGGATACTCTACTTCTGACCATGTCAAGAAGATAATCAGAAGTATACCCAAGCAGTGGAGGCCTATGGTTACTGCTCTGAAGCTAGCGAAGGATCTCAACAAAATCACTCTGGAGGAACTTATAAGCTCCCTCAGAAGTCATGAGATAGAGCTAGAAGCTGATGAGCCTCAGAAGCAAGGTAAGCCTTTAGCTTTAAAATCTAACAGAAAATCTGAATCTAAAGTTTTGCAGGCAGTTGAAGAAACATCTGATGGATCCTCATCAGAAGAAGACGAACTTTCCCTTCTCTCCAGAAGAGTAAATCAACTGTGGAAGCAAAGACAAAGGAAGTTCAGGAATCCCAGAAGATCTGATCAGAACGAGTCTTCTTCCAGATACAGAAGGACAGATTCTTCCTCTGGATACAGAAGATCTGAAGGCTCCTCCGGTAGCAAGAAGCCAAACACAAAAGACATCATCTGCTACGAGTGCAATGAGCAAGGACACTACAAGAGTGACTGCCCAAAGCTTCAGAGGGAAAAGCCCAAAAAGAAGTTTGGAAGAGAGAAGAAGAAAAGTCTCATGGCCACATGGGATGACTCTGACTCGTCTGAAGCTGACTCAGAATCAGATGATGAAAGGGCGAACATAGCGCTCATGGCTAACATTCCAGATGATAGTGAAGCTTCTGAATCAGACTCAGAATCAGACACAGAAGAGGTATTCCCTAACTTCGCTGTTAATTTTACAAAGGCTGAACTTGCTGAAAGCCTCAATGAAATTCTGGAACGTTATCAGCAGATTAGAGCTAAATTCAGAGACCTGAAAAGGACTCTTGAATCTGACTCTAATAAGTCTGAGAGTCTCAAATTGGAAAACTCTGAGCTGAGAGATAAAATTTCAAAATTAGAAAACTCTTTACAAAACTCTCAGAAGGAACCAATTTCTGAAACTCCCAGCAACGCTGATGAGATCATCAAGGAGTATGATCACAGTTTCCAGAAGTTCCTTGCTAAAAGCATAGATAGAAGCAGAATGGCTTCAATGATCTATGGAGTTAGCAGAAACGGCAGGAAAGGAATAGGATACCAAGGTAAGGTTCCTACACCTAAGAATGTCATGGATTTAGTTATTAAACACACTCCTCTAAATTCACACTTTGTGTATGGTCACACACACGACATCAAATACACTAGCAGTAAGCACTCTGTGAAACCAAAATTCAACCAGAGTTTTGGTAAAACTAACAAGTCAGGACCCAAGAAAATCTGGGTACCTAAGGATAAAATAATACATGTTGCAGATATCTTTAGCAGCAAGTCAGAAACACCAGTCATGGTACCTGGACTCTGGCTGCTCACGACACATGACGGGAAGAAGGCATATGTTCCAAAGCCTGGAACTTAAGCCTGGAGGCCACGTTGGCTTTGGAGGCAATCAGAGGGGAAAGATTATTGGCTCTGGAACTGTAGGTAACGGAAATCTTCCCTCTATTAATAATGTTCTGCTAGTTGATGGATTGATGCATAATCTGTTATCCATAAGTCAATTAAGTGATAACGGTTATGATATAATCTTTAATCAAAAATCATGTAAAGCTGTTAGTCAGAAAGATGGGACTATCCTGTTTAATGGAAAGAGGAAAAACAACATTTACAAAATCAAACTTTCTGAACTAAAGAGTCAGAACGTAAAATGTCTTCTGTCTGTTAACAACGAGCAGTGGATCTGGCACAGAAGATTGGGGCATGTTAGTATGAGAAGAATATCTCAGATTAACAAACTCAATCTGGTCAGAGGACTTCCTAATTTGAAGTTCAATTCAGATGCTCTGTGTGAAGCATGTCAGAAAGGCAAATTTGCAAAACCTTCTTTTAAATCCAAAAATGTTGTTTCTACCTCTAAGCCATTAGAACTTCTGCACATTGACTTATTCGGACCAGTTAAAACTGCTTCAGTCAGTGGCAAGAAGTATGGGTTAGTAATCGTAGATGACTATAGCAGATGGACATGGGTAAAGTTCTTAAGACACAAGGACGAGTCACACTCTGTGTTTGTTACCTTCTGTAACCAAGTTCAGAATGAAAAAGATCTTAGAATCGTTAAAGTCAGAAGTGATCATGGTGGAGAATTTGAAAATAAAGATTTTGAGTCATTCTTTAATGACAAAGGCATTCTGCATGATTTCTCTTGTCCTAGAACTCCCCAACAAAATGGAGTTGTAGAACGAAAGAACAGAACATTGCAAGAAATGGCCAGAACCATGATCAATGAGACAAACGTTGCTAAGACTTTCTGGGCAGAGGCAATAAACACAGCGTGCTACATTCAGAATAGAATCTCAATAAGACCTATTCTGGAAAAGACTCCATATGAATTGTGGAAGAACAGAAAGCCCAACATTTCGTATTTTCATCCATTTGGATGTACTTGCTTTATGTTAAATACGAAGAATTATTTGAACAAGTTTGATTCTAAGGCACAGAAGTGTATTATGTTAGGATACTCTGAACGCTCAAGAGGGTACAGAGTATACAATACAGAAACACAGATTGTGGAAGAATCAATCAGTGTTCGTTTTGATGACAAGTTTGACTCTGAAAAGTCAAAGCAGAATGAAAATCTTGCAGGTATAGAAATTGAATTTGCAGGTTCTGAAGACAAGTCATCAGAAGCTCTCAACACAGACATTCCTTCAACGTCTGAAAGGAGCAATGCTAGAAATCCTACAACTGCTGCTGATCAACCTCAGAAGAGATTACCCAGAAGCAGTTTGGATCACCCAGAAGAAACTATTCTAGGAAGAAAGGAAGATCCAATCAGAACAAGAGCAAGCTTCAGAAACTCTGAAGAAACTCTTATGGGACTTGTGTCTCTGATTGAACCTTCTTCTATTGATGAAGCACTTCTGGACAACGACTGGATTCTGGCAATGCAAGAAGAGCTGAATCAATTCACCAGAAACGACGTATGGGATCTCGTTCCCAGACCAAAAGGATTCAGCGTCATTGGAACAAGATGGGTGTTCAGAAACAAGCTTAATGAACAAGGTGAAGTCGTCAGAAACAAGGCACGACTGGTTGCACAAGGTTATAGTCAGCAAGAGGGGATAGACTATACAGAAACCTTTGCCCCAGTCGCCAGGTTAGAATCTATCAGACTTTTAATCTCATTTGCTGTTAATAGAGGCATCACTCTGTATCAGATGGATGTCAAAAGTGCATTCTTAAATGGTTATATAGAAGAAGAAGTTTATGTTCACCAACCCCCAGGTTTTGAAAATACAAAACATCCAGAACATGTTTTCAAACTGAAAAAGTCACTGTATGGTCTGAAACAAGCTCCCAGAGCTTGGTATGAAAGGCTAAGTAACTTTCTGCTTGAAAATGAATTCACCAGAGGGAAAGTGGACACTACTCTATTCTGTAAAACAGTTAAGAGTGACATTTTAGTCTGTCAAATTTATGTTGATGATATTATTTTTGGTTCTACTAATCCTTCTCTTGGAAGAAAATCCAGCAGAAGATGTAGCTGAAAGTTCTGAGAAGCTTCCTCCTTCTGAAAGTTCTCAAGCTGCCTTGGACAGGCAGGCTCTGGAAGAATTAAGGCTGAATGACTTGCGTCTACAGCAGCGGATGGAAGAGAATGATCAGAAGATGAAAGCAAGAATGGATGTACAGGACAGCAAGATTGACACTGTTGTCACCATGGTTCAGAAGCAGAATGAAACTTCTGAAAATATTCAAGCAATGCTGGAAAGCCTGTTCTCACGCATGCCCCCACAACCTTAAATTTTTTTTATGCATAACATTCTCTATGTTTTCTTCATTTTCTGATGTATTGTTTTGATTGAGTTTTTGTAATGTTCTTTTGCTCTGATTATGAACTATTTTAATATAATTTGTTTTTCTGATCTAAATTGTTTTAGCACATCACCAACACTTTTTGATTGCTGACAAAAAGGGGGAGAACAAGAATGATATTTAAAATCAATAACGGCTAACTAGACAGAAATTCTCAAACATTCTAACTCTATTACTTGAAATGTTTTTCTGTTTTGTTTTTAAGTCTACAGGCACAAGGAAGCTCCTGAACACTATGAAGACTAGAAGCTAGAAGCTCTGATCAAAATGTAGAAGCTCATGTTGCTCTGATCAAATATGAAGTTCTGATCGACCTAACACTCTGATCCGAAGCAAAGCTCTGACAGGAAAAGCTCTGAAGCTCTGCTCTCTGATAAGTCAAAGACCTATAATCTGATGCTCAAAGACAGAAAAAGATCTGATCCTGAAGAACACGCATATCAAAGGGAAGTAACAAACTCAGGGGGAGTATCTCTTAAACTCTGATTTCTCTTTACTTCTTAACTCTGAAACATTTCCCAGATACCTTTTCACGTTATTTTTCATTTAAAATATCTAGTTTTTGTCATCATCAAAAAGGGGGAGATTGTTAGAACAATGTTTGAATCTAGTACCCTATATTTAAGTTTTGATGATAACAAAGTGAAAAGATATAGTATTTATGTGTTTCATGTTTGAACTATATGCTGCCTAAAATTACTATGCTCTGACTTGCAGATACGCTGATTAAAATAAGCAAGATCACTTCTTCAGCATCAGAATTTGATTTCATACACCAGCATCAGAAGTTGCTGAATCAGAATGTGAAGATCAGATGATCAACTCACGTACTTGCTGAAGCTTGATGAACAGAACTGCGCGTAAACACTCTGATACAGAATCAATAGTTCATCAGCAGCGAAGCAGAATCAGAATGAGCCAAGCCAGAACGTGCATTGAAGAAGCAACGGTACTGTGCATTGAACGCTAATTAATTCCAACGGCATCATTCTAGACAAGATCTGCTCAAAAAGGAAAGCTTGTTATTAGCATTGAATCAAGAATATTGCATTCAACGTTCATCTTCTCAAGTGCTATATAAACAAGGCTTCGAAGATTATAATGGCTAATGCTTCCAAATTCTCTACACGCACAAAGCTGAACAATAATCTTCATCTACCAGTTTTGCTAAACCAACAAACTCTGATACTCCATTAGTGTTTAGCAACCAAGTTTCTAAGCTTAATTTGTGTATACATCACAGTTGTGATATAGTTTTGTAGAAAACATTCACACACATTTGTTTTATACCTTTGTAAGAAAGTGTTGCCTTGACAAACCGGATTGTGGTTTGAATCAAGAAGGCTTTAGCAGTTGTTAAAGCAGATTTGTATTCAGTTGAATATAGTGAATTAAGACCTCGTTGGAGAGAGGCGAAATCACCTTGACGGGTGGACTGGAGTAGTTTGAAGATCAAACGAACCAGGATAAAAATATCTTGTCAATTGCTTTAAGATTCCAGTTTTACAATTCAACCCCCCCTTCTTGTGTTTTTCACCCCTTCATACCTCTCTCCCCACAGAGTATTGCTTCCCAGCATGGTCGCTAGAGTACTTTTCTCCCCGCAGAATCTTCCATTCGCCAAGTCTATTCCTCAACAGAGTCATCTTCTCCTACCGGTATTCTTGCAGTTATCATCCCCAACGGAAGCAAAATCTACTCTTCAATATCAGCCCAGGAGTGACTTCCCAGCACCCGTCAAGGATTTACTTTCCTAGACGAAAACATACATACATCAACATCACATACATCATTATAGCATGCATAGACGCATCATATCATACAAATCTCATTTATGTTGAGAACATCATTGCTTGATCCATATCATGCACTGCATATGACTGACCTTTACCTTTCAGGAAAGATTCAGTTAAATTCTCAATCATATTTCAAGACCTAGAAAGGTTCGGTTAATCAACTCCAAAGATTTCTTATCCAGTCCAAGGCCTTCTCTAGTCCAGCTAAATCGACTCCCAACAGATTTTTCTGATGAAGACTCAGTAGAAGTTTTTAGGTTTTTCTTTGAGATTATAATTTCCTATTGGTCCTCTCCCCGACGGTACGTGAGATATAATTCCATTTTAGGTTTTTCTTTGAGATTATAATTTCCTATTGGTCCTCTCCCTGACGGTGCATGAGATGTAATTCCCTTTTAGGTTATAATTTCCTATGGTCCTCTCCCCGACGGTGCGTGAGATGTAATTCCCTTTTAGGTTATAATTTCCTATGGTCCTCTCCCTGACGGTGCGTGAGATGTAATTCCCTTTTAGGTTATAATTTCCTATGGTCCTCTCCCCGACGGTGCGTGAGATGTAATTCCCTTTTAGGTTATAATTTCCTATGGTCCTCTCCCCGACGGTGCGTGAGATGTAATTCCCTTTTAGGTTATAATTTCCTATGGTCCTCTCCCCGACGGTGCGTGAGATGTAATTCCCTTTTAGGTTATAATTTCCTATGGTCCTCTCCCCGACGGTGCGTGAGATATAATTCCCTTTCAGGTTATAATTTCCTATGGTCCTCTCCCCGACGGTGCGTGAGATGTAATTCCCTTTCAGGTTATAATTTCCTATGGTCCTCTCCCCGACGGTGCGTGAGATGTAATTCCCTTTTAGGTTATAATTTCCTATGGTCCTCTCCCCGACGGCGCGTGAGATGTAATTCCCTTTCAGGTTATGATTTCCTATGGTCCTCTCCCCGACGGTGCGTGAGATGTAATTCCCTTTCAGGTTATGATTTCCTATGGTTCTCTCCTCGACGGTGCGTGAGATGTAATTCCCTTTTAGGTTATAATTTCCATTGGTCATCTCCCCGACGGTGCGTGAGATGGAATTCCCTTTTAGATTATAATTCCCTTTGGTTCTCTCCCCGACGGTGCGTGAGATGTAATTCCCTTTCAGATTATAATTTCCTTTGGTTCTCTTCCCGATACTGCGAAGATGGTAATTCCCACCAAGATTTTCTCAACGAGCGTTGTTGAAGTTAAAGTCACCCAAGGTTCTCTTACCGTCCATGCTAAGGTAGTAAACACCCCTGTTTCATTCATCACCTTTTGAAGATCCAGACTCAGCTCCTGTAACCAATCAGGACACATCTATACCAAGCATCTGAAAACCAGCTCCTGCAACATGTCAGGTAATCATTTTCTGTTTTGCAGGTACGCAAGTTCTCGCTAAGGAATCTCTTACGCGATCAACATCCAGATGGCATCTATAAGCCCATCATCCTATCCATCAATCTCTAAATGGCATCTATAAGCCCATTCCCATCACCACACTGCTACTATGTGAGCGCAAATTTCTGGGCACTCTAGTGTTCAATCACCTTCTACCCTCGGATTACGAAAGGCACGTCAGCCAATCTGCATCCTCAGGTCTAAGAAGATTGAACAGGGGCAACTGTTGTACCCCAAAATTTGCCCTCCCATATTCTTCAAGAAATTGCCAAGTCAAAGCTTCAAAATCTCCCCAAGGGTTGCCCAATCAAGGGTCTCCTAAGCAGTCAAAATTAGGGTTTTTGTTCTGATCAAGAAAATGAAGTTTCCAAAGGTCCAATCAAGTTTCACATGCCTACAAATATGGTCAAGCATCCTCATATCAAGTTTCAAGACATTCAGCTCAAAATTGCACAGTCAAAACCCTAAATTGCACTACAGTCAACTGTAGGGGCAAAATGGTCATTTGACAGTCAAAAGTTCAAATTTTTTATCAACATCTCATTTTGAAGCCACAAACATCATTTGATCAATGCTTGATCATGATTCTCAAAGCTTGGCTCAAAAATCATCAAGATGCAAAAGTTTCCTTATTTGGACAGTTGAAAAAGTCAACTGTAAATTGACCAGGGCATAACTTTCACATGGATTATCAGAAAAATTCCATCCAAAGCTCATTTTGAAGAGAAAGACATTTCCTACAACTAATCTTCATAATTAAAGTCCAAGAAATGCTCTCACAAAAATTATCAATTTCAACATTATAGGTCATTTTCAAAAGTCAACAAAAAGGGACTTTAAGTCAAAGGCCATAACTTGAGATTGGTAAATCAAAATGACATGGGACCAAAGACATTGGTTAGAGGACTCAAAGACCTTTCCAAAATGTCCAAGAACACTTGAAAAGAAAACAAACAATTTTGAAAACACAAATGAGCAAGTATCTAAGAGCCCATGGATAACCATGGATAGAAAGGGTGCTAACACCTTCCCTTTCTATAACCTACCTCCCGAACCGAGAGCAATCTCTTTAAGGAATTTTTCTGTGCTTTTGTCCTTTCCATTTGGAGAAAATAAAAGACGGTGGAGACTCTTGCTTCCGCGACATTTCGCAAACCAGCTTTAAACAGTCAGTTCCAGATCCACCGATCACAAAGGGTTTCCCGTTGGACTGAAAACCCGAAAGGGCGGTCCAGGAAAAAGTTAGGGAATTAAAGCGTATGACTATGTCCCGTCAGATCACTTTGCGGACAACCTTTGACCTCTACTGAAAAACTCGGAGTTTCTGATCAATTTAATCATCTCCGGACGAAGCAACAATTAGACAAGATATTCAGAGATATGAAGGCTATAGCAAAATGGGAACCCTATGGGATTATTACACATAGCTATCTTTCTTTGTATAAATTTTTCTTGTTTTGTGGCACCATTCTCTTACTAGAATGTTTGTCTCCTTTGTACAAAATACTTATTCAAAGTCAAGACAAAGATATCTCTTTGAAAGTACAGAAAACTATTTGTCTTTTTCTTTACACTTGTGTTTCATTTGCAAAAACGTCCAATGATTCATTGATGAATATATGCATATGAACATAATTACTGTTTACAAATAAACAAAATGAGAAAGACAATTGCTGATAGGTTGAAAGGACAGGAAAAAGTCTCTAGGCTATTCCATAAGTAATCCCCACAGTACGTCATTTAGATCCCCAGCGGAACAAATTTCAAAATATTAATCCCCAGTAGAAATCGTCAAATTCTCAGGATTCCCCAAGCAAATCTTACAAGCAGTACATGGCATTGCCCTCACAACGGAATTTACTTCTCTCAAACAAGAGTTTGTCAGTATTTCAACTACAAGACACGAAATTCCAACATATCCTCAGCAGCATTCAAGGATTTATTTTCCTCAATCAAACAGCAATACAACAAATCAGCTTACATGCGCATACATTACATCCACATATCATAAACATTGATAAAACGAATTCATTGCATCATACATTTCATGCAACATAACTTTATGTTTCAGCTAACATTTTAACCTTTTCAGGATAAGATTAACAGCTACCATTAGCAATATGCAATCATGATACAGTTCAGATATCCTCTAGACATGGATGCCATTCTAATACTCATTCAGATTCACCTGTCAGATACAGTTCAGATACGCTCCAGACACGGATGCCATTCTGATACTCATTCAAATTCACTTGTCAGATACAGTTAAGATACGCTCCAGACATGGATGTCATCCTGATACTCATTCAGATTCACCTGTCAGATACAGTACAGATACGCTCCAGACACGGATGCCATTCTGATACTCATTCAGATACAACCTTTTAGATATAGTTCAAATACACTCCAGAAACGGATGCCATTCTGATACTCATTCAGATACACCATGTCATATATAGTTCAGATACGCTCCAGACACGGATTCCATCCTGATACTCATTCAGATACAACCTTTCAGATACAGTTCAGATACGCTCCAGACACGGACACTATTCTGATACTTATTCTTTCAGCTTATAACTTACCGTTCAACAGACGTTATTGGATGGCATCTACAAGCCCATCTCCAACAAGATTCTATCACTTCTCCAAATGGCATTTTAAGCCCATTCCCTCAACTACACATCGTCGAGTGCAAATTTCTGGGCACTCTAGTGTCCAATCATTCTCTCACCTTCGAGCCACGAATGGCAAAGCTTGCCAATCTAACTCTTCAGGTTTAAGAAGATTAAACATGGGAAGCTTTTGTACCCCAAAATTTTCCCTCTCATTTATCAAGACTTTTCTCACAAGACCTCTTTAACTCAAGATTGGGTTAGGGTTTGGTCAGCTCAAGGCATCTCATCTTGCACTGATAACCCAAAATTAGGGTTTGAGTTTGCCCAAGGATTTTTGGACTATCAATGCTTCATATGACTTTCAAACATCATTATGGACCCCTAAGATTACTCATGACAAGTTTCAAGCCTTGAACCATATTTTTTGATCAATCAATTGGACAGTTGACCTAAAAATCAATTGTATTGGGGAAAAAGTCAACCATGGCCAATTTACAATCAAACTTCATAATTTTTGATCCACATCAACATTCTAGACTCATATGTATCATTTGATCAAGGTTGAACCACAATTCCTCAAGAAATTTGATTAAATCATCAAAAGGGCAAAATGGTTAAAATTAGGGTTTTGACTGAGAAAGGGCAATTTCTGATTTTTGACCTAGCAAATGACTAATTAGTTTGAAACATGATCCCAAGAGCTCAATTGCATTATGTTGACCTAATGACATGGTTCAAAACATTGCATTTTTTCATTGGATTGATAGATGAAATTTGCAATCAACTGATCAAAAGTCAACTGTATACTGAAAAGTCAAACTTTGACTTTTTGGTGAAAATCAAGTACCAAGGATCACAATTCAATAAAACATGTCAAAATGAGAAACTTGTTCATCAAGAAACCAAAGATTGAAGATTTGATTTTTGAAATTTGAATTTTTCTTAACTTTGTGGGTTTTAAAATGTCAAGTGGCGCCAATATCATGCACCAGATGCTAACTTACTCTTGAAGAAAGTAAAAAAGGTTGTGATGATTGACAACTTTTAGCCTAGGATGGGTTAGTAAGCGAGGATTAAGGAAAAGTGACACCCATGAGCGAAAATTAGCGCATGAACCCATACCTAAATCTGTACAAAGGTTTTTTTATGCTACACGTGGAGAGACCCTTTGGACAAAGACTCAAAAGTGGTTGTGAGCATTAATGAGCATTAAATGGTGTTGAGATTTGTCAAAATCAGAAATCTTGTAATAGGGGATTTTGCATCATTGCCTAAATCTAGGCCAGAAGTTCCATTTCAACGTAGTCTTGAACATTGCACCCAGGTTCTGATCTTGGCATTCTGTTGTCTCAGCAAGTTTTGAGGGATCTCCATGGTTTCCAGTAACTTTCTTTGATTTGCCTCAAAGACTCTGAACTTAGAGATTCTACTTTTGTGTAGCACCTAATCTTCTGACCCTCTTACCTTCTGATTCCAGCATGTTCTGAAGGAGCATTCAGATTTTTTTCATCACGTTTTATAATCTTTTGGCAACTTCTGACTGAGCTGGCGTAGATGCTGAAGAGCCACATTCTGACTGAATGTTATGTGCTGAGCTAAGTTTGCATCTTCTGACTGCTCTTGCCTGGAGGTTGGTTCAGAAGTTCTGAAGTGTCATTTTTCTTAAATACTTTAGAAAAATACTAAGTATTTAGAATTTAACTTTTTCAAGGTAAAATTTGACTTTTGAGCTTCTTGATGAAACAAACTTCATATTCCAACATGTCTTGATGAAATGTGATTTTTGTGTTTTGATTTTGATCCAAAAACCAAAGTTTGACTTTTCAGCGTGCAAATGACCATTTTGCCCTTGTAAATGGCTTGCTTGGAAAGAAATATAATTCAAGACTTGGATTTGTTTAAGAGAAAACTTTGAGAATCCAGGGTGATTTCCTTAAAAATGAGAGGGCAAATTTTGGGGTACATCACTCTCAAATCTAGTTCCTTCCACTTCTCGTTGTCCATTTTGGAAACATTTCCTTTTAATGCCTTGTGTAATTCTAATTATATCAAAACATCTTGGACTTTAATTTTTCACAAGCCAAAATTGATTCTTCCATGAAATTTCTCTAAATCAATCTTCACTGCACTTGAAAAACTTGACATTGTAACCAAAACTTTCCTATAGAAACCACAATTTTCCCAACCAACACAGAGTATAAAATTTGTTTTCTGATGTAGAAGATCAGACAAAACTGCAACCACAGAGGATACTAAAATTTATACCTCACCAAACCAAGAATCTTGGTACCACTTGATGGAAAAAATAAAACATTGAAAAAGAGGAACAAAATAACAACACAAGAGATTAACGTGGAAACTCCAAAATCAGAGAAAAAACCACGACCGTTGTCAAATGACAACCATAGAATATCACTATGTGAAAATTGTTATAACACATAGACTACCCTCAAATACCCCAAGGCCCTAATACACCCATACTCTCCAAAGAAAATATTTAACTACCTCTCACAACATGCTAAAATAAGAGTATAAGAGAAAATAATAAAAGTCAAATACAAGCTTAAAGTGTTTTTGACTTGTACATCTTGTAAAGAAAAACTTGAATCCTATATATAGCCTTGGACTCCATTTTTATTAACTAAACTAAGCAATGTGGGACTTGGAAAAACTTCAATTTTATATATATAGTCTTGGGCTCCCTCTTCCTTAACAAAAATAAAGAATGTGGGACTTCTTCAACATGTATATTTTCAACCAACCCCAACAAACAACACTAGATGGAATATGTGAATAGGAATCCTATCTATACTTGCAGTACATTGAATATGTGAATACATAAAGTTCTATAGTTGAATTTTATATTTATTAAATTTTATAAAATCAATTGAATCAATATTATTGCATAACAGTACATATAATGGTATCTACATACTCCCTCTTGTGACTATTATAAGAAAATATTTTTTTTAGATTAATTAAATAGTTTATTATCTGGGCTACATAGAGATTAGATACATAAATTATTTAGTGAATCTAAAAATAAAATATTTGCTTATAATAGTGATTGGAGGAAGCATAAAACTAATTGAATCCATAATTGTTATTACAACAAGTGCCATGATTGATTATTATAATAGTAATTATATAAAATCAATTAAATCACTTATGTGATTCAGTACATGTCCATAATTGTGTCCTAAAATTGCTTTATTCAATCAATCATGTCATATAGTTCTATTTCAATTACATGGTTGTTATGTTATGCTTTTGACCAATGGTTTGATGATGTCACATAGTTCAAATAAAACTGCTTTACCTCTTTTCTCTTCTTTCAATGCTAACTTTAATTAAAAAATCCCACCATCTTCTCTTTCTCTTTCTCGCCCTATTTCGCTCTCTCTCTCTCTCTCTCTCTCTCTCTCTCTCTCTCTCTCTCTCTCTCTCTCTCTCTCTCTCTCCTCTCTCTCTCTCTCTCTCCTCTCTCTCTCTCTCTCTCTCTCCTCTCTCTCTCTCTCTCTCTCTCTTCTCTCTCTCTCTCTCTCTATCTCTCTTCTCTTTCCTTCTGCTCTCTTGCTTTTGTATCTCTCTTCCTTTTGCACTTCTTCTTCCTTTTCTTTATCTTTCTCTATCGTTAAGAAATGGTAACAACAGTGTCGTTGTACCCCAAAATTTTCTATCTCATTTATCAAGACTTTTCTCATAAGATCTCTTTAACTCAAGACTGGATCAGGGTTTGGTTAGCTCAAGACATCTCATCTTGCACTGATAACCCAAAATTAGGGTTTGAGTTTGCCCAAGGATTTTTGGACTATGAATGCTTCATATGAATTTCAAATATAATTATGGGCCCCTAAGATGACTCATGACAAGTTTCAAACCTTGAACCACATTTTTTGATCAGTCATTGGACAGTTGACCTAAAAATCAGCTGTATTGGAGAAAAGTCAACCATGGACAATTTACAATCAAACTTCATAATTTTTTATACACATCAACATTCTAGACTCATATGTATCATTTGATCAAGGTTGGACCATAATTCCTCAAGAAATTTGATCAAATCATCAAAAGGGCAAAATGGTCAAAATTAGGGTTTTGACTGAGAAAGGGCAATTTCTGATTTTTGACCTAGCAAATACCTAATTAGTTTTTAACATGATCCCAAGAGCTCAATTGAATAATATTAACCTAATGACATGGTTCAAAACATTGCATTTTTCATTGGATTGATAGATGAAATTTGCAATCAACTGATCAAAAGTCAACTGTATACTGAAAAGTCAAACTTTGACTTTTTGGTCAAAATCAAGTGCCAAGGATCACAATTCATCAAAACATGTCAAAATGTGAAACTTGTTCATCAAGAAACCAAAGATTGAAGATTTGATTTTTGAAATTTGAATTTTTCTTAACTTAGAAATTTTTCTAAGTATATAAAATTTCTTATTTTTTCTCAACTTTAGGCCAATTTTCCACCATGATACAAGATGATTCAAATAAAGTTCCCAATATGAAAGTTGTAGAACTCCATGAAATCTACAACTTTACTTCACACATTTTTCCATAAAGATGCTTGGATCTCAAGATATAATTTTGTGAATACATGCCCATGAACTAAAGTAACTTAGTAAAATTTTGCCCTAATTTAGGCAGGTTTTTGACCCAACTTCATGACAATTTTTCACCTAGTTCCAAGAGGAATATTTAAATTCATTTCAAAGATTAGTTATAGAGCATATTTCAAGCTTTCCAAAATGTCCAAGAACTCCTTGAGATCATTCTTGAGTAGAGAGAATCGAAGAGATGAAGTTGGAAATTTGTCACTTTTATCTCAAGCCAATTCATGAAGAACAAAATTCAAATCCTCAAGCATGCTGTACAATCTTCACTTTTCAGGCCTCAAACTCGTTTGTCACTCCACCATTAATGGATTGCACAAGATTTCATGCCCTAAAGTCAAGCATTCAATGCATTGTACAAGAAAATAACCATTTATGGAAGAAAGTCAACATTGCCATTTTGGAAAAGCATGATTTATGCATTTTTTTCATTTCTTGAGCCTTGGACTTGTTCTTTCTGCACAAACCAAGCCTCTAAGCCTGAACAAAACATGTTTAAAGCTTAACGCTACCCTACAAGATCAGAACCATGCATTAAGAAGTCATTTCTCACACTTGCTTCAAAAACAATAAATGTAGCAAGACATGTGATCTTGTACTTCTGAGCAAGCACAAGTCCTCCAATCTTTTGCTCTATATAAAGCTATCACTTTGCAACCAAAAGGACGAATGCCCAAGCCTTGAAACACCCTAGAATCAGAAATTGCATAACAAGCTTCCAGACTTGCCATTTCTGACTTGTGAATTGAATCTTCCATTTCACTCATGCGTTTTCAGGCCTTTTGCTTCCCTAAGCTTTTTTACCTTACAAGAAAACCATCCCACACCCTGAAACATCACTGTAACTCCATCTTCCCCATTATTGAACTTCAAAAACAGAGTAACACAGGTGGACTTCTAGAGATAATTCCAGCCACCCTCAAGACAAGTTAAGCATTGCATTAGCTTCCAAGAGGTTCAAGGAAGCTAACCTGATCATCACAACATCCTAAAGCAGGCTCATTTCCAAAACATGATTTCCATTTTCAAGGTGAGTTTTATGTTTTTCCAACTCTTGATACAGGCATAGTTAGCTTTCCATTTATGAATATACAATGTAGACATCATTTCTACGAAGCTGTATATATCCATAACTTGCATTTATTTGGCCTGAGTTGAGAGAATTTTGAGCTTGAAGTTTCTGAAAAAATTAGGTTAAGAATTAGGACCATTAAAATTCTCTTTAATTTTGGACTTATGGTTTTATTTATGCACATGGTTCGAATTGTGAGATAAAATGCTATAACATTCATGTTATCAATTTCCATTTTTGTTGAGAGATGAAAGAGTTACAGGAGGTCCGGCTAGCTAGAGGAAGAAGACGAAGTACAGGGCCAATGAAGCTTTTTGTGTTATGTTTTTCTTGTTTCACATAAACTAACGGATGTACAGCCACCCCAGTGGCAAGGTAGCGCGCTGGAAATGCATAGGTCGTGGGTTCGAACCTTGGCGCTACCTTTTGTTTTTTTCATATTTTTCCAGTTTCATTTTTGGCTATTTGCATGATGGGCCTCAACATTTGGGCCTTAGCGTTTTTTCTAACATACTACCCCCTGTTTGCTTGCAGCACCCCTGACCCATAATTTTTATTATTCATTTTTATTTTCATTTTTATTTTATTAAATATATTTTCCTTAATATTAAAAATCATAAAAAATATAAATATGTTAAATATTGCATTTTTTGTTTATTTTATTTTATTTTTACATGAAAAATATATTTTATTTTTATTATATACTAACTATTTTTTTTTCTTAAATGAACTTGTAAATAAAAAATAGAGTTAGTTTAATTATTTATTCTTTTTCTCACACTTATAATTTTTTTTTAATATATAAGAAGACTAAATATTTTCATAAATATCATCTATTATTTTAATACAAAAAATACACACAAAAATAATAGTTAAAGAATTTTATTTTTCTTTTAAATTAGAAATTAGGATTAACTATTTTTTCAAGAATCAATCTCCTTTTCGTAAGTTATTAGGTTTAGTTCAAAACTTCTTTTTTCATAAAAAAAAAAACAAAACAAAAATCATTTTCTTGCATTTATATATCTTTGCATATTTAAATTGTCTTGTACATTATTTATTCCAATATTTGTACAAATTTGATTTGGTTGTAATAGCTTAATTAGATTTACATTATTGCAAATCCCCATTCACAATTTGTATTCCCCCTCCCAAAAAATATTGTAATAGCGTAGTAATCTTTAAATTACGCAATTTACCGCTTTTATATACCATGCTAGTAATTAGGGTTTGAATGGCAAGATAAAAACAAATCAAATAGAAAACTCTAAATCCAAGACAAAATCAAAGCATGAAAATAACACACTTGCACACAAGCATCCTTAGGGTTTCTCACTTGGTTGCCTTATACAAAAATAGCCATATTACGAATGCGAAGTATCTTGGCAAAACATACAAGTACAAGATCATAGTCCCTCAATGACGCTATTCTAAGTTGCCTTACAAAATGATCTTAGTCCCTCAAAAAATGCTAAGATACTTTGCAACATTACTAATCATGGTTATACGATGACCCACGCCCGTCCCGTTTACATCCAAAGATAGGGTTGCTTACCAAATCAATGGTAAGACAACAATGTCAACGGAATAGAAAATGAACAAGAAAGACATTTGAGTAGGTAGATTACTTCTAGTTACTTGCTCTATTTTCAAACAACTATCCTTGCTATTTTCAAAATAAACACACACATTTCCGAATATTTTACAAACATTGAAAATATTTTTAAAAAGACAAACATCTTTTTATACATTCTTACGAACGAGAATCATTACAAAGATTGCCTAAACAAATGGCCTCTTTTACAAAATACTTTCAAAACCACACCAAACACATTTTCAAACAACAAAAGCAAGTAATTAAGAGCTCATGGAAAACCATGGATGAAAAGGGTGCTAATACCTTCCTTTTTCATAATCTACCCTCGAACTCAAGAAACAATCTCAAAGGTCTTTCCTGTGCTTTTTCACCTTTCCTTTTGGATAAAAGAAAAGTCGGTGGCGACTCTTGCTAACCGCAACATTTGCGATAAAACGCAAAACCCTCAAGTCAGTTCTCCAACCATATCACAAGTGTTAAGTTGATGGGTGATGGTGACGAAGAAGGAAATTATTTAGGTATGCTTTTTTCTTCCTTCTCTTTCTTTTGTCTTCTTCCATCTTCATTCTCTTTCTCTTTCTTCCTTCTCTTTCTCTTTCTCTAACATTAACGAAGAAGGAGATTATTTAGGTATGATATTTTTGCCTTTCAGTTTATATAGAGTTTCTATTTCTTCAGCTCTCTTGCTTATGTCTCCCTCTTCCTTTTGCTCTTCTTCTTCCTTTTCTTTCTCTTTCTCTATCGTTAAGGAATGGTAACAACAGTATTAAGTTGATGGGTGATGGTGACGAAGAAGGAAATTGTTTAAGTATGCTTTTTTCTTCCTTCTATTTCTTTTGTCTTCTTCCATCTTCATTATCTTTCTCTTTCTTCCTCCTCTTTCTCTTTCTCTAACATTGACGAAGAAGGAGATTATTTAGGTATGATGTTTTTCCCTTTCAGTTTATATAGATTTTCTATTTCTTCTGCTCTCTTGCTTATGTCTCCCTCTTCCTTTTGCTCTTCTTCTTCCTTTTCTTTCTCTTTCTCTATCGTTAACAACAGTGTTAAGTTGATGGGTGATGGTGACGAAGAAGGAAATTGTTTAGGTATGCTTTTTTCTTCCTTCTCTTTCTTTTGTCTTCTTCCATCTTCATTCTCTTTCTCTTTCTTCCTTCTCTTTCTCTTTCTCTAACATTGACGAAGAAGGAGATTATTTAGGTACGAAGTTTTTCCCTCTCAGTTTATATAGATTTTCTATTTCTTCTGCTCTCTTGCTTATGTCTCCCTCTTCCTTTTGCTCTTCTTCTTCCTTTTCTTTCTCTTTCTCTATCGTTAAGGAATGGTAACAACGGTGTTAAGTTGATGGGTGATGGTGATGAAGAAGGAAACTGTTTAGGTATGCTTTTTTCTTCCTTCTCTTTCTTTTGTTTTCTTCCATCTTCATTATCTTTCTCTTTCTTCCTTCTCTTTCTCTTTCTGTAACATTGACGAAGAAGGAGATTATTTAGGTATGATGTTTTTCCCTTTCAGTTTATATAGATTTTCTATTTCTTCTACTCTCTTGCTTATGTCTCCCTCTTCCTTTTGCTCTTCTTCTTCCTTTTTTTTCTCTTTCTCTATCGTTAAGGAATGGTAACAACAGTGTTAAGTTGATGGGTGATGGTGACGAAGAAGAAGATTGTTTAGGTATGTTTTTTTCTTCCTTCTCTTTCTCTTTCTCTAACGTTGACGAAGAAGGAGATTGTTTAGGTATGATGTTTTTCCTTTCATTTTATATATATGAAATTGATAAATCCTAATCCCTAATTTTTCGTTGATTTTAATGTCTTTGCTTGGTTTCTGATTTTTGTTAAATTCCAGGCAAATTGTAACTCTACCCTTATTTTTGTTTTTGCAAATTCATGAGGATAAGACTGAATCAAGTTTTATCGCAGAGTTTTTAAGCTAACATCTTAGAAGAAGCATTAGTCTCCAATACTACAAATCTAGAATTTGAGAAGCCTGCAAAATGGGTGGCTCTGTATCGTAAATATGAATCTTGAATTTGAGAAGCTTGAAAAAGAGGTATTGATCGTCGTAAAATATATTTTACAAATGTCTCCGCTTCGTAAGACATATTGTTTTCAATGTCTCTGTTTGATTTCTGATTTATGTGATGTTTCAGGTAAGTTGTAACTGTGCCCATATTTATGTTTTGGCAGATTCATGAGGTTAAGAATAAATCAAGTTTTATCGCTGAGTTTTGAAGCTAACAAGATATGACCTTAAGTGATTTTGTTCATGAGACCACTAACAACTCTATAATAAAGTGTCATGTTGATAAAAGAAAGGATGTGTATGGAATTATTGTTCTTAGTGGTGGTTCAAATATTTTTCCTAGTATTGCAGACTGTATGAGCAAGTAGATCACTGCCTTGGCTTCTAGCAGCATGAAGAATAAGGTTGTTGCTCCACCAAAATATTTTGAAAGTT
Source organism: Vicia faba (assembly GCA_948472305.1). Taxonomy (NCBI): domain Eukaryota; kingdom Viridiplantae; phylum Streptophyta; class Magnoliopsida; order Fabales; family Fabaceae; genus Vicia; species Vicia faba. Next base: position 98,095,535 of record OX451736.1, read on the forward strand.
GTAAATATTTCACTTTTTTGAACTGATGTAGTACTTTTAGTCATTGATACCGTAAGCATTTATTCCAATTGAAGTTCAACAATGTTCGACTCAGAAGAGGGTAACTGTACAAGTTCTAGAATAAGGTCTCTTGGATATTATAGGAAGTAAAGAGGTTTTCACGCGAAATCTTTGCAAGTGAATAATGATAGTGATTCTTCTTGCAGGGGAAATTAATGATCGCAATTTTGTGTGCAATTTTTAAATAATTGCTTTATATTTTACAATTTTTAAATAATTGCTTTATATCGTACAATTTTAAATAATTGCAGGGGAAATTAATGATCGCAAACATGTTTAAAAAATGCTTATGGATGCATGAAAGAATGATAATGCAACAATTACACAAAAGTTCACAAACACGGGGTTCAAAGGTTCAATGCTTCGAGCATGGAGTCAAAGGTAAAATCCACCCCCAAGGTATGTACTAAAGGTTTAATCACACCTTTAAAATGAGGTTCTAAAAGTTCCTAGAGTCTAAATTCCTCCTTTGGATATCACCAACATCTCGGTTACTCGGTAATTAGCAATATTCTCAAGAGAAACTCGTCCGAGTGTAGCATCGCGTGACAACTACTTCCAGATTACTCTGTTATAGTCTCCGCGCTACACCTAAAAGGCTAAGATGGATAGGGTTCTATGGTTCTCAGCTTCTCTAGCTCCCAGGTCGAAAGTAATAATGTCTTCCCGATTACTCGGTAAACAAATACTACATTCAAAGGGGATTCCACTGAGTGAGGGATTTCATGCCTCCTTCTTCGGGATTACTCCCTCAAAGTTAACATGACTATACCGCTCGTCCTATTCTTAAGTGTAACTTAGTCCGGGTATATGACTTGTCCTTTGTAAGTATCATCCACACCTAAATAACCACAATATATACAACATATAATCAAACAAACAAACAAATAATAATAAAAATAGGTAAGACAAATTAGGCTTAACCCACTTAGGGATGGACTAGCAAGCGGTTAATCTGTCCCCAACAGAGTCGCCAATTCTGTAGCGATAAAAAATGTAGGGGGTAAATCGGAGATCGAGCTATTAATTAACTCGACTCGCAAAAGCAAGAGTCGCCATCTCCCTTTATTGTTTCCAAGGGAAAAGGGAAAAGAGCGAAATAAAACCCTAAAATATGCAATGTAAAATAATACTTAAAAGTAATGAAAATACAATGCGTTTTTGAAAGAGATCTAGAGTTCAGGGGTTGGTTATGCAATTAGAAGGTATTAACACTCAATGCATCCGCGGTACTCCGCAGGAACCTTTCGTAATATCTGTTTTTTGATTAAAATTTGTTTATTTGGTTAAAAAGGTTTGTTTGGTCAAAATGGGTGTGGACGAGACTTTGAAGATACAACGACCTAGTGTCAAAGTTTTGGCTTAAAAGGTGTGAGTTTGAAAATTGAGTTTTTTAGGAAAATTATCTTAAGTTTATCAAAATAGTAAACAAACAAAAAAATTAATGAGGGTATTCGCACGATCGTATTACTTATGGAGTTAACAAAACATTTCCCATGGATTTGAAACAGACGAAAGATACAACAATTTAAGGCTCGAGAATGAAATTAGTTAGAGCGACAATTGAATAATAACATAATTCAATAAGAGATTAATTTATAAGCGTGCATTGTGAACGATTAAATAAATAACCAAAATTAAATAAAAACTAAATTAGAATAGTATGTATTTTTAACAATTAAACAAATAACAAATATTAAAAAAAACTAAATTATGAAATATGTATTTTTGAATAAATAAATAATAAAGGATTAATAGCATGTTAAAAAAAAATTAAATAAAAGATTAGTTTATAATAATATGTTTTTAATGTTTTGTAATGAAATAATAATTATATAATAAATTAAACTAATATATATAATCAAATTTTAATGGAATTGAAAGAAAAAGCTTAAAAGTGCAAAAGAACAAAAAAATTCCCCAGCAGGAGCCGAGCTCAGGCATTTAAAGATATGGGTAATGTTTTTGGTTAATGATTTTTTTGTAACATAAAAGAGTGAGGTTTGGTCAACACGTGTTTGTGTAGCTTTGTGGGTTGGAATTCTGTACGTGGTACTTGGCATTGGTATGTAGAATTGTTAATGTGAAAAAGTGGAAGAATATATAGAGAACTGTTGATGTGGGCACATGAATCTCATGTTAGTAAATATATAGTGTAAAGATTGTACGCGCACGAATTTTGAGGAATTAGGTACATGAATTGCACCGTGAAAGTGTTTTTTCGGCGAGTGGAATCGGCCTCCACTATATGTGAATGAAAGAAATAAGGTTTTGTTGATGTTTTTTCAATCTGTTTTCACAGAGTTTCTATTTAGAAATTAACCAAAAGTAAGAGAATGATTGAGATTGAAAAATGAAAGAAAATTAGTAATAAAAAATAGAAAAAGAAAATGTTAAAAGTACACAAGAGATTTAAACTCACGACCTCATACTTGCAAGTTTCTTTTCTTACCAATATTACTACATTAATCATTTGAAATAATAGCTCAATTGAAAGTGTATGAAAGGTGCGTAGATATTTGCAAGAAAACCCAAAGAAAAAAGACTATTCAATTGAAAGTGTATGAAAGGTGCGTAGATATTTGCAAGAAAACCCAAAGAAAAAAAACTATTCGAGAAAGCTATTACTATAAGAAGATTCTAAAGAAAATATATCAACCAAGCATACACCTGAAATTATTAATGCTATCTGCTTCATTTGGTTTGTAGACCTTGGATTTGTTTGTTGATTTTCTCTTAGGGTATTCTCATTTGATTTTTTGACTTTGCAGCAAAGACACAGGGTCCAATTTTGTTTCATTCTAATTTGAATTTTTGTAGGGTCCAATTTATCATTCTGTTTTGAAATCAAATTCGAGATTATGTAATTTCATTGATTTGATTGGATATTCTGTACTTGATTCATCACCCTAATGGATATTGTTTACTGTTAACTATAGAACCAATTTTAATTTTCTACTAAATCACTTTTGAAAACACAGATTTTACTAATATTTCCTATATCAAATTGATTATTTGTTTATAATTATATTAAATCAAGATCTATCGCATATGTCACTTTCCACTATCACAATATCTATTTTTATAAGAGCTATTTGTATTTTCCATCAACATAAATTATACGCAAAGCAAAGGAAGAAGCATGAATGCATGCAGTATTATACCACTGCATTCAAATATAATATAGTAGCATTAGGTATTATAGAATTGATATTAAATTTTGTATTAAATATTCATGTTGAATTCCCCAAAGTCAAAATTTTATTAGACAATATCGTCTATTAATATAATATATAATTAAATATATTTTTAAACAAAATAATTGCTTATTTTAGACTCCAAAGTCAAATATAAACTTTAAATCTTTTACTTGTGTACTATATTTTTTTAATAATTATTATCATTACTTCTAGGGACTAAATTTAGTATTATACTAATCATATCTATTAATTGAAAATAATATATACTTTACATATAAGTAATATATTATATTTGGATACAATTTAATTAGTAAGTATATTGTTAAATAATATAAAAAATATGTCAATATTCAATTACCTTTAACATAAAAAAAATCCGTTCAAAATATTATTGATTAAAATATTGATATTTAACGGAAACATGAAATTATTGATCTAAATATATCACATCAGTATCCGTGTAAACGCACGAGTAATATATCAATATCATGTGAACAAACGAGTAACTATACCAAAATTCGTGTGAACGCAATTTTTATACAACTAAAGAAATAGAATGTAAAACTAATGTATCAATTGAAACAACAGAAAAATGTGTTGTTTTGTAATTATTTATGTATTTAATATTTTTATTTTAAAATTATTTTTAATTTAAGATACAATATTTATAAATAATTTTAAAAAATCAGTTAAAATTAATAAATTTTTTAGTAAAACAATTTTATTTATTATATTGACATTTTTATTATATTTTTAAACGGACGCACATCCCACTAATATTATAAAACGAATTATTATTAAATAACAATACATGTAATGGTACCTACATATAAAACTAATTTAATTGAATCCGTAATTGTTATAACAAGAAGTGGCATGATTTGATTATTATAATAGTAATTATATAAAACCAATTAAATCACTGTTATGATACACTACATGTCTATAATTGTGTGTGATTACCACTAAGCTGAGATCACTCATTTTACTTTATAAAAATCTCTTTGTAGTTTGAGAAATGGTTTTCATTTATTAATATGATTGATTTTTTAAAAGAGGACAATTGTAAGTAGGGATTTTGGTTAATTAAGGATATAACTATTGAAGATGCTTTGGTCTATGAAATTTATCTTTCTAAAGGAGATTAATTTTTAAATCTATTGTATGCTCAGTGACTAGATTATTCTTGAAATTTGTAAATGAAGTTGTTGGAGGTGTTTTGGTTTAGAGAATTTATCTACTCAAAAGAGATAAATTTTCAAACCTAATGTATTCTTATTGAGTAATTCATCTAAGGTTTTGACCCTTGTTGTGACCTGGAATTGTGCATTCCACCCAAACGAATTGCATGATAATGTTAGTCTTTATGTGATAGTTTATGTTAATTAAAGTTATATCTTACATTTATTATTTGTTCTAATGCATTGTTGTTTTGTATCAACAATGATCTTCTCTATAAATGATTTTTCTACTTCTATTGAGATCTTGAATGGATCTAATTATAAGAAATATAAGCAAGACTTAGAGTTTTCATTAGGAATTGTTGATATTGATATGACATTGCACAAAAATTAACCTGTGATCAATGCTCAGAGTATGCTTGAAGAGAAAGAAAAATTAGCTAAGTGGGAGAGGAGTAACTGTTGTACCCTAAAATTTCCCCTCCCATTTCTTCAAGGCATTCTCCCAGGGTCCTCATTTTCTCAAGATTGTCTAAGAATTGATCAGACAAATTCTCCTCCTAAGTAACAGGTTCACATCTAGGGTTTTGTATTTCTCAAGAAAGATTGGGTTTCCAAGATTTCAAGTGGTTTTCATGGTTCTTCATATGTCCCTAATGTGATACGGTGGGAGAACTGATTGTTATACTAGTTTTACGTTTGTATTCACAAATGTTGCGGTAAGCAAGAGTCGCCACCGAATTTTTTTTATCCAACAAAGGAAAGGGTGAAAAGAACAGAAAAGACCTTTCGAGATTTGTTTATGAGTAAGAGGGGTAGATTATGGAAAGGGAAGGTGTTAGCACCCTTTCCATCCGTAGTTATCTACGGGCTCTTAGATGCTAGCTCATTTTGAAAAAATACCTTGTGCTTTGTGTGTTTGTAAAGTATTTTGGAAGAAAGCGCCTTAGTACGACGAACTTTGTAATGTTTCTCGGATTGGTAGAGAACGTATGCAAAGTGTTTTAAAAAATGTTTTTGAAAGAGTTTTGTGTATGCGTAAAAGTTTGATTTGTTTTGAGAAAGCATCTAAGCAACTATCTACTATACTCGAAAGGGTTATTTTTTTTCCTCTTTTCCTTTAGACAATGTTATCCTACTATTAGTGAGTAGGTAGCCCTAGTCATTGGATGTTTGAGGGACATTCGAAGGGACATCGTATAGTCACAAAGGCAATTGGGCAAGAAACCTTAGTAACTACCCTAGGGTTTTAAGATCTTACTGAGGCAACATCGAGAGGATCATTTTTTATCTTTTAAACCAGAGGGTATCCGCTAAAGTCTCTCACATTTCGAGAGTTGTGATTGTTTTCCGAAGGCAACCAAATTAAGGATACCCTAGAGGTGCGCATGTGCAACTGTATTTTTGTTCAGTTATTTGTCTTGTGTTAGGTTTGCTAGCGTTTGATTATTATGTTCTTGCAATACAATCCTATTAGTCATAAATCTAGACAGTTAATAATGTGCGAGAATTTAAAATGCAGAAATGTAAAATCTAGTTATTACAAGGCTTCGGGGAGGGGGATTAATTACATGTCCAAAATTTGGAAAAAATAGAACAATAAAAGTAAAAGTCCTAGTTATTGTCTATTACATCCCAGTAGGCAGTTACAATAATATGAAAAAGTGCAAAAGTGAATAAATGCGCGCGTAATGAAAATGACGTCTAAACCCAAAAAAATTAATAAGTTAAAAGAAAATTTGTTTGTGTTATTTTATTTTATTTGGAAAAGTAAATTTTTAATTAAGTTAAATCTAATTAATTAAAGAGAGAAAAGAAGATTATTGATTAAAATTAACTCTAAAACAAACCTAATATTTTTTTTTTGTATTTTTTAGTTTAGGACATATTAAAAATTAAACTAACTTAAAATTGATTTTAAATAATGAAATAAGGTCAAAATGATTAATTAAATTTATTTATTAAATTAAATTTAAATGAACAAAACCTAAATCTAAGTTTTTTATGTTTTTTTTCTTCTGATTTTATGATTAAATAAAAAAAACGATTTTTGAAAACAAAAAATAATAAACTAAAAAAAAAGAAATAATAACTAAAAGAGATGGGCCCGGTATCAAAGCAAATGGAGGGGGGTGAGAATTGAAATTTATTGGGCCCAAACAAATAGAACCCAGGAGCTGCGTCGGATCCTATGTTTCCAGCTCTTAAGAGTCTACCATGAAGCTGCATGTCTGGGGACGCTGGATCTAACGTTGTATGGATATGATGGTGCTGATGATAGAGTGCATGTACACACGCCAGCCCTTGTTACACCGGATCTACAAAACAAATATGAGAAAAAGGAAAAATTCAAGACTTGAGATCGAACCCAGACCTTCCAGCATTATACACGTACCATTCACCACCAAGCCAACTGGTCATTTGTTTATACAAACCCCGAAATAATAATATAATACAAACAAGTGGAAAAAGATGAATTGTCATCCACGCATGTTGAGATGGGCCCCACTCTATTTTAACGGACGAATCATGGCAATCTATTTTGCCACGCCAGCTCTGGGGAGGTCAAACCACCATCTACGGTGATTGACCACCGTCTTCTCCAGCATGCTTAAAAATGGAACCTATAAAATAAAGAGATTTGAAGCCTGGAAGTTTATCTACCCCCCCTAAAACCTAGGTTGTGAGTTCAACCATGGACTTAGTTTATTCTGAAAGGGTCTCTATCAGTGGAGCTGAAGCTCACACATTCTCAAACCCTAACAATGGCAACCTGCATATTTAACACTAAAACTCGCATGTAGCACGTTAGACTTAACCCAATGATCAATAATAATGTAAACATGCACATAAAATCAATTTAAATTATGTATTCAAAGGGTTATGATCCAGAATTTTACCAACGACCGGTGGGCTTGGTACATGACTTTTGGGCGTGCCTCAGGCTTGGATGAGGGCTGGTATGGGCTCTTGGGGACCTCAGGAACACAAATCTGGTATTTTTTGGACTGAGGGAGCTTGCAAAGTGTGTTTCAAATTTTACAAGTTTTGTGTAAATTTTGAAAATTTGGTGTGCTTTTCTAAGGCAGTATCTGCGTGTCCCAGGCTTGTAGAAGTGTTGTGTATTTATAGGAGATGGAGATAGGGTGATAGCCTGGAAAGGGATCAAGCCATAACAATTGCTTTTAAGACATGGTTCCATTTTGAAAATTTGCCAAAAATGTGTAAAAACATGCCATATTGGGTGCAACAATGAATCTAGACATGTTAGCCAGGATGGGCACGAGATATTGGGCCCTTCCATGCATCAAACCAGGCCCAAACACCAATGGCCCAAATTATTTGCATTTTACTTTGATTTATTTGATTTTAAATTAAATAAAATTAATATAAAATGAAAATAAGATCAAGACTATACAAAAATGGTCTTAGGGGTCCTTAGACATGTCATGAACATGTTTAGGCTCTAAAAGTTAGGCCTATTAACTTGAAAAATGATTTTGCCCAAAGTTGACCTCATACATTTTCTTGAAAATTACCCAACTTATACAAGCCATAACTTGCTCAAATTTTATCCAATGAAGATGATATTTGAATTTTTGGAAAGCCCGAGATGTCTCCTTTAATATCTCTTTTTATCATTTTATATTTGAAGACTTTATATTGATGTAAATGGTCTTGTTAAAAAGTGTCTTTTGTTGATCTTTTGAAAATGACATGTAATGTATGAGTTGATATCTCTCCAATGATGCATTTCCTGGACTTGAGGGCAAAAGAGAAGTTGTAGGGAATTGGATTATCTTCAAAATTAACTTTGGTTGGGGAAAATTGATGAAGCATATGAAAGTTATTCCTGGTCAAAGTTCAGTTGACTTTTCCTATGGAAACCTTAATTTAGCAATTCTTGACTTTTGACAAATTAAGAGCATTCTTTGAGGAATCATGATCAACCCTTGATCAAATGATGATTATCACTTCAAAATGTTGATGTTGAAAAAAATCTTGAAGCTTGACTGTATATTGGCCACTGTGGACTTTTGACCTAGTATAGTTGATTTTCAAACACTTGAGCAATTTATTGAGCAAACTTGTAGTGTAAGGCATGGAATTTGGCATGGATAATCTTGAAGAAATATTGGGGACCATGGACATCATTTTAAGCCTTTTCAATCCAAACATCTTGGTGAAAAGTGAAACCCTAGTTGGAGGTTCATTGCTTAGGAGGAGAATTTGTCTGATCAATTCTTTGGTCAACCTTGAGCAATTGAGGACCTCAATGAGCATGTCTTGAGTAAAATGAGAGGGAAAATTTTGGGGTACAACAGCTGCCCCTGTTCAATCTTCTTAAACCCGAGGATTTAGATTGGGTTGTCTGGCTTTCGTAATCTTAAGGTGGAAGATGATTGAACACCAAAGTGCCCATAAATTTGCACTCGCATATGTAGTAACACTACTGGTTGATGATATCAGGAATGGGCTTACAAATGCCATTTAGAGAAGATGAATGAGACATATCGAAGATGGGCTTAAAGATGCCATCCAAAGTATATGCTGACTTCATAAGAGGTCCCTTTGTGGGGATTCCTATTCCTGTTGTTTGAGGAAGAATCCTCTAGGGAATGTTGATTTCTGTTTGGGGAATAAAGTCTAAGAGCTTTAGTTGTCCGTTACTATACTTAGGAGTTATCTCTTGACTGGAGAGATGAAAGTTAGTTGTTATCTGGTCGGAATCCAAGTTTCACAGTAACTTGCTGAGGATAATAAAGTTGACGGTTATCTGGTCGTATTCTAGACTTCACAGTGACTTACTAGGGAATATGAAATTAACTATTATCTGGTCGATTTTTAGGCTTCGCAGTAACTCAAACTGTTATCTGGTCGAAATCCAGGCTTTAGAGTGACTTGAATTGTTATCTGGTCGGGTTCATGCTTCAGTGATTTGAACTGTTATCTGGTCGGGTCCAGGCTTCAGTGATTTGAACTGTTATCTGGTCGGGTCCAGGCTTCATTGATTTGAAGAAATAAAGTTGTTATCTGGTCAGATCCAGGCTTCAACTAGAATTTGAGTTATACTATTATATGGTCGGGTCCAGGATTCATAGTGTTGTAGATTATATTGTCATCTGGTCAGATCCAGACTTCATAGTAATTGACAAAGTAAACTACTATCTGGTCAGACTCCAGGCTTCACAATAATTTGACAGAGTAAACTGCTAACTGGTCAGATTCCAGGCTACACAACAACTTATACTGTTATCTGGTCGGATTCCAGGCTTCACAGTGTCTTGAACTGTAGATTGAATGTTATCCGGTTAAATTCTGGGCTTCAACAATAACGTTAACTGCTATCTGGTCGGGTCCAGGCTTCACAGTGTTGTAGAAGTTTGACTATTATCCGATTGAATTCCGGGCTTCAGCAATGATGCTAACTGCTATCTGGTCGGATCCATGATTCATAGTGTTGTAAACTGCTATCTGGTCGGATTCCAGGCTTCATAATAAATTGTATTTGATGTTATCTGCTATCTGGTCGGGTCCAGGCTTCACAGTAATTGATGAGCTATTACTTCAGATAAGTGCCCTGTCTTGTTTCAGGAATTAATCTGGAACTTGTTGAAAATTGATGATGACATTTGTTTGTTGATCTTTCCTAAAAAGGTAAAGAATTAGTTGTATGCAATGTCATGATGCATGACATGCATTGTGTAATGATGTTCTCAAAATAAATGAGATTGTGCTATATGTATTTTATATGCATGTTTGTAAAATGATGTATGGATGCAATATATGAATCAATTAGTTGTTCTTTGTATCATCGTTGAATTGAGGGAAAATAAATTCCTGACTGCTGTTGGGGATGAGGAACGTGATTATTCATTATTTGTTGAAGTTGAATTACTGTAACTAGAGCAATAAACGCTACTGGGGAAAGAAAACTCCATAAACTGCCTGGATATTTTTATGAAGCCCTATTGGGGAACCCAAGAAGTTCATGAACCATGCTGGGGAATTCCTCAATATGATGGGGAGATGATTGGAGACTCTTGCTCTGCAGGAGATATCAGAACCCCTGATATCATTAGGTTGTATGTTGAAGCTATGGCAGTGACTTCGTAGGTGGACGTCTCTGTCTCTGTATTTATTGTGGGATGTATCTGCGAGGATTTACAGGTGGCTTTTTAAACATTGTCCTATTTCTTAAAACTATCAGTAACTGTCTTTCTGTTTTTTATGCGTGTAGTTGTAAACGGTGATCATATTCAAATGTATTTGTTAAAAATAATCACTGGATGTTTTTGTAAACAAAACAAAAAAACAAAAACAAATGGTTTTACACTTTCCAAAGGGATAGTTTATATTAATTTGAAGAAGTCTGCCTATAACAGGCGTTTTTGTATAAGGAGACAGACATTCTAATAAGAGGATGTCTTCGTAAGAATAAAAACTATATAAAGTAGTATACAAAGAAAAACAACTATGTGAAATAATCCCATTGGGTTCCCATTCTGCTACTGCCTTTATATCTTTGAGCGTCTCATCTCTTTGCTACCTGGCCGAAGTTGAATGGATTGATTAGTACCATTTGAACATGACACTTGTTACCGAAGTCTGTCTGTGAGGTGATCCAACGGGACATAGTTGTAAGCTTTTAATCCCTAAATTTTTCCTAGACCGCCCTTTCGGGTTTTCAGTCTACCGGAATACCCTTTTTTGCCCATGTCGCCTTTTCATGTTTTCAAGTTGCCGGGTGTACAAAATTTTCATATATATATATATATATATATATATATATATATATATATATATATATCCCTAAAATTTTCCCGAACCCTTTTGGTTCGCCGGGATGCCCTTATTTTTGCCTAGGCCAGTCAACCTAGCAGGTCTCTGTTCATGCGTAGTATCTTTTAACTATGTCCATGTTTGCTGGGTGCGGCAGGTCATCACCTTCCATAGTGGTTAAGATCATGGCTCCACCAGAAAATATGTTCTTGATCACAAATGGTCCTTCGCACGTGGGACTCTATTTACCCCTGGGATCACCTTGTGGCAGGATAATGCGCTTGATTACTAGGTTGCCAACTTGATATACCTGACGTCTGACCTTCTTGTTAAAAGCTTGGGTCATTCATTTCTGGTACATCTGACCATGACAAACAGCCACGAGCCTCTTCTCATCAATCAGGTTCAATTGGTCAAGTCAAGTCTGAACCCATTCGTCTTCATTCAAACCTGCATTTTTCATGATTCTCAAGGAAGGGATATGGACTTCAAGGGGTAGGACAACTTCTATACTGTATACCAGAGAGATAGAGAGAGGAGTTTTCCCTGTTGACATGCGTACTGAGGTACAATAACCATGAAGAGCAAATGGTAACATCTCATGCCAGTCTTTGTATGTCACTGTCATCTTCTGTATGATCTTCTTGATGTTCTTATTAGCGGCCTCTACAACACCATTCATCTTCAGTCGGTAAGGAGAAGAGTTATGATGATGAATATTGAATTGTGTGTAGAGCTCAGTGATCATAGTATTATTGAGATTTATACCATTATCTGTGATGATTTTTTCTGGGATACCATACTGACAAATAAGATTATGCCAGATGAACCGGACCACGACGTTCTTGGTAATAGAAGCAAATAAGGTTGCCTCGACCCACTTTGTGAAGTAATCAATGGCAACCAGGATGAAGCGGTGCCATTGGAAGCGATAGGTCTAATTTCTCCAATCATATCAATACCCCACATTGCGAATAGCCAAGGAGCAGTCAAGACATTTAGTGGAACCAGAGGTGTGATCGGTGGAAATAGAACTGACTGTTTTTAGCTGGTTTCGCGAAATGTCGCGGTAAGCAAGAGTCGCCACCGTCTTTTATGTTCTCCAACATGGAAAGGACAAAAGCACAGCAAAATTCCTTATTCGAGATGTCTCTCGGTTCGGGAGGTAGATTTATAGAAAGGGAAGGTGTTAGCACCCTTTCTATCCATGGTTATCCATGGGCTCTTAGGTACTTGCTCTTATGTTTTCAAAAGATGTTTGCTTTTCAAGTGTGTGTGGGTTTTGAAAAAAGTTTCGTTTGAAAAATTTCTAAGTAACTCTTGTATCTGTCCTCAAGAGTGTATGAAAAATTTGTTGGAAAACTTTTGAAAGTGTCAGTGTGAAAAGTTGTTTTTGTCTGTTTGAAAAGAGCAAGTACCCATGATATCTACCTACTCTAAGGAATTAGGCTGTGTAAGAGTCCTTTAGATAGTTCTATCCCACCATTGAGAGATAGGTAGCACCGTCGTTGGAGGTATTCGGGTCAATTCGATTATTAGGGACAATGTGGTCACCGAAGCAATAGTAAGACACCTTAGAAGTAACTTTAATGTCCTAGATCCTTTTTATCCGAGACAACCGTTTCGAGGCAAGTGGATCTTTAGACAGGAGGGCGACCTCTAAAACATCCTATACTTGGCGACCATGTTTCGAAGGCAAGGCAACAGGTGAGGCGTACCCTAAGAGTGGTGTGTGAATTTGTATGTTATTTTCATGTCAATATTTATCTTTGATCAGAGTATTCGTGAGCTACGCTTGTTTTTAGTTAACCATTCATTCTTTCATGCAATTAGAATTTAAAAGTGCTGAAATTTAAATGCGGAAAGTAAATCCTACGCTATTACAAGGCGCGGGTCTATACATCGCCAAATTACAAAGACCCGTTTGATAAAAGATGCGGAAAGTAAAACCTAGTTACTATTACATGGCTTGAGCAGTTACATAATATTCACAAGAAAATAAAATAACGTGCGAAAAGAATAAAAATAGAACGTTCGAGGGCGTTGGACCCTTTTGAAATTAAATTGAATTAAAAGCTAATTGATTATTAAATTAAGAAAAGGAATATTTTTTAGGTTTTTGTATTTTATGAAATAAAGAAGATCAAAATTAAAAGGAAACCCTAATTCTAAGTCTATTTTAATTATTAAGAAAATATTAAAGTTAATCTAATTTATGCTAATTAATTATTTACATATTTATTTACAAAAGTAATAATTAATAATAATAATGAGAGAAAATTATTTATTTAAGAAAAAGATGAGAATGTTAAAAAACCCTAATTTCTACATATTTTAATTTATTAAGAAAAAGATTGAAGTTTTAACCTAATTTAACTAAATTAATTATTTAACATTTATTTACAAAAATATTTAATAAATAAATTAATTAATATATTTTAGTTTCTGATTTTTTTATTATGGAAATTATTTTAGGTGAATTAAATAAAACAATTAAAGCAAATTAAAACAAGAAAAGAAAAGAAAAGGAAGTTAAAAAATATAATACAAACATTGGGGGTGTCTGGCCCATTTGGGAGGTTTTTGTGAAGTAATTTGGCCCATGAAACAAAGCCTTTGTTGACTTTTCCAGCTTGGGTGTTCATCCATTGACTGAGGTATATGGTAAACCTCTTTTGTGGCCACTAGATTGATCATCCTGATTATGTGGCAAGCCTGAGCGTGAGTGCATATGGTGGACCTTTGAGGATGTGCTACGTTGGAATACCTTGCAACAAAAATTATTAAGCGTATGAGGGGACCTGGGAATCGAACCCAGGTCCCAATTCCTGCAAGACAACTCACCCACCAACTGAGCTAACGCGTGCATTTGTTATATGGACAAGCAAAGAATATAATATATGAAAAAAGTAATCATGCTGAAACAAACCAAAAAAACGCGCTAATATTTAAACTAACCAACCATGCCTGGACACGCTAGCCTTCTTCTTCATTATTCCTGCAAATATGAAATAGGTAGCGGGGGTTTTAAACCCCCACTAAACACAGCCATGAAAAAATAGCGATTAGCATATGCCTTAACATAAATTGAGCGCGAGGTCATCGTTGAGTTCGTATGGAGCTCCTGAGTTCAATGGCATAGGTTTTAAGGGCCAATTTTTCCATATGTGAGAACCCCTAATTTGGAACTTCTGAAACCCTAGGTTTCATCAATGGCAGATCTTGGTTCAAGCATTGTTAGTTCAATTAAATGGTACCATTCGCTTCAGAACATCATTGTTAGTGTAAATCAACAAATAAAATACATGAATAATGCATGGAAATTGAAAAACGATTATGGATATATTCACGAAAAGAGTGATTCTGTTCTACCAATTCTTGGAGTATGGGGACTGGAAAATGGTTGCAATCGACTCCTAGCAATGTCAGGAAGGCAATGGAAGTGTTTGGAAACCTTGAATCACCCTGCAACTAAGATTTCAGTTTTCAAGTTTTGGTGAAAATTTGGCAATTTGGTTATGGCCTCCTGAGCAATTTTTCGTGTGTGTTAGCATTAGGTTATGTTGTGCATATGTACATGAACGAAATTAGGTCAAAAAACCAAGCCCATAGTCCAAGAATTAATGATTTTGATATTTGATTTCCAATCATGTAAATCCAATCTTTTTTCAATCTTTTTGCCATGAAACTCTTGCCAATTGTGAAATATATTGCCTTTTTGAATGTGAAACGAAATCTTTAGCACATAATGAGTGAATTTTCTGCACAAAAAGATTTGAAAAGTATTATTTGATATTTTTTCATATTTAAATCTAATTAAATGAATCAATAATAATAAAAATTCAATTAATTAGTCAAAAATAAGAAAATAAATCCCTTTGAGGTCAATGGGTCGTGCATAGCCTTTGGGTAATGATTCATGAAAGAAATTGAGGCCCATTAGCATTTTTGAAGCCTTTTGTGTGAAGTTGACTTTTCAAAATTCCCAAAAATTTCCCAACTTCTACAAGGCATATCTTGCTCAATTTTGAAGCTATGATCATGTACTTTGTCATTTTGGAAAGGTCTTGAAGTCCTCTAACCAATGTATTTGGTCCCATGTCATTTTGATTTACCAATCTCAAGTTATGGTCTTTGACTTAAAGTGCCTTTTTGTTTCCTTTTGAAAATGACCTATAATGTTGAAATTGATAACTTTTTGTGAGAGCATTTCTTGGACTTGAAGTGTGAAGATGAGTTGTAGGAAATGTCATTCTCTTCAAAATGAGCTTTAGATGGGATTTTTCTGATAAACCATGTGGAAGTTATGCCTTGGTCAATTTGCAGTTGACTTTTCAACTGTCCAAAAATAGAAACTTTTGCATCTTGATGATTTTTGAGCCATGCCTTGAGAATCATGATCAAGAATTGATCAAATGATGTTTGTGGCTTCAAAATAAGATGTTGACCAAAAATTTTGACTTTTGACTGTCAAATGACCATTTTGCCCTTGCAGTTGACTGTGAAGCAATTAGGGTTTTTGACTGTGCATTTTGATGCTGTGAGTCTTGAAACTTGACATATGGATGCTTGACAATGTATATAGGCATGTGGAACTTGTTTGGACCCTTGGAAACCTCAATTTCTTTGCCAGAACCAAAACCCTAGTTTTGACTGTGCTAGGAGGCAATTGGACTATGCAACCCTTGAGAGATTTTGAACCTTGATCTTGGCAAATCTTGAAGAATATGGGAGGGAAAATTTTGGGGTACAACAGTTGCCCCTGTTCAATCTTCTTAGACCTGAGGATGTAGATTGGCTGGCGTGCCTTTCGTAATCCGAAGGTGGAAGATGATTGAACACTAGAGTGCCCAGAAATTTGCACTCACATAGTAGAGTATTAGCAGTGTGATGTCGGGAATGGGCTTACAGATGCCATTTGGAGAGATGATGGATAGGAGGATAGGCTTATAGATGCCATCTGGAAGTGTGACAGAACTTTGTCGGGAATGGGCTTATAGATGCCATTTGCAACTGTCGGTAAGTGGATGGGCTTATAGATTCCATCTGGAGGTTGTTGAATTGTAATTTTTTGTAAGTTGAAAGAGGGAACCTGCGTAGGGTTTCCTGATGATGAGCTCGTGTAAAACTGCATCTTTGAATGAAGGAAACCTGTGTAGGGTTGACTGCTGATGAAACCTGTGTAGGGTTTACTGATAATGAGTCCGTATAAGACTGCATCCGAAATGGAGAAGGAACCTGTGTAGGGTTGCTTTGACGACGAGTTCGTGTAAAAATGCATCTAGAGCTGAGAAGGAAACCTCTGTAGGGTTTACTGATGACGAGTCCGTATAAAACTACGTCTGGGGTTTGAGAAGGGAACCTGTGTGGGGTTACTTTGATGATGAGCCTGTGTAAAACTGCATCCTGGAAGGAGTAAAACCTGGGTAGGGTTTCTGATGACGAGTCCGTGTAAAACTGCATCTTTGGAAAGAGAGAACCTGTGTAGGGTTTCTTTGATGACGAGCCCGTGTAAAACTACGTCCGGGGAGAGAGAACCTGTGTAGGGTTTCTTTGGGATAAGTTCGTGTAAAACTTCTGGAGGAACCGGGGTAAGGTTACTTCAGGATAAGCCCATGTAAGACTTCTGGAGGAACCGGGGTAAGGTTACTGCAGGATAAGTTCGTGTAAAACTTCTGGAGGAACCGGGGTAAGGTTACTGCAGGATAAGTTCGTGTAAAACTTCTGGATGAACCGGGGTAAGGTCATCTTGAGATAAGTCCGTGTAAAACTTCTGGATGAACCGGGGTAAGGTCATATTGAGATAAGTCCGTGTAAGACTTCTTGATGAACCGGGGTAAAGTTACTTCGGTGATAAGTACGTGTAAGACTTCTGGAGGAACCGGGGTAAGGTTACTGCAGGATAAGTTCGTGTAAAACTTCTGGATGAACCGGGGTAAGGTCATCTTGAGATAAGTCCGTGTAAGACTTCCTCTAAAATAAAAGGAACCGGTGTAGGGTTACTTTGGTGATAAGTTCGTGTAAGACTTCTTCTGAAAATTGAGAAGGAACCGGTGTAGGGTTGCCTGATGATGAGTTCGTGTAAAACTACATCTGAGGTTGAGAAGGAACCTGTGTAGGGTTGCCTGTTGATGAGCCCGTGTAAGACTTCTTTTGAAAGAAAAGGAACCGGTGTAGGGTTTCCCGAGGGTGATCAAGTAGATAATTGTCCTGTTTGGTTTCGGATATTAACCCACGATCAGTCGTCTACAGAATTTTCCTGGCTTGTTACCAATGTTGATCTGGAACTGTAGAGGTGGATGGTAATCATCTTTTGATTGATTTTTCTAAAAAGGCGAAGTATTAGTTGTATGCAATTTCATGATGCATGAACTGCATGATTTTAAGATGTTCTCAAAAATAAATGAGGTTTGTGTTGTATGATGCGTATGCATGCTATAATGTATGAAGATGTGATGTTTATGACTGTATTTTCGTCTAGAAAAATAAATCCTTGACGGGTGCCGGGAAGTTAAATCCTGGGCTGATGTTGAGGAATAGTGTTCTCGTTTCTGCTGGGGATGATGATTGCAAGAATACCGGTAGGAGAAGATGACTCCGTTGGGGAATAAACTTGGCGAATAAATTACTCTGCGGGGAGTGAACTCTGTGGGGAAAGAGAGGTACTTCGCTGAGATTGATGATAACTCCGTTGGGGGTACCATTGATATGTTATGTTGAAGGAATTGATGAACTCCGCTGGGGATAGGAAGAACTTCGTCGGAGATGATCTTTCCGTGGCAATTGGCTGAGGATAACCCAGTTATATCCTGGTGGGGAAATAACCTTTGAATAATGCCGGGGGACGCGTTCGTGCTCTGCAGGGGATAAGCTTCCAGAATCTACTGGGGATAAGCTTCAAGACCTGCTGGGGATATTGATTGAGTTCTCCTGGGGAGACTTTTCAGATTGGACTAGGGGATGGCTCCACTGGATGTCCGGTATATCGCCGGGGAACAATCTTAGATCAAGATTGCCGAGGATGTTTGTTAGGAATGTTTGTATACTCCTGGGGAATGTTGAGATCTTCTGGGGATAATCCAACTTCCATAAGGCTGACTGAGTAGGCTAACTCTGCTTGGGGGAGAGCATCGCTGACTTGCTGGCTCACTCTCTAGGGAATTAAGGTATCTTGGTTACATTCTTCAGCCGAACTTACCTTGGTACCTTGGTGGACAGAGCAATTAGATCGCTTAGACAACTCTTATTGCCCCTGTTTCTGTGGGAGAAGATACTGGTGGAGGTCCTTGATGACTGCCGTTTTGACAAATCTTCCTTTGGTAGGCAAGTGACGAGATGACGGGACATAGTCGTATGCTTTGATCCCTAATTTTTGCCTGGACCGCCCTTTCGGGTTTTCAGTCCACCGGGATACCCATTTTTGCCCAAGCCGCCTTTTCAGGTTTTCGACTTGCCAGGTGTACAGATTTTTTTTTATTTTCATCCCTTATTTTTGCCCGAACCCTTTTGGTTCGCCGGGAAGCCCTTATCTTTGCCTAGGTGTGTAAACCTAGCGGGTCTTTGATTTTGCGTAGTATTTTTTCGACTATGTCCACGCTCTCATGCTGTAGGGAGGTGCCCCTGTTAGCAGTGTTGCCATGTGACCAGAAGATCTTTGTTTGATCAGGCAGGATTCATAGCTGGAATTCATGTCCAACGCCCCAAATGACTCAGGCGGAGAATTGCCCCAAGTTGGTTGGCCTTTTGAGAGATTCTCTGAATCTTGACTTAACTGCCTCAGGTGATGGACCATGATCATGTCTGCCCCTTGGTTGGAAGAGCTTTTGTCCATTAGACATTCGCCGTACGAACTCTTATGCTGTTCAAACAAAAAGTCATATGCAAACAAAGTTATGTTAAAAATGCCAAGCTTATGTCTGTTTCGAAGTTTTTGAAAATGCATCCTTTTTTTAGTAAAAACAAGTGAATTTTGTAGAACTGTGATGTCAACTCGTTATTTTACCATAAGCCTTAAGGAGTCAGGATACCTTTGTAACAATATGCTTTCGAACTAACCCATGCTTCAGCTAGGACTTTTTAGGGTTGTAACGTGGCCTGGTTCACGGTTTAAGAAACAAAGGATAAGGCTCAAAATGTATTTGTACCCACCCGCTCTTCGTGATGTTCTTCAAACCTAAACTCAGTTGACCGTGCGTTAGACCTTGTTTGAGTCTTTGTCCTGATATTCTGGTGATGGTTCGGATATTGAAAATTTGTTGTGGATAGGCAGTCATTTCTTTTTGGTTGAGGGTTTGTAAAACCTCTTCCTTTTTGATTTCGTTATCCCTGTTTTTTGCCTGACCGGTTTACAGTCAGCGGGATGCCCCAGTTTTGGTAAGTCTCCTTTATAGGTTTTGATTTAATGGGTTTTTATTTTGAAAGATAATGATTGCCTGTCCTTTATGATTATTCGGAACCATCATTGTCTTTTGTTTCAGAAGGACTTCTTTTGATTTCATTCGTTGTGCACCTGGATCAACTGAGAAGACTACCCTGCCCCAGGTTATGATTAAGGGTTTTAATTTTCGAAAAGAAAAACTCCAAATTCCTTGGCTCAAAGGGGTTGACGAGGGATTATCTTCCTTATAACTCCAATGTTTAGGAATTGAAACAATGCATGTACCTCATCAGCGGGGTCTGTTCAAAAGCATACTGTAAGGATCGTGGTATCATTTTCGTCATCCTCCCTCAAGAGGCTTAGAATTTTAAAATCGAGAGTCGAACATCAAAAATAAAAGCAATTTTGAATATAGTGAACACAATTACTTCAAAACAGACACGTGTAATGCATTAATGAAATAACCAAGTTTGACATGAAATAAAATGTTTGAACAATCAAAGAAAATTACAACTTGAACATTTGAATGAACAAAAAAATTTCCAATCCTAGCCATGTTTTGGCAAGGGAGCGGTGATCACATTGGGAGTCTCAGCAGGCTCGAATTCGATCTCTTTAACATCGATCATATTCTGGATCTTGTACTTCAGCGCCCAATAATCCTCAGTATCGTGCCCCGGGCTATCAGAATGATAAGCACACCTCGCTTCTGGGTTGTAGTTTGGAGAAGAGGTCTTGGGGTTTGCAGGAGGGTTGATCACCGCAATCAGATTCATTTTCAACATGTGCTACAATGCTTGTGACAATGGCATGTTGATGTTAGTGAATTGTCTTTTAGGCTCGTCCGGCCTTCGCTGATTTCCCTTTTGTGGTTGTCGGCATGGTGCAGAACCAGAGATCATGACTGCCCCTGCATGTTGGTCATGACGACTCTTTTGGCTGTATGCAGTATTAGACTCTTTCTTCCCCATGTGAGGCTTTTTGTGAGTATCAGAAGGTGCGGCCTCTTGAATCTTCCCACTCTTGATACCAGCTTCAATTCTTTCCCCAGTCAAGATTAAATCTGTAAACCCAGCGGAAGAATTTCCAATCAGATGGTTGAAGAACGGCCCAGACAGGGTCCCCAAGAATGTATCGACAAGTTCCCGATCAGTCAGAGGTGGTTGTACCCTTCCAGCAAGGTCCCTCCATTTTTGCGCATACTCTTTAAAACCTTCGCCTGCACCCATAGACATTCCCTGAAGCTGAGTGCATGTGGGAGCAAGGTCGGCATTGTACTGGTATTGTTTGTAGAATGCAGTGGCCAAGTCCTCCCAGCTGCGGATGTTAGCTCCATTAAGTTGGTAGAACCAGTCGAGTTGGGTTCCTGACAGACTGTCCTGAAAGAAGTGAATCCACAAATTCTTGTCAGCCGTGTAGGGCTGGATCCTCCTTATATATGATCTGAGATGCAGCTTAGGACAGGATTCCCCGTCGTATTTTGCTAAAGCAGGTGCTTTGAATTTATGTGGGATTACCACCCCAGAAGACAGACCTAGATCTTCGAAGTCCAGGCCAGGCACCTTTTGTATCTCCATAGCACTTAGCCGGTCTTCCAATTGTTTGTACCTGTCCTCAGCTGGAGGGTACTGTTCATCATTGAACCCTGTCTCGTTGTCGGAGACCACTGGACTTGGAACCTCTCTCTCATGGGGGCTGTCCTTTCCAACAGACGGGGTAGTCGGCTCAGCTTCATTTTGTGATCCATTCCCAGATTTGCGTCTCGGGTTGAACAACACCGTTCTCTTCTTCTTCTTCTTCGAGAGCAGAGTCTTTAAATCCTGTTGACCCTGGGCTAGACTCTTAATCAACTCCTGGAATTGGGCGTTCTGAGCCTGGAGGGCCTTGATGGATTGCTTAGTAGATGATTCAGGATTCATGTCGATCGGCTGAAATAAACAGCGAAGAAGGTAAGCAACCTGTAAAAGGGAAACCTGTAATGCAATGTATGTATGTATGCATGCAATGTTTTCAAGGATCTCGCGGGGTAAACAAAGAAACTTGTTAGAATTGGAGTCCGATAGCTTGATTGAAGGAACTGCATGTTGTTGAGAGTCCTTCTTCAAGGGTCAAGGCTCACCATATCGAGTGGGTCGTAGCCCCTGACAACCTTGGCTAGAGGAAAATAAATCCCCTTTGCCCCTTGCTGGATAATTGGTTCAGCATGAGCTGCATCACAAGCCCTTGAGATCCTTGAAATGGATTAGTCCTTATGTATGATGTATGCAATGGTATGATGGTATGATGTTATGCTATGCGTGGAGTGATGTAAGTAGGCCCTGTAATGAGTCCCAATTAAGGACTGTAAACAAAACCTACAAGAAACTCGTGTGTCAGATAACAAGTATGCAAGTAGTCAAGTTTTAAGGCACACAAGTCACACCAGAAAGCCCTTAGAGTTTAGGCCAGCATGAAGTTTAGGTATTACCCTCTTTCAGTTTCGTTTGTTAAGATCTGTCCTAGAAAATAGTAATCGGGTTCTAGAGGATCCCAATATCACTGACTACCCTCAATCGGTCATAACTCCAGCATCGCAATCTTTTCTTGCGGCCAGAACCATCACGAGAGTTTAGCCTCAATGGGCGTAGCATACTGCTACTGTTCTATTGGCCAAGTTGGGTCATTTAAGGTTCTAAGGTCGGTTGGTGCTTAATGACTCCTCAGAAGACCCATATTCTCCTCGTTGCGACACAAGGGATATCGGTACAGACCAAGGTGCCACACCAACGTAGTCACTGCTTCACCCGTGTCGGTCTACGCCGGACAGGTCCCTCACAGCTTATGCTACCTAACAGGGTATCCCCAGATCCGGGTTAGGATCTATGTAACTCCGATGCAGCCCACAATATAAAGCAAACAAGCACAACAATTGAAAACACAAGTGATCTTAGTCCTAAGGTACACCTCACTTTATAAAGATTATCCCCAACAGAGTCGTCGGTTCTGTGATCGGTGGAAATAGAACTGACTGTTTTTAGCTGGTTTCGCGAAATGTCGCGGTAAGCAAGAGTCGCCACCGTCTTTTATGTTCTCCAACATGGAAAGGACAAAAGCACAACAAAATTCCTTATTCGAGATGTCTCTCGGTTCGGGAGGTAGATTTATAGAAAGGGAAGGTGTTAGCACCCTTTCTATCCATGGTTATCCATGGGCTCTTAAGTACTTGCTCTTATGTTTTCAAAAGATGTTTGCTTTTCAAGTGTGTGTGGGTTTTGAAAAAAGTTTCGTTTGAAAAATTTCTAAGTAACTCTTGTATTTGTCCTCAAGAGTGTATGAAAAATTTGTTGGAAAACTTTTGAAAGTGTCAGTGTGAAAAGTTGTTTTTGTCTGTTTGAAAAGAGCAAGTACCCATGATATCTACCTACTCTAAGGAATTAGGCTGTGTAAGAGTCCTTTAGATAGTGCTATCCCACCATTGAGAGATAGGTAGCACCGTCGTTGGAGGTATTCAGGTCAATTTGATTATTAGGGACAGTGTGGTCACCGAAGCAATAGTAGGACACCTTAGAAGTAACCCTAATGTCCTAGATCCTTTTTATCCGAGGCAACCGTTTCGAGGCAACTGGATCTTTAGACAGGAGGGCGACCTCTAAAACATCCCATACTTGGCGACCACGTTTCGAAGGCAAGGCAACAGGTGAGGCGTACCCTAAGAGTGGTGTGTGAATTTGTATGTTATTTTCATGTCAATATTTATCTTTGATCAGAGTATTCGTGAGCTACGCTTGTTTTTAGTTAACCATTCATTCTTTCATGCAATTAGAATTTAAAAGTGCTGAAATTTAAATGCGGAAAGTAAATCCTATGCTATTACAAGGCGCGGGTCTATACATCGCCAAATTACAAAGACCCGTTTGATAAAAGATGCGGAAAGTAAAACCTAGTTACTATTACATGGCTTGAGCAGTTACATAATATTCACAAGAAAATAAAATAACGTGCGAAAAGAATAAAAATAGAACGTTCGAGGGCGTTGGACCCTTTTGAAATTAAATTGAATTAAAAGCTAATTGATTATTAAATTAAGAAAAGGAATATTTTTTAGGTTTTTGTGTTTTATGAAATAAAGAAGATCAAAATTAAAAGGAAACCCTAATTCTAAGTCTATTTTAATTATTAAGAAAGTATTAAAGAAAATCTAATTTATGCTAATTAATTATTTACATATTTATTTACAAAAGTAATAATTAATAATAATAATGAGAGAAAATTATTTATTTAAGAAAAAGATGAGAATGTTAAAAAACCCTAATTTCTACATATTTTAATTTATTAAGAAAAAGATTGAAGTTTTAACCTAATTTAACTAAATTAATTATTTAACATTTATTTACAAAAATATTTAATAAATAAATTAATTAATATATTTTAGTTTCTGATTTTTTTATTATGAAAATTATTTTACGTGAATTAAATAAAACAATTAAAGCAAATTAAAACAAGAAAAGAAAAGAAAAGGAAGTTAAAAAATATAATACAAACATTGGGGGTGTCTGGCCCATTTGGGAGGTTTTTGTGAAGTAATTTGGCCCATGAAACAAAGCCTTTGTTGACTTTTCCATCTTGGGTGTTCATCCATTGACTGAGGTATATGGTAAACCTCTTTTGTGGCCACTAGATTGATCATCCTGATTATGTGGCAAGCCTGAGCGTGAGTGCATATGGTGGACCTTTGAGGATGTGCTACGTTGGAATACCTTGCAACAAAAATTATTAAGCGTATGAGGGGACATGGGAATCGAACCCAGGTTCCAATTCCTGCAAGACAACTCACCCACCAACTGAGCTAACGCGTGCATTTGTTATATGGACAAGCAAAGAATATAATATATGAAAAAAGTAATCATGCTGAAACAAACCAAAAAAACGCGCTAATATTTAAACTAACCAACCATGCCTGGACACGCTAGCCTTCTTCTTCATTATTCCTGCAAATATGAAATAGGTAGCGGGGGTTTTAAACCCCCACTAAACACAGCCATGAAAAAATAGCGATTAGCATATGCCTTAACATAAATTGAGCGCGAGGTCATCGTTGAGTTCGTATGGAGCTCCTGAGTTCAATGGCATAGGTTTTAAGGGCCAATTTTTCCATATGTGAGAACCCCTAATTTGGAACTTCTGAAACCCTAGGTTTCATCAATGGCAGATCTTGGTTCAAGCATTGTTAGTTCAATTAAATGGTACCATTCGCTTCAGAACATCATTGTTAGTGTAAATCAACAAATAAAATACAAGAATAATGCATGGAAATTGAAAAACGATTATGGATATATTCACGAAAAGAGTGATTCTGTTCTACCAATTCTTGGAGTATGGGGACTGGAAAATGGTTGCAATCGACTCCTAGCAATGTCAGGAAGGCAATGGAAGTGTTTGGAAACCTTGAATCACCCTGCAACTAAGATTTCAGTTTTCAAGTTTTGGTGAAAATTTGGCAATTTGGTTATGGCCTCCTGAGCAATTTTTCGTGTGTGTTAGCATTAGGTTATGTTGTGCATATGTACATGAACGAAATTAGGTCAAAAAACCAAGCCCATAGTCCATGAATTAATGATTTTGATATTTGATTTCCAATCATGTAAATCCAATCTTTTTTCAATCTTTTTGCCATGAAACTCTTGCCAATTGTGAAAGATATTGCCTTTTTGAATGTGAAACGAAATCTTTAGCACATAATGAGTGAATTTTCTGCACAAAAAGATTTGAAAAGTATTATTTGATATTTTTTCATATTTAAATCTAATTAAATGAATCAATAATAATAAAAATTCAATTAATTAGTCAAAAATAAGAAAATAAATCCCTTTGAGGTCAATGGGTCGTGCATAGCCTTTGGGAAATGATTCATGAAAGAAATTGAGGCCCATTAGCATTTTTGAAGCCTTTTGCGTGAAGTTGACTTTTCAAAATTCCCAAAAATTTCCCAACTTCTACAAGGCATATCTTGCTCAATTTTGAAGCTATGATCATGTTCTTAGACATTTTGGAAAGGTCTTGAAGTCCTCTAACCAATGTATTTGTCCCATGTAATTTTGATTACCAATCTCAAGTTATGGTCTTTGACTTAAAGTGCCTTTTTGTTGACTTTTGAAAATGACCTATAATGTTGAAATTGATAACTTTTTGTGAGAGCATTTCTTGGACTTGAAGTGTGAAGATGAGTTGTAGGAAATGTCACTCTCTTCAAAATGAGCTTTGGATGGGATTTTTCTGATAAACCATGTGGAAGTTATGCCTTGGTCAATTTGCAGTTGACTTTTCAGCTGTCCAAAAATAGAAACTTTTGCATCTTGATGATTTTTGAGCCATACCTTGAGAATCATGATCAAGAATTGATCAAATGATGTTTGTGGCTTCAAAATAAGATGTTGACCAAATTTTTTGACTTTTGACTGTCAAATGAACATTTTGCCCCTGCAGTTGACTGTGAAGCAATTAGGGTTTTTGACTGTGCATTTTGATGTTGTGAGTCTTGAAACTTGACATATGGATGCTTGACAATGTATATAGGCATGTGGGACTTGTTTGGACCCTTGGAAACCTCAATTTCTTTGCCAGAACCAAAACCCTAGTTTTGACTGTGCTAGGAGGCAATTGGACTATGCAACCCTTGAGAGATTTTGAACCTTGATCTTGGCAAATCTTGAAGAATATGGGAGGGAAAATTTTGGGGTACAACAGGAGGCACATGTACTTTGTCAGCATAGATTTGGCATTTGTGACAAGTTCGAGAGTGATGATGATAATCTACTTCCATAGTGGACCAATAGTATCCTGCCTAAAGGATCTTCTTAGTCATTATGTGCCCACTAGAATGGGTTCCAAAGATACCTTCGTGCATATCTGACATAATCTTCTATGCTTCACTCTTGTCTAAACACCAAAGCAAAGTAGAATCGTGGTTGCGCTTGTAAAGTATTCCGTTACTAAGGAAAAACTTGGCAGAGAACCTTCTTTGGAACTTCTTATCATTGACGGAAGCTCCCTCAGAGTACTCTTGGGCTTCGAGGTATCTTTTAACTTCGTGGAACCAAGGTTTGTCCACTACTTCTTCAGTATCAACCTCATAGCAGTATGCTGGTTCGTCCAATATCTCAATAGTGATTTGAGGAGCTTCATTATCCCATCTGACTTTAAACATGGATGACATAGTAGCTAGCGCGTCCGCTGACTGATTTTCTTCTCGTGGAAAATGCTCAAAGGTAACTTCTTCAAAGTGTGGAATCAGTGTCAACACATGCTCTAGGTAAGGGATGAGATTGGGGTGCTTCATGTCACATTCTCCTTTGATCTGTCTGATTACCAAATCCGAGTCTCCAAACACACTTAAGAATTTGATTCTCAAGTCGATAGCAGCTTTGAGACCCATAATGCATGCTTCATATTCAACCATATTGTTCGTACAGTTGAAACATAGTCTGGAAGTGAAAGGAGTATGACAGCCTTCGGGAGATATGATCACAACACCTATGCCACTGCCAAGTGCGTTGGAAGATCCGTCAAATACCATAGTCCATCGAGATCCTTTTTCGGGTCCTTCATCTGGTCCAGTTCTTCACAATCAGTCACTAACATGATGTTCTCATCCAAGAACTCAAAATTCGTGGATTGGTAGTCGTCCACAGCATGATGAGCCAAATGATCAACTAATACACTTCCTTTGATTCATTCATGGGTCGTGTACTAAATGTCATATTCGATCAGGACCATTTGCCATCTTGTTATTCTTCAGAGAGAGCGGGCTTCTCAAATATGTATTTGATAGGATCCATTTTAGATATCAACAAAGTAGTGTGAGTAAACATATACTGTCTTAGTCGGAGAGCAGCCCATGCCAAAATGCAGCAAGTTTTCTCGAGCAGTGAGTATCTTGTTTCACAGTCGGTAAACTTTTTGCTGAGGTAGTATATTTCATCCTCTTTTCGACCAAACTCGTCATGCTGCCCAACACACACCCCATTGAATTATCTAATACTGTTAAGTACATGATCAGAAGTCTTCCTTCAACTGGTGGCATCAAAATTGGAGGTTCTTGAAGACATTCCTTGATTCTGTCAAAGGAAGTCTAGCAGTCGGCATTCCACTTCACTACTTGATATTTCTTCAGTAATTTGAAGATTGGCTCACAAGTAGCGGTTAGGTGGGAAATGAATATGGAAATGTAGTTTAGACGTCCCAAGAATCCCCTAACCTCCTTCTCAGTGCAGGGAGTTGGCATTTCTTTATAACTTTAACCTTTGCAGGGTCTACTTCAATACCTTTGCCGCTGACAATGAAACCTAATAGTTTACCAGTTCTTACCCCAAAAGTGCACTTGTTCGGGTTCAATCTCAACTTGTACTTCTTCAGTCTTTCAAATAACTTTTACAGGTTATCTAGGTGCTCTTCTTCAGTCAGAGACCTGGCTATCATATCGTCGACGTAGACCTCTATCTCGTGATGGATCATATCGTGAAACAAAGCTACCATAGCACGCTGATAGGTTTCCCCAATGTTCTTCAAGCCAAATGGCATAACGTTGTAACAGAAGGTGCCCCACTGTGTGATAAAAGTTGTTTTCTCCATGTCTTCAGGTTCCATTTTAATCTGATTATAACCAGAGAAATTGTCCATGAAGGAGAATATCTTATTCTGTGCGGTGTTTGATAACGAGAAATCGTATCATATAATTACTTTGTGTGATCGGTGGATCTGGAACTGACTGTTTAACGCTGGTTCGCGAAATGTCGCAGAAGCAAGAGTCGCCACCGTCTTTTATTTTCTCCAATTGGAAAGGACAAAAGCACAGAAAAATTCCTTATAGAGATTGCTCTCGGTTCGGGAGGTAGGTTATAGAAAGGGAAGGTGTTAGCACCCTTTCTATCCATGGTTATCCATGGGCTCTTAGATACTTGCTCAATGTGTTTTCAAAATTGTTTGCTTGCTTTTCAATGTGGGTTTAAAAAGTTTCTTTGAAAAATTTCAGTTCGACTCATACGTCAGAGTGTTTGAAAAATTTGTTTTGAAAGCTTTTGAAAAGTGTCGGTGTGAAAATATTTTTGTTTGTTTTTGAAGAGAGCAAGTATCTACGAGAACCTACCTACCCTAAGGAATTCGTCTGTGTAAATGTCCTTTAAAGTAGTGCCATCCCACCATTGAGAGGTAGGTAGCACCACCGTTGGAGGTGTTCGGGTCAATTCGAGTTTTTGGGACATGGTGATCACCAGAGCAATGGGAAGACACCTTAGAAGCTACCCTCATGCCAGGTTCCCGGATCATGAGGACTTACTAAGACGTCCTCTACTCGACGATCACCTTTCGAAAGGCAACAGTGAGGCGTACCCTAGGGGTGGTGTGTGCGAATTGTGTGTCAGTTTCATTGATGTTTGTCTTGTCATGTTTATTTGTGTTCTACGCTTGATTTTAATTAAGACATTCATTCTTGCATGCTTATTTAACAGTTATAAAGTTTGCGAGAAAATAAATCTAAGGCTATTACAAATGGCGCGGGTCCACATCGCCAAAATTAAACCGGACCCGATTTGACTGAAAAATAAATAAAGCGAATAAAAGTGCGAGAAATTAAAATTGTTACAACGCTTTGGGAGAATTACATGATTATAATAAGCAATAAAGTAAATGCGCGAAATAAAATAATTGAAACAATGGGCGTTGGACCCTTTTGCAAAAAATTAAATTAATAAGGAATTAAAATAAAAAATGAAAAATTAAATGTTTTTGGTATTTTTGTGTTTTTTAAGATTTGATGAAAAAAATAATTAATTAAAGTGAAACGTCAAACCCTAATTCTAATGTTTTTTATGTTATTAAGAAAATGTTATATTAATCTAAATTAAACCCTAATTTTTACTTATGTACATTTAATTATAAAAATAAAATAAATAAATAAATAATATTGTGATAAGAAAAAAATGAAAATTTAAAAGGTATAAAAATTATCAATTAACCTAATTCTATATTTTTGGATTTTTTTATTAAAAAGAATTAAAATTGCAATCTAATTGAAACTAAATATTTATATGCTAATTTATTTAGAAAAAATAATTAAATAAAATAAATATTATATTTTTTGCCTTTTCTGATTTTATGATGTTTTTGTTTTTGTAAAAAAATAATTAATTAAATAAACAATAATTAAAATAAACATAACAATTAAATCAAGAATAAAAAATAAATAAATAAAAATAGTGAAGGCAAACCAGGGTGGGGGTGGAAATCCCAATTGTGAGGTGTTGACCCAAGAACATTGGCCCATTAAGCATTGGCCTCGTTGGACTTTTTGAATCCTGTATGATGCGTTGACTGGGAGTATAGCGTGTTCATCCATCCTATGCCTTTGGATTGATCCCCAGGAGGACGTGTCAGGCTTGATCTTAAGGCATATGGTGCATCCTGAACCTTAGCGCTGCATGAGATCTTGTATTGAAAAATATTATTGAAATTTGCCAGACCTGGGACTTGAACCCAGGTCTTTGATGTTACCAACACATGTCCCTGCCACTGAGCCATTTCAATCACATTTAATATATAATATCATACAAATAATATAAAAGAAAAGTGGAACAACGCTTGGAACGCGCGCGAATTTTTTAAATCCGCCTATCATGCTTCGCCACGAGGTCTTCGTCCTCGTTTTCCCTGTAACTAAAACAGATAGGCCACGGTTTTTGAGCGTTGTTTTAGAGGGGTTTAAAGAAAATAACGATTAGCTCATCTTTGAACATAAATTCAGCGCGACTATATCAATCTCTTCGTCCAGATGCGTTGATTGCAATGATGGTACTGGGGATGTCCAATTTTTCCTCCATTAAAAATCCCTAATTTTGAAACCTGCAAACCCTAAATCTCATTCATGGCATATTCGCGTATGTGGCACAAAAACACAATTGAATACGTTGGTTAGCTTAGAAACATCATTATGAGCATGAATACATAAATAAAAATGCAAAAAGATGCTTGAATTATGCTATACGATTTCAAAAGTTTTGCTTTACAGTTTGAGTTCTTGATACCAATTCCTGGAGCTTTTGTGGTTGATATTGATTGGAATACGATCAGTGAATCACAAGGAAGCTTTTGGGATGGAAATCAAGGCTTGAATCGACCTCTAGAGTGCTTTTCAGTTTTGCACTTTTTTGCCAAAAACTCCAAGTTTGTTCAATGGTCTTTTGCGCAGCTTTTAGTCCTATTCTTTTAGGGTTGTGATTCTGATCATATAGTGAACATATTAGGTCAACAAAATTGCACAAAATCCTTGGTATTCAATGATTTACATATTTGATTTTGTAAGATCTTTTCATATCTTTTTTCATGTGCAATTTTGTGTCAATTAGCTCCAATCAACCAAATCTTGCCATATTTAATTGTACACGAAATCTTGAGCCTAGAATGTGTACAAAAAGATTTTTTTAGGTCAAATTTATATTTTCTACATATTTAAATGATTTAAATGAATTAATATTAATATAAATTCAAATAAATAATTAAAAATTGAGAAAATACTTCCCCTTGGGCCTAATGGTCTTGCATAGGCTTGGCATGAAGAAACTTGGAAGAAAAATGGGCCCATTAGCATTTTTGGATCATTTGCATCAATGTTGACTTTCCAAAATTCCCAAAAATTTCCCAACTTCCACAAGGCATAACTTGCTCAATTTTTAAGCTTTTCACATGTTCTTGGACATTTTGGAAAGGTCTTTGAGTCCTCTAACCAATGCCTTTGGTCCCATGTCATTTTGATTTACCAATCTCAAGTTATGGCCTTTGACTTAAAGTCCCTTTTTGTTGACTTTTGAAAATGACCTATAATGTTGAAATTGATAACTTTTTGTGAGAGCATTTCTTGGACTTTGAATATGAAGATGAATTGTAGGAAATGTCTTTCTCTTCAAAATGAGCTTTGGATGGAATTTTTCTGATAATCCATGTGAAAGTTATGCCCTGGTCAATTTCAGTTGACTTTTTCAGCGGTCCAAATATAGCAACTTTTGCATCTTTGATGATTTCTGAGCCAAATTTTGAGAATCATGATCAAGCATTGATCAAATGATGTTTGTGGCTTCAAAATGATATATTGACCAAAAATTTGAACTTTTGACTGTCAAATGACCATTTTGCCCCTACAGTTGACTGTAGTGCAATCTAGGGTTTTGACTGTGCAATTTTGAGCTGAATGCTTTGAAACTTGATATGAGGATACTTGACCATCTTTGTAGGCACATGAGACTTGATTGGGCCCTTGAAAACTTCCAATTCTTGATCAGAACACAAACCCTAGTTTTGACTGTATAGGAGACAGTTGAACTGCATAGCCCTTGGAGAATTTTGTGACCTTGACTTGACAAATCTTGGAGAATATGGGAGGGCAAATTTTGGGGTACAACACTATGCTTTTTACCGATTTTATAATACATTAAGTCGTCTAACTCCCGATTATTCCGAGTTTATTTGTCTTTTCACAGGTATAACATTTGTCAACTCAAACCAATGAAAAAGGACTACATGAAGGAGGCTAGACAATAAACAAAGAGAAAAGAACTAAATCTGCAAAGTTTGGAGATTTTGGAGCAGTGACGACCGTCACACCCTCGTGACGGGCGTAACGACCCCCAACTTGAAGCAACTCTTGTCACACATCACTGACGAGCGTAATGCGCTATTTAAGCGCATTACGACCGTCACCCACCTGTGATGACCGTCACGCGCATAAAGATGAACGTTGTAAATTGGTGGAGACGTGGGCAACGTGAGGGCAGACTTGTTCTCCTATTTTTCCTCCACTCAGTAACCATGCTCCCTATATTTCCTCCACTAAAGCCTTTTCTCAAGACATTTTCAACTACTATATTCTCTCCTATATATATGTGTGGTAGTGCAAAGGGAAAGAGGTCGAAGGAATTCTCCCAGAACAAAATTATTACTTTTGCAATTATTTTTATTTCCTTGTTTTAGAGCATTTTCTACGTACTGTAATTCCTACTTCCAGCATTATTTCAAGCTTTAGTTTTTAGGTGTTAATTCTTCATTCAAGAATTGACACAATTTATTTACTTCAATCAAGCCGCAAGGGATATTGTAACATTTCAAGATTACCATAGCAACGTTATTTCCAGGTTTTTATTGCAATTAATATTTATTCATTTTTGTATTATGCCAATTATTTTTATGAATTATATTTTGAATTGCATTGTTGTTAAACCTATTATGTCCGGCTAAATTATTCGTACCGATATGTGACTCTTAAGAACCGAAAGAATTCAGTGATACCTTGGCCAAAAATATTTATTTATAAAACAATTTCTGGTTTCCAATTTCCATGCTTAATTTAACTACCCTTGTCACGGGAGTGAGAGGTTAATTAACACGATTTTTCCACGAGAGTGGGAAATTAATTAAGGCAAGAACCTGCATGCGAGAGCTGGGGTTCAACCCAGATAATGGTAACGAAACATTAATTTTTAAATACACGAGAGTGTTTTAATAAATTAATTAAACTCAAATTGTTTTCAAAAAGTGTTATTAAATTTAAAGTGCATCCACTAGGTTTAGTAGCATAACTTATTTCATGAACACGAGAGTGTATGTCTCAGGTTTTTAAACATTTAGTTTTTACCGAAATACTTTATAGGCCAAGCGATTCACCGAATTCCAGAAGTCCGACTATCACATACCAGTATAAATATTACTATTATTTTTAATTAAACTATTTCCCCCATAAAATCGAATATTCATCGCTTAGTTAAACAAACTGTAACATTAGATCGTATGCGATTGATCCTCAGTCTCTGTGGGTTCGATAATCATTTAAAACTAGAACGACTGAACTGTATACTTGCAGTTAGTATCTCGACAGACTCATAAAGTCCCGATCAAGTTTTTGGCACTGTTTCTGGGGACTGGTTAGTCAATTAATTACGATTCTTCTATTGCGCGTTTATACTAGGCAACAGAAAACCCTTTTTCGATTTGTATGCCAAGGACTCGCTCACAAGGCGAACCACTTGACAAATCGACGGACGAACCTGAACGCATTCTTTCCGTAAGACGTGCAGTCAGGGATTACTGTTTAAATCACGCTATTTCTTTACCCAAACCCGAAATCAAGATTGATTTTAAAACAGATTCTAATTCTTCCTCTGAGACCGAAACTAATCCAGAATTAGACATGGCCGAAGAAAAAAGGACCTGTCCGCTGAAAGAGTACGCAGCTCCATCACAACAAGAACCCCACAACATCATTGTTGCTCCAGCAATAAACCGAAACGATTTTAAGTTGAAACCGTCATTGATATCATCTATCCAACAACGCCAATTCTCTGGAGATCCTTCCGAGGATCCAAATGAACATCTTACAAAATTCGTTCAATTTGCCGACACAGTTATAGCAAATGGTGTTAGTAAAGATGCAATAAGATTACGTCTTTTCCCTTTCTCGCTAAGAGATATAGCTTGAGCTTGGTTGCAATCCTTGCCATCAAATTCTGTCACTACGTGGAAAGGACTGAAGATTGTATTTTTAGCATGATACTTTCCCCCGAGCAAGACTGCTGCACTAAGAGCCCAAATCAACGGATTTAGGCAGAAGGATACTGAATCGCTATTCGATGCATGGGAACGCTACAAAGATATGATGCGAATGTGCCCACATCACGGATTAGAAAAATGGCTGATCATCCACACGTTTTATAATGGACTCTTGTACAACACAAGACTCTCTATAGATGCCGCCACAGGTGGTACACTGATGGACAAGCCTTATGACGAAGCTAACCAACTCATTGAAAACATGGCTCAAAACCACTATCAGTGGGGAGGAGAAAGAACATCTGTGGAGAAAACTCAAACCAAAGGTGGGATGTACGAGATTAGTAGCCTAGATAAAGTTAATGCTAAGGTAGATGCTCTTACCCAAAAGATAGAAATCTTGACCTTACCTCCTGCAGCTACCGTGGCTGCAGTTACCCCAAGCTGCGAAGTTTGTGGAGTTCCTGGTCATGTTGGAACCAAATGTCAAATCTTAGCAGGAATATCAGTTGATCAAGTAAATTACGCTCAAGGTAATCCTTATGCTAATACCTATAATCCTGGTTGGAAGAACCATCCTAACTTCTCGTACAAGAGCAATAACGCTTTATATGCACCTGGCCAAGCACCTGCTGTACCTCCAGGTTATCAAAAACCCGCTGGTAATGTTCCTAACATTCCTAAGAAATCTAACCTTGAAATCCTAATGGAAAATTTTATTGCTAATCAAGCCCAACAAAACAAAGAATTCCTCAATCAAAACGTTCACACCGGTGAATAGTTGAAGCTATTAGCAAATAAGGTAGATGCCCTAGAAACTCACAATAAAATGTTAGAAACCCAAATCTCCCAAGTAGCACAACACCAAGCTAGTTCTGCCGCACCTGCTGGTACATTTCTTGGACAGCCACAACCCAATCCTAAAGGACATGCAAATGCTATCACATTACGAAGTGGGACAGCCCTTGATGGACCGGTAGATCCTAGACTCCAAAACCCGACCATGTATCAAAAACCTGAAAAAGAAGTAGAGAAGTCGAAAGATCAATCTGAGAATGTAGAGGAAGACGCGAATGAGAACAGAGAGGCTTCAGAAAAACCTTACGTGCCTCCACCACCATATAAACCACCAATTCCATACCCCCAAAGACTTGCAAAATCCAAGAACGAGGGACAATTCAAGAAATTTGTAGAACTTCTGAAACAATTAAACGTTACTATTTCGTTTACAGAAGTTATAACCCAAATGTCGTCATATGCTAAATTCCTAAAAGAAATATTGTCTAATAAGAAAAAAATCGTTGAAAACGAAACCGTTATGCTAACTGCCGAATGTAGCGCCATAATTCAAAATAACATGCCTCCAAAGTTAAAAGATCCTGGTAGTTTCTCCATACCATGTGTAATTGGAAAATCTGTCATAAACAAAGCCCTATGCGATTTAGGAGCCAGTTTTAGTCTAATGCCCTTATCTATTTGCGAGAAGCTCAAACTAGGTGACATGAGACCTACCAAGATGTCCCTACAACTAGCCGACAGATCAGTCAAATTCCCTGTTGGTATGCTAGAAAACATTCTTGTCCGAATAGGACAATTTTACATACCGACTGACTTTATAATAATGGACATCAAGGAAGATTCAAACATTCCCATCATACTAGGAAGACCATTTTTAGCTACTGCAGGAGCCATCATTGACGTCAAGAAAGGAAAGCTTACCTTCGAGGTAGGAGAAGAAAATGTAGAATTCATTCTTTCCCAATTCTTTAAAGCCCCTGCTATAGATGACTCATGCTGTCTCCTAGATATTATTGATGAATGTGTCAAAGAACTTGAAAGCCAAGAAGACACCTATTCTGGAATGCTAAAAATTCAGACACCAACTATCCTCAAGGACGATGACTGGAAACAAGAACATTTAGATGTCAACCTAAGCGAATGTTTCGCCTTAACACCCGATCCTACCCCAAC
The DNA here is from genome assembly GCA_948472305.1 of Vicia faba. Taxonomy (NCBI): domain Eukaryota; kingdom Viridiplantae; phylum Streptophyta; class Magnoliopsida; order Fabales; family Fabaceae; genus Vicia; species Vicia faba. The sequence continues at coordinate 98,131,672 of OX451736.1, forward strand.
TGATAAGAAAACTGGTATAGAATTCAAAACATTACCTGAAGATCTTAGGTATGAATTTTTAGATAAAGAACTCGAACGGCCAGTTATAGTCAATGCCAATTTAGGGAAGAACGAAACCGAAAAACTTCTTAGCGTGTTAAGGAAGTATCCAACCGCGTTAGGGTATAATATATCAGATCTAAAAGGAATAAGCCCTTCTCTCTGTATGCATCGTATTATGCTGGAGGAGGACTGCAAGACCTCTAGAGAACATCAAAGACGAATAAATCCTATCCTAAGTGAAGTCGTTAAGAAAGAAGTGCATAAACTACTAGAGGCAGGCATTATATACCCAATATCAGATAGTAACTGGGTCAGTCCAGTTCACGTGGTGCCTAAGAAAGGAGGTGTTACGGTTATAACGAACCCAAAAGGCGAATCGGTAGCACAACGTACCCAAACAGGATGGAGAATGTGTATCGATTATAGAAAAATGAAAAAAGCTACGCGCAAGGACCATTTCCCGTTACCATTCATTGATCAAATGCTCGAGCGCTTAGCCACACATTCCCATTTCTGCTATCTTGACGGATACTCAGGATTCTTCCAAATTCCCATTCATCCTGACGATCAAGAGAAAACCATGTTCACATGTCCCTATGGTACCTTTGCATACCGAAGAATGCCATTTGGACTATGTAACGCACCTGCAACTTTCCAACGATGCATGATGGCGATTTTGGAAGACTTTTTAGACGGAATTATGGAAGTATTCATGGACGATTTCTCTGTCTGTGGAGAAAGTTTTGACGGATGTTTATAAAATCTTGAATTAGTACTGAAATGCTGTGTCAATGTCAACTTAGTGCTCAACTGGGAAAAATGTCACTTCATGGTGAGACAAGGAATTATGTTAGGTCACATTGTATCAAACAGAGGGATTGAAGTCGACAAAGCAAAAATCGAAATTATCAAAAACCTTCAACCACCCAAAACAGTTAGAGAAATAAGAAGTTTTCTAGGACACGCTGTTTTTACCGACGTTTTATAAAAGATTTATCTAAAATCACCAAGCCACTAACTGAATTATTAATGAAAGAAGCTGAGTTTATTTTTGACGATAAATGCTTGAATGCATTTGAGACCCTTAAAGAAGCCTTAATTTTAACACCTATTATGCAACCTCCTGATTGGAACCTACCATTTGAAATAATGTGCGATGCGAGCGATTATGCTGTAGGCACAGTCCTAGGACAACACAAAGATAAAAAGCTTCACGCTATCTACTACGCAAGCAGAACACTCGATCCCGCACAAATGAATTACGCCACTACGGAGAAGGAACTCTTAGCTGTGGTATTCGCATTGGATAAATTTCGTTCCTACTTAGTAGGTGCCAAAATCATTATTTACACAGATCATGCAGCGATCCGATACTTACTAAGCAAGAAAGACGCCAAACCGCGACTACTCAGATGGATCTTACTCCTACAAGATTTTGACTTGGAAATAAAAGACAAAAGAGGAACTGAAAACGTGGTAGCTGACCATTTATCAAGATTAGATGGAATTCAAACCAAGAGTGTTCCCATAAACGAAGATTTCCCTTATGAACGCCTTATTGCTAAGCTAGAGATAGACCCTACCGACAGTTTGGATTAACACAATGAACCTTTAACAACTGCGGTAGTAAAAGCCATTTGTACCAACACCACATTACCATGGTACGCTGATTTCGTCAACTATTTAGCTGCCGGTGTTTTACCACCTGACTTAACGTACCAACAGCGGAAGAAATTCTTCCATGATCTTAAACACTACTTTTGGGATGAACCATTACTCTTTAAAAGAGGCGCCGATGGTATCTACCGTCGTTGTGTTCCTAACAATGAAATAGACAACGTCATTTCCCATTGCCATTCCGCCCCTTATGGTGGACACACTAGTACGTCGAAAACTTGTGCAAAAATACTTCAAGCTGGCTTCTTTTGGCCTACCTTATGGAAAGACGTCCACGTAGCAATTATGAACTGCGATAGATGTCAACGCACAAGAAATATATCTAGACGCGACGAAATGCCGCAAAAAGGAATCCTCGAAGTAGAAATTTTCGATGTATGGGGAGAGGGAAGTCATCGTTGGGGCTTGCCCTATTTAAATCTCTATAATCCACACACATACGGACCTTACCGTCCTTCTTAGGTACCGGTACCACATTCGCAACCCATTGTGGATAAGAAGTAACAGCTAAGAATATGACATTGAGTTGTTTCATGACTTCAGCCTTGATCTTTTTTGACATCTCAGGACGCATACGACGAACCTTTTGCTTCACTAGAGGACAATCTTCTTTTGTTGGCAGATGGTGAACCATAATATCAGTGTCCAACCCCAGCATGTCATTGTATGACCAGGCAAATATCTCAACATAATCATGCAACATATGAATTAACCGCTCTTTAACACTGTTTTCCAAGTTGGCACCTATCTTGACTTCCCTTTTATTCTCCTCAGTACCCAAGTTTACTATCTCGACCGACTCTTCATGAGGCTGTATTGCTTTTTCCTCTTGCTATAATAGTCTAGCAAGTTCTCCTGGTACTTCACAATCTTCCTCATCTTCGTCCTCGACTTGGTAGATCGGATTTTCAAAGTCATAATTGGCAGTAGCAGAACCGTTATCAATGGGATCCAAGGTGGATGTGGATCTGCAGTTTGATATGTGGGTGTGTGTAAGAGAGCATAGCTATTTTGATAAAGTAAAAGCAGAAAAGAAAGACAGAGAGCGTAAAATTTGTATGCAAAACATCCAATGGTTTATTTATGACATATGAAAGTGAAATGACAACCCTCACAAATAAACCATTGTGCCTCAGGTAAGACACAAGGCTTTAGAGTTTAAATTGTTCAAATATTACATATCCCAAAAAACAAAAAGACAATTACTCCTGGATGAAAGTAATGGGAACAAAGTACTTGGCCCTCCAATTGTTGAGTCCACCGTTTATAGTTGGGAAGATCTAATTGTCCATGTCGCAGTCACTATAAATGTCCTCTAAAGCATTGATTCCATGGTCACTGATGTGTAGTGGTGGTCTTCCAGCGCGAGCAAGATGAACCGCTTTCTGAGCTCCTGAAGTGAAACCCAAACAAAACTTGTATGATTTATAGGGGGTGTCAGGGAGCTGGCCCCAAATAGTAACCCCAACTTCTTCAACTACAACTTTGGCATCCTTCAGAGAAGATATCTTCAACGGAGGTTTGGTAATATTTGGAATATTGGTAGGAGTCTAGGTTGCAGCAATTGTCTGAGGAACCTCTTCAAAATTCTGGCAGGGGGTCTCAATGAACTCGCCGTCCATCTCAACATATCTGAAAGAGTTCAAATGGCTCACCATATACTCTTCTACGCCATGGACTGTAACAATCTTTCCATTAACCAGATACTTTAACATCTGATGCAAAGTGGAAGTTACAGCACTGGCTCCATGAATCCAAGGGCATCCCAATAAGCAAGAATAAGACGGGCGAATGTCCATCACATAGAAAGTAGAGCCAAAAGTTTGGGAACCAACTTTAATAGGAATGTCCACCTCCTCGTGTACCATTCTCTTGGAACCATCAAAAGCCCCCACCACAATATTGTTGGGCTTCAATGTAAGTCCTTCACAGTCCAATCTGTCCAAAGAACCCTTGGGTAGAACATTTAGTGACGAACCCATATCAACTAGAACATGAGCCAGGGTAGTGCCCCTGCACTCAATAGAGACATGCATGGCATCATTATGCTTTCTTCCTTTGAACGTCAAATCAGCATCGTAGAAACTGAGTCCATTGTTAGCAGTCAGACTAGCAACACAATTCTCAAACTGGTCAGCAGAAGTCTCTTGCCGCACATGGGAATACTTATGGAACTCCACCAAAGCCTTAACATGGGCTTCAGAGCATAACAACAGGGCCAACATTGAAATTTTTGAGGGGGTATGCCCCAATTGTTCCACCATATTGTAGTCACTTTTCTGTATAATCTTCAGTATTTCCTCCATTTCTTTTTTAGAGGCTTCAGGAATGGTTTCTTCAGGTGCCTCCTTCTAGGAAGGCTCAACCAGTATTTCTTTGCCTCGAGTCTCATCTGACTCAGTAGCAGGAACAACAACAAGAGTGAAAGTAGGAGTAGCAACAAGAGTAACAACATGAGTAATAACAGGAGTAGCAACAGGCTTTGGAGAGATCTCAGGAGAGAAGATCCTTCCGCTTCTGGTAATTTTACTGGTCCCAACAATGTTATCAATGTCAGGATCAGTATCTTCAACAACTTCTTTTTTGATAGCCAATAGGTTTTGCTTGACACCATGGTAATAAACATCAGCTCCATAATTTCACGGAATGGCCTTGTCAGAGGAATATGGTATTGGCCCAGGAGAGGTGATAATTAAAGGAGCAACCATAGGAGTGGATTTAATCCTGACAGGTATTTTGGGGGAGACCCTGAGAGGATTGTCTGAAATGGTAATAATTGACACATCTTCACATCTTACATCTTCACATAGATTTTTCATAGAGGGAATCTTCTCAAACAGAATTTCCTAGTTGTTCATCAGGCGTTGGACACCTATCTTCAACAACAAACAACCATTTGGCAGAGACACACACAGGTGGCAACCTTCACCATATCCCGGAAAAAACCGGCTTGTAAGAGATTCTTCTTAATAGTTGGCAGAAGGGTAGTCAAATCATCCACAAAAGAAACAAATAGAACATCATCAACATCATTAATACCCTGGCCATGCTTGGGCATTAGTGCAGTTATCACATTAGGGGTTTCTGGTGGGTCAAATTCAATCTTCTTTGCCTCAATAAGATCCTGAACTTTATTCTTCAGAGCTCAACAATAATTTGTATCATGTCCTAGACTGTTACAGTGGTAGGCACACCGAGCATTTGGATTATAATGAGGAGGTGTAATGTTTGGATTTTGAGAAGGCTCCCTCAGAGTGACCAAGCTAGCCTTCAATAGATGCTTCAATACTTGTGATAAGGGCATGTTGAGTCTGGTGAATTATCTTCTAGGCGCATTCTTCCTGCGCTGATTATTTTGTCGTTGATTCGATGAAGGGTTGGAAATCATCACAGCTCCTACCGTTGGACGCTGTTCAGTTTTACCCTGATTTCTCTGGTCATAAGCAGCACTGACCTCTTTCTTCCCAGTGAAGGGTTTATTCATTGTACTTGAAGATGCATCCCTTTGAATCTTACTGCTCTTGATACCAGCTTCTACTCTTTCATTTGTCAATATTAGCTTGGTGAACCCGGCTGAAGAGCGTCCAATTAAGTGGTTGAAAAATGCATAGGACAAAGTACCCAAGAACATATCTACCAGCTCTCTATCAGACAGAGGAGGATGGACTTTTCCTGCAAGATCTCTCCACTTCTGGGCATAATCTTTGAAGCCCTCACTAGAACCCATAGACATGTTTTGAAGTTGTGTACGAGTTGGAGCGAGGTCAACATTGTATTGGTACTGCTTGTAAAAAGTAGAAGCTAGATCTTCCTAGTTGCGAATGTTGGTTCCTTCCAATTGATTGAACCATTCCAACTGCATCCCTGACAAAATATCCTGGAAGAAATGAACCCACAAATTCCTGTCAGCTGTGTGGGGTTGGATTTTCCTGACATAAGACATTAAGTGCAGCTTAGGACAGGAGACACCATCATATTTAGAAAATGTGGGAACTTTGAACTTCTGCGGGATGACCACCCCTGAAACCAACCCTAACTCTTCAAAATCCAGACCAGGTACCCTTTGAATTTCCATTGCATTAAGCCGGTCCTCCAGCTGTTTATATTTGTTATCAACAAAAGGATTTTGTTCTTCAGCATAGTCAGCCTCTTCTTCATCAGACCCTGGTATGTGGTCTTCTTCTTTTGGCTTCTCTTCCTGACTTTCCCCCTTATTTAACGGAGTTGCGAATTCTAGAGCCCGCTTTGCTGGTCCTCTGAACCTCCTTCCCATATTCAGGACACCAATTGGTTTCTTGGCCTTTTTCTTCTTGTCTTTGAGAATGAGAGCCTTCAGGTCCTCTTGTCCCTTATCCAGTGCCAGGAACATCTGTTGGAATTAAGAATTCTGGGCTTGAAGGTCCTTAATATTCTATTCGAGAGCCATTTCTTTTTGTTGAAATAAACAACGAAAAGATAAGAAACCTGTCTTTGAAATGCTTGTTCATGTAATGATATGTATGACATGTTTATGCAATGTTTTCAAGGATCTCGCGGGATAAACACACAAATTTTTAGAATCCAACTGCAGCTTTGATTGAAGAACTTTGTATCGTTGAACATCCTTCTACGAGAATCAAGCTCACCATGTCGAGTGGGTCATAGCCTCTGACTCAAGTTGTTGTGCTTTGGTCTTTTGACGGCATTAGCTAGAGGAAAATAAATCCCCTTGCCCCTTGCTGGACGGCTCGTTCATCATAAGCTGCATCACATGCCCTAGAGATCATTGAAAAGGTTAGTGAAATGAGAATGGATGTTATGATGCATGATGTTATGTTTGAAAAATTTAATCTCACACAAGAAAAACACACAAGACCTTAGGTTTAGGCTTGCATAAGGTTTATAGGTAAGTACCCTCTTGAGGTTTAGTTGGTTCAACCTGTCCTTGAAAAGTAACCAGGTTCTAAGGAGTCTCAATATCACTAATCTTTCTTTATCGGGCATTCTTTCAGCTCAAGCGATCTTTTCTTGCGGCCGAAATACCCCGATAGTCCGATATCAATGAGTGTAGCATCGAGTATCAACCAATCCTCGACTTTATACTGAGGCCGGCTATCTCACTATTTTTCTAATGGCCAAGTTTGTTCAACTAAGGTTCTAAGGTCAAATAGTGGTTTATGACACCACACAGCGGCCCCGTATTCTCCTCAATTTAACACAAGGGATACCGGTACCAACAAATATGTCACACTAATGCAGCCATCATTTCAAGCATATCGATCTACGCCGTACAGTCTCCACGATCTATTACTGCTTACCTAAAAGTGCCTAGATCCGGGTATAGGATATTTACAAGTAAAACCCAAACAATCCCTTAAAGTAAAGCAAGCAAAGCATACAAGGAAATCAAATTAAATATGATCTAGCTCTAAGGTAACCCCACTTTATATAATTCCTCAGCAGAGTCACCAGTTCTGTGATACAGTGGGAGAACTGACTATTATATTGGTTTTGCGTTTGTATTTGCAAATGTTACGGTAAGCAAGAGTCACCACCGACTTTTCTTTTATCCAACAAAGGAAAGGGTGAAAAGAATAGAAAAAGACCTTTTGAGATTTGTTTCTGAGTAAGGGTGTAGATTATGGAAAGGGAAGGTGTTAGCACCCTTTCCATCCGTAGTTATCTACGGGCTCTTAGATGCTAGCTCATTTTGAAAAATACCTTGTGCTTTGTGTATTTGAAAAGTATTTTGGAAGAAAGCGCCTTAGCACGTAGAACTTTGTAATGTTTCTCGGATTGGTAGAGAACGTTACAAAGTGTTTTGAAAAATGTTTTTGAAAGAGTTTTGTGTATGTGTAAAAGTTTGTTTTGTTTTGAGCGAGCATCTAGGAAACTATCTACTATACTTTAAAGGATTATTCTTTTCCGCTTTTCCTTTAGACAGTGCTATCCTACTATTAGTGAGTAGGTAGCCATAGTCGTTGGATGTTTGAGGGACATTCGAAGGGACATGGTATAGTCACAAAGGCAACTGGGAAAGAAACCTTAGTAACTACCATAGGGTTTTAAGATCTTACCGAGGCAACATCGAGAGGGTCATTTTTGATCTTTTAAACCAGAAGGTAGCCACTAAAGTCTCTCACGTTTCGAGAGTTCTGACTATTTTCCGGAGGCAACAAAAGTAAGGATACCCTAGAGGTGCGCATGTGCAATTGTGTTTGTGTTCAATTATTTGTCCTGTGTTAGGTTTGCTAGCATTTGATTATTATGTTCTTGCCATACAATCCTATTAGTCATGCATCTAGGCAGTTAATAATGTGCGGGAATTTAAAGTACGAAAATGTAAAATCTAGCTATTACAAGGCTTCATGGAGGGGGATTTATTACACGTCTAAAACTTGGGAAAAATAGAGCAGTAAAAGTTCTAGTTATTGTCTATTACATCCCAGTAGGCAGTTACTGTTAGAACATAGTTTGATTCTACAAACCCTTGGTTAGAGTTTTGATGATAACAAATACAAAGAATAAATAATAAATTCAAAGAACAAATATGCACCTTAAGAATTATGTTTTATGTATGCAGAAATTCTGATCATATCAGCATCAGAAGATAAGCCATAAGTGCTACACGCTGAAGCAATCAGAACATGTGCTGAAGATTGATGACCAGAACCCGCGCTTAATCAAAGTAAACTCTGATTCTAAACAAGAACATACCAATCCAAGTCATCAATATTCTGAAGCGTCATCAGCAGGCAAGGAGATAAGATTTTGAAGCGTTACTGATCATTCAAGACAACATCAACTCCAACGGCTTCTTTCAGACAAGATCTTCTCTAAATGGAAAGTGTGTTAATGACATTAAACATGCTTTATGATCAACGTCATTCCACTGCCTATATATACAAAGTTAGCGTTCAAAATCAACAACAATTTTGCCATATTACCACTCACGCATATTCAAAGCTGCAAGCTATATTCTTTATATTTCCAAGCTATAATCCTGTGTAATTTATCACAGTTGTGATAAATAGTTTTATTAGAAACATAACAACACATATCCTGTATACTTACATTGAAACAGTGTTCCTTGAGATTAACCGAACTGTGGTTGTACTCAAGAAGACTTTAACAGTTGTTAAAGTAGCTTTTGTAATCTTGTTGAGATTAGTGGATTAAGACCCCGTTGGAGAGAGGTGAAATCACCTTGACGGGTGGACTGGAGTAGTTTGAGATCAAATGAACTAGGATAAAAATACTATGTCATTGAGCTTTTAGATTTCAAGTTTTCAATTCAACCCCCCCTTGTGTTTTTCACATCTTCAATTGGCATTAGAGCGCCTAGTTCTGAGCTTAAACACTTAACCGTGTCAGTACAAGATCCAAGCTTCAGAAAAACACTATGGTGGGATCAAGCCAAAACATCAACAATGACAACCATGAAGACAAGGATAGATTCAGTGGCAAACCTCCAGTCTTTGATGGAGAGAACTTTGACTACTGGAAAGACATGATTGAGAAATTCTTTCTGGCTCATGATGCTGATCTGTGGGACATGGTGACTGATGGATACACGCACCCAGTGGACGGACGTGGTCAGAAGATAGACAGAAAAATGATATCTGATCAGCAAAAGCGTGAATTCAAAAACCACCACAAGGCCAGAACAATACTTCTCAGCTCCATCTCATATTCAGAATATGAGAAAATATCAAACAGAGAAACTTCCAAGAACATGTTTGACTATCTGAGAATGACGCATGAAGGCAACATTCAAGTCAAAGAGACCAAGGCCCTTGCACTCATTCAGATGTATGAGGCATTCAAAATGGAAGATAGTGAATCAATAGAAACTATGTTTTCAAGATTCCAAATCCTCATTGCTGGACTAAAGGTTCTTGACAAAGGGTACTCCACTACTGATCACGTTAAGAAGATCATAAGAAGTTTGCCCAAACAATGGAGGCCAATGGTCACAGCACTTAAGCTAGCCAAAGATCTCAACAAAATTTCTCTGGAGGAACTTGTCAGCTCCCTCAGAAGTCACGAGATAGAGCTAGAAGAAGATGAGCCTCAAAAGCAAGGTAAGCCATTAGCCTTAAAATCTAACAGAAAATCTGACTCTAAGGTTTTGCAGGTTGTAGAAGAAACTTCTGATGGATCCTTATCAGAAGAAAATGAACTGTCTCTCCTCTCCAGAAGGGTGAACCAACTGTGGAAGCAGAGGCAAAGAAAGTTCAGAAATCCCAGAAGATCAGAGAATCAGAATGAATCCTCCTCTAGATTCAGAAAGTCTGAGTCTTCCTCTGGACACAGAAGATCTGATGGTTCTTCAGGATACATAAATCCAAACAACAAGGACATCATCTGCTATGAATGTAACGAGCAAGGGCACTATAAAAGTGATTTCCCAAAGCTTCAGAAGGAAAAGCCCAAAAATAAGTTCTTCAAGGAAAAGAAGAAAAGCCTCATGGCTACATGGGATGATTCTGACACATCTGAAGCTGACTCAGAATCAGATGATGAAAGAGCAAACATAGCTCTCATGGCAAACGTATCAGAAGAAAGTAAAGCTTCTTATTCAGACTCAGAATCAGACACTGAAGAGGTATTCCCTGACTTTACCATAAACTTTACTAAGGCTGAACTTGCAGAAAGTCTAAATGAAATTCTGGAAAGGTATCAGCAAATCAGAGTCAAATTCAGGAACCTGAAAAGGAATCTTGCCTCTGACTCTGAAAAGTCTGAGAGTCTCAGATTGGAGAATTCTGAGTTAAGAGAAAAAATTTCAAAATTAGAAAATGATTTTCAAAACTCTTAGAAGGAAACAATCTATGAAACTCCCAGCAATGCTGATGAGATCATCAAAGAGTATGATCACAGCTTTCAGAAGTTTCTAGCTAAAAACATAGACAGAAGCAAGATGGCTTCAATGATCTATGGAGTTAGCAGAAATGGCAGAAAATGGATAGGATATCAAGGTAAGGTATCTACACCAAAAAACTCCATGGACTTAGTTATAAAACGCAAACCACTAAATTCACATTTTATATATGGGCACACATATGACATAAAATACACAAGTAGTGATTATTCTGTCAAACCAAAATTCAATCATAATTTTGGTAAAACTAACAAATCAGGACCCAAGAAAATGTGGGTACCTAAGGATAAAATTATACATGTAGCAGATATCTTTAGCAGCAAGGCTAAGACACCAATCATGGTACCTGGACTCTGGCTGCTCGCGACACATAACGGGAAGAAGGCATATGTTCCAAAGCATGGAACTTAAGCTTGGAGGCTACGTGGTATTTGGAGGCAATCAGAGAGGTAAAATCATTGGCTCTGGAACAGTAGGTAATGGAAATATTCCCTCTATAAGCAATGTATTATTAGTTGATGGATTAATGCATAACCTGTTATCCATAAGTCAATTAAGTGATAATGGTTATGATATAATCTTCAATCAAAATTCATGCAAAGCTGTTAGTCAGAAAGATGGGACTATCCTATTTAATGGAAAGAGGAAAAACAACATTTATAAAATAAATTTTTTTGAACTAAAGAGTGAGAATGTAAAATGCCTACTTTCTGTCAACAACGAGCAATGGGTCTGGCACAGAAGATTGGGGCATGTTAGTATGAGAAGAATATCTCAGATTAACAAACTTAATCTGGTCAGAGGACTTCCTAATTTGAAGTTCAACTCAGATGCTCTGTGTGAAGCATGTCAGAAAGGAAAATTTGCAAAACCTGCTTTCAAATCCAAAAATGTTGTTTCCACCTCTAAGCCATTAGAACTTCTGCACATTGACTTATTTAGACCAGTAAAAACTGCTTCAGTCAGTGGCAAGAAGTATGGGTTAGTAATCGTAGATGACTATAGCAGATGGACATGGGTAAAGTTCTTAAGACACAAGGACGAGTCACACTCTGTGTTTGTTACCTTCTGCAACCAAGTTCAGAATGAAAACGACCTTAGAATTGTCAAAGTCAGAAGTGATCATGGTGGAGAATTTGAAAATAAAACTTTTGAATTATTTCTTAATGAAAAAGGCATTTTGCATGAATTCTCTTGTCCTAGAAATCCCCAGCAAAATGAAGTTGTAGAACGAAAGAACAGAACATTGCAAGAAATGGCCAGAACCATGATAAACGAGACTAACGTTGCTAAGATCTTCTGGGCAGAGGCAATTAACACAGCGTGTTACATTCAGAATAGAATCTCCATAAGACCTATTCTGGAAAAGACTCCATATGAATTGTGGAAGAACAGAAAGCCCAACATTTCTTATTTTCATTCATTTGGATGCACATTTTTATTCTGAATACAAAAAATTATTTGAACAAGTTTGACTCTAAAGCACAAAAGTGTATTATGTTAGGATACTCTGAACGCTCAAGAGGGTACAGAGTATACAATACAGAAACACAAATTGTTGAAGAGTCAATCAGTGTTAGGTTTGATGATAAGCTTGACTCTCAGAAGTCAAAGCAGAATGAATTCCTTGCAGGTATGGAAGTTGAACTCACGGGTACTGAAGACAACTCATCAGAAGTTCTCAATAGAGACACTCCCTCAACATCAGAAAGAGTCACTGCAAGCAATCCAGCACCTTCTATTGATCAACTCCAGAAAAGACTATCCAGAAGAAGCATTGATCACCCATAAGATACAATACTGGGAAAGAAGAATGATCCAATCAAAACAAGATCAACATTCAGAAACTCTGAAGAATCCCTCATGGGACTGGTCTCTCTGATTGAACCAACAACAATTGATGAAGCACTTCTTGACAATGACTGGATTCTGGCAATGCAAGAGGAACTGAATCAATTCACCAGAAATGACGTATGGGATCTGATTCCCAAACCAAAAGGATTCAACATCATTGGTACAAAGTGGGTGTTCAGGAACAAATTGAACGAGCAAGGTGAAGTCATCAGAAACAAAGTACGACTGGTAGCACAAGGTTATAGTCAGCAATATGGGATAGACTATACATAAACCTTTGCTCCAGTCGCGAGGTTAGAATCTATCAAACTTTTAATATCATTTGTTGTTAATAAAGGCATCACTCTGTATCAGATGGATGTCAAAAGTGAATTCTTAAATGGCTATATAGATGAAGAGGTATATGTGCACCAACCTCCTGGTTTTGAGAATTCCAAAAATCCAGAATATGTTTTCAAACTAAAGAAGTCACTTTATGGTATGAAACAAGCTCCCAGAGCTTGGTATGAAAGACTAAGTAACTTTCTGTTAGAAAAGGAATTCACCAGAGGGAAAGTGGACACAACCTTATTCTATAAGACAATTAAGAATGACATGTTAGTATGTCAGATTTATGTTGTTGACATCATATTTGGATCTACTAAACCCTCTATGGGAAGAGAGTTTGCTAAATGTATGCAGGCAGAGTTTGAGATGAGCCTAATGGGGGAACTCAAATTCTTTCTGGGCATTCAGATAAACCAAACTCCAGAAGGAACTTACATTCATCAGAGCAAATATGTTAGAGAACTTCTGAAGAAATTTGATCTCTCAGAATGTAAGCCCTCAAAGATCCCAATGCATCCCATGTGCATTATGGAAAAGGAAGAGGTAAGTAAAAAGGTAGAACAGAAGGTCTACAGAGGTATGATTGGTTCTCTTCTCTATCTGACAGATTCAAGGCCTAAAATTTTATTTAGTGTTTGCATATGTGCTAGATTCCAATCAGATCCTAGAGAATCTCACTTAACAGTAGTTAAGTGAATTTTCAAGTATCTGAAAGGTACTGCTAATCTGGGTTTGTTTTATAGAAAATCAAATGATTACAGCTTAGTAGGATATTGTGATGCTGACTTTGTTGGAGACAGAGTAAAACGTAAAAGTACTTCTGGAAGCTACCAGTTTCTGGGAGAAAATCTGATCTCATGGTCCAGCAAGAGACAGTCCACAATAGCACTATCAACAACAGAAGCTGAATACATAGCAGCTGCTGGATGTAGTACGCAAATGCTCTGGATGAAAAGTCAACTTGAAGACTTCAATATATTTGAGAGTAACATTCCTATCCTCTGTGACAATACTTCTGCTATTTGTCTCAGTAAAAATCCAGTTTTGCATTCTAGGGCTAAGCATATAGAAATAAAACATCATTTTATTAGGGACTATATTCAGAAAGGGATTCTTAACTTAAAATTCATTGACACAGACCATCAATGGGCTGATGTCTTTACAAAACCTCTTTCTAAAGATAAGTTTAACTTCATTCTGAAACATCTCAGCATGAAGCTGTGCCCAGAATAAATTGTTTTATTTACATATCTTAACCATCAAAACTTTGTTATTTTCTGTGAACTACTGATCAACCTGCCTTCAGAGTTTTAGAAATACAGATTGCATCAGAATCTATCCATGAAGATCTGAACGTTTCATTTCAAGGATAGAAGTGTGCTGTTCACATAACCAAACAGTGGTCATCCATTCATCAGCTACTTTCTGAGGCTGAACACGCGTTCACTTTGCTGAAAGGTCAAAAGCGCTGATTGGGTGCATTGAGACACACGTCATGGGTAACTGTTCCAGTATCTTTCTGAATCCCCTAATTTCAGCTGTCATTAATGCTTATAATCATGACTAATCATTTCTATCTCTTACTGTTTACACTTTCAAAAAAAACTATTTAAACTCAAATCTCACTTTTTACATTCACTTCTTTTTAATCATTAAATACTTTCTATCGTTTCAAGATCTTATTTTCAAATACCCTTTCATCTTTCTCAAATCTTGTGTGAACAATGGCTTCTTCAAGCGTCCAAAACATCATAACTCAGGAAACTGCTTCAATGGAACAGTACGAAGAACCTTTCAGAATGCTACTCACTCCCATTGATAATCTGGAAGTTCTTTCAGAACTGATTATTGACTTTGAAAGCTTGTAAGAAAACGGCTTCAATCTGTATGAAGACGTCAATTCTCAAGGTTGGAATAGATACTTTGACTGTCTTCTAGGGCTAACATTTCCAATTCTTGTCAAAGAATTCTGGATACATGTTTCTTCTTCAAATCATCAAGTTACCTCTTATGTCATGGGGAAGAAAATTGTCATTACAGAAGACCTAATTTCAAGGCTTATTGGTTACAATGGTGGAGGTGTCAGATGTATTGACATGGCTGAAAGATGCTCTGATGTAGCCTCTATTGCAAGGGAAATATTTACTCTTGGACTTCCCTCCAGAAAAATTAGAGATCTGAAGGATCACCACATAATTTGGGCAAGAATTATTCTGGGGTGTATCAACCACAGGAAGCCAACTAGCTCTCTTGATTATATAAACATTGATCAACAGTTTTTGATCTATTTCATTTCCAAGAAGACTAAGGTAAACCTCCCACACTTGTTGTTTAATCATCTTAGAACTAGTGTGAAGGAAACAAGAGAAGATGAACGGACCAAGAGGGACTGGATTCCCTTAGGCAGGCTCATATCAGATATTCTGACAGAGAATAGGTTGATAGAGCATTTGACTGAAGCTCAGGAAATCAGCACACTGGAAGCAACTGTTGGGAAGCCCTTGAACGCAAAAAATCTGAAGAAGATGAAAATCATTGAGAATATCAAGAAGGAACCCAACGCTACTTCTTTTGCAACCATCACTTCAAGAAGAATTCCTCTGGATGATTTTCCTCTTTTCTCGGAGATTGACTCCAAGCCAGAGATAATAGTCATATATATGGATGCTTGTAAGGCAGATGGTATTGCACCAGAAATCAACATCCAAGATTTGCATAAGATGGCTCCAGAAGTTGTTTTGAATAAGACCAAGAAGAGGAATGCTGCAGCATAAGGACCATCTCATAGGACTCCAGAAGATTCCAAAAAGAAGGGTAATCCTTCCTCTATTACTGTTTTAGAATCAATTAATTTATCAACATCTGAAACCATAACTGCTCAACCAGAACATCCAACCCCATAAACATTTTAAGACTTTGACATAGGGTTTGATCCATCAGAAACTCTAGTTCTGAATGAAACTCACTCCCTTTCTCATAATCCAAACCCTGAACAAACTCAACCAGAACTTGCCAAAGTTATGTATGATATTGACTCATTTGACCAAGACTTTTCAGCTCCCGTACCATAAAATCCAAATTCTCAACTCCCTAAAAATCCAAACTCTGATACCACACCAGAAATTCCACAACCTCTCTCTCTCCACAACAAGATATTCCTCATCCACCATCACCTCAACCTGAACAACAACAACCAGAAGCTCAACCTTCTGAGAATCAATCCTTTGATATCCATGAACCAGAACATCACCATGTTTCAACGAACCAATCTGAAGAACCTCATTCAGATTCTAATATAATCCCAATACCTGGAATCATATAACCGCTTGCCATTCGCATGCCTCTCACCATCCACGACATTCTAGAAATTCCTTCTTCTCTGGAATCCACACCACCAAACTCCCCTACCAGTCCAATCATCATACCTGACTCTCCCACTCCTTCACCCAATAGCAGTCCAACTGACAATGTAAGACTTGTCATTGATCCAATTGCGTTGGAAAGGCTAACTGCTATCTCTCACAAAACTGCCATTCCCAAACCTAAACCAACTGAAACCACATCAGATGTTGGTAAAAATTTGTTGATTTTTGAAACAGGGATACATGAATGGATAAATTCTTTGAGGTATGCTAGTCTAGAGATGACTAATCCTGCTGCTTCTGATTATATATGGACAAAATTTAGAAACTGGATGAGTTCTGAAACAATAAAGCTAAAGGAACAGAGCGATGAACAAGTTCAACAGAACTTCAGTTCTAAGATAAAGGCTTTTGAATACCAAGTTCTGAGCCATCTGCTCAAGAAAGATATTCTCCCTCTGGATAATGCTCCCTGGTCAGAGCATCAGCCCTCAGATGAAGTTCAACCAGAATTAGAAGGTCTCTCCCTGACTGCTGCTCTAGAAGAGATGATCACAGCAGAGGAAATGGTTCACTATGAATAAGCTGCAGAATGCTCTGAGAAGCGTTCAACTACTGAAGAATCTCCAGCACCTTCCTCAGTCATGCAAACCCTGGAAGAGTTGCAGAAAGAAAATGCTCTTATCCATGCAAGGTTGGATAAACAGGAGGACACAAACTAAGAGATTAAAAGCATCCTGGGCAAACAAGAAGAATCTAATACCCAGATCAAGAGCTTGCTGGAGGCTTTGCTCACAAGTCTTCCTCCTCCCTTTTAGATTCTTTTCTGTTTTTAAATCTGTTTATTTGTAACACCTAATTTTTTTTACCTTTTCTGTCATTTGGAACTTATCATTGCTTTTTGTTTTTAATATAATTCAACTATTTTTGCTCTGATTATATTGCCTTTTTGATAACTGACAAAAAGGGGGAGAAAGTAAGATATTTTCAATAACGGCTTACTGAGACAAAAGTCTCAAACATTCTGGACTTCTTAACCTCTATCTTCTGAAAAGCTTGAACAGGTACAAACTCTGATGAAAGATGCAGATAAACTCTGATGCTCAAGGAAGAAAGTACAAACTCTGATGAAAGATGCAGACAAACTCTGATGCTTAAGGAACTTAAGGGAAGTAATCAACTCAAGGGGAGTTTCTCTTAAACCATTTATTCTTTATTCTTAATTGAAAAATCTAGTTTTTTGTCATCATAAAAAAGAGGGAGATTGTTAGAACATAGTTTAATTCTACAAACCCTTGGTTAGAGTTTTGATGATAACAAATACAAAGAATAAATAATAAATTCAAAGAACAAATATGAACCTTAAAAATTATGTTTTATGTATGCAGAAATTCTGATCATATCAGCATCAGAAGATAAGCCATAAGTGCTACACGCTGAAGCAATCAGAACATGCGCTGAAGATTGATGACCAGAACCTGCACTTAATCAAAGTAAACTCTGATTCTGAACAAGAACATACCAATCCAAGTCATCAATATTCTGAAGCGTCATCAGCAGGCAAGGAGATAAGATTCTGAAGCGTTACTGATCATTCAAGACAGCATCAATTCCAACGGCTTCTTCCAGACATGATCTTCTCCAAATGGAAAGTGTGTTAATGACATTAAGCTTGCTTTATGATCAACATCATTCCACTGCCTATATAAACAAAGTCAGCTTTCAAAATCAACAACGATTTTACCATATTACCACTCACGCATATTCAAAGCTGCAAGCTATATTCCTTATATTTCCAAGATATAATCCTGTGTAATTTATCACAGTTGTGATAAATAGTTTTTTTAGAAACATAACAACACATATCTTGTATACTTACATTGAAACAGTGTTCCTTGAGATTAACCGGACTGTGGTTGTACTCAAGAAGACTTTAACAGTTGTTAAAGTAGCTTTTGTAATCTTGTTGAGATTAGTGGATTAAGACCTCGTTGGAGAGAGGCGAAATCACCTTGACGGGTGGACTGGAGTAGTTTGAGATCAAACGAACCAGGATAAAAATACTGTGTCATTGAGCTTTTAGATTTCAAGTTTTCAATTCACCCCCCCCCCTTCTTGTGTTTTTCACATCTTCAGTTACAATAATATGAAAAAGTGTGAAAGTAAATAAATGCGCGCGTAATGGAAATGACGTCTAAACCCTAAAAAATTAATAAGTTAAAAGAAAATCTTTTTGTGTTATTTTGTTTTATTTGGAAAAGTAAATGCTTAATTAAGTGAAATCTAATTAATTAAAGAGATAAAAGAAGATTATTGATTAAAATTAATTCTAAAACAAACCTAATATTTTTTTTTGCATTTTTTAGTTTAGGAAATATTAAAAATCAAACTAACTGTAAATTGATTTTAAATTATGAAATAAGGTCAAAATGATTAATTAAATTAATTTATTAAATTAAATTTAAATGAATAAAACCTAAATCTAAGTTTTTTTATGTTTTTTTCTTCTGATTTTATGATTAAATAAAAAAAAAGATTTTTGAAAACAAAAAATAATAAACTAAAAAAAGAAATAATAATTAAAAGAGATGGGCCCGGTATCAAAGCAAATGGGGGGGGGGTGAGAATTGAAATTCACCGGGCACAAACAAATATAACCCAGAAGCTGCGTCGGATCCTATGTTGCCAGCTCTTAAGAGTCTACCATGAAGCTGCATGTCTGGGGGCGTTGGATCTAACGTTGTATGGATTTGATGATGCTGATGATAGATTGCATGTACATGCGCCAACCCCTGTTTCATTGGATCTACAAAAATAATATGAGAAAAAGGAAAAATTCAAGACCTGGGATCAAACTCAGGCCTTCCAGCATTTTACACGCATCCTTCACCACCAAGCCAACTGATCATTCGTTTATACAAACCACAAAATAATAGTATAATACAAACAAGTGGAAAAAGCTGAGTTATCATCCACGCGCACTGAGATGGGCCCCCATGTATTTGAACGAACGAATCATGGCAAGTTGTTTTGCCACGCTAGCTCCGGGGAGGTAAAACCACCATCTACGGTGGTTAACCACCGTCTTCTCCGGCATGCTTAAAAATGAAACCTGTAAATTAAAGAGATTCGAAGCCTGAAATTTTGTCTACCCCCTTAAAACCTAGGCTGCAAATTCAACCATGGCCTTAGTTTTTCTGAAAGGGTCTCTATCAATGGAACCAAATCTCACACATTCTCAAACCCTAACAATGGCAACCTGCATATTTAGCACTAAAACTCTCATGTAGCACGTTAGACTTAACCCAATGATGAATAATAACGTAAACATGCACATAAAATCAATTTAAATTATGTATTCAAAGGGTTATGATCCATAATTTCACCAAGGACCGGTGGGCTTGGTACGTGACTTTTGGGCGTGCTTCAGGCTTGAATGAGGGCTGGTATAGGCTCCTGGGGACCTCAGGAACACAAATCTGCTATTTGTTTGGACTAAGGGAGCTTCCAAAGTGTGTTTCGAATTTTATAACTTTTGTGGAAATTTTGCAATTTTGGTGTGCTTTTCTGAGGCAGTATGTGCGTGTCCTATGCTTGTAGAAGTGTTGTGTATTTATAGGAGATGGAGATAGGGTGATAGCCTGGAAAGAAATCAAGCCATAACCATTGCTTTTATGACATGATTCCATTTTGAAAATTTGCCAAAAATGTGCAAAAACATGCCATATTGGGTGCAACAATGAATCTAGACATGTTATCCAGGTTGGGCACAAGATATTGGGCCCTTCCATGCATCAAACCAGGACAAACACGAATGGCCCAAATTATTTGCATTTTACTTTGATTTATTTGATTTTAAATTAAATAAAATTAATATATAATGCAAATAAGATCAAGCCTATGCAAAAATGGTCTTAGGGGTCCTTAGACATGTCATGGACATGTTTAGGCTCTAAAAGTTAGCCATATTAACTTGAAAAACGTTTTTTCTCAAAGTTGACCTCATGCATTTTCTTGAAAATTACCCAACTTGTGAAAGCCATAACTTTCTCAAATTTTACATTTGAAGACTTTATCTTGATGTAAATGGTCATGGCAAAAAGTGTGTTTTCTTCACCTTTTGAAAATGAACTGTAATGTATGAGTTGATATATCTCCAATGATGCATTTCATGGACTTGAGGGAAAAAGAGAAGTTGTAGGAAATTGGATTCTCTTTAAAATGAGCATTGGTTGGGGCAAAATGGATGAAGCATTTGAAAGTTATGCCTAGTCAAAGTTAAGTTGACTTTTCCTATAGAAACCCTAATTTAGAAATTCTTCACTTTTGATAAATTAAGAGCATTCTTTGAGGAATCATGATCAACCCTTGATCAAATTATGATTATCACTTCAAAATGTTGATGTTAAAGAAATATCTTGAAGTTTGACTGTATATTGCCCACAGTGGACTTTTGACCTAATACAATTGATTTTTAAACACTTGAGCAATTTAATGAGCAAACTTGTAGTGTAAGGCATGGAATTTGGCATGGACAATATTGAAGACATATTGGGGACAATTTAAATAATTTGGAGCCTTTGTAACCAAAACTTCTTGGTGAAAAGTGAAACTCTAGTTGTAGGTTCATTGCTTAGGAGGAGAATTTGTCTGATCAATTCGTTGGCCATCCTTGAGAAATTGAGGACCTAAATGAGCATTTCTTGAGTAAAATGAGAGGTAAAACTTTGGGGTACAACACCTAAGAATTCTCATGTCAAGTTTCAAGCCTTGCATCACAAGTTTGCTCAGTCAATGACTCAGATGACTGAAAATCAACTGTATTGGATAAAAGTCAACTATGGTCAACATATAGTCAAACTTCAAGGTTTTTGGTCAACATCAATATTTTGAAGTCACATTCATTATTTGATCAAGGGTTGATCATGATTCCTCAAGAAAATCCCTCAAATCATTAAAAGTCTAAAGTTGCCAAATTAGGGTTTCCTTAGGAGAAGTCAATTAAACTTTGATCAAGCATAACTTTCACATGCTTCACCAGCTTTTCCCCAACAAAAGATCATTTTGAAGGTAATTCAATTCTATACAACTTTGTCTCTCTAAGCTCAAGTCTAAAAAGTGCATCATTTGAGAGATATAAGCCAATACATTAAAGGTCATTTTGAAAGTCAACAAAAAGACACTTTTTGTCAAGGTAATTTAAATCAAGATAAAGTCTTCAAAAGAAAAAATCATCAATATAGAGATTATAGAGGACATCTTTAGATTTCCAAAAAGTCTAAGATCACTTTCAAAAGATTAAAATTGAGAGAGTTATGACCATTACAAGTTGGGAAATTTTGAGCAAATGCATGAGTTCTAAATTGAGAAAATTTGTAATTTTGGGCTATTGGGCCTATATTTTTCAGATCCAGACGTGTTCATGACATGTTCAAGGACCCATAAGTCCATTCATGCATTATATTTTATTTTTATTTTTACTTTTATTCAATTAAACTCAAAATAAATCAAATAAAATATAAAATTAATGGACTAAAGCACAAGGCTTTTGATTTCAGTCATGTTGGAGGTCCAAGATTACACGTGCAAGCTTTCAAATTCGTGAAAGGTTAATTGGTGCAAGATTGAGCTAAAAATAGCAAGTTTCCATACAAATTTTCAATCAAATATTCACCTCTTAATGACCGAGTGCCATTGTTAGGGCACAGAGCTCCTGAATTCTTGAAACTCTAGCTACATGCCGTTTCAATCAAAACAAAAATCACCATTAGATTCATGATGCCTCAATTAGTGGACAAGGATGCTTTTTATTCTCACCTTGCCTTGATTTTACAGGTTTTGCAAACACCCTCGTCGGAGAAGAAGTTGACCACCAGAGGTGGTGGCTTAACTCCTATACATTTATTTTATATTGTTTAATTGTTGCATGACTAACGCGAAACATGGAATTGCCTAGCGGCAAGAGCGCACCCAATAGAATGTTGGTACTGAAGGGGTCGGGTTTGAATCCATCCTTTTGACATTCTTTTGTTTGGAGTTTTCCAAACTAACCGGTTTAACATATTTTGCTTTGTTCTTGTTTCTAAACACCAAAGGCACATAGCTCAGTTGGCAGGCGTGCACGCTGGAGAGGCAGGGGGCATGGGTTCAACACCCACCCCCAACATTATTTTTTCCCTCTTTTTTTTACTAACCCCATTTTCTCCCTTTTTTATGCTAACCCTAATTTTCTTTAATAACCTTAATTATTTTTCTTTAATCAACATTAAAAAAAATTAGGTTTAGTTTCTTTCTAATGAATTAATTTCAATTTTTTATTTATTAAATTAATTAGGATAATTAGTTTCGATTAATTTAATTAACTAACTTTTTAATTAATTAAAATCAATTAGGTTTTAGGTTAATCATCAAATTTCTTTTCATAAAAAAAATCACAAACAAATTCCCTTTTCCCTTTATTTTACAATCTTCGCGTACTTTATTATTTTTTGAATTATTATTTAACTACTACGATTTATAACAGTTTAATTAGGGTTTACTTTTCCTCGATTTTATTATTTGTACCCCACTCTCGAAGTCTTGTAATAGCGTAGAATTTTATTTCCCGCACCTTTACTGCTTTTCATTATTGATATATTCGACTGCTAGTTATTAGGCATGTATAGTAAGATCTAAAATGAAACGCTAGATAACCCTAATCAAGATAAAATAACTGACTTGAATCACTCTTAACACAATCACCTCTAGGGTAACCTCACTTGTTGCCTTAAGATAAAAATGGTCATGTGCCTCGAACATGGGGATACCCTTAGTAAAAGCACTCGGTTAAAATCATCATAAAGATCAAAGTCCCGTGATGTCCCTCGAGTTGCCTATGAGAGCTGATCTTGTCCCTCGATGTTGCCTATAAATATATGATGACAGTCCCTTTGAATTGCTAAGGTATCCCTATATGTTTCCTTCAATGACCATAACGATGACCCGCACCTGTCCCTTTACATCCAATGTTAGGGCTTCCTACTAACTAATGGTAGGATAGCCCTATCTAAAGGAGGAGGAAAATAACACGAAAGACTTTTGAGTAGGTAGATCGCTCGTAATCGCTTGCTCATAAAAACAAAACATCTTTTTCACAAACACTTCTTCTGAAATATTTTCGAACAAAAATACTTTGTACGCATTCTTAACTGATACAAGAATCATTACAAAGTTGCCATACTTAGACAATTTTCAAAATATTTTCAAACACATTCACAAAGAATTTCAAAACAAAAGTGAGCTAGTGATTAAGAGCCCGTAGATAACTATGGATTAAAAGGGTGCTAACACTTTCCCCTTTCATACCCTACCCCTCAAACTCAAGAAAATCTCGAAGGTCTTTCCTGTTCTTTTCACCCTTTCCTTATTGGATAAAAGAAAAGTCATTGGTGACTCTTGTTATTCGTAACATTTGCAATAAAACACAAAACCAAGTCAGTTCTCTCAGCATATTATATAACCGACGACTCTGCTAGGGAGAACTAAAAGTGGGGTTACCTTTAGAGTTAGATCACTTTTAATGCTTTACTTGTTTGATTTGATTACTTTATAATTCGGGGTTTGCTCGAGTTTATTTATTGCAAAGATCCTATACCTGGATTTGGGGGAATTTTAGGTAATTAGCAATAGATCATGAAACTATACGGTGTATACCGATATGGTTGAAGTGATGGCTACGTTAGTGTGACACATTGGTTTGTACTAGTGTCCCTCAAGTCAGTCGGGGAGAATACTAGGTTGTCGCGTGGTGTCATAAGCACTAACCGACCTTAGAACCTTAATTGACCCAACTTAGCCATTAGAAGGTAGTGAGATTACCAAATTTGGTGCAGTTCGAAGTTGGTTGATACTCGATACTACACTCATTGAGATTTGACTCTCGAATTTTGTTTGGTGGAAAGTCAGTTGCCGTGCTAGACGAAATTTGTGGGAAAGATCGGCGATATTGAGACTCTTATAACTCGATTACTTCTTTAGGACATATTGAGCCAACTAAACTTCAAGAGGGTACTTACCTACAAACTCCGTACAAGCCTGAACCTAAAGCCTTGCGTACTCTGCTTGTGTTTAATTATATGTTCGAACATGACATTATAACATCATGACATCATACCATATCATTTTCACTGACCATTTCAAGGATCTCAAGGGTTTGTGATGCAGGTTATCATGAACCAACGTCTAACAAGGGGCTAGGACCGAAGTATGTTATCTTGAGTCAAAGGCTAGGACCCACTCGACATGGTGAGCTTGATTATTACAGAAGAACATTCAACAACCCGAAGTTCTTTAGTCAAAGCTAAGGCCAGATTCAACTTCTAACGTTTTACTTTTGTTTTCCCCATGAGATCCTTGAAAATATTGCATTTACATATCATGCATACCATCACATAAAAGGTACCTTCTAGACATGTTTTCTCATCTTCTTGCTATTTATTTCAGTAAAAGATCGCACTCGAGCAAAGTATGAAAGAACTTCAAGCTTATAACACTCAGTTTCAGTAGATGTTCTTGGACTGAGCTAAGGGTCAAGACGAGTTGAAGACCCTCATCACAAAGGGGAATAAGAAGAAGACTAAAAAGTCAGCAGTCTTTCTTAATATAGGCAGAAGATTCAAGTGTCCAGTCAGAAGGGCTCTAGATTTTGAGGTCCCCCTGAAAGATGATAAGAGTGTGAAAGCTGAAGAGAATAACAACCTTGGTTCTGGCCAAGATTCTGATGAAGACTACTCCGCTGAATAGTATCCTCTTGCTGATGACAAATACAAATTGTTGGAAGACCACCTCAAGGCCATGGAAATCCAGAAGGTGCCTGAATTGGATTTTAAAGAGTTGGGTCTTATTCTAGGGGTTGTTGTCCCTCACAAGTTCAAGGTCCCTGCTTTTGATAAATATGATGGTGTGGCTTGTCCAAAACTTCATCTGAGATCCTATGTTCAAAAGATCCAACCCCATAATAATGATAGAGAGTTATGAGTTCACTTCTTTCAAAAAGGTTTTTCTGGTACACAATTTGAGTGGTTCTATCAGCTAGAAGGAACTAACATTCATACTTGGGAAGATTTGGCTGATGATTTTTACAAGCAATATCAATATAATGCTGACCTTGCACCAACTCGTGTACAATTATAAAACATGACTATGGGCTCGAATGAAGGGTTCAAAGAGTATGCCCAAAAGCGGAGAGATTTGGCCAGAAGAGTGCCACCTCCTTTATCTGACAGGGTGTTGGTTGATATGTTCATGGGCACTTTGACACGGCCATTCTTTAACCATCTGATTGGAAGCTCCTCATCTGGTTTCATTGAGCTGATTCTTACTGGAGAACATGTCGAAAGTGGTACCAAGAGCGGAAAAATTCCAATGGTTGCATCTTCAAGTACTGTGAAGAAGACATTCAGTGGTAAGAAGGAGACCAATGTTATTTATGGCCATAAGGGCCGTGTTAAAAGTGACCGCAATCAGTTTTTAAGAGTGGTGCTAATTTCTAATTCTGCGCCTGTTCAACAATAACAATAGGGCAATCAGCATAGGTCAGACGCTCTGAGAAGACAATTTACGAAGATTAGTATGCTACTGTCTCAGGCATTGCAACATTTATTGAAAGCATAGCTGATAACATTGAGGGAGCCTCCTCAGAACCCCAACACCTCCTCTCCTTGTTATAATCCAAATGCGAAGTGTTCCTATCATTCAAATAGTCATGGGAATGATACCAACAACTGTTGGGCCCTGGAAAACAAGATTCAAGATATGATTGACAACAAAGAGATTGTGTTTGATCCTCCAGAGACTCTGAATGTAATTACTGCACCAATCTCGAAGCATGACAAAGATGTAAGTGCCATTGATGATGTTATTTATGTTGGTAATGTAAGTGTATTGGTTACTCCCCTACCAATTATCAAGAAGAATCCGTTGTAGGCCATTTTATTTCTGGGCTGTATTGAAAAATCTTATTGCTGTACAACCCAACCCAATGGCTACAAGTTGATGAAGGAAGGCGTTCAACGCCTAATGGATAATCATATAATTCTAATCGAGAAGATTTCGTCTGTTGAGAATCTGTGTCAAGATTTAGTTGTAATATCCGACACTCCTTTCAGGATTACCTTCAAAAGTCCTGTAAGGATTACTGCCAATCCAAAAGCTGCTCCTCTGATCATCACTACACCCGAACCTATCCCATATTCTTCGGATAAAGCTATTCCATGGAACTATGGATCTGAAGTCTATTACCATGGAATTAAACAAGAACTACCGACTATTGAAGATGAAGTTACTGAAGTTGTTGATCCCAACATTGACAATATTGCGGGGACCAACAAAGTTACTAGAAGCGGAATAATTTTCTCTCCGAAAATCTCTCGGAAGACTGTTTCTTAACCTGTTAGAGTTACAACCACCAAGTCAATTATTGAGGCTTGGGGTAAAGAGAAAATGACAGAGCTCGCCCAGACGGAGGCGCCTCAAGAAGATATAGTTGAATACACCTATAAACAAGAGCTGGAAGAGGTATTGAATATTATCCGCAAGAGTGATTACAAAATTGTATAACAGTTGGGGCAGACCCCATATAAGGTTTCTATGTTATCCTTATTATTATGTTCTGAAGCCCGTGCATAGGATTTATTGAAATTTTTGAAGACTGCTCACATGCCACAATAGATTTCTTCCGATCAATTTGGAAGCTATGTTGCTAGCTTAACAACTGACAATGAATTAGGTTTTTCTGATGCTGAGCTAACTCCGGAAGGAAGAAATCACAATAAGGCCTTGTATGTCTCCATTGAATGCATGGCGCTACTTCGGCTCATATATTGGTTGATACTAGTTCCTCGTTAAATGTTCTACCAAAAGGCACTCTGGACAAACTTGATTACAAAGGGGTTGTCTTGAAACCCAGTGATATTATTGTTCAAGACTTTGACGAGTCAAAGAGGATGGTACATGGAGAAGTGGATCTTTCAATCAAGGTAGGTTCGCAGATCTTTGAATCTACCTTCTATATAATGGATATCCGACCAGCTTATTTTTGCTTACTAGGACGCCCCTAAATCCATGGGGCAAGCACTGTCACCTCAACCCTACATCGAAAGTTAAAATATCCTGTGAATGGAAAGGTTGTTACTGTATGCGGTGAAGAAGAGTATATGGTTAGCCACTTGAATTCCTTCCGGTATGTAGAGATGGACGGAGAATTCATTGAGATCCCTATCATACTTTTGAAGTTATCCCTCCTGCCTCAACTGAAGACATCTCTGCCATTCCCAAAGTTACCAGGGTTCCGCCCATAATGGATTTGCTGAAATATGCTAAAGCTACTATAAAAGAAGTGGGTTAGAGGGATGTTTGTCGCGCTCACGCTGGAAGACCACCATTTCACATAAGCAACAACGGAGTCAACGTGATCGAAGATACTGACAGTAATTATGACCTGAACAATTGGATCTTTCCCACCATTGGCAACAGGCTTAGAAACTGGAAGGAGAAAGAAATTATTTCTATCTCCTTTAGTTAGGAGTAATAGCTACATTTCTGTTTTTTTTTCAAGTTTTGGTTTAGTAATATTTAAACAATGACTTTATGCCTCGTGCCTTACCCGGGGCACAAATGTTCATTTGTTAAGGGTTGTCATTTCATAAACATATTTTCATTTAATAAAAGCATTGGATGTTTTGCATTCAAATTTTTGTGCTCTCCGTCTTTCTTTTCACTTTTACCATTTTCAAATAGCTATGTGTTCTTACACACACCCACACAATAAATTGCAGATCCACACCCACTTTGAATCTCGTTGGTAATGACTTTGTTATCGCCACTTATGACTTTGAAAATCCGATCTACCAAGTCAAGGACGAAGGTGAGGAAGATTATGAAATACCCGGAGAACTTTCCATACTATTAATATAAGAAGAAAAGGGTATCCAACCGCACGAGGAGCCAGTTGAAGTGGTAAACTGGGTTCTGAAACAGACATGAAAGATGTCAAGATATGTGCCAACCAAGAGGGAAGTGTCAAGAATTGGTTGATTCAGATGTTGCATGAATATGTTGAGATCTTCGCTTGGTCGTACGAAGATATGCCAGGGCTCGATACCGATATTGTGGTTCACTGTCTACCGATGAAAGAGGGTTGTTCTTCAATAAAGCAGAAGGTTCATCGCAGGCGCCTCAAGATGTCAGAAAAGATTAAAGTCGAGGTTATGAAAAAATTCAATGCATGGTTCTTAGCAGTGACATCATATCCTCAATGGGTTGCAAATGTGGTTCTGGTACCAAAGAAAAATAGCAAAGTACGCATGTGTGTAGACTACAGGTATCTAAATCGGGCGAGCCCTAAAGATTACTTCCCACTTCCATATATTGATGTTTTGGTCGACAACACCGCTCAAAAAAAGTATTATCCTTCATGGATGGTTTCTCGCGTTATAATAAGATCAAGATGGCACATGAAGACATGGAGAAAACTACCTTCGTCATACAATGAGGCACTTTCTGCTACAAGGTTATGCCTTTTGTGTTGAAGAACATCGGCACAACATATCAGCGTGCTATGGTGGCTTTGTTCCATGACAAGATTTATCACGAGATAGAAGTCTATGTCGATGACATGATAGCCAGATCTCAGATTGAAGAAGAGCATCCTGACCTTCTACATAAATTGTTTAAGAGGCTGAAAAAGTATAAGCTGGGATTGAATCCGAACAAATACACCTTTGCGGTGAGATCCAGTAAGCTCCTTAGTTTTGTTGTCAACGGTAAAGGTATTGAAGTTGACCCCGCCAAAGTCAAAGCTATTCAAGAAATTCCCACTCCACGTACCGAGAAGGAAGTCCGAGGTTTCTTGGGATGATTGAATTATATTACCCGACTTATTTCTCATTTGACTGCTACTTGTGAGCCAATCTCCAAGTTGCTAAAGGAAGATTAGGTATTAAAATGGAACGAAGATTGTCAGATAGATTTTGAAAAAAATCAAGGAGTACCTACAAGGACCTCCGATTCTGATGCCACCAGTTGAAGGAAGACCTGTAATCATGTATCTAACAGTGCTAGAGAATTCAATGGGGTGTGTACTAGGCAAGCATGACGAGTCTGGTCAAAAAGAGCATGCAATATACTACCTTAGAAAAAAGTTTATCGATTGTGAAACAAGATACTCATTGCTCGAGAAAAATTGTTGCACTTTGGCATGGGATGCTCGCCGACTAAGACAATATATGTTGACTCATACTACTTTACTAATCTCTAAAATGGATCCCATCAAATACCTATTCGAGAAGCCAACTCTCTCTAGAAGAATAGCCAGATGGCAAATGGTCTTGACAGAATACAAAATTCATTACAACACTCAGAAAGCAATCAAAGTGTACTGGTAGATCATTTGGCTTATCAAGCTGTAGATGACTACCAATCTATGAACTTCGAATTCCCGGACGAAAACATTATGCTAGTTATAGATTGTGAAGAACCTGGATCGTATGAAGGACCTAAGCCAGGATCTCGATGGACTATGGTTTTTGATGGAGGTTTTAACACACTTGGAAATGGAATCGGTGTTATGATTATCTTTCCTCAGGGTTGCCATACGCCCTTACCGCCAGATTATGATTTGACTGTACCAACAACATGGCTGAATAAGAAGCATGCCTTATGGGTATTAAAGTTGTTATCGATATGAGAATCAAGTTCTTGAGCGTATATGGGGACTCATCCCTGGTAATCAGCCAAATTAAGGGAGAATGGGATATGAAGCACCCGAATCTCATTCCTTATAGGGAGCACGTGTTAACCTAAATCCCGTACATCGAGGAAATCACCTTTGAGCACATCCCAAGAGAAGAGAATCAGTTGGCAGATGCATTAGCAACCATGCCGTCCATGTTCAAGGTTAGATGGGACAAAGAGGCTCCTCGAATTACCATTGAAAGGCTAGACGAACCAGCACACTGATACGAAGTTGACACTGACGGAGTAGAAGAGAAGCCTTGGTTTCATGAAGTGAAAAGATACATTGAGGCTCAAGAGTACCCTGAGGGAGAATCTATCAATGACAATAAATTCCTACAGCGGTTCTCTACTAAGTTCTTCCTAAGTAATATAATTCTATATAGGCGCAACCACGATTCAACTCTGCTTTGTTGTATGGACAAGAAGGAAGCACATAAAATTATGGAAGATATGCACGAGGGTATCTTCGGTACTCACTCTGGTGAGCATACTATGGCTAAGAAGATTCTGAGAGCGGGTTACTATTGGTCGACTATGGAAACTGACTGCCACCACCACTCAAGAACTTGTCAAAAGTTCAAGATCTATGCTGACAAAGTACATGTACCTCTGGTACCTCTGAATGTCTTGATTGATCCTTGGCCATTTGCAATGTAGGGCATTGATATGATTGGAGAGATAAAGCCTGCTGCTTCTAACAGACATCGGTTCATCCTTGTTGCCATCGATTACTTCACAAAGTGGGTTAAAGCAACCTCGTTTGCCTTTGTTACTAAGAATGTCGTCGTCCTGTTCATTAAGCATAACCTTATCTGTCGGTATGGCATCCCCGAGAGGATTATCACGAACAATGGCACCAATCTCAACAACACACACTAATCATGGAACTCTACACGTAGTTCAAGATCAAGCACCACAAATCTTCTCCGTATCGGCCGAAGATGAATGGCACAATGGAAAACGCCAATAAGAACATTAAGAAGATTATACAGAAGACAAAAGTGACGTATAAAGATTGGCATGCGATATTACCATTTGCTCTTCATGGCTATCGTACCTCGACACAAACATCAACTAGGGCAACCCCATTCTCTCTGGTCTACTGTATGGAAGATGTCCTACCTGTCGAAGTTCAGATTCCTTCTCTGATAATTATGAAAGATGCAGATTTGGACGAAGACGAATGGATTCAGACTAGGATGAACCAATTGAATTTTATCAACGAAAAAAGGCTTGTGGATGTCTGTCACGATCAAGTGTATCAGAAATGTATGATCAAAGCCTTCAACAAGAAAGTCAAGCATCAGGTATATCAGGCTGGTGACTTGGTAATAAAGCGCATCATCCTATCGCAAGGTGATCCTAGGGGAAAATGGACTCCTACTTACGAAGAGCCATTCGTGATCAAGAATATATTTTTGGGCGATGCTATGATACTTACCACCATGGACGGTGAAGATCTTCCCCACCATGTGAATGCAAACATAGTTAAAAGATACTACGCATAAAAAACGCTCGCTAGGTTGACTGACCTAGACAAAAATAAGGGCATCCCGGCGAACCAAAAGGGTTCGGGCAAAAATTAGGGATATATATATATATATATATATATATATATATATATATATATATATATATATATATATATATATATATATATATATATATATATATATATATATATATATATATATATATATATATATTGTACACCCAGCAAGTCAAAAACCCGAAAAGGCAGCTTGGGCAAAAAAGTGTATCCTGGTGGACTAAAAACCCGAAAGGGCGGTCTAGGAAAATATTAGGGATTAAAGCGTATGACTATGTCCCATTGGATCACTTACAACCAGCTTTACTCCCAAAGTCAAGTTCAAAATGTGTCGATCAATTCAATCAACTTCTTCCGACAGCAAGGGATGAGATGCTCGAAGATATAGGGGCAATATCAGAGTTGAAACCTGATGAGATCATTTACACATAGAAATGTGTTTTTTTACTTTACACTCCTTTCATTTCACGATGATTTCCTCTTACTAGGATTTTTGTCTCTTTGTACAACAATTGTTTGTTTATAGGAAAACTATCAATATAAACAGAATTTCAATATTCAATTTTTTTTAACTTTTTCTGTTTTGTTTGCAAAAACGTCCAATGACTAAATTGAATAAACATATGCATATGAATATGATTACTGTTAAAAAATACATGCATAAAAATAGGAATAAGCATTTACTCAAGACTCTAGGAGTTGGGATAACGTTCAAGTTATCCACAAATCCCCCCAGAGAAGCTCCCATAAGATTATCCCCCACAGAGTCATCTTCACAAGCTCATCTTTAACAAAGATACATGCCCCATAAGTTAGAAATATCCTAATCATACTCACCAACAGATCCCCCTAACAAACAAAGGAGTATGATATTTTCCTCGACAATGTCGCCAACCTACAGAGTCCCAATCTTTGTCAGAGATTATGACATCAACACAGTTCACATGATTTATTTCCCCGACTGAGTTTATTTCTCCAACACTGTAAAAACACCTATAGAATTCTTTCCTGCAACAGGTTTATTTCTTCAGCAGAATATTTCCCCAGCAGGGTTTATTTCCCCAACAGGATACAGTCTCCTTAGCTTGATTTTATCACTTTGACTACTACAAATCCCCTACAAAGTTCCCCTCTCCAGCAAAGGGAAGTCCAGACCACTATCCCCATAGAGTTGCTATGAAATATGAAACCGAACTAAATATCGTTTAACCTTATCCTCCCTAGACAAATCAACATCCATATTGAAAACTCGGCTAGGTAGCACCTCGAAAGGTTATCCGTCTCTTTTATCCCCAGTCAGGGTATATAAGAATTAAATTGGACGACCAATGTTCTTGAACTTTTATCCCCAAGCAGATATAACAGTTGTTGTACCCCAAAATTTTCCCTCTCTTTTTCAGGAAACCATCTTGGATTTTCAAGGTCCCGCTGAAACAAATCCAAGTCCTGAGTTATCTTTTTGCCCAAGCAAGCCACTTACAAGAGCAAGATGATCTCACGAACTCCAAAAACAACGCTTTTATCTTGAGAAAAATCAAATTCTAAGTACTTAGAACGTTTCTCTAAAAAATGAGTGTTTAAGAAAAAAATCAGCGCTTCAGAACTTCTGGACCCATTCCAGATAAAAACGGTCAGAAGTTGCAAGCTTGGCTCAGCGTGGTCAGAAGTTGGCTTTTCAGCAGCTACATCAGCTCAATCAGAAGTTGTAAACGTGGTTCAGTATGTAAGCCTCAGACAGAACATGCCCCTTCAGCAGTTACACAAGCTCAGTCAGAATTTGCTAAAGGAATGCAAGAGAAGCAGGGAAGTCTGAAGGATCCTTCAGAACATGCTGAATTCAGAAGATGGAAAGGTCAGAAGAGTGGGTGTTACACTGATACAGAATCTCTAAGCCCAGGAGGTCCAGAAGTAAATTCAAGGAACGTATCAGAAAATCAGGAGAATCTCCAGAGCTTACTAAGACAACAGGAAGCCAAGGCCAGAGCATGGTTTACACTGCTGATTCAACGTTGGTTTCCATTACCAGAATATTGATGTTGATAGGTCTTATCACCATTTAATGCCCATTAATGCTTCCAACCACTCCTGAACGTTCACGTGTGGCTTGGAAAACGCTTTTGTGCAGATTCTGGCATGGGTCTACGCGCCACCGCCCACTTCAGAGGTCACTTCTCCCCAATCTACGCCTGCTGCTGCAGCCTAGGATGAAGGCTATCTGTTATCACAACTTCCCAGGAATTTGTCAAAGAGTAATTCAAACTCTGTTGGCGCCTTAATGTTCAAAACACCCACAAGAACTTTGCCTATAAATAGAGAGTCATTGTCCACTGCAAAGGGGTTCAGAAAAGAAACAGAAAAATTGCTAAGAGAGAAACAGCAACCCTTAGCAACATAGTGTTCTGAAACTCTGCCAAAATCTCCAGTTTGTTTCATAACTTTGAAGTTCTTACCTTCAAACTTCATCAAAATACCCAGTTTTCTTTGTGAACCAAAAAACACCCTTTCCAAACTTTTGACCCTGCATACGTATACACCTTTACCTACCCTTTCAAAGAAAATCTGTCCAGAACACCACCAGAGCCAAAAGCTAGCTTTCACCCACAAACTTTTCCAACAGCCAGGTAAGCACCTGCTAACCTTCATCACACTGCTAAGCATCATCAACTGTGCATACTCAAATAAACATAATGTAAATATCATGTTGTTGTTGTTTATGTTCTGAGGATTTTCATACCTCAGAACGTTCTGAGCCAGTATAGGACTTGCCTGTGACCTTGTTGGTTCTGACCTCTGAAACATTTTTGTATTTGCTGGATCTGTTCCAAATATGTTTCCTGTTTTGTGGAATAACAACAGAATTGCAGATGTTCTGATTAGTACAGGGAAAAGCCAAGTGCTGATGTTGACGTTAGTACATCTGAAGCCTGTTTTGATGTCAATGATATCAGAACCTCTGAGAGTTCTTGCCTTTTCAGCAGAATCAGAACTTCTGGTTTCTCCACTAACAAACTTCTGTCTTGCAGCGCAGGGGAATCAGAACTTCTGATTTCCCCACTAACAGGGTTCTGTTTTGCAGGTGCCAGAGTCAGAAGTTCTGACTCATACAGTTCAACCAAGAGGTTGATCATCTGGCAGCGGATCTGAGTCAGAACTTCTGATGACCTCTCAGCAGCGCGCGGGCTCCCTCTCTCTCTCTCTCTCTCTCTCTCTCTCTATATCTTGTTTTTTTCTATTTTCTTTTTTGTCTATTTTTCTCGTTGAACCCCCCATGTACAAATGTGTATCCCCCTCCCCTAATTGTTGTAATAGCGTAGGATTTTATATTTCCGCTTCTTATTGCTAGTAATTAGGACATGTATGGCAAGATAAAATCAATGAAATAGAAAAACCTAATTCAAAGAAAAAAACTCTTGTATGCAATAAAACACACTTGCACACTAACACCCCTAGGGTTACATCCACTTGTTGCCTTTCAAAATTAGGCCATGTTACATGTTAGGTCTCTTTGGGAAAAGCAAACAATTCAAGATGATCATAGTCCCTCGATGACGCTTTCGAAAAGTTGCCTAAAAAATGATCAAGTCCGTTTCAAGGAAAAGTTGTCCAAAGATACTTAGCACTATTGCAATTATGGTCTAAACGATGACCCGCGCCCGTCCCTTTCACATCCTAACACAAGATTGTCCACCAAATTCAATGGTGGAACAAAATTGTTAAAAGGGTTAAAACATAACAAAAATCTTCGAGAACTTTAGGGTAGATCGCTCTTAAGTACTTGTCAACTTGCAAAACAAAAACACTTGCCTATTTTTTCAAACCACACTTCACAAACACTTTCAAAACAAACTTTCAAAAACCTTGAAACATCTTTTCAAAAAGACAAACACCTTTTGTAAAACATTCGAGTAAAGAATTGTTACAAGGGTAGCCTAGACAAGGCATCTTTTTCAAAACATTTTCAAAGCCACGCACAAAGCACCATTTCAAACAATTGAAAACCAAGACAAGTTGATCTAAGCAAGTACCTAAGAGCCCATGGATAACCATGGATAGAAAGGGTGTTAATACCTTCCCTTTCTATAATCTACTCCCCGAAACCAAGAAAAATCTCAAAGGTTTTTGCTGTGCTTTTTAAACCTTTCCTTAGGATAAAATAAAAAGTCGGTGGCGACTCTTGCTCAACCGAAACATTTGCGAAAACAAATGCAAAACCATAGTCAGTTCTCCCACCGTATCACAACAGTCCCTAGAGAAGTTCCCTAAAATAGAAGGTAGGAGTTCACAGCAGAAACATCCTACACAAAGATTGAGGATTACATATATTCTTCATCCCCAGCAACAGTCATGGATTTATTTTCCCCAGCCAGAAACGTTTACGGAGCTACCAATACGCTTCAATGACATCTCACATTCATACATTTCATAGCATATGCATACGAAACGCATATAGCACACTCTCATTTACTTTGAGAACATCATTAAGTAATGCATTTCATACATCATGACATTGCATACAGTTAACTATTTCTCTTTTAAGGTAAAATCTACAAACAGACAAATATCATCAATAATTCTCAAATAGGTCCATAATTAATTCTCGAAACAAGTGGAGGAAATTATCTATGTAACCAGGTCAGAGATTAATTCCCGAAAGAAGACGGGGCAACTATCTCTATGGCCAACAAAAAGCAGGTCTCAGGTGAATTCCTGAAACAAGACGGGGTAACTATCTGGATGACCAGATGCTGATTAATTCCTGAAACAAGACAGCGTAACTATATGTGAAAGCAAATTGTAGATCAATTCCCGAAATAGGACGAGGCGACTATCCACATGAACAGGTTGAAGACTATCTCCCAAAATAGGACGGGGAAACTATTTATACAACCTTGCAAAGATTAACTCCTGAAACAGGACGGGGAAACTATCTTTCTTTATGACCAAGTGAAGGTCAATTCTCGAAACAGAACGGGATGACTATCTTTATCACCAAGTGGTATGAACTCCCGAAACAAGACGTGTTTACCAACAAAAACAGATTGTAGATCAATTCCCAAAACAGGACAGGACGACTATCTACATGACAAACACTTCCCTTCAGAGGATTTATTGTGAAAAGCATTTCCTTCAGAGATTCATTCTGAAAAGCATTTCCTTTAGGCAAGATCAGACAGATTCATTCTGAAAAGCATTTCCATCAAATCAAGTCAAGCGCAGACTCATTCTGGTACTCCTATCAACAATTATTTTGGATGGCTTCAGCAATCCCATCTCCAACGATATTCCATCATCTCTCAGAATGGCATCTTTAAGCCCATTCAAGCAATATTATCAACCAACAACATTACTTCTTGCACAGGTGAGTGCAAATTTCTGGGCACTTAAGTGTTCAATCATCTTCTACCATCATGTCATGGATGATGGACATGCCAATCTAACTCTTCAGGTTTAAGAAGATTGAACAGGGAAAGCTATTGTACCCCGAAATTTTCCCTCCCATTCACTACGCCAAAAATAAGATTAGACAGCACACCTAAGGCAACACTTCTTATCAAAAGTGCTGCTAAAAGTCCACTTTAAAAACACGAGAATTTTTTCGTATACCTTAGACAACGCTGTTGTACCCTAAAATTTTCCCTCCCATTTTCACACAAGACATACTCCTAGAGGTTCTCAATTGCTCAAGGTTGACCAAGAATTGACCAGACAATTCTCCTTCTAAGGCAATGAATCCCCAACTAGGGTTTCAATTTTCATCAAGATGGTTGAGCTCCAAGGACCAAAATGTTCTCCATTGTCCTAATATTCCTCAATATCATCCACGAAAAATTTCATTCCTTGCACAATAAGTTAGCTCAATCAATTACTCAAATATTGGAAAATCAACTATGCTAGGTCAAAAGTCAACTGTGGCCCATGTACAGTCAAACTTCAAGATTTTGGGTCATCGTCAACATTTTGAAGTTATATCCATCATTTCATCAAGGGTTGATCATGATTCCTCAAGAAATGCTCCTAACCCATCAAAAGTAAAAAAATGGCAAATTAGGGTTTCTATAGGAAACGTCAACCAAACTTTGACCAAGCATAACTTTCTCATACTTTATCATAAATTTTCCAACCAAAGCTAATTTTTAAGAGAATTCAATTCCATACAACTTCTCTTCAGCCCTCAAGTTCAAGAAATGAACCATTTGAAAGATACAAGTTCATACATTACATGTCATTTTTAGAAAGTCAATAAAAGCCACTTTTTGGAAACACCTTTAACATCAAGATAACATCTTCAAATGCAAAATTGATCAAAAGAGGATTTGAAGTAGACATACTAGGCTTCCCAAAAAGTCTAGAATCATCTTCATAGGATAAAAATTGAGCAAGTAATGGCTTTCCCAAGTTGGGAAAATTTGGGAAATTTCAAGAAACATGCATTGAGCAAATTTGAATTTTTAAGGCAATGGCTCATTTTTTTGGACTTCAAACATCGTACTAAGAGTATAGAGGACTCCTAAAACCATTTTTGCATAGTCTTGATTTTATTTTCATTTTATATTAATTTTATTTAATTAAAAATCAAATAAATCAAGATTATTTCAAATTATATGGTTAAGGCTTGTTTTAATGCATGGAGGGGGCCCCAATTTTCGTGTACATCAAGGGTAGCATGTCCACATTCATGCAAGTTTGAAAAATAGATAAAATCCCATAACTTTAGACAAGGTTACAAATGGATATTCATGTCATTCAAGCAATTGATTATGGCTGTTACAAACTTGTTTTTTCGTGTCTCCTCATCCCTCTCTATATAAACAAACACCTAGCAAGCATCAGGACACGCACACAGAGCCTGGGGAACCCCTGAAAGTTTTGCAAAAAACACCAAATTTGTCAAATTCAAATTTCAATCTCCATCCTGTTTTAGTCCCAAACAAAGACCAAAACACACTCCTAGAGGTCCCCTGAAGCATTTGCAACCATTACTAAGCTTTGAAACATTACCAAACACATCAACCAATTCGCACAGTTTGTATCTTATTCCAATTTCATTGTGCTTGATTCATGTAACATAAATGCGTTTTTGTCATACATTACTGATTATTGGAGTGTTTGTAAGTTTTTTGCATAGTTGAATTGAAGTTTTGATGCAGGTATCGCGATTTACCATTTCTAGGGTTTGAACTTTAGAATTGGGTTTTTTCAAATCAGTCAAAATTAGGCTTAACCAATGGCACCATCATGCTCAAGAGGATGAGGCCAGTTGATCCATGGCCTCACATTTGATTTTTGTTGTATATTATGAGTTTTATAAGTTGCATGTGCTATAGTGACAAACAAAACTGTCACTATAGGTTTCAATGTCTAAGACGATGAAGGGTGAAGAAGACGAAGCGTGGCATTGGCCCATTGGCCCATTCAAATAAGCGCGCGTTTTTATTTTTATTTTTCAGATATTGACATTTTGTTGTATATAATATTCTTGTTTCGTTTTATATAACGAATGATAAAATGGCTCAGTTGGCAAAGAAGCATGGATGTGAGGGAGAGGACCTGGGTTCGAATCCCAGGTCCAGCGTTTTGTTTTCTAACAATTGTTTCATACAGATTCAGTGCTCTTCATGGTCAGGCACGCATGGTACACCATCAATTCACACCATCAGATGCACATCTGATCTGGATCAAGGCATCCAACCTGCAAGTTCACCGTGGACATACAGAAGCTGTCCTCATTGGATTTGTTTGGCAAGACTAGATTCTCTATTGGGCCCAACGAACTTTTCAAACAACACCCCCCAATTTCTACTATCTTGGCCCATTTGTATTCTTTTGTCAATTTTTTTGCTTTATTTTTTTTCTAATTTATTTTCTTCATTTATTTAGTTGATTAAATAATCTAAAAACTCACAAAAATTAGGCATAGACTTTTAATTTCTTTAATTAATTAATTAATTTAATTTTAACTTTTTTTTCAAAATTTAAAATGAACTAGAACTTATAAAAAAATACAGAAAAATATATTAGGATTAGTTTTTCTTTTATAACCTAGATTAATTCTTCCATTTAGTATTTATTTTTCTTAATTAAATTTAGAATTAATTTTTCTTTAACAAAACCAAAAAACAAAAAAAAAGATTTTTCTTTACTAAGAATTTTCTACTAGGTTTTTTAGACGTTTTTTTTATCGCGCATGCATTTTATATTATTATGTGTATGCCTATGGATTGTAATAGGCCTAATTAGAATATTTTATTTCCGCACTTTACATTTTAGTCAAATATAATTGTAACTGTCCCGAAGCCCTGTAATAGCTGTAGGACTTTATTTCTCGCTTTTTATCTTCTTATATGCTTGTATATAATTGATAGTAATTAGGTGTGCATGACAAGATTAATCAATTAACCATTAGATCACTAATCTCAAGACAAATATCTGAAAAAGCACTATTGCACACTTGCACCCTTAGGGTATTCCTCACTTGGTTGCCTCGGAAAATGATGGTCATGTCCCTCGAACGTAGGGATATCTTAGCAAAGACCTTCGCTACTAAAGTCATCAAAAAGATCATGGTCCCTAACGTCCCTCGAGTTTCCTATGAGAAATGATCTTGTCCCTCGATGTTTCTTATATGATGACCGTCCCTTCGAATGCTAAGATATCCTTACATGTTGCCTTGAATGACCATAGCGTCCCTTTCGATAGTCCCTCAATATCCAACGATAGGGCTACCTACTCACTAATAATAGGATAACACTATCTAAAGGAAAAGAGGAAAAGAACATCTTTTTTCGTGTAGGTAGACTGTTCTTAAGTACTTGCTCAAATCTAAATTTTTCACATTTACACACTTTTCAAAAACTATTTTCAAAAACGCTTTATCACACTCTTGAGGATTGATATAAGAGTTACCATAAAGCAAACAAAAATCTTTCAAAACACACAAATACAAACAATTTTCAAAAAATGAGCAAGCACCTAAGAGCCCGTGGAAAACCACGGATGGAAAGGGTTCTAACACCTTCCCTTTCCATAATCTGCCCCCCTTACTCAGAAAATATCGAAAAAGGTCTTTTTTTCTATTTTTTTCACCCTTTCCTTTGTTGGATAAAAGAAAAGTCGGTGGCGACTCTTGCTTACTGCGACATTTGCAAACAAAAAATGCAAACCAGTATATAACAGTTGGTTCTTCCACCGTATCAAAGAACTGGCGACTTTGCTGGGGAGAAATTATAAAGTGGGGTTTACCTTACGGTCTAGATCATTTTGCTTCTTTGACTATTTGCTTGCTTTACTTCTAAGGGCACTGTTTGAGTTACTATAGATCCTACACCCGAATCTGGGGAAACCTTTTAGGTAAGTAGAAATAGATCGTGGAAACTGTGCGAGGTATACCGACACGGTTGAAAAGATAGCTACATTGATGCGACACTTTGGTTGGTACAGGTAGCCCTTGAGTTAATCAAGGAGAATACGGGGCCACTACATGGTGTCATGAAGCGTCAACTGACCTTAGAGCCTTTAAATGAACAACTTGGCCATTAGGACGTAGCGAGATGGCCGTCTTTGGTGTATTCCCAAAGTCGGCAGATACTCGATGCTACACTCATTAAGATTTGACTCTTGAGTTTTTTTTTGGTTGCGAGTCAGTCGCCTATCGAACGAAACTTGTGGGAAAGATCAGTGATATTGAGACCCCTTAGAACCCGGTTACTATTTATAGGACAGGTTGAACCAATCCAACTTCAAGAGGGTATGACCTTAAAACCCATGCAAGCCTTAAACCTAAGGTCTTGGTGTGATTTGCTTGTGCTTGCTATATATGTGATTTCTTGGCATAATCATGACATCATAACATGGTATATCATACTAACCATTTCAAGGATTTTCTAGGGCTTATCTTTGTCTTGTTTTGTAGGACATGACATCCGCTCGCAGGAACACTATCCAAATCAACCTTGTGAAAGTGCATCCTCAACTCAAAGAGTTAGCATCAAGGATTCTTGAAAGCTCTCCCTTCACTAAAAAACATGGTCGACTTCTCAACTTGGTCACTTCAACCCCTGATGAAGAAATGTTAAAGGTGCTCTTTCAATTCTTTGACCCATTGCACCACTGCTTCACTTTTCCTGATTACCAGTTAGTGCCTACTATGGAGAAGTTTTCTCAGTTATTGGGGATACCTATCCTTAATCAGATACCATTCAACGGTACGGAAAGAGACCAAAATCCTGAAGAGATTTCTCAAGCTCTGTCTTTACAACGGTTTGATGTAGTGGCAAGTTGGGAAACCAGAAGAGCTGCCCAAGGATTTCCAGTTAAGTTTCTATTTGAGAAAGCTCACTATTTTTGGGATAGCCTAGATTTACAAGCTTTTGAAGAAGTGTTTGCACTCCTCATATATGGGATGGTACTATTCCCTAACACAGACCAACTCATAGATGTGAATGCGGTTAATATTTTTGTCTCATAATCTGGTACCTACCTTACTTGGGGATATTCTACACTCTCTGCATACTCGCACTCTAAAGAGAAGAGGGACCCTTCTTTCTTGTACTCCTCTTTTGGCTAGATGGTTTATTTCTCACCAACCCCGATCTATTATGAGAAATGAGCAGGGTATGAGGTGGTCTCATAGGCTGATGTCCCTTACACATTCAGATATTCATTGGTGTTCGCGATCCTCAGAGAATGTTACCATCATTGTTCGCTGTGGGGAATTCCCCAATGTCCCCTTCTTAGGCATTGGGGAAGGAATCACTTATAATCCTATTTTGGCATTGCGACAATTTTGTTATGCTAGAAGGGATGGTCCTCATGACACACTTGTCCAGGGAATCACGTTTGACTATGAGAATGATGTTCAGGGTTACCTCAAGAGTTTCATTCGAGCTTAGGGCATGATAAATAGGGTTGATAGCAAGACACTGGGGCACAAAAATTCCATCTCTCTTGAGCCTTACCTTAAATGGGTGCGAGCTCGTGCTCAATGTATTATGATGCCTTACCCAACCATCTTACATGTGATTGTGGAGCCAATTGCTGAAGGAGACACTCGTTACATTGTTCTTCATCCTGATATGCCAACTTATTTTGAGGAGCTACTGAAATTTTGGATCCAACTCAAAGAATAACGGGATACCTTTGAAACCCAATTCTACGCCAGTGAGAAGAAGGTTCTAGAGCTCACCCGGTTACTTCACGAGGAGAGTAGCATAAATGCCTACATTTCACCCAAGAGGATGCACCTGTGGGAAGCTTGAAGTCTTCCTTTTGCTTGGAAAATTTTATTGTTGCGTTGTTCCCTTTGTGAGCCCAAGAGGCATCACTGTGATTGTTAAAACATCTTAATAAAATTAATGTTTGTTCTCTTTCTGTTTAAGAAAATTTGAGTCTTAGAAATCCTTGAAAACATTTCATACATATATCATACATATCATTGCATAAGCATGTTTCAAAGCAGGTTTCTCATCCTCTTCGCTGTTTATTTCAGCAATGGCTCTAGAATAAACAGTGAAGGATCTACAAACTC
Source organism: Vicia faba (assembly GCA_948472305.1). Taxonomy (NCBI): domain Eukaryota; kingdom Viridiplantae; phylum Streptophyta; class Magnoliopsida; order Fabales; family Fabaceae; genus Vicia; species Vicia faba. Next base: position 98,174,643 of record OX451736.1, read on the forward strand.
AAAATGCTCAGCTTCAACAGATGATCATGGCTCTGGACAAGGGGCAAATAGAACTGAAAGCCCTTCTTGTTAAAGAAAAATTGAAGCCAAAGAAACCAGTTGGTGTGGTGAACTTGGGAAGAAGGATCAGAGGACGAGTGTGGCGAGCCTCTAAATTGGTAACTTCATCAAAGGAAGGAGACAACCGAGAGGAGGAAACAAGAGAGGAAGAATCTAGTCCAAAAGAATCTGATGATGAATCTGACTATGATGAGGAACAATATCCTTCTGCTGATGAAAAATACAAATAGCTGGAGGATCGTTTGAATGCAATGGAGGTCCGAAGGTACCAGGTTTGAATTTTGAAGAACTGGGTTTGGTTTTGTGGGTTGTCATCTCGCAAAAGTTCAAGGTGCCGGTGTTCGCCAAATATGATGGGGTTTTATGTCCCAAGATGCACCTCCAATCTTATGTGAGGAAGATACAGCCTCACACTGCTGATAAGGACTTATGGGTCCACTTCTTTCAGGATCGTCTGTCCGAAACTCAACTAAAATGGTTCTACCAGCTGGAAAGGGACAACATTCGTAATTGGGAATACCTAGCTACTGCTTTCTATAGGCAGTATCAGTATAATGTAGACCTTGCTCCCACCCATACACAACTTCAAAGTATGTCTATGGGTTCGAGTGAGGGCTTTAAAGACTATGCTCAAAAGTGGATGGACTTAGCAGAAAGAGTCCTACCCCTCCCCCCTGTCTGATAGGGAGCTAGTGGATATGTTTATGGGTACCCTATCTGGTCCATTTTTCAATCATCTGATTGGAAGTTCCTCATCCGGCTTTACCGAACTGATCTTGACAGGAGAAAGGGTGGAAGATGGAAGTAGGAGTGGTAGGATCCAGAAGGATGCATCCTCCAGTATAGTAAGGAAGCCATTTGCTGGGAAAAAAATGTTAGTGCTGTGTACAGTTAAAGGAATCAGGACAGAACTAATCGCCATCTAGCGGTAGGGGCTGTTATGATATCCAAGCCTGCACCTACTCAACAAAGGAACAATCAGCCGAGAGCAAAAAGGCTTGTAAGACAATTTACCCGGATAAAAATGACTATGTCTCAAGTTTTGTCGTAATTGTTGAAGTCCAATCTAGTAACTCTGAAGGAAGCTCCAAAGAATCTAATAATGCCTCTCCCCACTACAATCCAAATGCTCAATGCACCTACCATTCTGAGACTCTAGGGCATGACACGAACGATTGCTGGGCTTTGAAGAACAAGGTGCTGGATCTGATCGAGGCAAAGGAGATTGAATTCGACCCCCCTGAGACTCCCAGCGTCATAACTGCACCCATGCCCAAGCAAGGCTCGGGAATCAATTCTATTGATGTTGTCTCCGCCATGGAAGATGCTGATAATGAGTATGACGTGGATAGATGGATCTTCCCTACTACCAATGGTGGACCCAATAACTGGACGGAAAAAGACTTTGTACCAATTACTTTTATTCAAAAGTAATTGTCTTTCTTGTTTTTTGGATATGTAATAAACAATATAAACTCTATGGCCATGTGTCTTACCCGGAGCACAATGGTTTCATTTGTGAGGCTTATCATGTTTAATTTCATATGGAATTAATAAAGCATTGGACATTTATGCATACAAATTTTGTGCTATCTATTTTTCTTTTCTGTTTTTACTCTGTCTATACAACTACGCTCTTACACACACTTACGTATCAAACTGCAGATCCATATCCACTCTGGATCCCATTGATAATAGTTCTGCTATTGCCGATTATGACTTTGAAAATCTGATCAACCAAGCCGAGGACAAAGGGGAGGAAGATTGTGAGGTACCCGGAGAACTTTCCAGACTATTACAGCAGGAAGAAAGGGCTATACAACCTCATGAAGAGCCAGTTGAGACAATAAACTTGCGACAAGAAGAGGACATGAAAGAAGTCAAGATTGGTGCAAATTTGGAGCTTAATGTCAAACAACGGTTGATTCAGATGTTGCATGATTATGTTGAGATCTTTTCCTGGTCATATGAAGACATGCCAGTACTAGACACGGATATTGTGGTTCATCATCTGCCAACTAAAGAAGATTTCCCTCCGGTAAAGCAGAAGGTCCGTCGCATGCGCCCTGAAATGTCAGAGAAGATCAAAGCAGAGGTTATGAAAGAGTTTAACATTGGGTTCCTAGATGTCACTTCTTATCCCCAATGGGTTGCTAACATAGTCCCAGTACCTAAAAAGTACGGCAAGGTACGAATGTGTGTGGACTACTGAGATTTGAATAGGGCAAGCCCCAAGGATGACTTTCCGCTCCCCCACATTGACGTTCTGGTTGATAACACCACGCTGCACAAGATCTTTTCCTTCATGGACGATTTCTCTGGTTACAACCAGATCAAGATGGCACCCGAAGACATGGAGAAGACAACCTTCGTCACACAATGGGGCACTTTTTTCTACAAACTGATGCCGTTTGGGTTGAAGAATGTTGGGGTAACCTATCAGCGAGCCATGGTAGCTTTGTTTCATGACATGATTCACCATGAGATAGAGGTTTATGTTGATGACATGATAGCCAGGTCTCAAACTGAGGAAGAACACCTTGATCATCTACAAAAACTATTTGATAGGTTGAAGACATACAAGCTGAGGTTAAATCCGAACAAGTTCACCTTTGGGGTAAGGTCTGGTAAGCTGCCAGGTTTCATTATCAGTGACAAGGGCATTCAGGTAGACCCTGCAAAAGTGAAGGCTATACAAGAGATGCCGGATCCTCGCACTGAGAAGGAGGTCAGAGGCTTCTTAGGACACCTAAATTACATTGCCAGGTTTATTTCCCATTTAACTGCTACTTTTGAGCCAATCTTCAAACACCTGAAGAAAGATCAAGTGGTAAAATGGAATGAAGAATGTCAGACTGCCTTTGAGAGAATCAAGGAATACCTTCAAGAGCCTTCAATTCTGATGCCTTATATTGAAAGAAGACCTTTGATAATGTACTTAACAGTGTTAGATAATTCAATGGGGTGTGTGCTGGTGCAGCATGACGAGTCCGATCGAAAAGAGCATGCAATATACTACCTTAGTAAAAAGTTTACCGACTGTGAAACAAGATACTTACTGCTCGAGAAAACTTGATGCACTTTGGCATGGGCTGCTCGCTGAGTGAGACAATATATGTTGACCCACACTACTTTGTTGATATCTAAGATGGATTCGATCAAGTACATCTTCGAGAAGCCCGCTCTCTCCAGAAGAATAGTAAGATGGCAAATGATCTTGACCGAATACGATATCCAATACATGACCCGGAAAGAAATCAAGGGAAGTGTATTAGCTGATCATTTGGATCACCAGGTTACAGATGAATACTAATCCATGAACTTTGAATTCCCAGATGAGAACATTATGTTAGTTACTGGCTGTGAAGAACCTGGACCGGATGAAGGACCTAAGGAAGGATCCTGATGGACTATGGTTTTTGATGGAGCCTCCAACGCACTCAGAAATAGCATTGGTGCTGTAATTATATCTCCCGAGGGCTGTCACATTCCTTTCACGACCAGATTATGTTTCAACTATATCAACAATATGGCGGAATATGAAGCATGCATCATGGGTCTCAAAGCTGCTATTGACCTAAGAATCAAGCTCTTGAGTGTATTCGGGGATTCAGCCTTGGTAATAAGTCAAATCAAAGGCGGGTGGGATACGAAGCACTAGAATCTAATCCCTTATAGAGAACATGTGTTGGCATTGCTTCCACACTTTGAAGAGGTCACCTTTGAACATTTCCCACGAGAAGAGAATTAGTTAGCGGACACGCTAGCTACTATGTCGTCTATGTTCAAGGTCAAGTGGGATAACAAGGCTCCTCGGATCACTATTAAGAGGTTGGATGCACCAGCATACTGCTACGAGATTGACACTGAAGAAGTAGAAGACAAACCTTGGTTTCATGAAGTGAAGAGGTATCTCGAGGCTCAAGAATATCCTGAGGGAGCGCCTGTCAATGATAAGAAGTTTCTGAGGAGGTTCTCCGCAAAGTTCTTCCTCAGTAATGGAATCCTCTACAAGCGCAACCATGACTGCACTTTACTTCGATGCATATATAAAAACGAAGCAGAAAGGATTATGGCCGATTTACACGAAGGTATCTTTGGCACCCATTCTAGTGGACACACCATGGATAAAAAGATCCTACGGGCAGGATACTATTGGTCGACCATAGAAGTAGACTATTATCAGCATTCCCGAACTTGTCACAAATGCTAGATCTATGCTAATAAGGTACATGTACCTCCGGTTCCCTTGAATGTTTGGATGGCTCCCAGGCCCTTTACAATTTAGGGCATTGACATGATCAGAGATATTAGACCTACCGCTTCCAATGGGCATCGCTTTGTCCTAGTTACCATTGATTATTTCACAAAGTGGGTTGAGGCTGACTCTTTTGCTACTTTTACCAAGAATGTTGTGGCGCAGTTTATCAAGCATAACCTGATTTGTAGGTATGATGTGCTAGAGAGAATCATCACAGACAATGGTACAAATATCAACAATACAATGATCACCAAACTCTGTAAGCAATTCAAGCTCCAGCATCATAATTCTTCCCCTTACCAGCCGAAGAGGAATGGCATTGTGGAGGCTGCTAACAAGAATATCAAGAAAATCATACAGAAAATGACGGTGACATACAAAGACTGGCATGAGATGTTACCATTTGCTCTTTATGGTTAGTGTATCTTAGCACGTACGTCAAGAGGGGCAACACCTTATTCACTAGTGTATGGTATGGAGGCTGTCCTGCCCATTGAGGTCTAAATACCTTTTTTGAGGATCATGAAGGATGCGGGTTTGAACAAAGACGATTGGATCCAGACTCGACTTGATCAACTAAATCTGATTGATGAGAAAAGGCTTACTGCTGAATGTCATGGTCAAATGTATCAAAAACGAATGATCAAGGCTTTCAACAAAAAGGTCAAATGTCAAGTATATCAAGAAGGGGATCTGGTAATCAAGCGCATGATACTGCCACAAGGTGATCCCAGGGGAAAATGGACTCCCATGTACAAAGGACCATTTGTGATCAAAAGCATATTCTCCGGTGGAGCCATGATTCTAACCACCATGGATGGTGACGAACTTCCTCACCCTGTTAATGTGGACATATTGAAAAGATACTACGCGTAAACAAAGACCCGCTAGGTTGACTGGCCTAGGCAAAAATAAGGGCATCCCGGTGAACCAAAAGGGTTCGGGAAAAAATTAGGGATACATACAAAGAATCTGTACACCCGGCAAGTCGAAAACCTGAAAAGGCGACTTGGGCAAAAAGGGTATCCCTGTGGACTGAAAACCCGAAAGGGAGGTCCAGGAAAAAGTTAGGGATTTGAAGTGTATAACAATGTCCCATTGGATCCCATTGCGACTAGACTTCAATATCAACTATCAAGCTCAAACAGTACCGATCATTCTAATCAGCTTCGGACAAATAACAAAGTGATGAGACGCTCGAAGACATAAGGGAAATAGCAGAATTGAAACTCAATGGGATTGTTACACATAACTGTTTTCTCTTTGTACACTATTTTTTTGTAATTTTAATTTCTCACGACTGTGTTCTCCTACTAGAACGTCAGTCTCTTTGTACAAAAGGCCTGTTATAGGCGAACTTCAAAAATCAATACAAATCATTTCTTTGAAAGTACAAAATTATTATTTTTCTTTTTCTATTTTTTTTTGTAAAAACGTCCAATGACTTATTTTTGACATATGCATTTAAATATGATCACTGTTCACAAATACTTTCATAAAAAACAGAAAGACAGTTGCTAATGACTTTAAGAAACGGGGCAAAGTCTAAAAAACAATTTGCAATCCTGACAATTACTCCGTCCAGCAGGTACAGGGGCAGGGACAGTTTGAGATGAAGTCCCTGTTAAATAAGACCCCGTGACGTCTATGTTCCCCAATGAGTAAAAACAACCAAAGTTTTGATCTCTCATTCCCCAAGAAGGAATTACCTCCTTCAACAAATTGCCTTCAGAGAGCTAAAATCTGTCTTCCCCAGTCGAGTTTCATAATTTCAAACAATTTATAAAACCTCCTCCCAGGTAGAGTTTATGTCTCTAACTGCAGAAGTTCAAGCCCCAACAGAGTTTATTCCTCCACATCAGCAAAATCTTCCAACAAAGCATCCTCCCTCCACAGAGTTATTCTCAAGCAGAGTCAATCCCCGGCAGAATATCCTTAGACAGAAAGAGGAAATCCCCGACAAATCATCTCCATTCATCATCCTCAGCGGAAACAAAGGATTCGTCTTCCCAATACTCTTTCGCAACAGTCTGGGATTTACTTCCCCAGGCTAAGAAATATCACAAACAACATCCCATATTTATACATTATGTCATGCACATACGCATTGCATACAACATAATCTCATTTTTTGGGAACATTATCACAAGGCATTTCATACATCATGACATTGCGTACGACTAACTCTTTACCTTTTCAAGAAAAGATCAAATCAACAAACACAGTTGACTACTTATGTGACATGGTAGTGTTCTCAAAAGCTATATCTAATGAAGGGCTATTTCAACATTATCCACAGAAAGATATCCTCACAAGACCTTCTCTGGTTCAGTCAGATCAACGCTAAGATCTCTCTGATTTCTATTCCAGTTGAAGATGTTCCAAGACTATTGTCTAGTTCAGTTGAATCGATACTAATATTCTTCTGATTTCTATTCCAGTCAAAGTTGATTAAAGACCTTCTCTGGTTCAGTTAGATCGACACTAAGATCTCTCTGATTCCTATTCCAGTTGAAGATAATCCAAGACTTTTGTCTGGTTCAGTTGAATAGATACTAAGATTCTTCTGGTTTCCATTCTAGTCAAAGTTGATTAAAAACCTTCTCTGGTTCAGTCAGATCGACACTAAGATCTCTCTGATTCCTATTCCAGTTGAAGATGACCCAAGACTTTTGTCTGGTTCAGTTAAGTCGATCCTAATATTTTTCTGATTCTTATCCAGTCAAAGTTAATTCAAGATTTTCCTCTGGTTCAGTTAGATCGATACTAAGATATATCTGATTCCTATTCCAGTTGAAGATGATCCAAGACTTTTGTCTTGTACAGTTAAATCGACATGAAGATTTTTCTGATTCTTATCCAGACAAAGTTAATTCAAGATTTTCCTATGGTTCAGTTAGATCGATATTAAGATCTTTCTGATTCCTATTCTAGTTGAAGATAATCCAAGACCTTCTTCTGGTTCTGTTAAATCGACACTAAGATTTTTCTGATTCTTATCCAGTCAAAGATAAACCAAGACCTCTGCTGGTTCAGTTTGAATCGACCATTGATTTGTTACTGATTCTTTTTCGGTAGACCTTTTTTTTTGGTTAAGTTAAATCAACACTAATATTTTTCTGATTCTTATCCAATCAAAGATAAATCAAGACCTCTGCTGGTTCAGTTCGAATTAACCATTGATTTGTTAGTGATTCTTAACAATTTAATCTCATTTCCCTAGTAAGTCGTTATGAAGCCTGGAATACGACCAGATAGCAGTCATCCAAGGATCCCAAATGTTCTCCATTGTCCTAATATGTCCTCAATATCATCCATGCCAAATTTCATGCCTTGCACAACAAGTTGGCTCAGTCAATTACTCAAATATTGGAAAATCAACTATGCTAGGTCAAAAGTCAATTGTGGCCCATGTACAGTCACACTTCAAGATTTTTGGTCAACATCAACATTTTGAAGTTATATCCATCATTTTATAAATAGTTGATCATGATTCCTCAATAAATTCTCCTAACCCATCAAAAGTAAAAAATGGCAAATTAAGGTTTATATAGGAAAAGTCAACCAAACTTTGACCAAGCATAACTTTCTCATACTTTATTAGAAAGTTTCCAACCAAAGCTCATTTTGAAGAGAATCCAATTACCTACAACTTATCTTCAGCCCTAAAGTTAAAGAAATGCACCATTTGAGAGATACAAGTTCATACATTACAGGTCATTTTTAGAAAGTCAATAAAAGCCACTTTTTGGAAAGACCTTTAACATCAAGATAACATATTCAAATGCAAAATTGATCAAAAGAGGATTTGAAGTAGACATACTGGACTTTCGAAAAAGTCCAGAATCCTCATCATGAGATAAAAATTGAGCAAGTCAAGGCTTTCCCAAGTTGGGAAAATTTAGGAAATTTCAAGAAATATGCATTGAGCAAATTTGAGTTTTTAAGGAAATGGCTCATTTTTTTGGACTTAAAACATGTTACTAAGAGTATAGAGGACTCCTAAAACCATTTTTGCATAGTCTTGATTTTATTTTCATTTTATATTAATTTTATTTAATTAAAAATCAAATAAATCAAGATTATTGCAAATTATATGGTTAAGGCTTGTTTTAATGCATGGAGGGGCCCCAATTTTCGTGTACAACATGTCCACATTCATGCAAGTTTAAAAAATAGACAAAATTCCATAACTTTGGCCAAGGTTACAAATGGATATTCATGGCATTCAAGCAATTGATTATGGCTGTTACAAACTTGTTTTTTCGTGTCTCCTCATCCCTCTCTATATAAACAAACACCTAGCAAGCATCAGGACACGCACACAGAGCCTGGGGAACCCCTGAAAGTTTTGCAAAAAACACCAAATTTTTCAAATTCGAATTTCAATCTCCAACCCATTTTAGTCCCAAACAAAGATCAAAACACACTCCTGGAGGTCCCCTGAAGCATTTTCAACCATTACTAAGCTTTGAAACATTACCAAACACATCAACCAATTCACACGGTTTGTATTTTATTCCAATTTCATTGTGCTTGATTCATGTAACATAAATGCGTTTTGATCATACATTACTGATTATTGGAGTGTTTGCAAGCTTTTTGCATAGTTGGATTAAAGTTTTGATGCAGGTATCGTGATTTACCATTTCTAGGGTTTGAACTTTAGAATTGGGTTTTTTAAGATCAGTCAAAATTAGGCTTAACCAGTGGCACCATCATGCTCAAGAGGATGAGGCCAGTTGATCCATGGCCTCACATTTGATTTTTGTTGCGTATTATGAGTTTTATAAGTTTCATGTGCTATAGTGACTGACCAAAACTGTCACTATAGGTTTCAATGTCTAAAACGACGGAGGGTGAAGAAGACAAAGCGTGGCATTGTCACTATAGGTTTCAAATAAGGGCACGTTTTTTTTTCTTCAGATATTGACATTTTGTTGTATATAATATTCTTGTTTCATTTTATATAACGAATGATAAAATGCTCAGTTGGAAAAGAAGCGTGGATGTGAGGGAGAGGACCTGGGTTCGAATCCCAGGTCCAACATTTTGTTTTCTAACAATTGTTTCATACAGATTCAGTGCTCTTCATGGCCAGGCACGCATGGTACACCATCAAATGCACATCTGATCTGGATCAAGGCATCTGACCTGCAAGTTCACCGTGGACATACATAAGCTGTCCCCACTGGATTTTTTTGGCAAGTGTGGATTCTCTATTGGGCCCAACGAACTTTTCAAACAACACCCCCCAATTGCTACTATCTTGGCCCATTTGCATTTTTTTGTCAATTTTTTTGCTTTATTTATTTTTTTTCTAATTTTTTTCTTCATTTATTTAATTGATCAAATAATCTAAAAACTCACAAAAATTAGGCATAGACTTTTAATTTCTTTAATTAATTAATTAATTAATTGAATTTTAACTTCTTTTTTTAAATTTAAAATGAACTAGAACTTAGAATTTAATTTAATCAATTTCTTTTCATAATAAAAATTGCAAAAAAATTAGGATAGTTTAGAATATTTTTTAATTAATATTTTCTCTTTATTTTAATTAATTAATTAGATTTAATTTATGTTTCAATATTTTCTTAATAAAAAAATACAAAAAAATATATTAGGATTAGTTTTCCTTTAAAACCTAGATTAATTCTTCCATTTAGTATTTATTTTTCTTAATTAAATTTAGAACTAATTTTTCTTTAACAAAACCAAAAAACAAAAAAAAAAGATTTTTCTTTACTAAGAATTTTCTACTAGGTTTTTTAGAGGTTTTTTTTATCGGGCACGCATTTTATATTATTATGTATCTGCCTATGGATTATAATAGCCCTAATTAGGATTTTTTATTTTATTTTCCTCACTTTACATTTTAGTCAGATATAACTGTAACTGTCCCGAAGCCCTGTAATAGCTGTAGGACTTTATTTCTCGCTTTTTATCTTCTTATATGCTTGTATATAATTGCTAGTAATTAGATGTGCATGACAAGATTAATCAATTAACCATTAGATCACTAATCTCAAGACAAATATCTAGAAAAAAAAGCACTATTTCACACTTCCACCCTTAGGGTATTCCCCAATTGGTTGCCTCGGAAAACAATGATCATGTCCCTCGAACATAGGGATATCTTAGCAAAGACCCTCGGTACTAAAGTCATCAAAAAGATTATGGTCCCTAACGTCCCTCGAGTTTCCTACAAGAAATTATCTTGTCCACCGATGTTGCTTATATGACGACCATCCCTTTGAATGCTAAGATATCCTTACATGTTGCCTTCAATGACCATAGCGTTCCTTTCGATAGTCCCTTAACATCCGACAATAGGGCTACCTACTCACTAATAGTAGGATATCATTATCTAAAGGAAAAGAGGAAACGAACAACTTTTTTCGAGTAGGCAGACTGTTCTTAAGTTCTTGCTCAAATCTCAATTTTTCACACTTACACACTTTTCAAAAACTATTTTCAAAAATGCTTTATCACACTCTTGAGGACTGATACAAGAGTTACCATAAAGCAAACAAAAATCTTTCAAAACACACAAATACAAACAGTTTTCAAAAAATGAGCAAGTACCTAAGAGCCCATGGAAAACCACTGATGGAATGGGTGCTAACACCTTCCCTTTCCATAATCTAACCCCCTTACTTAGAAAATCTCGAAAAAGGTATTTTTCTGTTCTTTTCACCCTTTCCTTTGTTGGATAAAAGAAAAGTCGGTGGTGACTCTTGCTTACCGCGACATTTGCAAACAAAAAACGTAAACCAGTATATAACAGTCGGTTCTGTCACCGTATCACAAACACTTTCTAAAATAACACTGCCTAAGGGGGGTGAATATGGTTTGATAAAGCGCTTCTAAATGGTGTAGGTCCTGAAGTGCTGCCTAAAGGGTGGGCTTACAAAGCGCTTTTTAGATGCGCTGCCTAAAGGGTGGGCTTAAGCAGCGCTTTTATGAAAGTGCTGCCTCAAGGGGGTTAATGTGGTTTTTTAAAGCGCTCCTAAAGGGGGTAAGTACTATAGCGCTTTGGAGAAGCGCTTCCTAAAAGGTGGGCTTACAAAGCGCTTTGTTAAAGCGTTGCCTAAAGGGGGGATTAAGCAGCGCTTTGTTAAAGCGCTGCCTAAAGGGGGGGGATTAAGCAGCTCTTTCTACTAGAAGCGCTGCCTAAGGGTGGGCTTACGCAGTGCTTTTTCAAAGCGTTGCCTAAAGTCCTGTTATAAAAAAATAAAACACGCCCATCATTATTATTACACAGTAACATTATTATTTTGCAGAAACCCTTTCATGAACAACACAGTTATAAACACAAGAACCCATTTTTCACGAGCTTTTTTGTTTGATTCTAGACGAAAATCGTTGCATCCTTCTTCCATTAATCATTTCATCCTTTCTTCCATTCACAACCAAGGTTCTCTTCTCCTCTAGGTATGATTTTTGATATATTTGATAATATTGATATATAATGTTGTATTTGTTTTAGTTGATAGTGTTGGTAGTGTTGATTTAGTGTTGATTTAGTGTTGATAATGTTGCATTATGTTCTGTTTTGTGTGGCATGTGGTTTTTGCATGTAAGGTGTTTGTGAAAATGTCACAATGAGTTTTGCATGTAAGGTGTTTGTGTAAATGTCAAAATGAATATTGTATGTATTGATTGAGAGAAAATATGTTCCTATACAATTAATCGAGCTACACATTTTGGTTTTAGAGGTTGTCGTAATAACACTTATAGTGTTGAAATTGAAAGCACTTCACATATAGTTGAAAATGAAATTGAAAGAACTCATATAGTTGATGGTGTAAAGTTGATAATATAAGTGATTATTTGATGATAATGTAAAGTTGAAGCGATAATATAAATATTAGTGATAATATTTATATAGGTTAATATTGTTTTGTTAGTGATTAATATAGGTCAATATAGTGATAATATTTATATTAGTGATAATATTCTTTTATACGTTAATATTAGTAAAATATATGTTAAAAAGAATATTAGTGATTACTTCATGGTGTATACATATATGTTTAATGTTGTATAAATATTCTAATGTAATTCTTATTCTATAGATTTTTATTATTATAATGAAATTAATTGATCATTTATATAGGTTACTTGTGAAGAGTGGAGTTTCAGAGTGTTTCCTTGAATATTACACTGTGTGGTTTTAGAAGTTTCTTACTTCTCTATAGGTATTTAGTTTTTATTTTTATTTTCTATAGTTGCTTGAATAATTATAGTATTTTTATTTTCGATGAATATGCCCAATTGGTATTAAGCTTTTTAGTCTCTATGCTTTTTTTGAAGTATTGTTTTTGTTTAGCTTACTTAATAGTAAGACCATGGATCAAAAATGAATGTCTTCCAATTGATTGTACAAAGAGTACGAGAATGGAGTATTGGAATTCATTAAGTTTGTTGTTGAACACGCCGAAGATGCCAATAGAATGAAATGTCCTTGCTTAAGTTGTTGTTTTGTGGGTCGGGTTGATGCAGTTGGGTTGCAATTGCATTTATTGAGGTGTGGAATTGATCGAAGTTACACATGTTGTATATTCCATGGTGAGAAAAGTTATGAGAATGTTGAACCGGGGGATAGTATGACACGTGCTTCAGACGATAATGACATAGATACATACGATTGTGATCGAGTCGAAGAGATTGCAAAAGCACATGAAGAAGATCTTCAGGATTGTTCCAAATTGTTTGAGAGGTTGGTAAGAGATGCAGAGAAACCGTTGTATAAAGGTTGCACTAAGTTCACAAGACTATTTGTGGTATTAAAGTTGTACAACTTAAAGGCGGGCAATGGATGGTCGGGTAAAAGTTTCAGAGTTATTAGCCATTATGAGAGATATGCTTCCGGAGGATAATGTTCTTCCTAATCGAACCTATGAGGCCAAAAAAATGTCGTGCTCTATTGGCATGAGCTATGATAAGATACATGCTTGTCTAAATGATTGCATTTTGTTTCGAAACGAATATGCATCGTTAAATGAGTGCCCTAAATGCAGTTTATCTCGATATAAGAAAAGTTGTCTCCAGCAAAAGTCTTATGGTATTTACCTATAATTCCGAGATTTATATGTATGTTTCATAGTGAAACCGATGCAAGACACTTGACTTGGCATGCAAATGAAATAATTATTGATGCAAAGTTTCGACATCCGGAAGATTCACCACAATGGTCGAATATTGATAATGATTATCCTGATTTTGGAGGAGAAGCAAGAAACCTTTGCTTGGCATTATCTACTGATGGAATGAACCTGCATGGTCTTCAAAGTATCTCACATACCACATGGCCTATAATTATTATGATTTATAACCTACATCCATGGCTATGTATGAAGCGCAAGTACATGATGTTATCTATGTTAATTTTTGGACCTAAACAATCAGGGAATGGCATAAACGTTTACTTGAAACCGTTAATCGAAGATTTAAAGATTTTATGGGAGAACGGTGTGGAGGTTTATGATGGATATAGGAAATAAAGTTTCAATTTGAGGGCGATGTTGTTTGGCATAATTAATGATTTTCCGGCATACGGAAATCTATCAGGGTATAGCATTAAAGGTAAAAAAGATTGTCATATTTGTGAAGAACACACAAATTGGAAGCAATTGAAATTTTTTCAAAAGAATGTATTTCTTGGTCATCGTAGATTCTTAAATTATAATCATCACTACCATGGGTGGAAAAAGACATTCAATGGAAATCCAGAACATGATAGGGCTCTACTTATGTTGACAGGTGACCATGTTTTTGAAAAGGTGAAAGATATGAGTACTCAGTTTGGCAAGCCTTTTTCACATACGCTTTCCAAAGGTGGGTGGAATAAGAGGTCAAGTTTTTTTGAATTGTTGTATTGGAAGTCGTTGTATGTAAGACATTTTCTTGATGTTATGCATATTGAAAAAATGTATTTGAAAGTGTTATTGGTACGTTACTTTATATATAAGGAAAGTCTAAGGATGACCTTAAAGAAATAAAGGACTTGATACAAATGGGAATAAGAACTGAATTACGACCCATGAAGAAAGGAACACGAACATATCTGTCGCCTGCTGCTTATACTTTATCTAGAAAGGAGAAAAAATATTGTGTAAGTTTTTAAGTGAAGTTAAAGTTCCAAAAGGTTACTCTTCAAATATTAGAATACTTGTGTCTATGAAAGACCTCAAGTTAATGAGTTTAAAGACACATGATTGCCATGTTATAATGGAGCATTTTCTACCAATAGGTATACGTTCTATTTTTCCAGAAAAAGTAAGAAGCGCCATAACTAAATTATGTTTTTTCTTCAGGTCAATTTGTAGTAAGGTGATCGATCATGAGATCTTACCAATATTTCAAAAAGAAATAATTATTACTTTGTGTGAGCTTGAAATATATTTTCCTCCCTCATTTTTTAATATTATGGTACATCTTGTTGTTCATTTTGTGAAAGAGACACAATGTGTAGACCAGCTTATATGAGATGGATGTATCCTGTTGAGCGTTTTATGAAAATATTAAAAGGGTACTTGAAAATTCGAAGTCGGCCAGAGGGTTGTATGGTTGAATGATATGTTGTTGAAGAAGAGGTTGAGTTTTGTACTGAACATTTGATCAATGTTCAATCCATTTAACTACCCTAATCTCATATTATCGAAAGGAAGGAATGAAAAAATTTAATCAGAAATAAAATTGTGACAGTATCAAGGGTTGTACGGGATCAAGTGCATTTATATGTTCTGCACAATGACAATGAGGTTGAGCCGTATGTTGAAATGCAGAAGGATGTACTCCGGGGTTTAAATCTGAATAGAAATGAAAATTAGATAGTACGAGAGCATAATCAAAGTTTTATACAATGGTTAAAAGATCATATTTATTCAAAGTTTGATTTAGATCCTGCTTCAATAACAGAAAGGTTGAGATGTTTAGCATATGGTCCGAGTTTGCTTGTGTTTTCTTATAGCGCATACGCAATTAATGGATACACATTTTATACCAAAGAACAAGATGATAAAAGTGCTATGCAAAATAGTGGTGCCACTGTTTTAGCTGAAGCAATGCACATTTCAAGTATGAATGACTTAAACCCCAAATATGCAAATCTGTCATATTTTTGGGTTATCGAGCATATTTGGGTGTTTGATTATGAGAAGTTTCAGATGCCTATCTTTGGTTGCAAGTGGGTACATAATAGAGGCATACAGATGGATAAGTCGGGATTTTTACAAGTGGATCTTAATAGGGTGGGGTACAAAGATGAGTGTGATACGGTGGTAGAACCGACTGTTTTTACTGGTTTGCGTTTTGCGTTTTTTGTTTGCAAAATGTCGCGGTAAGCAAGATTCGCCACCGACTTTTTTTTCATCCAATCATGGAAAAGGAAAAAGAACAGAAAAAACCTTTTTTTCGAGATATTTTGAGTACGGGGGATAGATTATAGATAGGGAAGGTGTTAACACCCTTTCTATCCGTAGTTATCTTCGGGCTCTTGGGTACTTGCTCATTTTTCAAATTGCTTGTGCGTGTTTGTCTTGAAAATGTTTTACTTCGTGATAATCCTTGTATCTGTCCTCAAGGATGTGACAAAGTTTGTTTTGAAAAATTGTTTTGAAAGTTATTTGTGTGAAAAGTTTTTATTGAGCAAGTACTTATAATTCTACCTACTCAAAAAAAGATTGTTTGTTCTCGTTTCCTTTAGACAACGCTATCCTACTATTAAGGATTAGGTAGCACCGTAGTTGGAGTTGTAAGGGACATTCGAAAGGGACAAGTACAATCACTAAAGCAATAGTTAGAAAACTTTAGTAGTAACCCTAGAGTATTAAGATCTTTCCGAGGCAACATTTCTGAGGCAACATTCGAATGGGACAATTTGATCTCTTTAGACTGGAGGGCAACCACTAAAATCTCCTACGCTTAATGATTGTTTACCGAAGGCAACCGAAGTGAGGTAAACCCTAGGAGTGAAATATGTGCATATGATTTGTTTCAGTTATTTAATATTTGCATATTAGGCGATCTACCGTTTTAATTTTCCAGACATTCTTGTCATACAATCCTATTAGCATACATCTAGACAGTTAAATATTTGCAGGAATTAAAAATGCGAGAAAATAAACCTAGCTATTACAAGGCTTCGGGGACGGGGATTAATTACATAACCAAAGAATCGGGGATTAAAGCAATAAATAAAACCCTAATTTAACTATTACAAACCATCGGCAGTTACAAAAATAATGGAAAAGAAATAATTAAATGTGTGGCGAATTAAATACGAGGAGAAATTGGAAACCCTAATTGAAAAAATAATTAAGTTATTTCTGAGAAAAGAATTGATTAAATTATGTACGACTGAAAACCTAACTCTAATCATTTTTTAATTATAAAAGAAATTGAAATTAACCTAATCTAAACTAAATTAAATAATTTCAAGAAAATTAGATGCTTTACAAAAAAAACAAGATTTTGTGTATTTTTGGTTTTTTTATTTGAGAAAAGAAATATAATTGTAAAATTAAAACCTAGTTTCTATTTGATTTTAATTATAAAAGAAATTAACTTAACCTATATTTCTAATTAAATTAAAATAAATATTTTATTAAAAAAATGTTTTTTTTGGTATTTTTTTGATTTATTGATTTTATGATTAGTAAAAAAAGGTAATTAATTTGGTGAAAAATAATTAAACAAAATAATTAAAATAAAAGAAATAAATAAAGAAAAAGAATATGGGCCTGTGTGTAATATCAATTCTGGGGGGTGCCAATCTGAATTTCCAAGCCCAAAAACACTCCAAGCCCAGTCAACCTTTGGTGCCTTATATCATTGACTTGAGGGCATACCATAGTCCCTCATTGGTGGAACGTTGGATTGGATGTGATGAAGTCTTTGAGGGTTAGATCTGAGGTCTCACGATGGACTTCATGGGACATGATGCATTGGAACCTATAGAAAATATCAGGAAAATGCAAAAGTAACACGCCTGGGGTCGAACCCAGGACGTGTACCTTATAGGTTCTCCCTTTTGCCAATTGCGATGTGCGTTTGAACTGTTAGTATAATGAAAACCAAATATAATATAAAGAAAACAAGTCCCTAATTCCCACGCGCGCGGATTTTTAAATGGTCCAATGATGATTGGACACACCATCATCTTCTCCAGGGAACCATCGCTTTTGGCATTGGCCCTTTACCTACGGACAAACTCGTCACTATAGGCTATAGTGACGGTTTTTTATGCGTGGCTAAAACCTTCAAAAATCTAAAAACAAAATTCAAGCAACATAAACTCCATTCAAGGGCATGAATCAACTGTACTTCATCCCCTAAACATGAAAATATCCTTAATTTGGCCCAATTTTGCCTCTAGCTAGGGTTCCCTAATTTGGAGCTCACGAACCCTAACTATGGCAAATAGTTTTTCCTTCATCAAAACTCAAATCCAGGCTATCAAAAAGCTTCCTAGCATGATCCTAAGTATGTATATGCAAGCAAATTGGATTATGAATGCGTAAAACTAGATGAACAAGTTTGAGTTCAGAGGGTGCAAACCGTGATGTATAGCTGATGATTCTGGTGGTTTGATGACTTGGGAATGATTGAAATAGCTTATATGCACGCCCAGGAAGAGATTGCTAGCTTCAAAATTGCCTTGAATCGCCCTAGAGACTGAAAACCGAATCCCACTTTTTGCAAGAAATCCACTTTTTGTTTTGTGCTTTTCACGACTGCAAAAACCCTGTTTTTTGCTTTGTTCTTGTCCAATATATACCCAGGGATGAATTAGGGTTACAAACTTGGATTGAATCTTGAAGTTTGATGAGATTTGATTTGATTTTTTAGCCATATGAAAACTTGCTATTTTGAGCCAAATCATCCCTTTCTTGTACCAATTATGCTTGATTCATTTTGGCCTTGATAATTCAGCATATTTTGATTGCCAGCCTGTCCAAAAACCAAATCAAATCATATATTTGCTATTATTTATCAATTATTTGATTTAATTCAATTTTAATTAATAAAAAATCAAAATAAATTGAAAAATGAAGCAAGTAATGTGTGGGTGAATATTTGAGTCGTGGACCACATTATAAATGAGGTGCAAGCATAAAAAGTTAGGCCCATTTAGCAAAAAATGCACTTTTGAGCATATTTGACTTTTGGCAATTTTGCAAAAAGGGTCAACTTTGACAAGGCATATCTCCTCCAATTTTAATCCTAGAGAGGTTTTCTTCGACTTTTTGGAAAGCTTAGGATGTCCCCTAAGCAACCCTTTTGGTCTCATCTCCATTGAGTCTTCCATGTTCATGTAAGAAGCTTTGACCCAAAACGTGTTTTTGTTTACTTTTCAAAAGGATCCATAATGTAGAAATTCATATCTTTTTATGAGTGCATATTTTGAACTTGTGAGATGAAGATGAATTGTAGGGAATTTCATCCACTTAAAAATGAGCTTTGGATGGAAAATTTCTGATAAATCATGTGGAGGTTATGCTTGGTCAAAGTTGGGTTGACTTTTACTAAAAAATCCTAATTTAGCAACTTTTGGGCTTTGATGAATTTGGAGTATTCTTTGAGGAAACATGATCAACCCTTAATCAAATGATGAATATAACTTCAAAATTTTGATGTTGACCAAAAATCTTGATGTTTGACTGTATGTGGGCCACAATTGACTTTTGATCTAATACAGTCGATTCTCAAGCATTTGAATAGTTGACTGAGCAAACTTCTTGTGCAAGACATGAAACTTGACATGTAGGGTCTTGAGAAAATATTAAGACCATGGAGAGCATATGAGGCCTTTGTGGTTCACCCATCTTGATGAAAATGGAAACCCTAATTTGAGGTACACTGCCTTAGGAGAGAGTTTGTCTGGTCCACTCTTGGGCAACCTTGAGCAAATTAAGGATCTCTAGGAGCATGTATTGAGTAAAATGAGAGGGGAAATTTTGGGGTACAACAGCTGCCCTTGTTCAATCTTCTTAAACCTGAGGATGTAGATTGGCTCGTCTTCCTTTCGTGATCTGAAGGTGGAAGATGATTGAACACTAGAGTGCCCAGAAATTTGCACTCACATGAAGTGGCACTTGATTTGGTGATATCAGGAATGGGCTTATAGATTCTATTTGGAGTTTGATGATAGAAGATTGTCGGAGATGGGCTTAAATTCGCCATCCGAGATGTGGCGGAATCGTCGGAGATGGGCTTAGAGATGCCATCTAGAGGATGTTGATTTCCTGAGACATTCCTTCGATGAGAGTTCATGTTACTGTTGTTGAAGAATCTGCTGAGGAACATTGGTATCCGTCTTGGGAGAAATAGAATTTTAGGAGCTTCGGTTGTCCATTAATCTACTGGGGAATTAACTCCGGTTTGAGGAAGCGGAAGTGAATTGTGTATCTGGTCAGGGTATATGTTGCACCGCGACTTACTGGGGAACTGTGAAACCGATCGTGTTTGATCGGGTCCTAGTCTTACAGTGTTATGGACTGCTGTCTGGAGGTAAGAGAGAGGAACCTGGATAGTACAGTTATGAGAAGAAACTTGGATATGAAAGCCTAGATAGTAAGGTTGTGAGAAGGAACCTGAATAGTAGGGTTACTTCAATATGAAATCCTGGATAGTAGGGTTGTAAGAAGGAACCTGGATAGTAGGGTTACTTCGATATGCAAGCCTGGATAGTAGGGCTGTGAGAAGGAACCTGGATAGTAGGGTTACTTCGATATGAAAGCCTGGATAGTAGGGCTATGAGAAGGAAAATGGATAGTAGGGTTACTTCGATATGAAAGCCTGAATAGTAGGGCTGTGAGAAGGAACCTAAATAGTAGGGTTACTTCGATATGAAAGCCTAGACATTAGGGCTGTGAGAAGGAACATGGATAGTAGGGTTACTTCGATATGAAAGCATGGATAGTAGGGTTGTGAGAAGGAACCTGGATAGTAGGGTTGTGAGAAGGAACCTGGATAGTTGGGTTACTTCGATATGAAAGCCTGGATAGTAGGGCTATGAGAAGGAACCTGGATAGTAGGGTTACTTCGATATGGAAGCCTGGATAGTAGGGCTGTGAGAAGGGACCTGGATAGTAGGGTTACTTCGATATGAAATCCTGGATGGTAGGGCTGTGAGAAGGAACCTGGATAGTAGGGTTACTTCGATATGAAAGCATGGATAGTAGGGATGTGAGAAGGAACCTGGATAGTAGGGTTACTTCGATATGAAATCCTGGATAGTAGGGTTGTGATAAGGAACCTGGATAGTAGGGTTACTTCGATATGAAAGCCTGGATAGTAGGAATGTGAGAAGGAACCTGGATAGTAGGGTTACTTTGTTATGAAAGCCTGGATAGTAGGGCTGTGAGAAGGAATCTGGATAGTAGGGTTACTTCGATATGAAAGTCTGGATAGTAAGGCTGTGAGAAGGAACCTGGATAGTAGGGTTACTTCGATATGAAAGCCTGGATAGTAAGGCTGTGAGAAGGAACCTGGATAGTAGGGTTACTTCGATATGAAAGCCTGGATAGTAGGGCTGTGAGAAGGAACCTGGATAGTAGGGTTACTTCGATATGAAAGCCTGGATAGTAGGGCTGTGAGAAGGAACCTGGATAGTAGGGTTACTTCGATATGAAATCCTGGATAGTAGGGCTGTGAGAAGGAACCTGGATAGTCGGGTTACTTCAATATGAAAGCCTGGATAGTAGGGATGTGAGAAGGAACCTGGATAGTAGGGTTACTTCGATATGAAAGCCTGGGTAGTAGGACTGTGATATTTCGGGAACTGAGTTTCCATTAGTCGTTTGTAGATGTAATTTGTATAACTGTTGAATTAGTTGAAGCTAATCCTCTTTTCCTGAAAAGATATCAAGGTTATTTATATGCGATGCATGAGATGCAGACTGAGATGATGTTCTCAAAATAAATGAGATTATGTTGTATATGATATGCATGTGTATGTCATGATGTATGTTCACGAAATGCTATCCGGGTATGCTCGTGTTTGGGAAAATAAATCCCTGACGGTTACTGGAGATTTGTAAATATTCGGTCAGAAAGCGATGTTGGAGAATAAACTCTGCGGGGACCAAACTTAGGGGGAAGAGATACTTTGTTGGTAGACCTGTTGATCTGGAGGAATGAACTTAACTGGGGATGAAATTTGTTGCTGGAGATGATGAACTCTGTTGGAGATTGCGTATCTATATCTGGAGAAATAAACTCCGCTTGGGGGATGAAATTTACTGACTCACCCGTGATTGCGAACCTTGGCTGGGGATAGTTATGTCTTGTTTCGATGCCTTCGGATACTCTTACTTTATGGGGAGTGTATGTACCAATAATTATGTTCCCAAGCTGGCTCTATCCCGGTACCTGTTGGGCAGAGTAACCGTCGGGTTTGGCACTTCTTGTTTTTTCCCTATTTCTGGGATTACGAGTAATTTTCTTTTGTTTCTTATGTAAATGTTTATGAGCAGCAATCATTTTAAAATGCATATATCAAAAATAAATTATTGGACGTTCTTGCAAAAAAAACAGAAAAAGACAAAACAAATTGAAGTTTCTTGTGAAAATGATTTGTATTGATTTTTGAAGTTGGCCTGTAATAGGTGTTTTGTACAAAGAGGCTGACGTCCTAGTAAGAGAACACCGTCAAAAGATAGAATTTATACAATTTGTGTAAAAGAAAGAAAAAAGAAGCTATGTGAAACAACCCCATTGTGTTCCAACTTTGCTATTGCCTTTATATCTTCAAGGGTATCATCACTTTGCTACTTGGCCGAAGGTTAATCAGATTGGTTGCGCCGTTCGAGCTTGATAGTTGATACCGAAGTCTGGTCGCAAGATGATCCAATGAGACATAGTGATACGCTTCAATCCCTAACTTTTTCCTGGATTTCCCTTTCGGGTTTTCAATCCACCGGGATACCCTTTTTGCCCAAGCCTCCCTTTCGGGTTTTCGACTTGCCGGGTGTACAGATTTTTCATTTTCATCCCTTGCTTTTGCCCGAACCCTTTTGGTTCGCCGGGAAGCCCTTCTTTTTGCCTAGGCCATTCAACCTAGCGGGTCTTTGATTATGCGTAGTATCTTTTCACTATGTCTGCATTGACAAGGTGAGGAAGGTCGTCACCATCCATGTTGGTTAGAATCATAGCTCCTCCCGAGAAAATGTTCTTAACCACAAATGGCCCTTCGTACATGGGAGTCCATTTTCCCCTGGGATCACCTTGCGGCAGTATGATGCGTTTGATCACCAGATCCCCGACTTGATATTCTTGCCGCCTGACTTTCTTGTTAAAAGCCTTGATCATTTGCTTTTGATACGTTTGACCATGGCAGATAGCAGCAAGTCTCTTTTCATCGATTAGATTTAACTTATCAAGCTGGGTTTGGATCTAGTCGTCTTTTTTCAAACCCGCATCCTTCATAATCCTGAGAGAGGGTATCTGGACTTCAATGAGTAGGACTGCCTCCATGCCATATACCAGAGATTAGGGTGTTGCCCCTGTCGACGTCTGTGCTAAGGTACGGTACCCATGAAGAGCAAATGGTAACATCTCATGCCGGTCTTTGTATGTCACCGTCATCTTCTGTACAATCTTCTTGATTATCTTGTTAGCTGCTTCAACAACGCCATTCATCTTCGACCGGTAGGGAGAAGAGTTATGACGTTGTATCTTGAACTGTTTACAGAGCTCGGTGATCATTGTGTTATTGAGATTCGTACCATTATCCGTAATAATCCTCTCTAGTACACCATATCGACATATCAGATTGTGTCGGATAAACCGCGCCACGACGTTCTTAGTAACTGTAGCAAAGGAAGTTGCCTCAACCCACTTTATGAAGTAATCAATGGATACCAGAATGAAACGATTCTCGTTAGACGTAGTAGGTATGATCTCTCTGATCATGTCGATGCCCCACATCGCAAAGGGCCAAGGAGTCGTCAAGACATTCAGAGGAACCGGAGGTATATGCGCCTTATGAGCGTAGACTTGGCACTTATGACAGGTTCGAGAGTGCTGATAACAATCGGCTTCTATAGTGGACCAGTAATATCCTTCCTGTAGGATCTTCTTATCCATGGTGTGTCCACTGGAATGGGTTCCGAAGGTGCCTTCATGTAGATCTGTCACGATCCTCTCCGCTTCGATCTTGTCTACACACCGTAATAGTGTGGATTCATGGTTGTGTTTATAGAGGATCCCATTACTGAGGAAGAACTTTGCAATGAACCTTCTCAGAAACTTCTTATCATTGACAGATCCCCCTTCAGGACACTCCTGAGCCTCGATATACCTTTTAACTTCGTGAAACCAGGGTTTTCCTGCCACTTCTTCGGTATCGATTTCACAGTAGTGTGCTGGTTCATCCAACCTCTCAATGGTAATTTGGGGAGCTTCATTGTCCCACCTAACTTTGAACATAGAAGACATGGTAGCTAGCGCGTCTGCTAACTAGTTCTCCTCTCGTGGGAAATGTTCAAAGGTTACCTCCTCAAAGTGTGGGAGCAACGTCAGTACATACTCTTTGTAAGGAATGAGACCCGGGTGCTTCGTATCCCACTCGCCTTTAATCTGACTTATCACCAGAGCGGAATCCCTGAATACACTTAAGAACTTAATCCTCAGGTCAATAGCAGCTCAAAGACCCATGATACATGCTTCATACTCTGCAATGTTGTTGGTGCAGTTGAAACATAATCGGGCGGTGAATGGAGTATGACAGCCCTCGGGAGATATGATTACAGCGCCAATGCCATTACCCAGTGCGTTTGAGGCTCCATCAAAATACATAGACCATCGAGATCCTTCCTCAGGTCCTTCATTCGGTCCAGGTTCTTCGTAGTCAGTCACCAACATAATATTCTCATCCGGGAACTCGAAATTCATGGATTGGTAATCATCCACGGCCTGATGACCAAAATGATCAGCCAATACACTCCTCTTTATTTATTTTTGGGTTGTATATTAAATGTTGTACTTAGTTAAGATCATCTGCCACCTTGCTATCCTTCCGGAGAGAGCGGGCTATCCTTAGGTAATGTGAGTCAGCATATAATGTCTCAGTCGGTGAGCAGCCCATGCCAAAGTGCAGTGTTGTACCCCAAAATTTTCCCTCTCATTTATCAAGATTATTCTCACAAGATCTCTTTGACTCAAGACTGGATTAGGGTTTGATCAGCTCAGGACATCTCATCATGCACTGATGACCCAGAATTAGGGTTTGAGATTGCACAAGGATTTTTGAACTATCAATGCTTCATATGACTTTCAAACATCATTATGAACCCCTAAGATTACTCATGACAAGTTTCAAACCTTGAATCCCATTTTTTATCAGTCAATTGGACAGTTGACCTAAAAATCAGTTGTATTGGGGAAAAAGTCAACCATGGCCTATTTACAGTCAACAGGGAAAAAGGCTACAACTCAAAGATCTGTTGTGAAACTGACTTGAAACCTTTTCTATACTAATACACAAACACATTACAACTTAGAACACGATTGCTAAAGTCCTGAAACATTCCAAAACTCCCTCTCACCAAAAACTTGTCAAAACTTGCAGTTTGTGTCCAAACATAGCAATCCATTAATTTGCTCGTGCGTTTCAAGTTTTATTCATTCAAACACTTTACCTACCTCATATCTAAGTGATCCAGACCATCATCCCTGCACTGTAACTCCTCCTTCTTCATCTTCCATTTTTGTTTTTCAAGCTTGCAGGTTGAGTTAGATAGAGAGTTCCAGGCACTTCCAAAGCAAGGAAAGGATTGGAACACACTCAAGGAGGTTCAAGTAAGCTAAAGCAACCTTCAGGCCTTCCTAAATCTCACTCAAACTCCATTCACGATCTCATCTAAAAGAGGTAAGAATTCCAACTTCTATCTCTTCATACAGACATCCATTGGCCACAATTTGTGAAAGAAAAATGTAGATATTATAGTGCTGAATCCAACCATGTGCATAGATTTCATTTCTTATCATTGTGTATAAAGAATTTTAGCATTCAAATTTCTGTAAAAATTAGGTTTAAAATTAGGGCTTTTAAAATTCGTTTTAATCTTTGATTGTTAGTTTCCATAAGTTACATGGTTGAAATCGTGGGGATGAGTACTATCATTTTCATGTTGGAAGTTTTCATTTTCATGGAGAAATGAGAAAGATACAGGAGTTCTGGCCAGCTTGAGGAAGAAGATGAAGTACAGCGCAAGGAAATTTATTATGTTATATTTTTATTGTTTCATATAAACCAACGGATGTACAGCCACCCCAGTGGCAAGGTAGCACGCTGGCAAGGCCCAGGTCATGCGTTCGAACCTTGGCGCTACCTTTTGTTTTTTCATATTTTTCCAAGTTTCATTTTTTGACTGTTTGCAGGATAGGCCTCAATATTTGGGCCATAGCGTTTTTTTGCTAACATACTGTCCCATGTTTGCTTGCAGCACCCCCTGGCCCAATCTTTTATTATTTATTTTATTTTCATATTTGTTTTATTAAAATATTTTCTCTAACACATAAAAATCATAAAAAATATAAACATGATAAATTTTGCATTTTGTTTATTTTATTTCATTTTCACATAAAAAAATATTTTTATTAAACTATATATTAATTATTTCTTTCTTAAATAAACTTGTAAACATAATAGAATTAGGTTAACTATTTTATTTCCTTTTTTCTCATACTTGTAAAATATTTATTTTGACATATAAAAACTAAATATTTTCATAAAATATTATTTATTATTTTTGATACAAAAATATACAAAGAATAATGGTTAAAGAACTTCATTTTCTTGTAAATTAGGGTTAAATTCTTTTCTTAAGAAATAATTTCTTTTTTTTTTAATATTTTTAGGATTAGGTTAAAGCTCCTTTTCACATAAAAATAAAACAAAAAATCTTTTTCTTGCATAAACATACCATTGCACATTTAATTTATATTGTATCTTATTTACTTGAATATTTGTACAAATTCGATTTGGTTGTAATAGCTTAATTAGATTTACATGCTTGCAAATCCCCATTCATAATTTGTATTCCCACTCCCATAAAATATTGTAATAGCGTAGTAATCTTTAAATTACGCAATTTACCGCTTTTATATACCATGATAGTAATTAGGGTTTGAATGACAAGATCAAAACAAATAAAATAGAAAACCCTAATCCAAGATAAAACTAAGCATGAAAATAACACACTTGCACACAAGCACCCTTAGGGTTTCTCCACTTGGTTGCCTTATACAAAATGGCCATATTACGCATGCGAAGTATCGTGGCAAAACAAACATGTATAAGATCATAGTCCCACGATGACGCTATTCAAAGTTACCTTACAAAATAATCTTGGTCCCTCAAAAATATTAAGGTACTTTGCAATATTGCTAATAATGGTTATACGATGACCCACGCCCGTCCCGTTTACATCCAAAGATAGGGTTGCTTACCAAATCAATGGTAAGACAACAATGTCAAAGGAGTAGAAAATGAACAAGAAAGACATTTGAGTAGGTAGATTACTTCTAGTTACTTGCTCTATTTCCAAACAACTATCCTTTCTATTTTCAAAACAAACACGCACATCTCAAAACATCTTACAAACAATGAAAACATTTTCAAAAAGACAAACATCTTTGTATACATTCTTACGAACGAGAATCATTACCAAGATTGCCTAAACAAATGGCCTCTTTTACAAAATACTTTCTAAACCACACCAAACACAATTTCAAACAACAAAAGCAAGTGATCTAGCAAGTAACTAAGAGCCCATGGAAAACCATAGATGAAAAGGGTGCTAATACCTTCCCTTTTCATAATCTACCCCCCGAACTCAAAAACATCTCAAAGGTCTTTCCTGTGCTTTTTCACCTTTCCTTTTGGATAAAAGAAAAGTCGGTGGCGACTCTTGCTAACCGCAACATTTATGATCAAACGCAAAACCCTCAAGCCAGTTCTCCCACCGTATCACAGAACTGGCGACTCTACTGGGGAATTTTATAAAAGTGGGGTTACCTTAGGGCTAGATCACATTTATTTGCTTACATTGTTTGACTTGTATGCTTTACATTATGGTTCTTTATTTGGGTTTGAAATCCTCTACCCGGATTTGGGATACATTATAGGTAAATAGCAATACATTGTGGAAACTGTGTGGGGTATACCGACATGGTCTAAGCAATAGCTATGTTAGTGTGACATATTTGTGGGTACCGGTAGCCTTTGAGTCAACCAAAGAGAATACGGGGCCGTTGAGTGATGTCATGAAGCACTAATGAACTTCTAGAACCCTTTACTTGACTAACTTAGCCTTTAGGATGTAATGAAATGACCGGCTTTGGTGCAGTCCGAAGTTGGTAGATACTCGATACTACACTCATTGAGGTTTGGTTTCTTGGGATATTTCAGTTGCCGTTAAAGAGGCTTGAGCTGAAACAATGACCAAGGAAATAATCTAATGATATTGGGCTCCTTAGAACTCGGTTACTATTGCTAGGACATGTTTAAGCCAACTAAACTTCAAGAGGGTACTTACCTATAAAATCCCATGCAAGCCTAAACTAAGAACTTGTTTGTTTTGCTTGTATATGCTTACCTATACATAACATCATGGACATCATGGGCATCATATACATCACTAACCATTTCAATGATTTTGGAGATTCATCTTTGTTCTTGTTTTGTAGGATATGGATTCACTTCGCAGGAAAACTATCCAAGTCAACCTTGTAAGAATTCCTCCATAACTAAAGGAGCTAGCTTCAAGGATCCCCGATAACTCTCCATTCACCGAGAGACATGGTCGTCTACTCAACTTGGTCACCTCCAACACATATGAGGATATGATGAAGGTGCTCTTCCAGTTCTTTGATCCTTTGCACCATTGCTTCACATTTCCTGACTATCAGCTTGTGCCTACTTTGGAAGAATTCTCTCAACTCTTGAGGATTCCCATTCTCAATCAGCTACCTTTCAACGGTACGGAAAGAGACCCAAAGCCAGAAGAGATTGCTCAAGCTCTGCACTTGCACTCATCTGATGTCACAACCCATTGGGAAACTAGAAGTGGTGTCAAAGGCTTCTTAGAAAAATTTCTATTTGTGAAAGCCCAAAGCTGTTGGAATTCCTTAGACTTGCAAGCTTTTGAGGAAATTATGGCTCTCCTCATCTATGGGATGGTTTTGTTTCCTAATCCTGACCAACTCATAGATGTGAGTGCCGTCAAAATCTTCATGTCACGCAATCCGGTGCCTACATTGCTAGGGGATATCCTACACTCTTTTCACACTCGCATAATGAGGAAAAGAGGTGTCCTTATGTGTTGCACTCCTCTCCTGGAAAAATGGTTTATTTCTCATCTTCCCCCAAATTAGTCTTAAAGAATGAGCAAGGATTAAGGTGGTCACAAAGGTTAATGACGCTCAAACATTCAGATATTCATGGGTGCTCTCGATCCAAAGAGAATTTTATCATTGTTGACCGTTATGGGGAATTCCCTAATGTCCCTCTACTTGGAATTAGGGGAGGCATCACCTACAACCCATGCTTAGCTCTAAGACAGTTTGGTTATGCCCGAAGATGGCCCGCATGAAATGTTTATTCAAGGCTTGGTATTCGACTACGACAACGACAATCAAGGTCTTCTCCAGAGATTCATCCGAGCATGGAGGATGCTAAATATGGTGGATAGCAAGACTTTGGGACACAAGAATTCCTTCCCTCTTGAGCCTTACCTCAAGTGGGTACAAACCCACGCTCAAAGTCTCATGATGCCTTATCCTTCCATTCTCCCGGTGATCATTGAGCCTGTTAAGGAAGGAGAAGTTCCATACACTATCCTACATCTTGACATGCCCACATCTCTTGAAGACCTACAAAGGGATTGAATACAGCTCAAAGGAGAGCGAGATACTTTCGAAGCCCAATTCTACGCAAGTGAGAAGAAGGTTTTGGAACTCACTAGGCTACTTCATGAGGAGCAGACTCTATATGCCTACATAGCACTAAAGAGGATGCACACTAATTTTTCATCTTAGAGTGTTGTATTATTTTGCCCGAAGGGCATTGATGTACTCAAACTCTATCTTATTAATATAATGTGTGTTTCTTTTTGTCTAAAACAAACTTGAATCTTTAAAAATCCTTGAAAACATTACATATGCACATATCATTCATCATAACATAAACAGGTCTTTTGCAACGAGTTTCCTCATCTCTCTACTGTTTATTTCAGTAAGATGGATCTCGAACAGACAGTCAAAGATCTTCAAGTTCAAAACACGCAGTTTCAACAGTTACTCATGACCCTAGCCAAGGGGCAAGAAGAGTTAAAGACTCTGTTAGCTGAAGAAAGAAAGAAGAAAATAAAGGAGGTCACTGGGGTTTTGAACATGGGGAGAAGGTTCTAGGGACAGACTAGAAGAACCTTAAATTTTGCAACCACTTCTGGGGAAGGAGAAGGGAAAGGAAAAGAAACAGCAGTTCCGTCAGAATTTGAAGAGGAGGAAGAAGAGGAAGACTACTCTGAGGAACAGTATTCTCCAGCAGATGATAAGTACAGACATCTTGAAGAGCGTTTGAGCGCTCTGGAAATACAAAAGGTGCCCGGTCTAGACTTTGAAGAATTGGGACTAGTGTCGGGAATTGTGATCCCACCGAAGTTCAAAGTTCCATTGTTTGCAAAATATGATGGGGTGTCATGTCCTAAGATGAACCTCCGATCATATGTGAGAAAGATCCAGCCGCACTCCGCTGATAAAGACTTGTGGGTAAATTTTTTCCAAGATAGTTTATCTGGAATGCAACTCGATTGGTTTTACCAACTGGAAAGGGCCAACATCCACAATTGGGAAGACCTTGCCGCAGCTTTTTATAAGCAATATCAATATAATGCTGATTTAGCGCCTACCCGTACTCAACTTCAGAGTATGGCTATGGCTTCAAATGAGGGTTTCAAGGATTACGCACAGAAGTGGAGAGATCTAGTTGGGAGAGTGCAACCCCCTTTGTCTGAAAGGGAGTTGGTGGATATGTTCTTAGGCACTCTATCGGGCCCTTTCTTCAACCATCTGAATGGAAGCTCATCTGCAGGATTTACTGAGTTAATACTAACCTGAGAGAGGGTGGAAGCTAGCATAAAAAGTGGAAAGATTCAGAAGGATTCATCTGCCTCT
The DNA here is from genome assembly GCA_948472305.1 of Vicia faba. Classification (NCBI taxonomy): domain Eukaryota; kingdom Viridiplantae; phylum Streptophyta; class Magnoliopsida; order Fabales; family Fabaceae; genus Vicia; species Vicia faba. The sequence continues at coordinate 98,205,154 of OX451736.1, forward strand.
ACAGTTGTGAGAAAGCCTTTCACTGGGAAGAAGGAGGTATCTGTTGTTTATCCACGAAGGAACCAAGGGAGAGGTGAACGTCGACCAATGGTAGGAGCTGTTATAATCCCAAAGCCTACATCTGATCAACCAAGAAGTAATCAACCGAGGATGGAAAGGCCAGTACGACAATTCACCAGAATCAATATGACTCTATCCCAGGTTTTACCGCACCTTCTGAAATCCAATTTGGTAACTCTGAAAGAAGCTCCAAAGAACCCCAACACAACATCCCCTCATTATCACCCAAATTTCAGATGCGCATATCATTCCGAAAGTCCAGGTCATGACACTAACAATTGTTGGGCCTTGAAAAACAAAATTCAAGATCTTATAGAGGCAAAAGAGATTGAGTTTGATGCACCCGAGAAGCCAAACGTCATCTCTGCTCCTATGCATCGGCATGGTCACAACACCAATGTGATTGAAGAAGATTTGTTTGTTACCATAATTAATGAACTCTTGACTCCACTCCCCATCATTAAGATAAATATGTTAAAAGCCGATGTATTCTCGGGTTGTAATGAAGACTACCATCTCTTCTTATCCTCACCAACTGTTTTCCCTTTGTTGAAAACAGGCATTCAACGCTTGAAGGACAACAAAGAGATTCTGTTTGAAAGTACTCCTATTTTACCTATTCCTGTTGAAGACGTTTCAATCATCACCATATCCGCCAATTCTTCCAGGGTCCCCATAAGACCCGTTAGGATTACATCGGTTCCAAAAACCACTCCTCTTACAATCACAATGCCTGGGCCAGTCCCGTATAAATCAGACAAAACTGTGTCGTGGAATTACGGTGGGGATATCTACTACCATGGCATCAAACAAGATGGGCTGGTCGCCGAAGAAATAAACTCTGAAGAAGAAGACTCTGACATTAGCAATATTGCTGGAACCAGTAAGATTACCCGAAGCGGTAGAATCTTCTCTCCAGAAATTGCCCCCCAAAGGCAGTTTTTGGACCCATGGTTGTTTCAAAGGTTACTTCCATACCGATAATCATATCTGCAAGTGCTCCTATTAACGAAGATGATACAACCCCTTCTGTTATCCCTACCAACACTCCTGCTGCTGAAACTCGAGGAAAAAGTATTCAAGTAGAGCCTGTCCGGACGAAGGCTCAATCCCTGACTATCCCCGAAGCCTCAAAGAAGGAAATGGAGGAGATCTTGAAAATAATAAAGAAGAGCGACTACGACGTAGTTGAACAGTTTGGGCAAACTCCTTCCAAAATTTCCATGCTAGCATTGTTGCTGTGTTTCGAGGCCCATGCAAAAGCTCTGGTAAAGTTCCTAAAGACAGCCCATGTGCCACAAGAAACATCGGCTGACCAATTTCAAGATTGTGTGGCCAGCTTGACAACGGATAACAGCTTAGGCTTCTCGGATGCTGATCTGACACCAAGGGGAAGAAAGCACAACGAGGCATTGCATGTCTCTGTGGAATGTAGAGGAACAACTCTGGCCCATGTCTTGGTGGACACTGGTTCATCTTTGAATGTTTTACCGAAGAAAGCTCTCGACAGATTAAACTGCGAAAGACTGACGTTGAAACCCAGTAACATAGTCGTAAGAGCATTTGATGGCTCAAAAAGGATGGTGCACGGGGAAGTGGATATCCCTATAAAGGTTGGGACTCAAAATTTCAACTCAACCTTCTATGTAATGGACATCCTCCCCTCTTACTCCTGTCTGCTAGGACGACCATGGATCCATAATGCTGGCGCTGTCACCTCTACACTGCACCAGGTGCTGAAATATTCGGTCCATGGAAAGATTATCACTGTCCACGGAGAGGAAGAGTATATGATTAGCCACCTCAATTCTTTCCGGTATGTGGAATTGGACGGCGAGTTCATTGAAACTCCTTTTCAACATTTCGAAGAAGTCCCCCAAGAGGTAACAGTAACCAAGACTGTATCCTAGATTCCCAAGATTACAAGACCTCCGCTCCGGATGTCATCTCTAAAGGATGCCAAAACAGTAATAGAGGAGGGTGGATGCACCATCTGGGGGAAACTTCCGGATATTCCGTATAAATCTGAAAAGTTTGGCTTAGGGTTCACTTCAAATTCTCAGAAGGTTGTGCGCCGTGCCTGTGCTGGAGGACCCCCTTAAAGATTAGCAACCGAGAGGTGAATACGGTAGAAGACGGTGAAGAGGATTGCAGCTTGGAGGATTGGATCTTTCCTACTGTCAACGAAGGACTTCGCAATTGGGAGGCCAAAGACTTTCTCCCAATAACTTTCATCCCTCAGTAATTTATCTTTACATTTTTGTTGGACTTGTAATATTCACAAACAATTTGCACATTTAAAACCTTGCGTCTTGCCCGAGGCACAATGGTCCATTTGTAAGGGTTTTTATTTCATCTTCATATGACATTCAATTAATCATGGACATTTTTTCACATACAAACTTTTGTGCTCATTGTTTTTCTTTTACATTTTATTTTTAAAGGATGGCTATACCCTTACACACACCCACACTCACAAATGCAGGTACCCCTTCATTCCAGATCCCATGGGTAACGATACTGTTATGGCCTTTTGTGACTCTGAGGATCTAATATACCAAGCGGAAGACGAAGGTGAGGAAGATTGTGAAGTACCAGGGGAACTAGCCAGACTACTACAACAAGAGGAAAGAGCTATTCAGCCTCATGAGGAACCGGTGGATACAATCAACTTGGGTACCGAGGATGATAAAAAAGAAATCAAGGTGGGTGCCAATCTAGAGCATAGTGTCAAAGAGCGTTTGATTCAGCTATTGCATGATTATGTTGAGATCTTTGCCTAGTCATATGAAGACATGCTGGGACTTGATACGGATATTGTGGTACATCGTCTACCAACAAGAGAAGACTGTCCACCAGTAAAACAAAAAGTCTGCCGCATGAGACCTGACATGTCAGAGAAGATCAAAGCGGAAGTCATGAAATAATTCAATGCTGGATTCTTGGCTGTCACTTCCTATCCCCAATGGGTTGCCAACATTGTTCCTGTGCCTAAAAAGGACAGAAAAGTACGAATGTGCGTGGACTATAGAGATTTGAATAGGGCCAACCTTAAAGATGATTTTCCACTCCCCCACGTCGATATCCTGGTTGATAATACGGCCTAGCACAAAGTATTTTCCTTCATGAACGGATTCTCAGGTTATAACCAAATCAAAATGGCACCTGAGGATATGGAGAAAACTACATTTGTCACACAGTGGGGCACATTCTGCTACAAAGTGATGCCATTTGGACTGAAGAATGCTGGGGCAACCTATCAGCGCGCCATGGTAGCTTTGTTTCATGACATGATACATCATGAAATAGAGGTCTACGTAGACGATATGATAGCCCGATCACAAACTGAAGAAGAGCACCTTGATCACTTGCAAAAGTTGTTTGAGAGATTGAAGGAGTACAAGCTAAGGTTGAATCCAAACAAGTGCACATTGGGAGTAGGGTCCGGTAAACTTTTAGGTTTTGTCTTCAGTAACAAAGGCATTAAGGTCGATCCTGCCAAGGTTAAAGTGATACAAGAAATGCCTGCTCCTCGTACTGAGAAGGAAGTCAGAGGATTCTTGGGACGCCTGAAATATATTGCCAGATTCATTTCTCACCTAACAACTACTAGTGAGCCAATCTTCAAACTATTGAAGAAAGATCAAGTAGTTAGATGGAATGATGAATTCCAAGTTTCTTTTGACAAGATCAAGGAGTACTTACAAGAGCCTCCTGTTTTGATGCCACCAGTCGAGGGAAGACCACTGATCAAGTATTTGGCCGTTTTAGAGAACTCAATGGGGTGTGTCTTGGGGCAGCATGACGAGTCTGGCCGAAAAGAGCACGCTATTTACTACCTGAGCAAAAAGTTACCGACTGTGAAACCAGATATTCACTGCTCGAGAAAATTTTCTACGCTCTGGCATGGGCTGCTCGCCGACTAAGACAGTATATGCTGACTCATACTACCTTGTTGATATCTAAGATGGATCCGATAAAATACATCTTCGAAAAGCATGCTCTATCTGGGAGGATAGCTACATGGCAGATGATCCTAATAGAATATGACATACAGTATACTACCCAGAAAGCTATAAAGGGCAGTGTATTGGCTGATCATCTTGCTCATCAAGCTGTAGAAGACTATCGGTCCATGAAATTTGAATTCCCGGATGAAGACATCATGACATTAGACAACTGTGAAGGAATCAAGCCATACGATAGACCTGAACAAGGATCCCGATGGACCCTGTTCTTTGATGGGGCATCCAATGCACTTGGTAATGGTATTGGAGTTATACTCATATCTCCGGAAGGGTGTCATACTCCCTTTACTGCCAGACTTTGCTTCAACTGTACAAACAACATGGCGGATTACGAAGCGTTTATCTTTGGTCTCAGGGCTGCCATAGACTTGAGAATTAAAGCTTTAGATGTTTGGATATTCGGCTTTGGTCATCAGTCAGATCAAAGGGGAATGGGATACTAAGCACCCAAACCTTATCCCTTACAAAGAACATGTTTTACATTGCTACCACATTTTGAGAAGATTACCTTCGAGCATTTCCCGTGAGAAGAAAATCAGCAAGTAGACGTTGTAGCCACAATGTCATCTATGTTTAAACTTAATTGGGATAACAAAGCTCCCCAAATCAACATTGAACAAATGGATGAACCTGCACACTGTCACGAGATTAATACTGAAGAGGTAGTGGACCAACCTTGGTTTCATGAAGTCAAAATGTATCTCGAGGCTCAAGAATATCCAGAAGGAGCTTCAATCAATGATAAGAAGTTCTTAAGGAGATTCTTTGCCAAGTTCTTCCTGAGTAATGTCATCTTGTACAAACGCAATCATGACTCCATTTTGCCTCGGTGCATGGATAAGGTTGAAGCTGAAAAGGTCATGGCTGAATTACATGAAGGTACTTTTGGCACTCACTCCAGTGGGCATACGATGGAGAAGAAAATCCTACGGGTAGGCTATTATTGGCCTACCATGGAAGCAGATTGCTATCAACACTCTCGGACTTATCATAAGTGTTAAATTTATGCTGACAAGGTACACGTACCTCCGGTTCCTCTGAATGTCTTGACAGCTCCTTCTCCCTTCGCTGTGTGGGGAATTGATATGATTGGAGAGATCAAGCCTACGGCCTTCAATGGACACCGCTTTATCCTGGTGGCCATTGACTATTTTACCAAGTGGGTTGAAGCAGCTTCCTTCGCATCCGTCACCAAGAATGTTGTTTCCCGCTTCATCAAGCAAAATCTCATTTGCCTGTACAGTTCCAAGAAAGGATCATCATTGACAATGGTACAAATCTTAATAACACTATGATCACCGTCTTGTGCAAGTAATTCAAAATTCAGCATCATAATTCTTCTCCCTATCGGCCAAAGATGAATGGTGTTATCGAAGCTGCGAATAAGAACATTAAAAAAGATCATACAAAAGATGACAGTCACATACAAAGACTGGCATGAGATGCTACCATTCGCTCTCCATGGGTATTGTACCATGGCTCGCACATCAGCTGAGGCAACACCTTATTCTTTGGTATATGGCATGGAAGTTATTTTGCCTATTGAGGTTCAGATCCCCTCTCTGAGGATTATGAAAGATGCAGGTTTGAATGAAGACGATTGGATCCAGACTCGACTTGATCAACTGAACTTAATCGGTGAAAAAAGACTTATTGTTGTTTGCCATGGTTAGATGTATCAAAAACGGATGATCAAGGCTTTCAACAAGAAAGTCTAACGCCAAGCATATCAAGTTGGGGATCTAGTGATCAAACGTATCATCTTGCCACAAAGTGATCCCAGGGGAAAATGGACTCCTACCTATGAAGGACCATTTGTAATCAAGAACATTTTCTCTGGTGGGGCAATGATCTTGACCACCATGGATGGCAACGACCTGCCACACCCTGCGAACGCAGACATAGTCAAAAGATACTACGCATAAGAGACCCGATAGGTTGACACACCTAGGCAAAAAAAGGGCATCCCGGCGAACCAAAAAGGTTCGGGCAAAAATTAGGGATAAAATAAAAAAACTGTACACCCGGCAAGTTGAAAACCCGAAAGGGCGACTTGGGCAAAAAAGGGTTTCCCGGTGGACTGAAAACCCGAAAGGGAGGTGCAAGCAAAAGTTAGGGAATTAAAGCGTATGACTATGTCCCGTTAGATTACTTTACGGACATCCTTTGACTTCCACGGACAAACTCGGAGTTTCTAATCAATTCAATCATCTTCGGACAAGGCAAATAGACAAGATATTTAGAGATATGAAGGCTATAGCAGAATGGGAACCCCATGAGATTATCACACATAGCTATCTTTCCTTGTATAAATTTTACTTGTTTTATGACAACATTCTCTTACTAGAATGTTTGTCTCCTTTGTACAAAAAAAATATACTTATTCAAAATCAATACAAAGATACCCCTTTGAAAGTGCAAAAAACTATTTGTCTTTTCTTTACGATTGTGTTTTGTTTGCAAAAACGTCCAATGATTCATTGATGAACATATGCATTTGAACATAATTACCGTTTACAAATAAACAAGATGAGAAAGATAATTACTGATAGGTTGAAAAGACAGGAAAACGTCTCTAGGCTATTCCATAAGTAATCCCCACAATACGTCATTTAAATCCCCAGCAGAACAAATTTCAAACTATTAATCCCCGGTAGAAATCGTCGAATTTCTTAAGATTCCCCAAACAGATCTTACAAGCAGTACATGGCATTGCCCTTACAACGGAATTTACTTCTCTCAACAAGAGTTCATCAGTACTTCAACTTCAAGACATGGAAATTAAACATATCCTCATCAGCGTTCAGGGATTTATTTTCCTCAATCATACAACAATACAACAAATCAGCTTACATGCGCATACATTACATCCACATATCATAAACATTGATAAAGCCACTACATTGCATCATACATTTCATGCAACATAACTTTGTGTTTTAGATAACATTTCACCCTTTTCAGGATAAGATTAACATCTACCATTAACAATATACTTTCAGATACAGTACGGATACGCTCCAGACACGGATGCCATTCTAATACTCATTCAGATTTAACTTTCAGATACAGTACGGATACGCTCCAGACACGGATGCCATTCTGATACTCATTCAGATTCAACTTTCAGATACATTATAGATACACTCCAGATACGGATGCCATTCTGATACTCATTCAGATTCAACTTTCAGATACAGTACGGATACGCTCCAGACACAGATGCCATTCTAATACTTATTCAGATACAACCTTTCAGATACGGTTCAGATACGCTCCAGACACGGACGCCATTCTGATACTCATTCTTTCAGCTTACAACTTACAATTCAACAAACATTTTTGATGGCATTTACAAGCCCATCTCCATCAAGATTCTATCACCTCTACAAATGGCATCCGTAATCTCATTCCTTCTATCATCACATTATCGAGTGCAAATTTATAGGCACTCTAGTGTCCAATCATTCTTTCACCTTCAAGTCACGAATGGAAAAACTCACCAATCTAACTCCTCAGGTTTAAGAAGATTGAACAGGGGCAGCTGTTGTACCCCAAAATTTTCTCTCTCATTTATCAAGATTATTCTCACAAGATCTCTTTGACTCAAGACTGGATTAGGGTTTGATCAGCTCAGGACATCTCATCATGCACTGATGACCCAGAATTAGGGTTTGAGATTGCACAAGGATTTTTGAACTATCAATGCTTCATATTACTTTCAAAAATCATTATGAACCCCTAAGATTACTCATGATAAGTTTCAAACCTTGAATCCCATTTTTGATCACTCAATTGGACAGTTGACCTAAAAATCAGTTGTATTGGGGAAAAAGTCAACCATGGCCTATTTACAGTCAAACTTCATATTTTTTTTATCCACATCAACATTCTAGACTCATATGTATCATTTTATCAAGTTTTGACCATAATTCCTCAAGAAATTTGATCAAATCATCAAAAGGGCAAAATGGTCAAAATTAGGGTTTTTGACTGAGAAAGGGTAATTTCTGATTTTTGACATAGCAAATGACCAATTGATTTAAATCATGATTACAAGGTTTCATTTACATCATCTTGACCTAATTACATGTTTCAAAACATTGCAATTTCATTGGATTGACAGATGAAATTTGCAGTCAATTGTATACTGAAAATTCAAACTTTGACTTTTTGGTCAAAATCAAGTGGCAAGGATCATAATTCATCAAAACATGTCAAAATGTGAAACTTATTCATCAAGGAATTAAATATTGAAGATTTGGTTTTAAAAATTGAAATTTTTTTAACTTAGAAATTTTTCTAAGTATGGAAAATTTCTTATTTTTTCTCAACTTTAAGCCATTTTTTCACCAGGATACAAGATGATTCAAAGGAAATTCCCAACATGAAAGTTGTAGATCTCCATGAAATCTATAATTTTTCTTCACACATTTTTCCCTAAAGATGCTTGGATCTCAAGATATAATTTTATGAATACATGCCCATGAACTAAAATAACTTAGTGAAATTTTGCCCTAATTTAGGCAGGTTTTTGACCCAACTTCATGGCAATTTTTCACCTAGTTCCAAGAGGAATATTGAAATGAATTTCAAATATGAGTTATATAGCACATTTCAAGATTTCCAAAATGTCCAAGAACTCCTTGAGATCATTTTTAGTAGGGAGAATCGAAGAGATGAAATTGACAATTTCTCACTTTGTTTTCAAGCCATTTCATGAAGAACAAAATTCAAATCTGAACCTATGCTGCCTAATCCATGCTTTAAAGGTATCAAACTTGTTTTTCACTTAATAATTTAATGCTTACTAAGTTTACAAAGCCTTAATCCAAGCCCAAGAGTCTTTGTCCAAGTTGTAATTCCATAAATGGCACAAAGTTGCCATTGCCATTTTGGGAAAGCTTCACTTTTGCAACTTTCCAATTCTTGAGCATTGGACTTGTTTTCTATGCACACACAAGTCCTATAAACCAAATACAAGTTGTCTAGGATTGGTACCAACTCCAAGCAGGCCAGTACAAGCATGAGAAGACTTGTCCCTTCACATTGCTTCAAAAGCAAGTAGGAGTGCAAAAAGGCTATAACTCAAAGATCTGTTGTGAAACTGACTTGAAATCTTTTCTATACTAATACACAAACACATTACAACTTAGAACACGATTGCTAAAGTCCTGAAACATTCCAAAACTCCCTCTCACCAAAAACTTGTCAAAACTTGCAGTTTGTGTCCAAGCATAGCAATCCATCAATTTGCTCGTGCGTTTCAAGTTTTATTCATTCAAACACTTTACCTACCTCATATCTAAGTGATCCAGACCATCATCCCTGCACTGTAACTCCTCCTTCTTCATCTGCCATTTTGTTTTTCAAGCTTGCAGGTTGACTTAGATAGAGAGTTCCAGGCACTTCCAAAGCAAGGCAAGGATTGGAACACACTCAGGGAGGTTCAAGCAAGCTAGAGCAACCTTCAGGCCTTCCTAAATCTCACTCAAACTCCATTCACGATCTCAGCTAAAAGAGGTAAGAATTCCAACTTCTATCTCTTCATACAGGCATCCATTGGCCACGATTTGTGAAAGAAAAATGTAGATATTATAATGCTGAAGCCAACCATGTGCATAGATTTCATTTCTGATCATTGTGTATAGAGAATTTTAGCATTCAAATTTCTGTAAAAATTAGGTTTAAAATTAGGGCTTTCAAAATTCATTTTAATCTTTGATTGTTAGTTTCCATAAGTTACATGGTTGAAATCGTGGGGATGAGTACTATCATTTTCATGTTGGAAGTTTTCATTTTCATGGAGAAATGAGAAAGATACAGGAGTTCTGGCCAACTTGAGGAAGAAGATGAAGTACAGGGCAAGGAAATTTCTTATGTTATGTTTTTATTGTTTCATATAAATCAACGGATGTACAGCCACCCCAGTGGCAAGGTGGCGCGCTGGCAAGGCCCAGGTCATGGGTTCGAACCTTGGCGCTACCTTTTGTTTTTTCATATTTTTCCAAGTTTCATTTTTTGACTATTTGCAGGATGGGCCTCAATATTTGGGCCATAGCATTTTTTTGCTAACATATTATCCCCTGTTTGCTTACAGCACTCCCTGGCCCAATCTTTTATTATTTATTTCATTTTCATATTTGTTTTATTAAAATATTTTCTCTAACACATAAAAATCATAAAAAATATAAACATGATAAATTTTGCATTTTGTTTATTTTATTTCATTTTCACATAAAAAAATATTTTTATTAAACTATATATTAATTATTTCTTTCTTAAATAAACTTGTAAACATAATAGAATTAGGTTAACTATTTTATTTCCTTTTTTCTCATACTTGTAAAATATTTATTTTGACATATAAAAACTAAATATTTTCATAAAATATTATTTATTATTTTTGATACAAAAATATACAAAGAATAATGGTTAAAGAACTTCATTTTCTTGTAAATTAGAAAATTAGGATTAACTTCTTTTCTTAAGAAATAATTTCTTTTTTTTTAAATATTTTTAGGATTAGGTTAAAGCTCCTTTTCACATAAAAATAAAACAAAAAATATTTTTCTTGCATATACATACCATTTGCACATTTAATTTATATTGTATCTTATTTACTTGAATATTTGTACAAATTCGATTTGGTTGTAATAGCTTAATTAGATTTACATGCTTGCAAATCCCCATTCATAATTTGTATTCCCCCTCCCATAAAATGTTGTAACAGCATAGTAATCTTTAAATTACGCAATTTACCGCTTTTATATACCATGATAGTAATTAGGGTTTGAGTGACAAGATCAAAACAAATCAAATAGAAAACCCTAATCCAAGATAAAACTAAGCATGAAAATAACACACTTGCACACAAGCACCCTTAGGGTTTCTCCACTTGGTTGCCTTATACAAAAATGGACATATTACGCATGTGAAGTATCTTGGCAAAACAAACAAGTATAAGATCATAGTCCCACGATGACGCTATTCAAAGTTGCCTTACAAAATAATCTTGGTCCCTCAAAAATGCTAAGATACTTTGCAATATTGCAAATCATGGTTATACGATGACCCACGCCCGTCCCGTTTACATCCAAAGATAGCGTTGCTTACCAAATCAATGGTAAGACAACAATGTCAAAGGAGTAGAAAATGAACAAGAAAGACATTTGAGTAGGTAGATTACTCCTAGTTACTTGCTCTATTTCCAAACAACTATCCTTGCTATTTTCAAAACAAACACACACATCTCAAAACATCTTACAAACAATGAAAATATTTTCAAAAAGACAAACATCCTTACATACATTCTTACGAACGAGAATCATTACCAAGATTGCCTAAACAAATGGCCTCTTTTACAAAATACTTTCAAAACCACACCAAACACAATTTCAAACAACAAAAGCAAGTGATCTAGCAAGTAACTAAGAGCCCATGGAAAACCATGGATGAAAAGGGTGCTAATACCTTCCCTTTTCATAATCTACCCCCCGAACTCAAAAACATCTCAAAGGTCTTTCCTGTGCTTTTTCACCTTTCCTTTTGGATAAAAGGAAAGTCAGTGGCGACTCTTGCTAACCACAACATTTGCGATCAAACGCAAAACCCTCAAGTCAGTTCTCCCATCGTATCACACGCAGCAAGTTTTCTCGAGCAATGAGTATCGTGTCTCACAGTTGGTAAACTTTTTGCTAAGGTAATAAATTGCGTGATCTTTTCGACCAGACTCGTTATGCTACCCCAACGCACACCCCATTGAATTGTATAGCACTGTTAAGTATAATATCAAAGGTTTTCCTTCAACTGAAGGCATCCGAGTTGGTGGTTCTTGAAGGTATTCCTTGATTTTTTCGAAAGCGTTCTGGAATTCATCATTCCACTTTACCACTTGATCTTTCTTCAGAAGCTTGAAGATTGGCTCACAAGTAGCAGTCAGATGTGAAATAAACCGAGCGATGTAATTCAGACGTCCCAAGAAACCTCTAACTTCCTTCTCTGTATGGGGAGCTGGAATTTCTTGTATGGACTTTACCTTTGCAGGGTCTACCTGAATACCCTTGTCACTGACGACAAAACCCATAAGCTTACCAGATCTTACCCCAAAGGTACACTTGTTCGAATTCAACCTCAGCTTGTATGTCTTCAACCTGTCGAATAATTTATGTAAATGATCAAAGTGCTCTTCCTCAGTCTGAGACCTGGCTATCATGTCATCAACATAAACTTTGATCTCATGGTGGATCATATCATGGAACAAAGCAACCATGGTGCGCTGATAAGTTGCCCCAACATTATTCAACCTAAAAGGAATCACCTTGTAGAAGAAGGTTCCCCACTATGTGACGAAGGTTGTCTTATCCATGTATTCAGGAGCCATCTTGATCTGGTTGTAGCCAGAGAAACCATCCATGAAGTAGAAAATTTTGTGTTGCGATGTGTTGTCAACCAGAACATCAATGTGAGGAAGTGGGAAGTCATCTTTGGGCCTTGCCCGGTTCAGATCTCTATAATCCACACATATTCGTATCTTACCATCCTTCTTAGGTACCGGAACAATGTTGGCAATGCACTGTGGATAGGAAGTGACAGCTAAGAATCCTGCGTCGAACTATTTCATGACCTCTGCCTTGATCTTCTCTGACATTTCGGGACACATACGGTGGACCTTCTGCTTAACTGGAGGGCAGTCTTCTTTAGCTGGCAGACGATGTACCACAATATCAGTGTCCAAAACAGGAATTTCTTTATAGGATCAGGCGAAGATCTCAACGTAGTCGTGCAACATCTATATCAACCTTTATTTGAAGCCAAACTCCAGATTTACACCAATTTTAACCTCCTTTCTATCTTCCTCAGTACCAAAATTCACTGTCTCAACCGACTCTTCATGAGGCTGTATGGCCCTTTCTTCCTGCTGTAATAGTCTAGCAAGTTCTCCAGGAACCTCACAATCATTCTCACCTTCGTCCTCGGCTTGGTTGATCAGATTTTTGAAGTCATAACTGGCAATAGCAGAGCTGTTATCAATGGGATCCAGAGTGGATATGGCTCTGCATTATGATACGTGAGTGTGTGTAAGAGAATAGCTGTTTTGATAAAGTGAAAAACAGAAAAGAAAAACAGAGAGCGCAAAATTTGTATGCAAGAAACGTCTAAAGCTTTATTAAATGATATATGAAATGACAAATAATAGCCCTCACAAGCAAAGCCAATGTGCCTCGGGTAAGGCACAAGGCTGTAAAGTGTTAAATTATTTATTACAAATCTCAAAACAAGTAAGTCAATTACTGCGGAATAAAAAAAACAGGTATAAAGTCCCTAGTCGTCCAGTTACTCGGTCCACCGTTGGTAGTTGGGCAGATCCATTTGTCGATGTCTGAGTCCTCTTCGCTGTCTTCAATGGCGTTAATTCCCCGATTGCTGATGTGTAGGGGAGGTCTTCCAGCCCGAGTGCGTCTAACAGCCCTTTAAGACCCTGTAGTAAAGCCCAAACCAAATTTGTCAATTTTGTGAGTGAAATCAGGGAGCTGACCCCAATTGGCACACCCACCTTCTTCAACCACGGACCTGGCGTCCTTAAGGGAAGCCATCTTCAGAGGAGGTTTGCTGGTAATAGTTTCAGTTGATGCTAGGATGTGAGGGACCTCTTCAAAGTTCTGACAAGGAGTTTCTATGAATTCGCCATCCATCTCTACGTATCGGAAGGAATTGAGGTGGCTCACCATATATTCTTCTTCACCCCGCACTGTGACAATCTTTCCTTTCACCGGGTACTTCAGCATTTGGTGGAGTGTGGAAGTAAATTCCTTAGCCTCGTGGATCCAAGGACGACCCAGTAAACAAGAATACGATGGCCTGATATCCATCACACAGAAGGTGGACCCAAAAGTATGATAACCCACTTTGACAGGGATGTCCACCTCCCCGTGCACCATTCTCTTCGATCCGTCAAAAGCCCTTACCACAATGTTACTAGGCTTTAGAGTTAGACCCTCGAAATCTAAACGGTCCAATGCCTTCTTCGGCAGAACATTCAGTGAAGACCCGACATCTACCAGCACATGAGCCATAGTGGTGCCCCTGCATTTAATCGAGACATGCAGAGCATCATTATGCTTCCTTCCCTTCAGTGTTAAGTCTGCATCTAAAAAACCCAGCCCATTATCAATAATCAGGCTGGCCACACAATCTTTGAATTGATCCGCTGAAGTTTCCTGCGGCACATGCGCAGTCTTGAGAAATGCAATCAAAGCCTTCACATGGGCTTCAGAACACAACATCAGAGACAACGTGGATATCTTTGATGAGGTCTTCCCTAGCTGCTCGACCACATTGTAGTTGCTCTTCTTAATGATTTTCAGTATTTCCTCTATTTCTTGCTTAGAGGCTTCCACAACAATTTTCTTAGGCGCCTCCGTCTGGGCAGACTCACCTATAATTTCCTTACCGCGGGTATCAGATGATTCGCCAACAGGGGTAATGACTGGAGTAAGAACAGGAACTGTAGTGGATGTACTAGCAGGAACAACAGATGGGATGACAATAGGCTTGTTAACAGTCTTAGGGGAAATCTCAGGAGAGAAGACCCTTCCACTTTAGGTGATTTTGCTGGTTCCGACAATGTTATCAATATCAAGATCAGCCTCTTCATCTTTCAGATCTTGTTTGATGCCATGATAGTACACATCGACACCATAATACCATGGGAGATTTGTCCGAGACATACGGAACAGGACCAGGAACAATAATTATCAACGGAGCAATTCTTGGAGTAGATATAATCCTAATAGGTCTTCTTGAGGAAACCTTGGAAGGATTGGCGGAAATGGTTATAATGGCAACATCTTCAATTGGAACAACAGGAATCAAAGTTTTCTCAAACAAAATCTCTTTTCTATCTATCAGGTGTTGAACACCTAACTTCAGCAAATGGCAACCAGAAGGTAGAAGCGAACACATGTGGCAACCTTCATCACCACCCGGAAATAAACTGGCCAAAAACAAATTCTTCTTGACAGTCATGAGAGGAGTAAAAACTTCATCAACAGAGGTAACAAATAAATCAGTATTAATAACATTAAATCCACGGCCGTGCTTAGGCATGGGAGCAGTTATGACATTTGGCTTCTCCGGAGCATCAAAATCTACCTCCTTGGCTTCAATCAAGTCTTGTACTTTGTTTTTCCGATCCCAGCAATCATTTGTATCGTAGCAAGGACTCTCAGAATGATAGGAACACCGGGTTTTTCGATTATATCTGGGAGATGTGGTATTTGGATTCTTGGGAGCCTCTTTCAAGGTTGCCAAGTTGGATCTCAGTAGGTGAGGTAGCACTTCAGCCAATGTCATGTTGATGCGAGTCGCCGATGTGGTCTTTCCACCCTTTGTTGATTGTTGTGTTGTGGAGCAACTGCAGGTCTAGGTATCATCATGACACTTACTGTCTGACGATGTTCAGCCCTGTTTTGGTCCCTCGGGCTATAGATGGCACTGGCTTCCTTCTTACCAGCAAAAGGATTCTTTACCAAACTCGAAGAGGCATCCTTCTGTATTTTCCGCTCCGAATCCTAGCTTTTACTCTTTCTCTAGTTAGAATCAGCTCGGTGAAACCAGCTGATGAGCTGCCGATCAAATGATTGAAAAATGGACCAGATAACATCCCAAGAAACATATCAACCAACTCCCTATCAGACAGGGGGTTAAACTCTCCCAGCCAAGTCTCTCCATTTTTGTGCATAGTCCTTAAAGCCTTCATTTTCACCCATGGACATACTCTAGAGTTGAGTACGCGTAGGAGCAAGGTCGGCATTGTACTGATATTGTAGAAAGCAGCAGCCAGATCCTCCCAGTTTCGGATATTGGCTCCCTCCAGCTGGTAGAACCATTCAAGTTGAGTCCCTGACAGACTATCTTGAAAGAAATGAACCCACAAATTTCTATCAGCGGTGTGGGGCTGAATTTTTCTGACATAAGAACGGAGATGGAGCTTTGGGCGGGACACCCCATCATACTTAGAAAAAACTGGAGCTTTGAACTTCTGCAGGATGACCACTCCCGACACCAAACCCAATTCTTCAAAATCCAATCCAGGTATCCTCTGAACTTCCATAGCACTCAGACGGTCTTCCAACTGTTTGTATCTATCCTCAGCAGGAGGATATTGCTCATTATTGTAATCTCTATCATTGTCAGACACTGCAGGACTGGGGTCCTTCTTTTCTTCTTGATTCTCCCCTTCCTTAGATGAAGAGGTCAAATCGACTTGTCGTTTCAACCGCTCTCCAAACCTTCTGCCCATATTCAGAATACCGGCTGCCTTCTTCTTTTTCTTCTTTTCTTTCAAGATGAGGGCTTTTAGATCTTCCTGCCCTTTTACCAGACTTATTAACATTTGTTGGAACTGGGCGTTCTGGGCCTAAAGGTCCTTGATGGTTTTCTCGGAAGACATTTCTGCTGAAATAAATAGCAAAGAAGATGAGAAACCTGTAATACATGTAATGATGTGTATGATAATGGGATGCGTATGCAATGATTTCAAAGACTTCGGGAAATTTAAATTTGCAAACCAAAATAAACAAAAATTTTATTAGCTAAATGTGAAGTTCAAATTCCTTTTAGGCGTTACAATTAAAAATAAATCTGAAACTATAAAAATACATCAAAATTCCCATGGATGCTTCCTCTTTGTGCCGAGATAGTCATTGAGTCCTTTTTCCTTATGGAGTTGCTTTGTGAGCTCTAAAACCTTCCTTTCCTGAGCATGGAACTGATCCCTGTAAGTATCCCTCTCCTTCATCAACTAAATCCAAGACCTCTGTAATTCCCCAAGATCAGTGGGCATGTAAGGATAGAGAACCGTGTAAGGAATGCCTTCTTCAGTAGTGGGTTCCACAATCACTGGTAAAACGGCCACATAGGGCATCATAAGCTTCTGGGCACGGGCTCGTACCCATTGGAGGTAAGTTTCCATAGGAATGGAAGTCTTTGGCCCCAAAGCCCTGGCGCCAGATATGTTTACCATGCCCCAAGCTCGTATGAACCTCCGACGACACTCTTTAACTCAGTAAGTAACTCATGGGGACCATCCCTTCGAGCGTGACCAAATTGTCGCAGCGCTAAACATGGGTTGTAAGTTATACCTCCTCTGATACCAAGTAACGGGACATTAGGGTACTCCCCGTAGTGGTCAATAATAGCATTGTTTTCCATAGCTCGAGAACACCAAAGAATATCTGTGTGAGCGAGTGACATTATCCTTTGCGACCAACCCAAACCTGCTTCATTCTTCAGTATGGACTTAGGGAGGTGAGAAATAAACCACCTAGACAGCAATGGCATGCAGCACATAATAATCCCTCTTTTCTTCATGGTACGAGTATGAAGAGTGTGCAAAATATCTCTGAGCAATGTTGGCACAGGATTGCGGGAGAGAAAAACCTTGATAGCATTCACATCTATGAATGAGTCCGGATTAGGGAATAGGACTAACCCATAGATTAGAAGAGCCAAGACCTCCTGAAAAGCCTAAAAATCCATATCATTCCAAAACAGGTGGGCCTTGTCTATCAAAAACTTAGCTAGAAATTTTTTTGACTCTGCTTCTGGTTTCCCAATTGGATACCACGTCGGCCCGTTTCAGATGCAAAGCTGAGGCAATGACTTCCGGCTTAGGAACTTCTTCTAGACCTGTGAAGGGTAACTAATCAAGAATGGGTATATCCAATAGTTGAGAGAATTCTTCCAAGGTAGGTACCAACTGATAGTCTGGAAAGGTGAAGCAGTGGTGTTTGGGATCAAAGAACTGAAAGAGTACACTCATCATCTTTTCATCAAAGTTTGAAGTAACCAGGTTGAGAAGTTGACCATGTCTCTTAGTGAACACAGAAGTTTCAGAAACCCTTGATGCTAGCTCTTTGAGTTGGGAAGGTATCTTCACAAAGCTGATTCGGATAGTGTTTCTACGAACAGAAGCCATGATCTGCAAAACAGAACAAAGATAAATTCCCTTGGTATTTGAAATGGTTAGTGCAATAAGAATGGAGGCCATGTTATGATGCATGATGTTATGATAAACCACAGGTATAACAAACACAGGTATAGCAAACACAGTCAAGTCACACCAAATCCTTAGGTTTAAGGCTTGCATGAGGTTAAAGGTAATACCCTCTTGAAGTTTAGTTGGTTTCAAACTTGTCTTAAAAAGTAACTGGGTTCTAGAGGATCTCAATATCATTGACCATCCTTTATCGGGCATTGTTTCAGCTCAATCAATCTTTTCTTGCGGCTGAAATATCCCAAAAATCGGATCTCAATGAGTGTAGCATCGAGTATCAACCAATCCTCATCTCTACACCGAGGCCGACTATCTCACTACTTTCTAATGGCTAAGTTTGTTCAACTAAGGTTCTAAGGTCCGTTGGTGCTTCACGACACCACGTGGCGGCCCCGTATTCTCCTCATTTCCCCATGAAGGATACCGGTACCAACCAAAGTGCCACACCAACACAGCCATCGCTTAAACCATATCGGTCTACACCGTATAGTCTCCATGATCTATTGTTGTTTACCTACTGAGTGCCCCCAGATCCGGGTGTAGGATCTATAGTAACCCCAAACAAACCCTCAAAAGTAAAGCAATCAAGACAATCAAGAGAAGTAATTTTAATTACCTAGATCCTAAGGTATACCCCACTTATTTTCCCCAGCAGAGTCGCCAGTTCTGTGATACGGTGGTAGAACCGACTATTTTTACTGGTTTGCATTTTGCATTTTTTGTTCGCAAAATGTCGCGGTAAGCAAGAGTCGCCACCGACTTTTATTTCATCCAATCATGGAAAAGGAAAAAGAACAGAAAAAACCTTTTTTTCGAGATATTCTGAGTATGGGGGTAGATTATAGAGAGGGAAGGTGTTAGCACCCTTTCTATCCGTAGTTATCTATGGGCTCTTAGGTACTTTCTCATTTTTCAAATTGCTTGTGTGTGTTTGTCTTGAAAATGTTTTACTTCGTGATAACCCTTGTATCTGTCCTCAAGGATGTGACGAAGTTTATTTTGAAAATTTGTTTTGAAAGGTGTTTGTGTGAAAAAAATTTATTGAGCAACTACTTAAGATTCTACCTACTCGAAAAAAGATTGTTTGTTCTCATTTTCTTTAGACAACGCTATCCTACTATTAAGAAGTAGGTAGCACTGTCGTTGGAGTTGTAACGGACATTCGAAAGGGATAAGTACAATCACTAAAGCAATAGTTATAAAACTTTAGTAGTAACCCTAGAGTCTTAAGATCTTTCCGAGGCAACATTTCCGAGGCAACATTCGAATGGGACAATTTGATCTCTTTAGACTGGAGGGCAACCACTAAAATCTCCTATGCTTAATGATTGTTTACCGAAGGCAACCGAAGTGAGGTAAACCCAAGGAGTGAAATATGTGTATATGATTTGTTTCAGTTATTTAATCTTTTCACATTAGGCGATCAACCGTTTTAATTTTCCAGACATTCTTGCCATACAATCCTATTAGCATACATCTAGACAGCTAAATATTTACAGGAATTAAAAATGCGAGAAAATAAACCTAGCTATTACAAGGCTTCGGGGATGGGGATTAATTACATAACCAAAGAATCGTGGATTAAAGCAATAAATAAAACCCTAATTTAACTATTACAAACCATCGGCAATTACAAAAATAATGGAAAAGAAATAATTAAATGTGCGGCGAATTAAATACGAAGAGAAATTGGAAACCCTAATTGAAAAAATAATTAAGTTATTTTTGAGAAAAGAATTGATTAAATTATGTACGACTGAAAACCTAACTCTAATCATTTTTTAATTATAAAAGAAATTCAAATTAAACTAATCTAAACTATATTAAATAATTTCAAGAAAATAAAATGCTTTACAAAAAAAACAAGATTTTGTGTATTTTTGGTTTTTTTTATTTGAGAAAAGAAATATAATTGTAAAATTAAAACCTAGTTTCTATTTGATTTTAATTATAAAAGAAATTAACTTAACCTATATTTCTAATTAAGTTAAAATAAATATTTTATTAAAAAATGCTTTTTTTGGTATTTTTTTGATTTATTGATTTTATGATTAATAAAAAAAAGGGAATTAATTTGGTGAAAAATAATTAAACAAAATAATTAAAATAAAAGAAATAAATAAAGAAATATAATATGGGCTTGTGTTGAATAGCAATTCTGGGAGGTGCCAATCTGAATTTCCAAGCCCAAAAACACTCCAAGCCCAGTCAGCCTTTGGTGCCTTGTATCGTTGACTTGAGGGCATACCATAGTCCCTCATTGCTGGAAAGTCGGATTGGATGTGATGAGGTCTTTGAGGGTTAGATCTGAGGTCTCACGATGGACTTCATGGGACATGATGCATTGGAACCTATAGAAAATATCAGGAAAATGCAAAAGTAACACGCCTGGGGTCGAACCCAGGACGTGTACCTTATAGGTTCTCCCTTTTGCCAACTGCGCTGTGCATTTGAACTGTTAGTATAATGAAGACCAAATATAATATAAAGAAAACAAGTCCCTGATTCCCACGCGCGCAAATTTTTAAATGGTCCAATGATGATTGGATACATCATCATCTTCTCCAGGGAACCATCGCTTTTGGCATTGGCCCTTTACCTACGGACAAACTCGTCACTATAGGCTATAGTGATGGTTATTTATGCGTGGCTAAAACCTTCAAAAATCTAAAAACGAAATTCAAGCAACATAAACTCCATTCAAGGGCATGAATCAACTGTACTTTATCCCCTGAACATGAAAAGATCCTTAATTTGGCCCAATTTTGCCTCTAGCTAGGGTTCCCCAATTTGGAGCTCACGAACCCTAACTACGGAAAATAGTTATTCCTGCATCAAAACTCAAATCCAGGCTATCAAAAATCTTCCTAGCATGATCCTAAGTATGTATATGCAAGCAAATTGGATTAAGAATGCGTAAAACTAGATGAACACGTTTGAGTTCAGAGGGTGCAAACCGTGATGTATAGCTGATGATTCTGGTGGTTTGATGACTTGGGAATGATTGGAATAGCTTATATGCACACTCAATAACAGATTGCTAGCTTCAAATTGCTTTGAATCGCCCTAGAGACTGAAAACTGATTCCCACTTTTTGCAAGAAATCCACGTTTTGTTTTGTGCTTTTCACGACTGCAAAAACCCAGTTTCTTGCTTTGTTCTTGTCCAATATATACCCAGGGATGAATTTGGGTTACAAACTTGGATTGAATCTTGAAGTTTGATGAGATTTGATTTGATTTTTTAGCCATATGAAAACATGCTATTTTGAGCCAAATCTTCCCTTTCTTGTACCAATTATGCTTGATTCGTTTTGGCCTTGATAATTCAGCATATTTTGATTGCCAGCCTGTCCAAAAACCAAATCAAATCATATTTTTGCTATTATTCATCAATTATTTGATTTAATTCAATTTTTAATTAATAAAAAATCAAAATAAATTGAAAAATGAAGCAATTAATGTGTGGGTGAATATTTGAGTCGTGGACCACATTATAAATGAGGTGCAAGCATAAAAAGTTAGGCCCATTTAGCAAAAAATGCATTTTTGAGCACATTTGACTTTTGGCAATTTTGCAAAAAGGGTCAACTTTGACAAGGCATATCTCATCCAATTTTAATCCTAGAGAGGTGTTCTTGGACTTTTTGGAAAGATTAGGATGTCCCTTAAGCAAACCTTTTGGTCTAATCTCCATTGAGTCTTCCATGTTCATGTAAGAAGCTTTGACCCAAAAGGTGTTTTTGTTGACTTTTCAAAAGGACCCATAATGTAGAAATTCATATCTTTTTATGAGTGCATATTTTGAACTTGTGAGCTGAGATGAATTGTAGGGAATTGCATCCTCTTCAAAATGAGCTTTGGATGGAAAATTTCTGATAAAGCATGTGGAAGTTATGCTTGGTCAAAGTTGGGTTGACTTTTACGAAGAAACCCTAATTTAGCAACTTTTGGGCTTTGATGAATTTGGAGTATTCTTTGAGGAAGTTATTATCAACCCTTGATCAAATGATTAATATAACTTCAAAATGTTGATGTTGACCAAAAATATTGAAGTTTAACTGTATGTGGGCCACAATTGACTTTTGACCTAATACAGTCGATTCTCAAGCATCTGAGCAGTTGACTGAGAAAACTTCTTATGCAAGGCATGAAACTTGACATGTATGGTCTTGAGAACATATTAAGACCATGGAGAGAATATGAGGCCTTTGTGGTTCACCCATCTTGATGAAAATGGAAACCCTAATTTAAGGTACACTGCCTTAGGAGAGAGTTTGTCTGGTCCACTCTTGGGAAACCTTGAGCAAATTGAGGATCTCTAGGAGCATGTATTGAGTAAAATGAGAGGGAAAATTTTGGGGTACAACATTGATCCTTTTATTCTAGCCTCTCAAGCTAAACAAGTGTTCTACGTCACTGATTCGACAAGTTCCAAATGGTTTATAGTGCTTTTATCTAACAAAGTTATTGATGATAAAAATGTAAATCAAAGTGATGTTGATGTTGATAATGAGTCATATGTTAGAGGCAATGAGTCGTATGTACGAAATGATCAAGATGAGAATACTATAGCGGATGAATAATATATTAGAAATGATCATAATGAGGGAATTTGGATCAATCCATCCGTCCGAGTTGTTAAGAGCCAAGTAATCCATATTCCAACCAAGAAACGAAAGAGAAGTTAGTGGAAAACGTACTAGTGAAATGTTATATGTTTTGTCATTCAATAAAATTGTGTTTTTGTTTTTATATTGTGTTTATGGTTTTATATTGTGTTATGCTTTTATTTTTTGGCTATTCATTCAATGTTACTTGAATTTTATATGGTGTTTATGTTTTTCTTTAATATTACTGGTGAAATGGCTTATAATGAGGAAAAAGATCATCCCGCTTCTAATATTGATGGAAATGAATCAGCTCGTGATGTAGAGAATGAGATTAGACGAGGAATAACAATTATGAAGTTAATAATTCGTGTAAGAGATAAAGGTATCAAATTTGACGTACATTGGAATAAAGACAAACATCTAGTTGAGCTTAACGGTTCAATGTTGATAAGTTACATTGGTTCTATTGTGAGGAGAGAAGTTTCAATCACTTGTGATGATTGGAGAAGGCGTTAGCTGGAACCCGTTAAAGAAAAAATATGGACTGAAATACAGGTGCGATATGTGATGTCTTTCATTTTTGTTGACGCTTATGTATATAAATTACTAACGCACTCTGTGTATGTTTTTTTGTAGAGGTATTTTAACATTGATGATGATCGAAAATCATATTGTCTTCAATTGGCCAGAAAAATACTAATAGGGTTTCGATCTTTTTTGACAAACAAGTTTCTTAGGGATGCCGATAACAATTTTATCGATGCAGAGCATCCAAAAGCGTATGCGGGCATGGTTTCACTTGAAGAATGGGAAACTTTCAAAGAAAAAAGAAGAACCTCAGATTTTCAGGATGCGAGTGGCGTGAATCGCCAACGAGGATCAAGTCCCCCGTATGCATAAAGAATATGGCGTATGGGATATGCACGCTTGCAACAAATATTGGTAAGTATATATAAATGATATGATATACTTGTTCATCATGTGCTATTATTGTTTTGTTATTTATCTTAATGTGTAGTTAGAAGAGGAGAAAAGTCAAGAAACATCTCTTCCGGAACATGTTCTGTGGAAGGCTGCCCGGGGGGGTAAGGATGGAGTTGTTAAGGAAGATGTGCTTCAAATTTATGAGAAATGTGTAAGTATATTAATATTCCTATAATTAAATCAAAAGTTTATTAAAATACAGAATTTATGAGTTTAATCACCACTAATTTATTTTGCTATGCATATGAATTTCAGGAGAGTTTATCTCAATCTTTAACGCAAGCTAAAGACTAGGATTGCAGGAGCATACCTAGTCGAGTATTAAATGTTCCTGAGTATATCGGTCGTGTAAGGGGTAAGGGATTCAGGGTGACTCCAACATCTTTGGGTATTCATCAAAAGAAGAAAGGTCATAGCAATAAAGAAGTGATGGAAGAGTTAGAAAAATTAAAAGCTAAAGTTCGTGAGTTGGAAAAGGACAAAGAAAAATACATGTCAGAAAGGCACGTGACAAGATTCAAGGATACTAGTGACAAAGATAGTATCAATTATGATTTCCAACAGAAAATTCCTAAGGTAACATATATTATTATGAATTAGCACAATTTTTTTAATTTACATATATAAACATTAACAATTTCATATTTATTATTGGTTAGGGAATTTCACCTTGTCAGCTATATTTATCATCACCGACTTATCGAATGGTTGGCAAGGAAAAAGTGCATAACACCTTGGGAGAAGTACTTCACCATAAACCGCTCCTTGCTGGATTTTTGAAAGTATCAATTGAAATTGCTATAGAGAGGGATGCTCCATTACCGTTGTCTGACGATATTTCAGATGCAACATTGATCGGAGAGGCAATAGGATCTAATGTTGCATGGTTCTCAAGCCTCATTTGCATAGATGGTGAGGTATGTTAACATTTGCAGCGTTGAAAAATATTATGAAAACTATTACGACCATTTAACGTACATTTTTTTTCATGGTAATGTTAGACTCCCACGAAATCCAAATCAAAAGATAAGGGGATTAAGCCGCAGACCGAGTCTGTTTCATCCAAAAAAGAGGTAAATTGATATATATATATTATGCATAGAAAAGGTTAATTCATGATATTATACTTCACCTAACTTATTATATGCATTTTATCTTTAGATTCATGTTAAAGACACGTAACAAGTCCATATGAGTAACATGTCCGCACAAAAAAAGGATGTGGTAAAGTCTACAGCTAGAAAATAGCCTACTTCTCGGTATAGGTCATGCCTTCAGACATTAATGGAAATTTCAGATTTTGCCGATGAATGTGCTTGTAATATACCTATGGAGGAATGTATTTTTGGTTTTTCCTATTACGAAACAATAAGTAGAGAGGATGTGGATAAAATTCTTAAACATGAAGAATTAGGCCTCGATGTTGTCAATACATACATCAGGTATTCTCCGATAAACTTTATTTTGTTTTTATTGGACAATTTATCTACTAATTTGAATGAATGGTATTAATGTTAATGATTTTTTTATTTAAGTTTCATGTATGCCAACTTGATGCACCCGCATCAATTGGATCAAAGATTCTCCTTCTTATCTCCAAACAATATCAATGCACTATTAATCCAACAATGACAAGATGATGTAAAAGAGTATTTTGTCCGTACATTTATGGCCAACAAAGATACAGAAAAATTGTTTTTTTTCCCATTTAATACTGGAAATGGGTAAGATTTTTATTCAAACTTCATCTATTATACTTTTCGTGTTTTGACGTTTTGTAGAAAGTTTCAATATAACCTTTGTTAATCTTACAGTGGACACTGGTTGTTGGTTGCGATAAATCCAATAAGAGAAGTTGTATATTATTTGGATTCGTTAGAAGGCAATTGGACAAAATACCCAAACATGAAAGATATGGTTGATACGTATGTTAGATTATTCTAAAACTTCATTTGTATACTTATTTATTTTTTATGTGAGATTGTTCTAAATCTTTGTTTATATTTTGTTAGGGTTATACAAATTTTTAGATCACAAAGAAATATTCAAGTACCAAAGGGTAAGGAAAACAACATTACATGGATTAGAGTGCAGGTACATTTTCATAATTTTGATTATATTAGTGATGCTACTTGATAAAACAAGTTAAATTATATGAGATGATATATATTTGTATATTTTTCCATGTGTAGTGTCCTCGTCAGCATAATGGTATAGATTTCGGTTATTTCATGTTGAGGTTTATGAAAGAAACTATTCTTTTGAATCAAATAGAGATTCCATCCATTGTATGAGTTTCTAACTTATGATTTATTCTAATATATTTAACACATTTCATCTAATTAATTAGTTTTAGCTATATTATATTATGTTATATTATATAGTACTTTGATGAATACAAGTGTTCTACTTATTCGAAAGATCATTTAGACGAAATTAAGGAGGATTGGTGTCAATACATTATTGAGATGAGAATTTTATAAGGTATTCTAACACTTTCATTGATGAGAATTTTGAGTATATATAAGTATGAGTTAATGAGATACTATGTCGTCATAGTGTGGTAAATTGTTGCAATGTTGTTGTTGTTATTGTTGTGTGGAAGGTTAGTTAGGATGATATTGGATTTAAATTTAAACAAACTTTTGTTTGTATGGTATGAATCTGGGAATTTTTAATGGTCGATTATAACAGAAACGGGAAATTTTGTTTATATGTATGAATCAGGGAATTTTTAATGGTGGGTTATAACAGAATTTTGCTTGTTTGTATGGATAAAATCGAGGAATTTTGTTTGTATGGTATGAATCGGGGAATTTTTTTTTAATGCGTCTTGATTTGTTTTTGTTACATTGATTTTTATGTGTTATATGTATAGCTTGATTCTAACATATATGCCTTTGTTGGTTTTGTTTCAGGTAGATGCATATGTAGAAGATATATAGATTCATTTAGGATTCTTTATTATTGTTGTTTGTAGATAATATAGTAGAGAATATAGCAGCTCTAGAAGATAAAAATATGTACATTTGGTGCATATTTATTTGTTTATTAAGCTGTATATGTAAATATTTAAATTTATGTTTATATAAATTATTGAATTCTTTAAGTTGTATTTATGTATATATAAATTGTTAGATTAAAGTTGTATATATAAATATGTAAATTTGGTGCATATTTATTGGATTGAAGCTTCAAATTTATAAATTCTGGTGTAAATTTGAAAGGCAATGCTTAAATTTTAAGTGATTATGTGTACAGGACGCTTAAAATATAAGCTGAATATATTAAAAAATCTGTGAACATTAAACAACGCTTTAAACCAAAGAGCGCTGCCTATTATGGGGAATAGGAAGCACTTATGAAATAATAAGCGCTGCCTAAAAGGGGACTTTAGACAGCGCTTTCCTAAAATATAAAAAAAGAAAAAGAAATACATTATACAACGCTTTTTCTATAGTGTGCCTATAGCAGCGCTTTTACTTTAGGCAGCGCTGTCTAAAGTAAAAGCGCTGCTATAGGAACACTATAAAAAGCGCTTACATTGTTAAAAGTGCTGCCTATAGGGGCCTTTAGAAAGCGCATATTCAATAAAGTGTTGTCTAAGGTCTATATTAAGCAGAACTTTCATATAGACTAAAAGTGCTGCCTATGATTACAACAGTGCGGGAATAGGCAGCACTTCTAATCGTTGTCTATGGCTAAAAAAGCGATGTCTATATCCTTGTTTGGCATAATGATTTCTTCAAGGCATTCTCCTAAGATCCTCATTTGTTCAAGGTTGCCTAAGAATTGATCAGGAAAATTATCCTTCTAAGTAATGGGTTCACAACTAGGGTTTTATATTTCACAAGAAATATTGGGTTTCCAAGGTCTTAAGTGGATTTAATGGTTCTTCATATGTCCCTAAGAATGCTCATGTCAAGTTTCAAGCTTTGCATCACAAGTTTGCTCAGTCAATGACTCAGATGACTGAAAATCAACTATATTGGGTAAAAAGTCAACTATGGTTAACATACAGTCAAAATTTAAGATTTTTGGTCAACATCAATATTTTGAAGTCACATTCATCATTTGATCAAGGGTTGATCATGACTCCTTAAGAAAATCCCTCAAATCATTAAAAGTCAAAAGTTGCCAAATTAGGGTTTCCTTAGGAGAAGTCAACTGAACTTTGACCAAGCATAACTTTCACATGCTTCACTAGCTTTTCCCTAACAAGAGCTCATTTTGAATGGAATTGAATTCTCTACAACTTTTTCTCTCTAAGCTCAAGTCCAAAAAGTGGATCATTTAAGAGATATAAGCCAATACATTACAAGTCATTTTAAAAGTCAACAAAATGACACTTTTTGTCAAAGAAACTTACACCAATGTAATTCTTCAAAACCAAAAATTATCAACATATAGATTGTAGAGGACATTTTGATCTTTCCAAAAAGTCTAAGATCACCTTCAAAAAATAAAAATTGAGAGAGTTATTACCATTGCAAGTTGGAAAGTTTTGAGCAAATGCATGAGTTCCAAATTGAGAAATTTTGTAATTTTGGGCCACTGGGCCTAAGTTTTCAGATCTAAACAAGTTCATACCATGTTCAAGGACCCATACGTCCATTCATGCATTATCTTTTATTTTTATTTTATTTATTTTGATTTTTATTCAATTAAACTCAAAATAAATCAAATAAAATATAAAATTAATGGACTAAAGCACAAGGCTTTTGACTCCAGTCATGTTGGAGGCCCAAGATTACATGTGCAAGCTATCAAATTCGTGTAAGGTTAATTGGTGCAAGATTGAGCCAAAAATAGCAATTTTCCATACAAATTTTTAATCAAATCTTCACCTCTTAATGACATGATTCTTCCCACTTTTGTTAACCTAATTTGATTGTCCTATATATACACAACAAGATCAGACCAACATGACACATGAAAGCTGCCTCAAAAATCCCTAGCAAAATTCTCAAATTTTTAAAGATTTAGGGCAAACTAAAACTCTCATCTCCAACCCTTGTCAATTAATTGCAACGATCCAATCAACTCTCTGAAGGTTCCAGGAGATCGTCCCTACCCTCTTTGAAGCCAAAAGCGCGCAGAAAGGCCATGTTCCATCCTCAACGATTTGGTATAGTTTTTAAAATCCAAAACTTATGATTTATGTATTGTTAATTAACTTGGTGCATTTTGATGTGTTTATATCCATCATTAGAACATGTTAGATGCGTAACATGTGAGATCTAATGCCAGAATGGCCGAGTGCCATTGTTAAGGCACCGAGCTCGTGAATTCTTGAAACTCTAGTTACAGGACGTTTCAATCAAAATAGACATCACCATTAGATTCGTGAGGTCTCAATTAGTGGGCAAGGATGCTTTTATTCTCACCTTGCCTTGATTTCGCATGTTTTGAAAACACTATCGCCGGAGAAGAAGGAGGTGACCACCGGAGGTGGTGGTTTGACTCATACATATTTATTTTATATCGTTTAATTGTAGCATGACTAACGCAAACATGGAATGGCCTAGCGACAAGAGCGCATACGATAGGACGTTGGTACTGAAGGGGGCAGGTTTGAATCCAGCCTTTTGACACTTTTTTGTTTTGATTTTTCCAAACTAACCGGTTTAACATATTTTCCTTTGTTCTTATTTCTAAACACCAAAGGCGCATAGCTCAGCTGGTAGGTGTGCATGCTAGAGAGGCAGGGGGCATGGGTTCAACAACCACCCCAACATTCTTTTCCCCCTCTTTTTTTACTAACCCTATTTCTCCCTTTTTTATGCTAACCCTAATTTCCTTTTATAACCTTAATTATTTTTCTTTAAACAACGTTAATACAAATTAGGTTTAGTTTATTTCTAATAAATTAATTTTGATTTTTTATTTATTAAATTAATTAGGATATTTAGTTTCGATTAATTTAATTAACTAACCTTTTAATTAATTAAAATTAATTAGGTTTTTGGTTAATCATCAAATTTCTTTTCGTAAAAAAATCACAAACAAATTCCTTTTTCCCTTCATTTTGCAATCTTTGCGTACTTTACTATTTTTGCATTATTACGTAACTGCTAAGGTTTGTAATAGTTTAATTAGGGTTTACTTTTCCCCCCGATTTTATTATTTGTACCCCCACTCCCGAAGCCTTGTAATAGCGTAGAATTTTATTTCCCGCACCTTTACTGTTTTTCATTATTAATATATTCAACTGCTAGTTAAAAGGCATGTATGGAAAGATCTAAAATGAAACGCTAGATAACCCTAATAAAGGTAAAATAACTTAATTGAATCACTCTTCACACACCCACCTCTAGGATAACCCCACTTGTTGTCTTCGGATAAAAATGGTCATGTCCCTCGAATGTGGGGATACCCTTAGCAAAAACCCTCGTTTAAAATCATCATAAAGATCATAGTCTCGTGATGTCCCTCGAGTTGCCTATGAGAAATGATCTTTTCCCTCGATGTTGCCTACACATATATGATGACAGTCTCTTCGAATTGCTAAGTTAACCCTATATGTTTCCTTCTATGACCATAACAGTGACTCGCGCCTGTCCCTTCACATTCAATGATAATGCTTCCTACTAACTAATGGTTGGATATCACTATCTAAAGGAGGTGAAAAATAACACGAAATACTTTTGAGTAGGTAGATTGCTCGTAATCGCTTGCTAAAAAAAAAACATCTTTTTCACAAACACTTCTTCTGAAAAAATTTCAAACAAAAATACTTTGTACGCATTCTTAAATGATACAAGAATCATTACAAAGTTGCCATACTTAGACATTTTTCAAAATATTTTCAAACTAATTCATAAAGCATTTCAAAACAAACGTGAGCTAGCGATTTAGAGCCCGTAGATAACTACAGATGAAAAGGATGGTAACACCTTCCCCTTTCATAACCTACCCTCTAAACTCAAGAAAATCTCGATGGTCTTTCCTATTCTTTTCACCCTTTCCTTATCGGATAAAAGAAAAGTCGGTGGCGACTCTTGCTATCTGCAACATTTGTGATAAAATGCAAAACCAAGTCAGTTCTCCCACCGTATTACAGTAACCAACTTCGCTTGTATGCTATTAAGATGACCATTTATGAACATCTGATCAGCAGGTTACCTGAAAAAGAGAATGCTAAAGAATATCTTAATGCTATTTGAGAGAGGTTTCGGGTATCTAATAATGCTGAATTTGGATATTTACTAAAACAACTCACTGACATAAAATATGATAACAATGAGGATGTCATGGAGTTTTTTCTTAGAATGTTTCATGTCCAAACCAGACTGAAAAGCCAAAAACATTGACCTGAATGAGAATTTTATTGTGTCTCATGTCTTAAACTTCCTACATGCTGAATTCACTCAAATTAAAATTGTCTATAATACCTTTGGTGGTAAATGGACCGTCAATAATCTTATTACCAAATATGTAGTTGAAGAAGAGAAACCCAAGAAGGAAAAAAGTGATTTAGCCCTTCTAACTGTTCATGCTAAGCATCATTTTGGTTTGAATTCTTAGAAAAAAATGAAAAATACTAATAGTGCTTCTCATAGAAATCTTGAGTTTGGGGAACTAGATAATTGTCAACACCATGGCATATGAGGTACTAAGCTCGTTACTTTTAAGAAATCATTTTGACACAAGTGATGACACCAAATTATACCATTTATTTGACTCGATTTATGCATATCTTATTGTCATTTTGTTGACATTTCCAATTTTATGTGGGTGTTTTGTTTGTGTTTAAGGTATTTAGCCATTTAAGAGGTGTGTGCGAAGAAACGAAGCAAAATAGGAGGAAAACGGAAGAAATAAAGCAAGTTTACACTCAAGACGACCACCATGGCGATCACCATAAAGGTGGCCATGAGTGGTCCATGTACTAACAGTGGGATAACTTAGTCATTCCCATTTTGTACATATGGAGTTCGCCATAGAGGGCATGGAATTCTACGCCCTTTATAAAGTCCAGACAATTGGAAATGGGCTTTTCTTAGCCACCAAGAGTCCAAAAATGACCCCTACATTTTCTCCATGACTTTGAATCATTTTTAGGATTTTTAGAACCCTATAAATACCCCGTAGTTCCACCGTTTTGTTCATCCAAGCATAGAACAATCTAAGCCATATAGTTTATCATTTGAAATTTATAATCCTTCACATCGGAGGGTTATATCAAGTGGCCTTGTATCGTGTTTGGATCATTTAATTTGGAGTTATTATCTTTCCGCCATTTACATTTCGTCGAAGTTTTTTTCTTCTGTTGTACCAGATTCAAGTCTCCGTTTGTAGCAGGTTCTTAATTTATTCTACATTTACTCTTTATTTATCTTGTCTTTGCTTTCCTATCTTTATTTATCTTACCTTTACATACATGTCTTATTTACCTTGCATTTACTTCTCTTCGTCTTATTTCTCTTTCGCAAACATAAACATGTCGGCTAATTTATTACTGTTGGGATGTGAGGATCGTCAATAGATGGTTCTCTACATGTTGTATCTTTAAGATTATGTTTGCGAGTTTTTTTTGGTTTAAATGCGGTTTTTCTGAATTCATTTTAATCTGCCTCTACGAAAGTGGGACAATGAAAACATCGGGTAAGATTGAAAGCCATCTGAAACTAAAGACTAAAATTGGTTTGTTTTTTATTAACAAATACAACGAAAGAACTTTGTTAATTAATTAGGAATTCTAATTTTTTGAAAGTTATTTTAAACTAATTACGAAAGCGCTCATTTATAGGTTTAGGATTCGATTACCTGAGCGAAAGTCTGGGACCCTTTAAAGTTAAACTTTCCAAACAAAATCACTTTTCAACTGAATTGAGAGTTTAATTTCTTAAAAATAGGTTTACTAATTTAACATGACAAGTACCTTCAATATGTGACAATGGATAGCATAAATTACAGAGTAAATTCAGTTTTGACTACGCGAAAGCGACAATTCCTATTAAATTGATTATTTTCAAAGTAGAAAATATTGCCCAGTAACTAATATTAATAGAGACAATTAGATTATTGTTGATTAATGTGAATTGCATTCCAGTATTGTTATTCATCTAAATTTATTAAATTTATTTACTTCATCATTCGTATTCTTAATTCAATCGCCTTAAATAAACACTGTAACAACTAGTAACGATAGGTTTGACGATTGGTATCTGTGGGTTTGACAATCTTTTATATTACTTTCATAGGTACGTGCACTTGCGGAATTCACCCATCAAGTTTTTAGCGTCTTTGCCGAGGACCAATTACATTAAATATTATAACTTTGTTGTTGCACCATATAGACTAAGGCACTCTTGTCTCTATTACTATGTATCACCAAGATTTTCTCTACAATTACCACTCCCAGTATTTTGAGGAACCACAACATTCCCATAAATCCGACCTTGAAATTATAATGGAGATTTTAATTGAGACGCAAAATCTTTGTAGTCTATAATCTATGATGAGGAGGTTTGTGGCAACACAAACTCTCCATAATGAAGAATTTGGAAAGCAAAGCCTCTGTAATAATGAAACCCTTAGGCAGCTGAACACTATGGTCGGGTCCCTCGTGTCTAACAACAAGGCATTGGAGACTTAAATCTCCCTACTTGCACAAAAACCTCTAGGACCCTTCCCTAAGAGGCATGCAAATGTTGTAACAACTAGTAGTGAAGGAAAAATTGAAAATCCTAAGGAGAGTGATAATGATGTTGAGGAAAGTTTTGGTGAGAAAAGAGTAGAGATTGAGAAAAATCCATCGACACTACCTAAAAGGGGGGTTATTGAAGAGGTAGAAAAGTAAACACTTTATGTTGTTCCTCCTTCATATAAACCACCTATTTCTTTCCCCAAATTATTTGTGGAAGCTAAGGTAGACTCTCAATCCAAAAGGTATGTGGAGGTATTGAAATATATCCACACTAACGTACCTTTGCATGAGGTCCTGCATAAAAAATGGAAATTAGAGGATAGTGAAACTAGGGAAATCATTAGCTCTAAGAGGGGAAGGTTAGCCTTTGAGATGGTAGTGGAAAGAATTAAACCCAAACTTGAAAAACTAATACTCAGAATAGAGCCAAAACCACCAACACAAGCTCAGAAGCAAAAACCACCTTACATAAGGAAGAAAAGAAAAGATGAGGGATATGAGATATGGCTTGATAAATGGCCATGGAAACCGAATATGATTAAAAGTTAAATCAGGAAATCATTCTTGAAAGAACTACCATGAGTTCTTACACTCCTGAGTCGTCGAGATACCATCGTTAAACAAAGCCTATGTGGGAGGAAACCCATGAGTTGTTCATATTACCCATAAGATTGTTAATTTTATTTAATAAACTTATAACTTGTGTGTGTTTCTTTTCAGGGCCATTGCATTCTCCATAGAAAAATTTATCTACTAACATTATTTCAAAATGCAAATAGTTGCCGAGATGAAGATTGTTTTTCAAAAACAATATCTCAGAGAATGCGATTTGATATCTTAGCTTAGAGAACTATCTCACCTACTAGATACCCATACTTTCCTTTCCATGTCCACTTAGGACTTGTTGATGGTGTCTGTAACCATAATACCTGGAGGTACCAATTAGAAAACCAAAATGAATGCCCCTTACCTCGTGAGACTCTTCCAGCTCCTAAATATCACCGTACTCCTTATCCAGATATGCCTTCATCACCATCGTTTTCAGATCCTGCAGACACGCACAAGGTTGACTATGAGCTCAACACTTTAAGAAGATAAGTCGTGGCCCTTCGTCATGACCTACGAAAAGAAGCTGACAAACTAACTGAAAATATGGACCATCTCTGCTAGGAGATTTACTCGTTGAGGAGAGCTCAAGGCTGTTGTGGCCTATGATTTTATAAACACCAAGTTCGATCTTTCCTTTTTCACCTTTTATTAAAACATTGAGGATAATGTTTGGTTTAAGTGTTGGAGAGTAACTTTACTTTCTTTATAGTTATATTTCATGTTTACTTTATTTCTTTCTAGTGTTTCTTTAGTTTGATTTTAATGTGTTTAGTTTTAGCTGTTTTATCGAGTCATTTCATGTGTTATCGAGTATTTATATGTGGTTTTTGTTATTTATTAAATTTCTTCCCTTTCTTGAGTTATACCGATTTTTTTTGCAAAAAGAAACAACATTTGTTTTAAAATTGTTGGCTACTAGACAAATTTAGGACATGTTTTAGAGACTTGG
Organism: Vicia faba; assembly: GCA_948472305.1. NCBI lineage: Eukaryota > Viridiplantae > Streptophyta > Magnoliopsida > Fabales > Fabaceae > Vicia > Vicia faba. The sequence continues at coordinate 98,240,107 of OX451736.1, forward strand.
GAAATATCCTGAAATATCAGTATCGTCTTAACACCGTAAGTCTCTAAATTATATAGATCGATCTGGATAATTGTTATGCCTTAGCCTTAAAATCTTATACTTAAATAAGTCTATAAGTAGTTTATTTTAGCCGTCGGAACAAACTTAAGCATGCTCTATGTAGGAATTCCGATGAATATAAGTGAATGATCCTAATTTTGTTGCTCTAATTAATTGAAAATAGGGAATGCACCTTCTAAGTTAGGTAACCCTCACTCAGTCATTTAACTCAATGGTTGTGGACCCTGCAAAAATAGAATAAAAACATGTTGTTAGTTGGTTCAGAGGTACTCTTGTTTTGAACTTAGTAGGACGGATTACGGTCTGATCCCCCGCAACTACAATATGGTAAACAATGGGGTTATATTGCTTAATGTACCAGAACCCCGTGCAAAGGATCATAATCACTAATCGGTCGCCTTATTATGAGTATGTACGAATAATAGGCTTAATGTGATTGTGCCTGAATGAAAAAGTATGAAAACTGAGATGAGTAAGTTAGGTTTAAGCATAATGATATGATTCAGATTGGTTTGTATAGGAAAGAGACTTATGACCGTAAAATGTGGAATGTGTTATTACGATGCTCTTATTTTTGTAACTTAGTACCTATTGATATAAATTTTTCCAAAGTAAAGTTTTCAAGCCCAGAATAGCTACTGAGTGTCATTATTTACTTTCATTTTACTTGAAGACAAGCAACGGTTCAAGTGTGGGAGTGTTTGATGACACCAAATTATACTGTTTATTTGACTCGATTTTGAAGGATAGAAAAACACAAGAAAGGGGGGTTTAAATTGAGGTTTTCAAAAATTAAGACTACAAACACGTTGGTTATCCTGGTTCATTTTGAACTCAAAACTACTCCAGTCCACCCGTCAAGGTGATTTCGCCTCTCTCAATTGAGGTCTTAATCCACTAATCACAAATGATTACAGTTCACGAAGACAACTGTCAACGTCTTCTTGAGATCAAACCACAACTTGGTTTCTCAAGGAATTACAATTCTAAATAATTATTCAATGTTTTTACAAATGCTTCTAATAATTTATATCCCAACTTTGATGTTCACACAAAATTTAGCACAATGAATTTTTCAAGAAATAAGAAATATGAGAATGTTTTTGATCGCTATTGTTGGTATGCATGTGTTGTGTTTTTCGCCTTTCATAGACCTCTTTATATAGGCAACTATCATGAAACCATTGGAGACATAATCTTATGATTTTGGAAGGTTATTGATTTGTGATTTGATTTTCTTTCAAAAAATACAGATCTTGTTCCAACCATAAAGTTTTCCAACCGCTACTTTATAAGTACCATTAATGTGATGTCGGTCTACGTCGTCTCAGAGTATCTGGAGCTTGATTTCTTGTAAACAAAACATTGAATATGATAGATACGTTAGATGCTTCTTTGGACTTTCATAGCTTTATATATTAGATTTTTACCAGCAGCTTGGTGCTTCAGAAGTTTTAATTGTCAGCATCAGAACTTCTCTTTGTCGGGTGTTATTTTAGCTTCGCTTCTGAGCTTCTTATATGTTCTTCTTCTTCAGAGCTTCATATGTGATTTTTCACGTCATTAACTTTCCTACTTTCATTAGAACTTCTTTTTAAATTCATTCAAATAATTAGAGAGCATAAGTGTTCTTCATAATAATCATGTAATTGTTATCATCAAAACTAATACTTAGATGTAGAACCAAACTATGTTCTAACAATGTCCCCCTTTTTTATGATGAAAAACCTTAGATTTTTTTGATGAACAATTTAAAAAATTCAGAAGATAGAAAGTTAAGGGTCTCCCCCTGAGTTAGGTACTCAGATCAAATTAAAAAGAATATATACTTCCCTGAACATGTTTTGATCAAATCATATGATGGAATATCCGAATAGCCTATGTTGAAGGTTGGTAATGCATACCACACGTGATATTTTTCTTGTAAAATTTTCAGAGATAGACGTTGAAACATAAGTTACATTATCTGAAAAGTTTCAGACTTAGTCCAAAACTATTAATATCAAAATATCTCACTTTCTCCCCCTTTTTGTTATAAATAAAAAAGAAATAAAAACACAAAATCAGAGCAAAAAGTTATGCATTTAAAAGCAGAGGAAAATATAATGAGAAACAAAAACAAACAGAAGTTAAGCAAAAAGAGCAGGAACAAAAGAAACAAAAGACTAGACCTAAGGTTGCATAGGTGGAATATGTGTGAACAATGCTTTCAGAAGACCTTTGATCTAATTGTTGGCTTCTTCTTGCTTGCCCAACATTCCCTTGATCTCTTTGTTGGTTACATCTTGTTTATCCAACCTTTTCCTAACAACTTCATTCTATTTATTCAATTCCTCAAGAGTTTTCATCATAAGATAAGTTGGATCCATTTCTTTAGCAGGAATCATTTTTTAGCAGTTACTCTCACAGAAGATTCTTCAATAGATTTTACTTTGTATTTGAAGATGACCAGAGGTTAAGGTTCAGGAGATGGTTCTCGAGTTTCTATTTTATGTGATAATTCCTAAGGAGTGTCAACTAGATAAAGAAGAGGTTTCCTTACCCATAACTTCAACACTTCTTCCTTTAAGACGTTCAGCTGATCACATAAGTTTTGTTGAGCAATCTCGTAGTTGATTTCCTTTAGCTTGATGGATTTATATGAGAACCATTTTCTGAACTGAGTTCAAAGGAAGTCAGATGTAGCTGGGTTGACATTGTTGATGCAAGCCTTTTCTAGAGAGTTAAACCATTCTAGCATTTCTTTCTTTTAAGCAGCTTTAAGAGCTTTGTGAGAATTTCCTTCACCAGTAGTTTTTCTTCACTTTGACTTTCTGGGAGCAACTTCTAAAGGTTATTTATGAAGATCTTAAATGTTTACTTGTGGAGTTTTTCCATCTCTTTTGCAGGCCTCCATATTATTGTTGTTGAGTGGAGGTAGCCATTGTTCATAGATCTTAGGGTTTTTAGAAGAAAAGAGGAGAAAAACAAGTTCAGAGAAAACAAATAGTGAGTGAAAGATGTGGTGAAAAGTGATTGTGAGAGAGGTTTATAAATATCCAACTAAAAGAAAAGAACCATGAAATTAATAGCAATTAAAAAATTAAACATAATGATTAAACGCAATAGATGATTTCTGACGAAGGAGATAGCGAAGATAATTTTAAACAGTTAACGATGACTCACGCCTCAATGCATCAACTCAACCGTTTGATCAATCAGAGTGTGAACACATGTTCCTTCTCTAATGATGACTGAATGTTTAAGATTGACAGATGTTGATATGGTGAACTGCATGATGCTATCTTGAAATGAAACATTTTGTTTATACATTCAGATCTTCTCAATAGTTTCTGAGTAAATTTTCCTTCTCACTTCTGAAGAACTATTGCTCAGATATTCACACAAAAATATCAGAATATTCTGAGAGTTAAGCATACAAAAATAGAATTTTCATTCTGGACATAATTCCATACTGAGATTTTTCAGAATAAAATTAAATTTGTCTTCAGCAAGGCGTTTTGTAAAGATTTCATCCCATTGATGGTCTGCATCTATAAATTTTAAGAAAAGAATTCCCTTATGTGGATAATCCCTAATGAAATGGTGTTTAATTTCTAGATGTTTAGCTCTAGAGTGTTAAATAGGATTTTTAGAAAGACAAATATCAAAAGTATTATCACAGAGGATAGGAATGTTACTCTCGTATACATGATAATCTTCAGGCTGACTTTTTATCTAGAGCATCTGAGTACTGCATCCAACTGTAGCTATATATTCAACTTTAGCAGTTGATAGTGCAATGGTGGATTGTCTTTTGCTGGACCAGGATATTAAGTTGTCTCCTAGAAACTAGAAGCTTCTAGAAGTACTTTTTCTTTCTATTCTATCTCCAGCAAAGTCCGCATCACAATATCCTATTAATTTATATTCTCTGTATGTTCTATAACACAAACCAAGATTAGTAGTACCTTTCAGATACTTGAAAATTCATATAGCTAATGTTAAGTGAGATTCTCCGGGATCTGATTGGAATCTAGAACATAGCAAACGCTATAGAGAATATCAGGTCTTAAAGTTGTTGTGTAAAGGAGAGAACCAATCATACATCTGTAGAGCTTATGTTCTACTTTCTTACTTACCTCATCCTTTTCCAGAATACATGTAGGATGCATTGGAGTTTTGGATGGCTTACTTTCTGACATGTAAAATTTCTTTAAAAGTTATTAACATATTTGCTTTGATGTATAAAGGTTACTTTTGGAGTTTGATTAATTTTAATTCCCATAATGAACTTGAGTTCTCCCATCAAACTCGTTTCAAGTTCTGCCTGCTATTGTACCCCAATTTCCCCCCTAAGATTCCTCTATCATCACATATCAACTCAATCATATAAAGATCACATTAGGGTTTGGTTCTTATCCTTATCTTTAGGTTTGCCCATGAGGAATCACCAAACACCTTAATTTGTATATGTTTTGTATTGATTAACTTTTAACTAACAAATGTAATGAATGTTTGCTCTAACTGATGATACTATAGGTGATGACACAACATATTTCATCAGGTAAATTCATAGGTTCATGGGTTTATTTCCATGACTTCTTCAACAAAGCTTCATTGAGATACAAGATTCATCAATGAGGATGATTTAAAATAATATCATGACAAGGTCTACTATGATTTATCATCCCTTAATTTGCCAAAGAAAGTCAAAAGATACAAGGGCTGATTGAAGAAGTTTGACCCAATTGGACAAGTTCTTGATTCCTTGATCACAAGTGTATAAATATTTCAATTCTTAATATTTGGAAGTGGTTATTTTTGCTATGGTTTCTTATTATCATCCACAACAACTTCTATTCACATGGAAAAAATGATTGTGCAAGAAAGTTTGTCAAAATTGAAAGGGGTTTCCAAGTTATCTTTGTGCTTTGGGCGCTAGGGTTTTGAACTTATAAGGGCTTGTTCGTATTTTTATATTTTTGAGTAATTAAAAAGATATGATTCTCTTTAAAGGGTTATCAACAAATCACTTCAACAGTTTCAAGAAAATTTTATGTGGAAGATGCCTAATGATGAAGAAAGATTACAAGTCCTCTAGATATGCCATCAAATTTCCTTATGTGACTTTAAAAGACCATAACTTGGTCAATTTTTATCTCCTTGAGCCCATTATTTTTTCACAATTATATTAAGGTTGTGAACCTCAACTCTTATTTTATGTGTAAATCTTGAAAATGAGTGGAAGATGCCCTAAGAATTCAAAAGATTATAGGTCACCTCATGAATTTTCAATAATTTTACAAGGCCATAACTTTTTCAATACTTGGTATTTTTGAGTGATTCAAGTTTCACAATGCTCTTTGGGAAGCCTACTTCAAGCTAGAATCAATGATCAAAGCTCAATTTTGGAGTAAGACTTTGTTTTAACTTAAAACATTATAGATCACTTTTAAAGAAAAAACCTAGAATCTTTCTAAGTACAAAAAGTCGGCATCTTTTTCTCAACTTTGACTCATCACAACTTTTAGCTTAAACATCCATTTGATCTCATCCTTGGTACATTGAAAAGATTGTGGACTTATCTTCCAAATGCTTCAAGAATCATGCCCTAAGACCCCTTGAGCGGTGAACACCATGGATTCAAAGATGGTACCTTGAAACTGAATTTTCCTTCCAAGTCAGAATTTGAATCCATATTGTCCCCTCTAAACATAAAGTTTATACGCATCTTTGCTTCTAATCATGTTTAGAAATTTTCCAAAAGCATTTAGCATCATGAAACGCAAGTTTTGGCTAAGTTTTGATGCTAAACAAGTCACACATTTCTCATGCTTCAGGTTCACACGAATTTACTCAATTACACTCTCATTTGCATGCTTAAGCATTGCATCATCCTCTCCTACAAATAATATGCATATTCCACCTAATTTCCCAAGCTTTTGATAGCCAATTGACCCTTGTTCAGATCCCACACGAACTCTGAATTTGAATTTCTGATTTCTTGCATTCTCACTCCAAAACACCAAAAGCTCCATTGCGTTAGCTTCATTGAACTTCTCTGAAGCTAACCATACTCTTACCTTCAATAATTGTGACATGTATTTATCTATAGAAGTCCAGTTTTAGAGCCACTTTTTTCTACTTTGTTCAGGCAGATTTCATGTTCAAATCGATCCAAATAAAAGACTAATCTACTCTCCGCATCCTTCTGATTCTCATGCTTTTTATAATTTTCAATTTCATTGAGATTTGAGTGAGATATTCCAGAATTTCGTGCTCACTATTATTTCTTCTTTTTCTCAATTCAAGCCTTGCCCAGTTTATACAAATTTGGCGCGATGGTGCCATTAGAATCGTCTTGAAGAGATGAATCTAATAGTACCGGTTTGGTTTGCTAATTTTACAGTTTGTGGAATTCGATTTGAGGTTGGCTGGAGCTTGAAGATGATGACATGTCCGTATTCAACCAATCACATTTAGCCACGTTATTTTATTGAAGTAGATGCAATGTATTTGTTTTACCATGCGCGTGTCTCAGGAGCCCTTGGATCTAATTACTTTAGTGAGTCAGGCGCCATCTAACGTGCTACATTTTAAGTTGTTTTTATTTAATTAAAAATGATCAAGTGTGATATACAATAAAGTCCATGACATGCACAGCGCACCATATCCACTGGATCTGTTTACTAACGCATTTTGACAATGATCAGATGGCCAATATTTTTTTGGTTTGCTATTTTATTTTCTGATTTTTGGTTTTAATTGTTTTAAACTTTAAAAAACCATAGAAAATTCATTTTTGACTAAATAATTATGAAACAAATTCACAAAATTATTTTCAAATATTCTCTTTCTGATTTTTTTGTCACGATTTTATTTTTAGATTTGATATTTTTTATAATTTTCCCTTATTTTGACTTGTTTCTAATTATTTAAAAATACTTTTTGATATTTTTTAAATTCTAAAAGTTTTTATAAAAATCATTTTCATTATTTTTGACTTTCTGGAATTTTTCTAGAATTTTATTTAGACTTCCATTATTTTTTATCCTTTTTTCATTTATTTGAATGATTTTAATTCATTTAAATTTTTTTTTATTTTTAAAAAATTACCAAAACATTTATAAAAATGTTTTAGATGATTTTTGACTTTTCTATAGTCTCTTTTAATTTTTTTTTTATACTTTGAATATAGTTTGCTATTTTGCCTTTTATTTCTATTAAAAAAACAATTTAAAAATCATTTTTCCTTTTTATTTTGTGCATTAAATGTAATTTATTTTTTAAATATATTCTGGCTATGTGATTGTTGATTATGAACTTCATTAACATCATTGGATCTTGCGTGTTGAGTTTAACTCCACCAAAATGGATGGATGATTTTAATGATAGTTTGATCAAAATCTTTGATTCAAATATTTCCTCTCCCTCTTCATCTTATCCCCTTCTTACTTATGCTACATATTATTGGAGAATAATCTACATATCATTTCTCCGAACATATGGTACATAGATTGCTATTGACCGGCCTCAAAATAGGTTTAACTTCTATATAAGTCCACTTACGATTGTTTAACATAATGCTAAATTTTGTCCCGATTCGAGAAATGATCATTCGTGGCCCAAACCTATGTTTGCAAGCCCAAATATGTTTAATTTAAAACCTTAGATCCAATAACCTTAAGGTTCATTGTTATGAGGCTTTAGTCTTATCAATCCTCTAACGAACCACCCTAAATTTTGGTCTAAGTGAATCATTTAAACATCGTTGATAATTTGTTGTTGCCTTGAGAATTTGAAATGAATGATATACTTGACAAAAAGCAAATGAAACTTGTTGTTGAGAGGCTTTGATTTTATCAATCTTCTAATGAGTTTTCAAATGCAAGATTCAAGATGGCCATTCAACTAACCTCTAATTTACAACCCATTAACAATTTACTTTTATTTTATGTTTTTACTTTACGCCTTTACTTTTGCACACCACTTATTTTAGCATTTACATTTCATGTTATTTTCATCTTTGCTCACTTGAGCATTTATCTTTATGTAATTTTTATTTTTATCATTTGAGCTTTTCATTTTATTTTTAAAGATACCTAATAACCAAGTTGAACAATAAAAATCTTTAATGTTACTTGGACTATTTGGTTACTATGCTTGGCATTATGGAGTTATGGACTTCTTAGACTTAGGAGTAGATACCTTGACCACCCTTGAGACCTTGTGACTTTTATTGTTATTTTTTCTGGAGTTCTTGGGGTTTACCCCATTGGGTTTTTTGTTTTCTTTGTGTACAGGTTATTCTGATTATATGCTTTGTCTATGATTGGGAATTCATCTGTATACAACCGTTACTCTGCCCAACTTTTTTGAAGACTTAATGCATTTGAAGTTTGGTATTCTTAAGAGGTTTATTATCTTTTCTTGTTTGGTTTCAATCCAAAGAATAGGAATTCTACATTGACTCATTGTGTTAAGTGTTGGCTTCTGGTTGGTTAGACGGTTCTTTTCCCTCGCTTTTACCTTATGCTTTAGGATAGCCTCTTCATCTCCTCCCATCTTCTTTAATTTTAAAAAAATCTTCTCCCTCCTTTTCAAAACTATTCTTGTTTTTAAACTTGAACTGTTTTCACAATAAACTTGGACTTAGGTCCATTCATTTTCAAAAACATTTTCTTAATCAAACTTTAACCAACTTAATCATACTTTGACATTTATGTGAGAAGATTAAAAGTCAATCAACCTAATTCAAATCATTTATCCATTTAGGCTTTTTTTACTTAAAATTTTTTTCTCAAAATATTAGACTCTTGTCAATCATTATAGTGATGCGAGCTACTATACTTATATGAAATATAGTGAAGTGAGACATTTTCAACTTGGGTGTTGAGTGAGGCTTTGTTTATTTTAAAATCCAAGACATATCATCCATGTTGAGATGATGCAAATTCTCCTTTATCATAATCGTGGATAGTAAGTATGTTTTTCCGCTCGGATAAGACGATGATGTCTCATCTCTTAAAATTAACCAACACACTTGTGTTTTAAATTTTTTAAAGGTGAACTACGAGTACTCTGATCTGCTATTGCATGAAAGGTGGTACGTATGCACTAAAGGTTTGCAACCGCGACGGGTGCAAAAATTGTAAAAAATATTTCTTTTCTCATCTCCACCATCTATTTTTTGTATACAACACTTATAGCCAAAATACACAAATTTTCAAAGAGGTTCCTGCGGAGTACCGAAGATGTTTAGGGTGCTAGTACCTTACCTTTGCATAAGCAACCCCCGTACCTAGATTCTCTCCCCCTCATTTTGGGTTATTCGCTCTTTTCCCATTCCTTTGGAAACAATAAAGTGTGGTGGCGATTCTTATTTGATTTGTTTGAGTCAAGTAAATCCAATGGCTTAGTCTCAACATTTCTACTGCTACAGAAAAAATGGTGACTCTGCTGGGGATAAATCGACCAATTGTTGGTCCATCCCTAAGTGAATTGAGCATATCTTTGTTTATTTGTGTATATGCTGTTATTGTTTGTATATTATGTGTTGTATATTTGTTTGTATGGATTTTCCTGGTTTTCAGGGTGCTTGGTGATTTCTCATAAGTCCTATACCCGGACTTCGAAAAACTTAAGATAGGACGGGCGAGATAGTCATGTTAACTTTGAGGGAGTAATCCCAAAAAAGGAGGCATGTGATCCCCCACTCAATGGAGGCCCCTTTGACTGTAGTGCCATTTACCGAGTAATTGGGAAGACGTGCTGCTTTCGACCTGGGATCTTGCTGAAACTGAGGACCGTAGAACCGTTAACCCATCTTGGCCTTTTAGGTGTAGTGCAGAAACTATGACGGAGTAATCCAAAAATATTTGTCATGCGATACTACACTCAGATCACTTTTTCCTGAGAATATTACTAATTACCGAGTCAATCGGGACAAAGGTAATATCCGAAGGAAGGATGTAGACTCTGGGAACCTCTTAGAACCTTGTTCTGCAGGTGATAAACTATTAGACCATACCTTGTGGGTAGTACCTTTGATTTCATGCTCGTGACGTCGAACCTATGAACCCTCATGTTTGTGATCTTGTGTGTGATTGTTGCATCATGCATTCATGCACCCATGAGCATCCTTTAAAACTTTTGTTTCAAGGGACCTAAAGTTGACTTTTTTCGTATATCTCAGGTAATTTTGACCATGGATTCTGGAAAAAGAAAGACTCAGAAATACAGTTTCAAGGATCCTAAGATAGATGAATTGATGAGTCTGATTCCTGAGATCGAGAGTTCTACTGATTTTCAGAAGAAATATGGATCCATCGTGTCTCTTATGAAATTTTGGATGAAGGAGGGTATTCACTTGACTTTGGTCCAGTTCTATGATTTGATGTGTCGATGTTTTACTCTCTCTGATTATTAGTTGATGCCTACATTGGAGGAGTATTCTTACATATTGGGTTTACCTGTTACCGATCGTGTTCCTTTCACTGGTTTAGAGGGAGAACCCAAGTCTCGTGAGATTGATGCCATGGTTCATTTGGGGAAGTCTGAGATTGAGGCCAACATGACTACCAATAGAGGAATCAGAAGATTACCCGCTCAGTTTTTATTGGAAAAAGCTTTCTACTTTGCTACGATAAAGAGTACGGTTGATTTTGAGGCCATCTTTGCTCTACTTACCTACAGGTTGTTCTTATTTTAGAACGTCGAAAAATTTGTGGGTATCAATGCCATCAGGATCTTATTGATTGGAAATGTAGTTCCTACCTTATTAGGAGATGCTTATTACTTCATTCATCTTCGGGATTCTTATCATGGAGGGATGGTCATTTGTTGCATGTCTTTGTTGTATCAGTGGTTTATTTCTCACTTGCCTCGGTACGATGCTTTTTGGGATATCAAGAAGGAACCTCGTTGGGCTCCGAAGATTATGGCTCTCACTCATTCCGACATTGTTTTGTATCATCAGGATTACTATTATGTAGAGATTGTTTATAGTTGTGGTAGTTTCCCCAATGTACCTCTTGTTGGTACAAAGGGAGGAATTAACTACAATCACGTTCTTGCACGACGTCAGCTTGGGTATCCGATGAGTGACAAGCCAAACAGTATTCATCTGAGTTGTTTATTTCTTAAAGAGGGAGAGGATCATAAGGAAGCTAAGTAGGATATTGCAAAGGCTTGGCACCATATTCACAGGAAGAGTAGAAAAGACTTGGGACTTAGAGGAGCCATTTCTTTGGAGCCATTTCTTTGGAGCCTTATCTCTGGTGGGTATAAGCAAGGGAATTTCAGTTAAATATACCATATTCCCGTGAAGAACCTATGCCTGATATGTTTGTGAAGACCACTCCTCCCCTTTTATATGATGTGGAAGAGCTTCAAATTTCCTTAATTAGGATGCAGCAGGAGAAGGAGGCCTGGAAGAACAAGTGTCAGACTTTAGAGATGTCATACCAGGAAGACATGAAAGAGAAGGATGACCTAATTGAGATTCTTTAGAGTCATGTTGTAGATATGATTGAGAGGCAAGAGAATTTATTTTCCTCTAGAGCTTGATCAAGACTTAATTACTCACTTCCTGACTCTGGTGATTGGAAAGAGGTTGTCGACAGGTTTGCAGAAGAGAATAAGCAGTTGAAGGCTCAGATTGTAAGACTCGCAAGAAAGCGTCAATGTGTGGAGAGATCTTCATAAGCTTTGCTTTCTTAGGATTTTAGATTCTATCTTCTCTTGTACTTGGGATTGCTGAAACTTGTACTAAAAATCGTAACCCATTTTGAAGTTATTATAATGAAATTTTCAGTATTTAAAAATGTGTTAGTACTTTAATATTTACAAATTGTCTATAAATCTTTGAGTTCCTTGAAATATTAATAATCAAATAAATCATGTGAATTGCATATCATGCATCATCTTGTACATATTTCTTGCATTTATGTTCATACCCAGGTGTCTTCTTGTGTTTTTCTACTTCGTTCAACAAGTTGTCTCACCAGTACAATACTCGGGCTAATTCCAGGAAGAAAATGGAGAATCTTGAATAGGAGAATTGTGAGATGCACGATGAAGTTACGGCTTTGAAGGCTGGTATGGCTAATCTGACTGCTTTGATGGAATCATTGGTGGCTGCTCAGACTCAACCACCACTTGTTCCTTCTTCTGCTCAGCCACAACAAATAACAGTTTCTTTTAAAAGTCAATCAGTTCCCATTTCTGTTACTCCAGTCACTGCTGCACAGAAACGTATGCCTCAGAGTTACCCATGGGGAATGCCTGAAAATTTCATGTTAGAAGGTTACAATCTTGATTTTCAAGTCGCTCCAGTTATTTGAGTTGCTGCTACTCTCGCACCTCCTGTGGTGCATGTTACTCCTGCTGCTAGAAATGAGATCCACTATACTGCACCTCCTTCGATAAATGATATGTTGTTTGTTAATGATGAAGTTTATCGTCATGTTCCTCCATATAGTGAAAGTATTGGTTTCTAAGACCGTTTGGATGATTTTCAAGACCAGTTCAATGAGATGCAGAAGGAAATGAAGGCCCTTCAAGGAAAAGAATTGTTTGGACATAACGTTAGTGAACTTTGCCTAGTTCCCAATGTAAAGATGCCAACAAAGTTTAAAGTGCCTCAATTTGAAAGGTACAAGGGAAACTCTTGTTCTCGTGACCATCTGGTGATGTGTATCAGGATAATGTCCACCCATACTGATGATCAGTGTTTCCTCATTCATTTTTCCAAGATAGTTTAACTGGTGTTGCTCTGAAATGGTATATGAGTCTGACCAAAAGCAATATCCGCACCTTCAATGATCTAGGTGAAGCCTTCATCAAACAATATAAGTACAACATGTTTATGGCGCCTGACTGTGACCAGTTGAGGGAAATGGCTCAGAGAGACAAGGATTCGTTCAAAGAATATGTGAAACATTGGCGCGAGATAGCTGCCTAGGTGGTGCCACCTATGGGAGAACAAGAAATGACCAAGGTTTTCCTGAAAACCCTTGGATCATTTTATTATGAAAGGATGGTCGCCAGTGTGCCGAGTGGTTTCACCGAAATGGTGAGCATGGGTGTTCGTTTAGAAGAAGCTGTTAGAGAAGGGCGCTTGACGAAAGATGAAGGGACAAATAATTCATCATACAGAATCTCTCGAAAGAAAGAAAGTGAAACAAATGTTATTATTGGGGAAAGGAAGATTAGACCACCTTGAAGGAATCAACGGTACCAATAATAGGTTACTTCTGTGACTCTAGTTGTCAATGTAGCCCTAACCAACGTTGCCTATTAGAGACCATCTCCTCAGGGAAATCAAGGGTAAAGTCAGAAGAGAAAAGCTTTTGACTCTATTCTAATGAGCTATGCAGAATTACTCCCAATGTTGATTTAGAAGAAGTTGGTTCAAACTAGGCCTCCTCTTGCTATACCTTCACCTTTACCCTAATATTATAAGGAAGATCAAACCTGCACTTTCCATCAAGGAGCACCAGGGCACACCATTGAGAACTATTATCCTTTGAAATATGAAGTACAAAAGATTGTGAGATCTGGCCTCCTATCCTTTAAAGATGTTGGCCCTAACATGAAAGATAATCCTTTGTCTAAGAATGAAGGAGAAAATGTTGTAAACATGGTTGCTGGTTGTCCTAGGGACTTCGGATTTTTGATATCAACCTGGTTAGAGAGGATCTAGTGAAGATGCATGCTGACTTCTACGAATTCAGTAATTATACGCGCGACCATGTTGGTTGTAGTATTTATAGTAAAAATATGCAGGGATGTGATAAGATAAAAGTTGATCTTTAGGAAATGATAGACGAAGGCCTCATTCATATAATCAGGCCAAGGGAAGAGTACAAAGAAGATGTGAATATGTTCTTTATATGTCATGGAGAATTCCTAATTATTAACGTGAATCATATGAATGATGATTTGGTGCAATTACATGCTACCTTCTATCACATCGACGGTCAAGAAGAACACCATTATGGGTCTTGCCCTATCTGCTGCAGAGATTCTCGTGGTTGTTCCATTGTTAGAAGGGGTGTTCAATTGTTTTCAGACAATGGTACTATCAAAGTTCCAGGTAATAGAGGTGATTACCGTGGGATTAACGTGATTGAAGAATTCTCAGTTGAGACAATGTTAGATGATGAGTATGCTTCTGCAGATGAGTTCTTTTCTTCTGATGAAGATATGTTCTCCAGCAATGATTATGTGATGTCTAAGTATTCTGAATAAGGGGTGAATGTTATTGTGCCTTGTTTTGGTGTTCCTGCCCCTATAGAAATTGAGTACCATAGCAACTAAGTTGTTGTTCCAGTGGTTATTTGCTTGTCGGGTCCTGTTCCTTACGAATCAGACAAGGCCGTGCCGTATAAATACAATGCTACAATCTTGGAGGATAGTGTGGAAGTTCCCATCCAACCTTTGTATGATGTCAAGAATATTGCTGAAGCCAACCGAGTAACCCGTAGTGGTCGTGTTTTCGCACCTTTCATTTGGGGGAATGTTAATGGTGATAAAAAGGTTGTTGAGAGTACTGAACCTAAGAAAGCAGTGGGGGAACCTATCAGTGCTGCTTTGAAAAAATATATGGACGATATATTAAAGATTATCGTGATGAGTGACTACAAGATCGTAGATCAATTATTGCATAATCCATCTAGGATATCTATTTTGGCCTTGCTAATGAACACCACCTATTGAACTCATCGTAGATCTTGGAAAGTGATATGTCTCTGGACCAATTCAATAGTGTTGTAGGGAATATTACATCCTGTAATAACTTGAGTTTTTGTGATAACGAATTTCCCGATAAAGGAAGGAATCACAACCTAGCTCTTCATATCTCTATGAATTATAAGAGTGACCCGTGGTCTAACGTGCTGATTGATAATGGGTCTGCTTTGAATGTTATATCGAGGAGCACACTCATGAAGCTGAAGTACCAGGGAACTCCCATGCTCCCGAGTGGCATAATTGTGAAATCTTTTGATGGATCAAGGAAATCTGTCATCATGGAAGTAGATTTGTCTATTCACATAGGCCCGCACCTATTTCAGATTACTTTCTAGGTTATGGATATTGTTCCCACTTATAGTTGTTTACTGGGACGACCGTGGATCCACGAGGCAGGGGCTGTTACTTCAACTTTGCTCCAGAAGCTAAAGTTCATTCATGAAGGAAAGGTTGTCATCATAAATGGAGAACATGCTTTGTTAATATCTCATTTATCCTCTTTCAGTGTTGTGAAGGCAGATGAATTTGATGTTGGAACTCAGTTCTGAGATTTATCCATTGATAATGTAAGGGAAAATGAAAAATATATAGCTTCGTTTGAGGATGCTCAACAGGTAGTGCGTAATGGCCCTAGTAAGGTGTAGGGGCAGATTGTTGATCCACCTGTGACTAAAATAGAACTTGTTTGGGATTCTCTATGAAGATTAATAAAGGTGAGGTTATAAAGCTGAAGTCTGCTTTGGGAAAAAATCAAGACATCTTTCACAGCAGAGGTTACCTTCATCAAACTGTTCCTAGGATCAATGTTATTCTGGAAGGCGAAGCAGAGCAAGAGATGTCGAACTATGTGACTGTCGTACCCCAAATTTGCCATATCTCTTTTATTTTTGTCTGGCTTTGAACTTTTCATTCCATTTGAATCATTTTTATTATTCAATCATTTGCATATCCCGCATCTCATGGAATCAGGCGCTTTGGTTTAAAGTTTTAGGGTTGCGCCCTCTTTATGTATAATCTTGTTTTGAGGTTTTCTTATCAGGTAAAAAGGAAGCACATATGGTTCTCGATTAGCGGATCATGGAATGAATTGTGTCGTCAGGTTACAAGGTTGGTTCTCGCTCAAATTTATTAGAGCCTGGATTAGGGTTTATTTCCCTGTGTGTGCTGATCAAGATGCTAGGGTTTCGAGTTTTTGGTTTCTGGGAAGATGTCTCTCTCGCCTGCTCCGAAGATGGCTCAGAACTCAGTGCGTTAAGTCAAGAATTTCACCTCCTCGCATATCAAGTTTCTTCTTTAAGTCTATAAGCCATTGAGTCGAGAATTTGGAGGTTGAATTGGCAAATGCGGAGTTCGAGCACTTCAAGAAATGAGGCTGAAAGTTCATGATGATCAAGACATATTTTTGTTGCTTAAGTTACACGTTATTGTAGGTTGAATATAAAAAATTAGGTTTCCGGTCGAGAAGTGCGAGTGTGGTTCCGGCATGATATAAAGATCAAGGTTCAAGTGGTCGGTGTTTTGGGGTTCGAATTAATCAGTGGGATTAAATTCTTAAGCATTTATTTTGATTTAGAGTTTGATTGTATTTTTGAAAGATAAGACGCGTGTTTTGTTTGGAATACAAGTTATAACCATTATTCATGATTTCTTGAGATTTAAGTTACAAAGTTGAGATGCGCATTCGAATTATTCGAGAGAAAATCTTAGAATTCAAACAAATTCACGAGTCATTTGATTTCCACAACAAGATTCATCATTGATAAGTTCGTTCCAATTTGTGCTCATTACATTTTTGAGACAATGTTACAAGGCATATTACAGTGTGAAATATAAATCACATTGGTTTGTTTACAAAAAAAGGAAAGAGAAATAATTTGTGTTTCTTCAAGTCTTCATCTTCAAGTCATTCGTCCTCACCGTGGTATTTTCCTCATTCAATCTCGCTTTGGACCGTCCAATAATCATGCTCATGAAACAAGGAAAAAGAGAAAAAAGTTAGCGATCAAGCATATAAAAAATTTCAAGCAAGAATTAATTAATTGATATCTCATCATGTGGGTTTGTATTTGGAATCAGATTAAAAGGGAGTTTGTTTAATCATGGGCCTTTTTTTTTCTTTCCTCTCCCAATTGCAAATCACAAAAATCTTGTGCCTTTTGGTTCACAAAAAGAAAAAAGAAAAGAAGTTTGCAAATATTCTATTTTTTCTACTGCTGCAAAACAACAACAGCAAGCCAGCAAGCAGGTAGCAAAACAAGCATAGCAGAACAACGCGAATGAACAAATAGCAGGCCTACAACATACAACATAAGAAAATAATAGCAGGCTAGCGAAACAAGCATAGAAGGCTAGCCAAATGCATAAAAGCAAGTTGACAGACAAGGCAAACAACAAGCCAGCAAACATAACAGCAACAAATGGTATCAAAACAGTATCAAACATACAGCAGCATAGCAGGCTAATAACAAGTAATATAAAAGACTAACAAGCAGCTAAATGTCATATGTCATCATGTTCTAAATGTGCAAACCCTTCAGAATTTTCAAAGAAAAAGCACAAAAGCTTTATATCATTGAAAGAGAAAGAGGAAAGAAAAAACTTGCATACTGCATAACCAAAACAATCCAAGAACTACTGTTGTAACATTACACCAAACTAGCAAGTCAAAACCTGTTCAAAACTTGCACCAAATAGGCAAGTTAAAAACCTGCATTCTAAAGCCACAAGACAACATTCCAACATTGTTCAAACATCATCCATGTTCCCCCCACATTTTTCACCTTTGTACCATTATAAGAATAAGCCTCAACATCAAAAAGCAAGGGGGGATTTTTCTGAAACACAAACTGTAAGAGCTGCAAACCAAAAACCAAAACTTCAAACCACAAACTGTAAGAGCTGCAAACCAAAAACCAAAACTTCAAACCACAAACTATCAAAAACAGCATTAATCAAAAAAACCAAAAAAACTGTCAAAACTGCATCAGTCAAAAAAACCAGAAAAAACTGCCTCAGTCAAAACTAGAAAAAACTGCATCAGTCCAAACTTCAGTTTCAAACATCACTCCATAGCCAAACACCATTTTACCTTACTTGCAATTTCACCCCATCAATACCTTAACCCGCTCAAACCCTCATAAACTCTTCTCAACCATACAGTACTGCAAGCCACATTCATGATATCCGCATTACTCAAAACCATTTAAGCCAAATCCCACAAGCACAACAAAGTCAACACAGTAGATGCACAGGGAGATGGAAGAGGGCATCGAAACAAAAGCAAAACAAAGAGGAGCAACTTACATGTGCAGATCGACACTTCTGAGAAGTCTAAGAGTCGATATTTTTTACATACTTTTGTCACTTATACTCACCTTCATATATGCCTGTTTTGTTAAAAACTTTCAAACTGCTTTCCATACTTGGTTTCCGCTCTTGGCTTTGCTTTAATCTTTGTCGAAATTTTGTTGTTGTTGTTGTACATCCGTGAGGGGGAGTGCTACTGAGCGGTTTCGCGATTGAGAGCTGAGAACATCATGTTGTTTCTGTTGTAGCATAAGAAACTGAGTCTTATTGCGAGAATAGTTAAGAAGAGAGTGCGAATCTGAGACGAGAACTGTGAAACTGAGAGAGGAAGATTTTTCGTACCTAGGGCGACTTTCAAAGGGCTTGGAGTATGGGAACTCCGATCTGGACGCGTTGAGAATATTTAGGAAAATTCACCTTCATTTCCGCCGCCAGCCACCATTGAAACATCATGTTTCTTCTCCTGTTGTTTTGTTCCACGGTCTTCTGAGTAAGAGAGGGAGAAAACATGCAGAACAAGAGACCATGGAGAGCATCTTCTGCGCCTCTTTAGCATTAGGGTTTCTTCAGCTTGTGTCTTTTGTGTGGAGAGGGATGGATCGGGTCCGACCCGACCCGGACTTCATTAGGGCCTAAAACATTTTTATTTTCCTAAGTCTGCTTGATTTAATTTGGGCCTGGTGACTTCTTAAAGCCTAATCCTGCTGGTTTACTACTATATTCTGTTTTGAACTTTTTATTTAGTTTTTTTTGGTTTCATCAATTTTGTTTTAGTTTTAGAATCATTAATTAATCATGTAGATTTTTTTTCTTTTGGATAGTTTTTTTTATTAGTTAGTTCAACCTTAGAATTAATTTAGTATCTTTGTGATTTTAGTATTTGTTTAGTTAATCATTTTTAAGTTATTTTATTTAGTCCCATTTCTTTACTAGATAAAAATTATACAAAAATCTTAGCTTTGTATTTCCATGAATTTTGCTTCGTTTGATTGCTTGGTTACTTCTTAATAACAATTTCCCCTAAGGACTCCATCAAACAATTAAACTCTGTTTTGATCGTTTTAGTATTGGAATAGACTTTTAGCTCATTTGTACATAGCAAACAAATAGGTTTTAATTCCCCACTTAACCTTTTCTTCTTTTATAATTAAAGACTTGTCATTCACAAATCAAAAATCCGAAAACATTTAATTATTACTCGAATTTATTCTAAAACTCGCAAAAACACTCAACAAATCAAAACTCCCCTAAGGGCATGTTATCTCTGTTCTACCGCGATACAGGTCGTACATATTGCTAGAATGTGTGCGTTAACATCGTCCACTAAAAAACACAAACAAACCAACCATTTTCTGGAGGAACTACGGTGTTCTGATTCCTTCATTGGATACGTAGGCAAAGGGTCGCGAAACCCTCACGAACACAATAATCAAAAACCATCCATTCCCTTTTAGCAAGCATAGTTGTAGATAAACACACCCTTTAAGACAAACAAACAAAATGGATCCCGTTGGGTACAACGGATATGAGGGGTGCTAATACCTTCCCCTCGCATAACCGACTCCCTTACCCTTTCTCTTGGTCATAAGACCATCTTATCCACCCCTCTGTGGTTTTATCGATATTTCCCCTTTCTTCGGGATAAATAAAGTTCGGTGGCGGCTCTGTGTTTTCTGCTGGTGGCTTCAGCTGGCGACTCTGCTGGGGATCTTTAGCGAGTCTCTCCTAGTTTTGTTTATTTGTCTTTTTGGGTGTTTATTTATTTGTTTTATCTTTCTTTACTGTTTTATTTCTTTATTTATTTTATTCTTTTGTATATATTGCATATATTGTTGCTACTCACATATTATGGATACATTGTGATGTTGGGTTTGGTGATTACTTTTGATGAGTCCTATACCCGGACTTAGGTTACACATAAGATTAGGACGGGCGGTATAGTCATGTTAACTTTGAGGGAGTAATCCCGAAGAAGAAGGCATGAAAATCCCCCACTCAGTGGAGGTCCCCTTGAAAGTAGTGATGTTTACCGAGTAATCAGGAAGACGTCGTTGCTTTCGACCTGGGAACTCGAGAAGCTGAGGGCCATAGAACCATTAACCTATCTTGGCCTTTTAGGTGCAATGCAGAGACTGTAACGGAGTAATCCGGAAGTAGTCGTCATGCGATATTGCACTCGGACGAGCTTTTCCTGCGAATATTACTGATTTCCAAGTAATTGGGATGTCGGTAATATCCAAAGGAAGAGTGTAGACTTCGAGAACTCTTTAGAACCTTGTTCGGCAGGTGATAAACCCCTAGTACATACCTCGTCGGTGGTTACTTTGACTCCATGCCTGTGACGTCGAACTTTTGATCCTGTTACTCTCAGCCTGTGCAACGGACTACGCAATGGTTATCCAGAATATGTGGAGCTGAGACTTCATGCCATAGAATACCATGACATCATATCATCATGTATATATATCTCATATATAGGGAAATCCAAAGACAAGTCTCGTTGATACAACTTTTCAAAAAAAGGAAATTTTAAAAGATAGACGAGTATTTGGCTCTCATTAGAAATGAAGATAAAGCATTCATCCATATTACCATGCATTCATTTTTTTCACAACAAAAACTCATTAGGGTCCCCTTTACCAGAATCCAGTAAACAGCAAAGACGAGTCATCCACATCCTTACCGTACCAGAGGCAACCAGCAAAGACTAATGGATCTTTTTGAAGAAAATCAGAATGCACTCTGTCGGGATATGGACACTATGGGTACTCGTATGGATCAACTCATGGAAACCCTTCATGCCGTGATCAAGGGTCAAGAAGAACTACACCAAAGTGTTGCCAAGCTTACTACTGCTGCTCCTTCCACTTCTACTAATGGGAGAAATGATAATGCTAATGTTGAGACTCCTACTGGTGCTCCTAGGAATGATGTTGATGGGGTTGCCGAAAACCTTGTTGTCGGGGTTGCCGAAACTGCGAAAATGTATCATGCTCTCAAAGAGCGACTAAGAGCCATGGAAGATATCAAGGCTTCCGGATTCAATACTGCTGCAATGTGCCTCGTGCCGGGGGTAGTTATTCCTCCCAAGTTCAAAGTCCCAGAGTTTGACAAATACAAAGGCACTTCTTGCCCAGAGACACATCTTCGTTGCTATTGTCGCAAAATGGTGGCCTATGCTGGCAATGAACCACTACTCATGCATTTCTTTCAAGACAGTTTGACCGGGGCATCGTTAGATTGCTATATGCAATTGGAAAGATCTCATGTCAGTACTTGGGAAGAGATTGTCGATGCTTTTTTGAAACATTACCATTACAATACTGCCATGGCTCCTAGCCGTACTCAGCTCCAGGGGATGGTACAAAAGTCTGAAGAGTCTTTCAAAGAATACGCTCAGAGGTGGCGTGAACTAGCTGCAAGGGTCCAACCTCCTCTCTTGAATAGTGAGTTGATTGATCTATTTATGGGTACTCTATGAGGCCCTTATCTCCAGTATATGCTCAGTAGCACTTCTACTTCTTTCTCGGATATGGTCATCATTGGTGAACATGTTGAGACGTGTATTAAGGCTGGAACGATTCAAGGTGTTCCTAACAATGTCAACAACAATGCAAGCATGAGTAGAAAACCATTTTATGGTTTTGTTAAGAAGAAAGAGAGCGAGACCAGTGCCATCACCGTCAACAAAGGAAGAGCTCCCACATTTCCTCAAGTCCGATTCCCATATTTTCCCACACCTACTGCTGTTCCCAACCAATTTGTTCCTCAAGTATTCGCTGCTATAACTCCAGCACCCTGGATGGCCCTACAACAGCCTTTCTCTCTGCAACCGAATTATGTTCCGCAACAACCGTTTGCACCTCCTACAACTTATCAACAACCGAATCAACATCTCCAAGGCCTGAGAGCTCCTCAAAGACAGAGAGCCCCTGAAAGAAGATTTGATCTCATTCCCATGTCCTATGCTCAGCTTCTCCCACAGTTACTTGCTAGTCAAATGGTTCAATTGCGCGAGCTCGGTCCACCGCCAAATCCTCTCCCTAGGGGATATGATACTAATGCTCATTGCGAATTCCATTTTGGTGGCCCAGGCTATACCATTGAAAATTGTAGAGCATTCAAGTGCAAAGTTCAAGATCTCATTGATGCAAAAGCCATCAACTTCAACCCTGTTGGTCCGAATATTCAAAATAATCCAATGCCCCCTCATCAAGGGAGAACAATCCATGCTATTAAAGAAGTTAATGAACGGGTTTTGGTATTAGAGGTTGATGAAATTAAGATATCTTTGGAAAATGTCAGAGAACATTTGTTGAAGCATGGAGTGCTACAAGAACTTTGTGACTTCTGCTTAACCTGTTCTTCCAAACCAGAAGAGTGTGCTGAGTTGAAGACGACCATCCAACAGTTGATCGATGAAGGTGTCTTACAGATAGAGAAAGTATTCCGAGAAAAAGAGATTGATGTCCTGGAAATCCCCTACTATCCGAGAAGCTTTTCAGCCACCCCTAGTATTCCGTTAACAATTCAGGTTCCTATTAGCCCCACAATGATTCAAGCTCCTATTCCTCCTACAAGTAACGACTCGAAGGCAGTTCCATGGGAGTATAATGTAGTATATATTCATGGAAAGAGGTATGAGTGCCCTCCCGTTGGTGACAAGAATGTTACCAACATTGCGGGAATAAGTAACATGAATCGCAGTGGTCGGATCTTTTCTCCTCCACCACCACCTCCTAAGGAAACTAACAGTGAAGCTCTAGCTAAGGCCAGGGGAAAGCAAGTAATGGATAATCAACCCCAACTTTCTGAAGGACAAGAAGCGGAGCAACTTTTAAGAATTCTCAAGCGGAGTGATTACAAAGTAGTGGACCAGCTCAACCAGACACCATCCAAGATTTCCATCTTGTCTCTCCTTTTGTGTTCATAGGCCCACCACAATGCCTTATTGAAGACCTTATGTTCTGCTCATGTTACCCAAGACATCTCTGTGGCCCAGTTTGAAGGAATAGTCACCAATATTATTGTGGGAAATTGTTTGGGTTTCTGCGATGATGAACTCCCAATTGAAGGCAGAGCCCATAATAAAGCGCTGCATATTTCTATGAAATGTTTGGACACTGTTTTATCTCGAGTTTTGGTGGACACAGGTTCTTCACTCAATGTGATGCCTAAGGTTACCTTGTTTAAGTTGAATATGGACGGAGTAATGATAAGGCCCTCCACTCTAAATGTTCGAGCGTTTGATGGTTCGAGAAGATCGGTGGATGAAGAAGTGGATTTGCCTGTCAAGATTGGTCCCCACACTTTCTATTTGTCATTCTATGTTATGGACATTCGTCCATCCTATACTTGCCTTTTGGGTCGTCCATGGATTCATGTAGCTGGAGCTGTGACATCTACTCTTCATCAACGCCTGAAGTTCATTGCGAATGACCAAGTTGTCATCGTTTGCAGGGAAGAAGACATAGTGATTAATAATCTGACTACCTACCGTTACGTGGAAGTGGAAGGCGAGGTACAAGAGTTGCCCTTTCAAGCTCCGGAGATTGTTACTGTTGACAAAGTCCCCGTCATGGGATGTAAGAAGTCTAAGATACCCCTGGCCTCTTTGAAGGATACCAAAGCCCTCATAGAAGCTAGGCCTCCCCATAACAGTTGGGGAAAATTAATTGAAGTTCCAGAGAAGAAATATCGTTTTGGTCTTGGGTATCATCCATCATCCTCCGTGCAAGCTGGTTGGGCTCCTCTCAAAGGACAGCAGGTTCCCCCAATTTCTGAAGTGTTCGTCAGTGCTGGTGTAAGCAAAGAAGGACAAGTACTCTCCACAGATGCTGAAGGTGACGATGAAGATATTTCAAGATTTATCTATCAAGTTGCGTTGGACCAGGAGCTCAGCAATTGGACTGCCGTGGACATCCCTGAAGTTGTTTTCCTTGATGTGTAATTTTTTGTTTCCATTTTAAGTCATATGTCCTGCCCAAGGCATACTGACAGCTTGTAGAATGGGCCCCTTATGTTTCAACCTTCGTTTAACATTGAATGAAAATCGCACTTTCACATACAATTTTGTTCTCTGTCTTTTCTTTTACTTTTTCAAAATAAAAATGGCAATACTTTTCTTTTCTTATTATAAATTTTCTGTTGCACTTTCTAAAATAAAACATAAAATCATCGATCGTGCAGATCCGTCTCAGACTCCGTTGAAAATGATAATGCTATGTCTCCTTATATCCTTGAGAATTCAGTTGATCATGCTAACGAAGATAGCGAGGAAGATTGTGAAGTCCCTGAAGAACTAGCCAGGCTCTTGAGACAGGAAGAGAAGGTCATCCATCCGTATCAAGAGGAAACAGAAGTCGTCAATCTTGGTACTGAAGAAGTAAAGAGAGAAGCCAAGATAGGGGCAGCCTTGTAAAGTGAAGAAAAGAAGGGGTTGATTGAATTGCTTCAAGAGTATGCTGACATCTTCTCCTGGTCGTATAAAGACATGCCCGACTTAGACACTGATATAGTAATGCATAGATTGCCACTCAAGCCAGAATGTCCTCCTGTAAAGCAAAAACCAAGAAGGACCAGACCCGACATGGCCTTAAAGATCAAAGAAGAGGTTCAGAAACAGCTCGAAGCAGGTTTCCTGTCTGTGATAAATTAACCGCCTTGGATTGCTAACATTGTGCCCATACCTAAGAAGGATGGTCAGGTACGTATGTGTGTTGACTACCGAGACTTGAATAGAGCAAGCCCGAAGGATGATTTCCCGTTGCCTCATATTGATGTATTGCTTGATAACACTGCTCAGTCTTCGTTGTTCTCTTTTATGGATGGTTTCTCTAGATACAATCAGATAAAGATGGCTCCGGAAGACATGGATAAAACAGCTTTCACAACTCCTTGGGGTACCTTTTGCTACAGAGTCATGCCTTTTGGTCTTAAAAACGCTGGTGTGACATATCCGCGAGCTATGGTGACTCTCTTTCACGACATGATCCATAAAGAAGTCGAGGTGTATGTGGACGACATGATTGCGAAGTCACGGACGGAGGAAGAACATTTGGTTCATTTGAAGAAGTTGTTTGATCGTTTGAGAAAGTTCAGGTTAAGGCTTAATCCCAACAAATGCACCTTTGGGGTTCGGTCGGGGAAGTTACTTGGTTTTATCGTGAGTCAACAAGGAATTGAAGTAGATCCAGACAAAGTAAAAGCAATACAAGATATGTCGGCGCCGAAAAATGAGAAGGAAGTACGAGGTTTCCTTGGAAGGTTGAATTACATAGCCAGGTTCATTTCCCATCTTACTGCTACCTGTGAACCCATCTTTAAATTGTTACGCAAGAATCAGGATGTCTGTTGGGATGAGAGTTGTCAAGAAGCTTTCGAGAAGATTAAGCAGTATCTTCAAGAACCACCAATACTCATACCACAAGTTCCCGAGAGACCTCTAGTTATGTATTTGACTGTGCTTGAAGGATCTATGGGTTGTGTGCTCGGACAACATGATGATACTGGACGAAAAGAACACGCCATTTACTATTTGAGCAAGAAGTTTACTGATTGTTAATCGAGGTATTCCTTACTTGATAAGACTTGTTGTGCTCTTACGTGGGCAGCCCGACGCTTGAGGCAGTTTATGTTGACACATTCTACGCTTCTGATATCTAAGATGGACCCAATAAATTACATCTTCGAGAAACCAACACTTACAGGTAGATTGGCTCGGTGGCAAATGCTTTTG
Organism: Vicia faba; assembly: GCA_948472305.1. Lineage (NCBI taxonomy): Eukaryota > Viridiplantae > Streptophyta > Magnoliopsida > Fabales > Fabaceae > Vicia > Vicia faba. The sequence continues at coordinate 98,265,947 of OX451736.1, forward strand.
TCTGAGTATGACATCCAGTACGTCACACAAAAGGCCATCAAAGGAAGCATTCTTGTTGATCATATCGCTCACCAACCATTGGAAGAATATCATCCCATGAAGTCCGACTTTCCAGACGAAAATATTATGAAACTTGATGACAATGAAGGACCTGAACCAGGGGAGCGATGGACTCTCGCGTTCGACAGTGCGTCAAATGCTATGGGTCACGGTATTGGGGCAGTTCTGACCTCTCCACGCGATACCCATATACCTTTCACTGCCAGATTATGTTTTGATTGCACGAATAATGTCGCTGAATACAAAGCTTGTGTGATGGGCCTTGAGGCAACCATTGATATGAAGATCAAGATTCTTGAAGTTTATGGGGACTCTTCCTTAGTGATACATCAAGTACGGGGTGATTGGGATACATGGAACACTAATTTAGTTCCATATAGGGATTACATAGTTGAGTTGTTGCCCGCTTTCGATGAGGTCACCTTTGAGCACATTCCTAGAGAAGCGAATCAACTGGAAGACGCTCTGGCCACTTTAGCAGCGATGTTCAAAGTCAATTACCCGAATCATGCACCCAGTATAAGGATTTGTCGTTACAAGGAACCAGCACATATTTTCCCTGCTCATTGTCTCACAACTGAAGATGTATCAGACGAAAGGTCGTGGTATTTCGACATCAAAAGATATCTTGAGAAGCAAGAGTACCCCGAGGGTGCTATGATTTGTGATAAGCGGACTCTCAGAAGGTTGGCGTCTAAGTTGTTATTGTCAGGAGACGTTATGTACAAGAGAAACTATGATTCAGTTCTGCTCATATGCGTGGATAGTCACGAAGCCGAATCCATTATACGAGAAATACACGAGGGCTCTTTTGGGACTCATGCCAGTGGGCATTCAATGGCCAAGAAAATCCTACGAGCAGGTTATTTCTGGATGACGATGGAAAGTGATTGTTGTGTATATGCCAAAATGTGCCATAAATGTCAGGTTTACGCAGACAGGATACATGTTCCTCCCACCCCCTTTGAATGTGATGACTTCACCATGGCCCTTTTCAATGTGGGGCATCGATATGATTGGACGCATCGAGCCTAGCACTTCGAACAGACATAGGTTTATCCTTGTTGCTATTGACTACTTCACCAAGTGGGTGGAAGCGGCTTCATACAAGAATGTGACCAAGCAAGTTGTCACTCGTTTCATCAAAACAGAGATCATATGCCGGTATGGAACTCCTAACAAGATCATCACTGATAACGGGTCAAATCTCAACAACAAGATGATGAAGGAAATGTGTGAAGAGTTCAAGATCGAGCACCATAATTCATCACCCTATCGGCCAAAGATGAATGGGGCAGTCGAAGCCGCTAACAAGAACATAAAGAAGATCGTCCAGAAAATGGTGAGAACATACAAAGATTGGCATGAGATGTTGCCTTTTTCCCTGCATGGCTATCAAACTTTGGTGCGTACTTCCACTGGGGAAACTCCGTTTTCACTAGTCTATGGTATGGATGCGGTACTCCCGGTCAAAGTGGAGATTCCTTCCTTAAGGGTTCTGATGGATACTAAACTTGATGAAGCAGAATGGATTCAAACGAGACTCGACCAACTCAATCTCATCGAAGAAAAGCGCCTGGCAGCCATTTGCCACAGACAGTTATACCAACAGCGTCTCAAGAGGGCATTTGACAAGAAGATTCGGCCTCGAGAGTTCCATACAAGTGACCTGGTCTTAAGAAAGATTCTCCCAATCCACACTGATCCAAGAGGCAAGTGGACTCCCAACTATGAGGGACCGTACATCGTGAAGAAAGCTTTCTCAGGAGGTGCTCTAATCCTGACAAACATGGATGGGGAAGACGTTCCGCTTCCATTCAATTCAGACTCAGTCAAAAAATACTACGCATGAAAGGACCCGCTAAGTCGAAAACCCGAAAGGGCGGCTTAGGCAAAAATTAGGGCTAAAAAGAAAAAAAGAGAATAACCCGCTAAGTCGAAAACCTGAAAGGGCGGCTTTGGCAAAAATGGGTGTCCCGGTGGATTGAAAACCCGAAAGGGCGATCCAAGCAAAAATTAGGGACAGAAAAGCGAGAGACAGTAGTCTGAAGACTCTTCACGTACACCCTCCTAATGCGGGATGGGTCGATCTAATTATAATCCTTTGGAAGCACGACACTAGGATAACCCAGGATGCGAGAACTATAGCAATATCCGTTTTAATGGAAATTCGAGACTTTCTTATTGTCGTTTTACCCGTTGTATTTCTTTTGTTTTCCGCAATTTCCTCATTTAGGAGTTGTTTCTATGTATAAATGCCCATTCACGGGCCAAAACTCATTAATAAAAGTTGCCCTTCCATTAAAAAAATCTTTGTTGTGTTCTTTTACTTTATTTGTCGTATGCGAATCGTGATTTAAATTCTTTGTTAAGCATTGCATTGAAAACAATAAGTCAATAATAATTACGAGTTAAGATGTGAAACACTACATTACATGGATATGAAGGCATCCCAAGGGAATGTTGTGGCGTTCAAGTGTTTGTTCTTCTGTGCATGTAGCAAGTCATGACGGTCACCTTGACCAAGATTTCATCCTCGTCGCCTCCTTACATTTGGCTGAGCGCCCTATCCTCCCACACAGAGAGACTTGGGGCATTGGTTGAGATCCACGTCTCTTTTTCAGTTATTCACAAAGTCCAACACATGAAGGAAGCCAGATCAAGTCATTTCTCGTCAGCAAGATTTATTCCCCAGTGAACTTGGCAGGGCTAACTCTTTCTCTCAGTTTTCAAGCACCAGTCCATGTTGGTACCTCAAGATGATGGACAACAGATCCCAATGAGTTTTTGACATTTTGCACACAATAATCATCACAACATATTGCATTGCATCCTCAAACGCATAACATATCCATGGATCATCATGTCACACTTCAAATGCATATGAAGCATGAGCCAGATCAATCCCAAATCAATCCCAAGTCAGCAAAACATCCTCACAAAAAATTTCATCCTCATAATTCCCAGTTAACAACTGTTATTACACTACCAACTAAAATAAACCAGGGTTTTAATACGTCATGCTCCCCAACTCTCAATACTCACTTTATCTCTCTTAGGGTCGTAGATCGTCCGTAGACTTTACCCTCTCTTCCTCGTATTTTTAGGATCGTAGATCATCCGAAGATCTTACCTTCGCTTTATCTTCCCAGGGTCGTAGGTCGTCCGTAGACTTTACCCTCTCATCATCTTTTTTCTAAGGTCGTAGATCATCTGTAGATCTTACCATCGAGTTATCTTCTAGGGTCGTAGGTCGTCCATAGACTTACCCTCTCATCATCTTTTTTCTAAGGTCGTAGATCATCCGTAGATCTTACTATCGAGTTATCTTCTAGGGTCGTAGGTTGTCCATAGACTTTACCCTCTCATCATCTTTTTTCTAAGGTCGTAGATCATCCATAGATCTTACCGTCGCTTTATCTTTCTAGGGTCGTAGATCGTCCATAGATCTTACCTTCACTTTATCTTTCCTAAGGTTGTAGATCGTCTGTAGATCTTCCCCTCACTTTACTTCTCTTAAGGTTGTAGACCGTCCGTATGTCTTACCTTCGCGTTTTAGGGTCGTAGATCGTTTGTAGATCTTACCATTGTGTTATGTTTTTTTTAAGGTCGTAGGTCATCCGTAGACTTTACCTTCTCCTCTTTACCTCTTTCAAGGTCGTAGATTGTCAGTAGATCTTACCGTCGCGTCATCCTTCTAAGGTCGTAGATCATCCGTAGATCTTACCTTCGTGTTATGTTTTTAGGGTCGTAGATCGTTCATAGATCTTACCATCGTGTTATGTTTTTAAGGTCGTAGATCGTCGGTAGATCTTGCCATTGCGCCATATTCTTAAGATCTTGAGTCTTCCGCAGACTTTACCTTCGTATTATCCTTAAGTTTCTTACTTTCAGTCATCACAACATCGTCAACCATATCCTTTCAATCACCATACCACTCATTCCCTCAAAAACCTTGTATTGACATCGTTACCCCGGTACAAGCTACCCTTTTTCAACCATGTTTTATCCATCATGACCAGTCCACAAGAAGACCAGTTTGTCTTTCCCCAGCAGACATTCACACCAGTGAATGACACTCGCACCATCTCTCCATGGAAATTTTCGGGTCCTGGTATTTAATCATCTTCCACCTTGATCTCTCGAAAGGCTGACGCCAATCTCGCCTTCAGGTTTAAGACGATTAAATAGGGGCAGTTGTCGTACCCCAAATTTGCCCTATCTCTTTTATTTTTGTCTGGCTTTGAACTTTGCATTCCATTTGCATCATTTTTATTATTCAGTCATTTGCATATCCCGCATCTCAAGGAATCAGTTGCTTTGGTTTAAAGTTTTAGGGTTGCGCCCTCTTTATGTCTAATCTTGTTATGAGGTTTTCTTATCAGGTAAAAAAGAAGCACATCTGGTTCTCGATTAGCGTATCATGGAATGAATTGTGTTGTCAGGTTACAAGGTTGGTTCTCGCTCAAATTTATCAGAGCCTGGATTAGGGTTTATTTCCCTGTGTGTGCTGATCAAGATGCTAGGGTTTCGAGTTTTTGGTTTCTGGGAAGATGTCTCTCTCGCCTGCCCCGAAGATGGCTCAGAACTCAGTGCGTTAAGTCAAGAATTTCACCTCCTCTCATTTCAATTTTCTTCTTTAAGTCTCTAAGCCATTGAGTCGAGAATTTGGAGGTTGAATTGGCAAATGCGGAGTTCGAGCACTTCAAGAAATGAGGCTGAAAGTTCATGATGATCAAGACATATTTTTGTTGCTTAAGTTACACGTTATTATAGGCTGAATATCAAAAATTAGGTTTCCGGTCGAGAAGTCTGAGTGTGGTTCCGGCATGATATAAAGATCAAGGTTCAAGCGGCCGGTGTCTTGGGATTCGAATTAATCAATGGGATTAAATTCTTAAGCATTTATTTTGTTTGAGAGTTTGATTGGATTTTTGAAAGATAAGACGCGTGTTTTGTTTGGAATACAATTTATAACCATTATTCATGATTTCTTGAGATTTAAGTTACAAAGTTGAGATGCACATTCGAATTATTCGAGAGAAAATCTTAGAATTCAAACAAATTCACGAGTCATTTGATTTCCACAACAAGATTCATCATTGATAAGTTCGTTCCAATTTATGCTCATTACATTTTTGAGACAATGTTACAAGGCATATTATAGTTTGAAATACAAATCACATTGGTTTGTTTACAAAAAAAGGAAAGAGAAATAATTTGTGTTTCTTCAAGTCTTCATCTTCAAGTCATTCGTCCTCACCGTGGTATTTCCTCATTCAATCTCGCTTTGGACCGTCCAATAATCGTGCTCATGAAACAAGGAAAAAGAGAAAAGTTAGCGATCAAGCATATAAAAAATTTCAAATAAGAATTAATTAATTGATATCTCATCATGAGGGTTTGTATTTGGAATCAGATTAAAAGGGAGTTTGTTTAATCTTGGGCCATTTTTTTTCTTTCCTCTCCCAATTGCAAATCACAAAAAGCTTGTGCCTTTTGGTTCACAAAAAGAAAAAAGAAAAGAAGTTTGCAAATATTCTATTTTTTCTACTGCTGCAAAACAACAACAGCAAGCCAGCAAGCAGGTAGCAAAACAAGTATAGCAGAACAGCGCGAATGAACAAACAGCAGGCCCACAACATACAGCACAAGTAAATAATAGCAGGCTAGCGAAACAAGCATAGCAGGCTAGCTAAATGCATAAAAGCAAGTTGCCAAACAAGGCAAATAACAAGCCAGCAAACATAACAGCAGCAAATGGTATCAAAATAGTATCAAACATACAGCAGCATAGCAGGCTAATAACAAGTAATATAAAAGGCTAACAAGCAGCCAAATGCCCTATGTCATCATGTTCCAAATGTGCAAACCCTTCAGAATTTTCAAAGAAAAAGCACAAAAGCTTTATATCATTGAAAGAGAAAGAGGAAAGAAAAAACATGCATACTGCATAACCAAAACAGTCCAAGAACTACTGCTGTAACATTGCACCAAACTAGCAAGTCAAAACCTGTTCAAAACTTGCACCAAATAGGCAAGTTAAAAACCTGCATTCTAAAGCCACAAGACAACATTCCAACATTGTTCAAACATCATCCATGTTCCCCCCACATTTTCACTTTTGTACCATTATAAGAAGAAGCCTCAATATCAAACAGCAATAGGGGATTTTTCTGAAACACAAACTGTAAGAGCTGCAAACCAAAAACCAAAACTTCAAACCATAAACTGTAAGAGCTGCAAACCAAAAACCAAAACTTTAAACCATAAACTGTAAGAGTTGCAAACCAAAAACCAAAACTTCAAACCACAAACTGTAAGAGCTGCAAACCAAAAACCAAAACTTCAAACCACAAACTGTCAAAAACAGCATTAATCAAAAAAACCAAAAAAACTGTCAAAGATGCATCAGTCAAAAAAACCAGAAAAAACTGCCTCAGTCAAAACTCGAAAAAACCAGAAAAAACTGCATCAGTCCAAACTTCAGTTTCAAACATCACTCCATAGCCAAACACCATTTTACCTTACTTGCAATTTCACCCCCATCAATACCTTAACCCACTCAAACCCTCATAAACTCTTCTCAACCATACAGTACTGCAAGCCACATTCATGATACACGCATTACTCAAAACCATTTAAGCCAAATCCCACAAGCACATCAAAGTCAACACAGTAGATGCACATGGTGTCGGAAGAGGGAATCGAAACAAAATCAAAACAAAGAGGAGCAACTTACCTGTGCAGATCGACACTTCTGAGAAGTCTAAGATTCGGTATTTTTTACATACTTTAGTCACTTATACTCACCTTCATATATGCTTGTTTTGTTCAAAACTTTCAAACTGCTTTCCATACTTGGTTTCCCATCTTGGCTTTTCTTTAATCTTTGTCGAAATTTTGTTGTTGTTGTACATCCGTGAGGGGGAGTGCTACTGAGCGGTTTCGCGATTGAGAGCTGGGAACATCATGTTGTTTCTGTTGTAGCATAAGAAACTGAGTCTTATTGTGAAAATAGTTAAGAAGAGAGTGTGAATCTGAGACGAGAACTGTGAAACTGAGAGAGGAATATTTTTCGTACCTAGGGCGACTTTCAAAGGGCTTGGAGTCTGGGAGCTCCGATCCGAACGCGTTGAGAAGATTTAGGAAAATTCACCTTCATTTCCTCCGCCAGCCACCATTGAAACATCATGTTGCTTCTCCTGTTGTTTTGTTCCACGGTCTTCTGAGTAAGAGAGGGAGAAAACATGCAGAACAAGAGAGCATGGAGAGCACCTTTTGCACCACTTTAGCGTTAGGGTTTCTTCAGTTTGTGTCTTTTGTGTGGAGAGGGATGGATCGGGTCCGACCCGACCCTGAATTCATTAAGGCCTAAAACATTTTTATTTTACTAAGTCTGCTGATTTAATTTGGGCCTGGTGACTTCTTAAAGCCCAATCCTGCTGGTTTACTACTATATTCTGTTTTGAACTTTTTATTTAGTTTTTTTTAGTTTCATCAATTTTGTTTTAGTTTTATAATCGATTAATTAGTCATGTAGATTTTTTTTCTTTTGGATAGTTTTTTTTGTTAGTTAGTTCAACCTTAGAATTAATTTAGTATCTTTGTGATTTTAATATTTGTTTAGTTAATCATTTTTAAGTTATTTTATTTAGTCCCATTTCTTTACTATATAAAAATTATACAAAAATCTTAGCTTTGTATTTCCATTAATTTTGCTTCGTTTGATTGCTTGGTTACTTCTTAATAACACTTTCCCCTAAGGACTCCATCAAACAATTAAACTCTGTTTTGATCGTTTTAGTTTAGGAATAGACTTTTAGCTCATTTGTACATAGCAAACAAATAGGTTTTAATTCTCCACTTAACCTTTTCTTCTTTTATAATTAAAGACTTATCATTCACAAATCAAAAATCCGAAAACATTTAATTATTACTCGAATTTATTCTAAAACTCGCAAAAACACTCAACAAATCATAACTCCCCCAAGGGAATGTTATCTCCATTCTACCGCGATACCGGCCGTGCCTATTGCTAGAATGCGTGCGTTAACATCGCCCACTAAAAAACACAAACAAACCAACCATTTTTTGGAGGAACTACGGTGTTCTGATTCCTTCATTGGATACGTAGGCAAAGCGTCGCGAAACCCTCACGAACACAATAATCAAAAACCATCCATTCCCTTTTAGCAAGCATAGTTATAGATAAACACACCCTTTAAGACAAACAAACAAAATGGATCCCGTTAGGTACAACGGATGTGAGGGGTGCTAATACCTTCCCCTCGCATAATCGACTCCCTTACCCTTTTCTCTTGGTCGCAAGACCATCTTATCCATTCCCTTGTGGTTTTATCGATATTTCCCCTTCCTTCGGGATAAATAAAGTTCGGTGGCAGCTCTCTGTTTTCTGTCGGTAGCTTCAGTGACGCATGGAGTCAGAGTCCAAAATTTAATCACTATTGATGTTCCCTCTTGAATTCATATTTCAAAGTAATTTGTTTTTTGTTAATCTTTTCAAGAATCTTTCACTCTTCCCAAGGTGAAAATATTGATATTGTATGGGAATATCTGTTTGTTTTTATCTTTAAAATCAATAATAAAAGTTGTCTTTGATTCCTAAATTGTGTCTTTATTCTCTTATTTTTTCTTGGAAAATGGTAATCAGAAAAATCCTTTCAAAAATAAATAATAACTGCAATAAATCTGCATAATCACTTGCTATATGTGTCAGTTTCTAAAATCAATCATATATCATATGTGCAGATTAATTAAAAAAACCGTTTAGTACAATGACCCTGCACCCTCTCCCAACTTTGAATATCCTGCATATATGGATGAAGAAGAGGAATATGATGAAATCCATGAAGAGGTTTCACGGTTGCCTGAGCACAAGAAAAGTGCCATTCAGCCATATGAAGAGCCGTTGGAGACGATTAATTTGGGTTCAAAGGAAGATCCAAAAGAAGTTAAGATCGGAGCATTGCCTCATTCCGATGTAAAGAGCAGATTGATTGAATTGTTGAAAGAGTAAGTGGATATCTTTGCTTGGTCATACCAAGACATGGCTAGTTTAGATACTGATATTGTGGAACATCATTTGGCGCTAAAGCCAAAATGCCCGCCAGTCAAGCAGAAATTGTGAAGAACTCACTCTGATATGGTAGTGAAAACTAAAGAAGAAGTTTTAAAGCAGATTAATGCCGGTTTTCTTGTGACATAAGTGTATCCTTAGTGGACTGCCAATATTGTCCCAGTCCCAAAGAAAGACATAAAATTTCGCATGTGCATTGACTATAGAGATTTAAACAAACTAGTCCAAAAGATGACTTTCCATTTCCACATATTAATATGTTGGTTGACAGTACAACAAAATTCAAAGTATTCTCGTTCATGGACAGATTTTCCGAATATAATCAAATCAAAATGGCTCCTAAGGACATGGAAAAAACAACATTTATCACACCCCGGGGAATATTATGTTATGGAGTAATGCCCTTCGGGTTGAAGAACGCTGGTGCAACGTACCAGAGGGCTATGAAAACCATATTCCATGATCTGATGCACAAGGAAATTGAGGTGTATGTTGATGATATAATTGCTAAATCCAAGACTGAAGAAGGGCATATAGAGGATTTGTTGAAATTATTTCAGCGTTTGAGGAAGTATTGTCTCTGCTTGAATCCAAATAAATGCACCTTTGGTGTTCGATCAGGAAAATTGTTCTCTTTCATTGTCAGCCAGAAAGGGTTTGAAGTTGATACTGATAAAGTTAAGGAAATTCATGAAATTCCTGCACCAAGAACTGAAAATCAAGTTAGAGGCGTCCTCGGGCGATTGAATTACATTTCCAGATTTATTTCCCATATGACTGTTGTTGTACCCCAAAATTTGCCCTCTCATATTTCTCAAAACATGGCAAGAAAAATCTCCAAGTGGCTCAAGATTGCACAAAAGTTGGACAGTCAAGCTATCTCCTAAGGAAGTCAACCTCAAATTAGGGTTTTGTGTTGCATCAAGGCCATTGCATCCAAATGACCTCAAGTTCTACCCATTGTCCTAATATGTTATCAAGGTCATCCATGTCAAATTCCAAGCCTTGCAGAGGAAGTTTGCTCAGTCAATTGCTCAAAAGGGTCCAAAAATCGACTGTGCTAGGGCAAAAGTCAATTGTGCCCTAAACACAGTCAAACTTCAATATTTTTTTCCAAAATTCTCATTTTGAAGTATATTTCATCATTTTATCAAGGGTTGATCATGATTCATCAAGGATTGCTCAAAATTCATCAAGACTCAAAAGTTGCTAAATTAGGGTTTTGTAGGAAACGTCAACTCAACTTTGGCCAAGCATAACTTTCTCATACTTTATTAGAAATGACCCATCCAAAGCTAATTTTGAATAGGATTAAATTTCCTACAATCCATCTTCACACCCCAAGATCAAGAAATGCACTCATAAAAAGTTACAAATTTGGACATTATAGGTCATTTTTGAAAGTCAACAAAAACACCTTTTTTGCCAAAGCTTATAACTTGAGAATGGAATATAAAAATGATATGATACCAAAAGGTTTGGTTAGAGGACATCTCAAGATTTCTAAAAAGTCAAAGAACACTTCCAAAAGTTCAAAATTGAAGAAGTTATGCATTGTTGAAGTTGGGCATTTTTGCAAAATTGCCAAAAGTCAACTATCCCCAAAACTTCAAATTTTGTCAAATGGGCCCATTCTTTTCCACTTGATTTGATCTTCTCACACTACACACGTGTCCTAGCTTCAGCCTTGTGACCATTTGTCAATTTTATTATTTAATTTGATTTTTTAATCAATTATTTCATTTTTAATCAATTCAAATCAAATAAAATCCAAATATTGATTATTTGTCTCTTTTTGGCTATTTCAGGATTGAATCATCATCATCAAGTGAATCAAATTCGTATCATACATTCCATGTGCAAAAAGATTGGATTTTTGGCAAAATTGGAAAGTTATCAATGGAGGATCAAATCAAATCCTATAGCCATAATGTACAAGGATTCAGTCCAAAAAAGTTGACCTAATACATTGCATTATACATATACAAGGCAAAGGACACGAATTCAAGGGCTAGAGGCTGCAGAATCATCAAGAGCAAAACTTGAAAAATTGGCAAAAAGTGTGAAACTGAAATCGTGCATAGAGGCAAATTCAAAGGCAAATCTCAACGCCAATCACTTGTTGGACATCCACTGGAGCGAAGCCAACTCAAAACCAATCTCCATACACGCACAAAAGCCCTGTAAGTGTCTCAAAAATGCTTTTCGTTTGAAATCGTAGATCCTTATTCTTGCGTTTTTCTTGCAAAATCTTTGCATATTCATGATTATCATCCAATTCACAAGCTTTATGCATTAGCCAATTGCATTTATCTGGCCTCTAACCCCATAACCGTATAGCTAGGGTTTTGCATTAGATTTTAGGGTTTTCTTTTTCAGGGGAAATCAAGGTCCAAGAATGGTATAGATTTGACCAGGAAGCCTAGACGAACATAACCATGGTCTTGGAAGGAATTTTCATGGCCTAGAATCAATTTTTGGAATGTCCTGCGAATTTAGCTGCAGATATAAATCCACAGGTAAATAACCATGGTTGAACGAGGAAGATGATGACGCGTCTCCCCCTGGTTGGCTGATTCAAACTTGGCGCGTGTTTTTTTATATTTTCTGGCATTTTATTTGTTTTCCCATATTATATTTATTGTCCAATACACTAACAAATGAAATGCGCTGGTTGAGTGGTAGAGGCGTTGTTCAGTGACCAACGGGACCTGGGTTCGAATCCCAGGTCCCCCATATGCTTTGTATTATTTTTCTCCAGGTGATTCAGTGCAATTCCAAACGCATGGTCCATCATACTCCCTCCCTCCATCACTTGCCAGATGGCCCCAGGCCAGATCTGGTGGTCCAGAATGAAGGCCTATGGTGGGATCAAGTCAAAGGGCGCGTGGAGAATCAGAAAAGTCAGCCAGGACTGCATGTTATTGGGCCATCAAATTGCTATCAAAACCTCCTTTTTCAGGCCCAAACCCTAATTCTTTCTATTTTCTTTTTATTATTTCTTTTAATTAATTTTTTTGTTTGTTTTATTATTTAATAATTAACCAATCAAACTATTTTCTTAATAAAAATCAAAAATCAAAAAAATATATTTTATTTATTAAATTAATTTTCAGCATTTTATTTTTGTTAATAAATATTAATTGAATTAATTTAGCTTTAATTAGGAATAACTTTTAATATATTTTGCAATAATTAAAATTAACTTAGATAATTAGGTTTTATTAACATTGATCAAATTATTTTTATTTCTTTAAATATCAAAAATCAAAAATATCATTTTTATTAATTAATTAATTAATTTATTAATTTAATGACTAACTTAGTTTAATTTCCTTTTAATTCAAAAATAACCACAAAAAAAAATATTTTCTTTAATAATTAAAGGGTCAAAACCCTAGAACTCGCCCGATTTAATTTTCCGCATGCGTACCATTTTATTTCAATATTGTATCTATTTCCCGGAACGTAATAGTTTAATAGCACTTTACTATTTTTATCGCTTTGTTTATTTTCCGCATTTTAATTTCAAGGGTTGCTTTTGGCGATGTAAATACCCGGCGCCTTGTAATAGTTAGTTTAAATTCCACAATTTAATTTCCGCAACTTATAAACTGTTAGATGTTTGATAATAGGGAATGCATGACAAGATCGAATGTTTGAACCTAAAATCAACATAGATAACCATTAACATGTACAAAGACAAATTAACTGAAAACAACACACTAGCACATGCGCACTCTTAGGGTACACCTCACTTGGTTGCCTTCGAACGTGGTCATTGAGTATAGGTCACTTTAGAGGTCGCCCTCTTGTCCAAAGATCATAGTTGCCTCGAAACGGTTGCCTCGAAAAAATGATCTAAGACATTAGGGTTACCGCTAAGACGTCCTAACATTGCTTTAGTGATCGCACGTCCCTTAATCAAATTGACCCTTAAAACTCCAACGACGACGCTACCTACTCATCAATAGTGGGATAGAATTGTCTAAAGGACATTAGCACAGATTGATTCCTTTTTTGAGTAGGTAGATGGTTCTTAAGTACTTGCTCTTTCAAAACGAAACAAATTTTCGCACTTACACTCCTTTCAAACAAAAACTTCTTTCAAATCCACAAACACAAAGAAAAGCAATTTTTGAAAACACTTTGAGCAAGTACCTAAGAGCCCGTGGATAACCACGGATAGAAAGGGTGCTAACACCTTCCCTTTCTATAATCTACCCCCCAGACCCGAGAAACATCTCGAAAAAGGAACTTTTCTGTCATCTCGAAAAAGGAATTTTTTTGTGCTTTTTTCCTTTCCTTGTTGGATAAAATAAAAAGATGGTGGCGACTCTTGCTTACCGCGACATTTTGCGAAAACAAACTCAAAACGCGAACCAGCATTCCAAAAACAGTCAGTTCTCTCCCACTGTATCACAGAACTGGCGACTCTGCTGGGGAATTCTTAATAAGTGGGGTGTACCTTAGGATTAGATCATTGTGTTTTCAATTGCTTGACTTGTATGCTTTATATTTGTGGGCTTGTATCGGAGTTACTATAGATCCTAACCCGGATCTGGGGGATACCCTTTAGGTAAGTAGCAATAAACTGTGAGGGAATTGTACGGTATAGACCGATATGATTGAAGCAGTAGCTACGTTGGTGTGGCACTTTAGTCTGTACCGATATCCCTTGTGTTGGAACGAGGAGAATATGGGTCTTCTAAGGGGTCATTAAGCACCAACTGACCTTAGAACCTTTAAATTGACCAACTTGGCCATAGAACAGTAGCAGTATGCTACACTCATTGAGACTAAACTCTCGCGATGATTCCAGCCGCAAGAAAAGGTTGCTAAACTAGAATTATGACCGATTGAGGGTAGTCAGTGATATTGAGATCCTCTAGAACCCGGTTACTATTTTTAGGACAGGTTTAAACCAACTAAACTGAAAGAGGGTAGTACCTAAGCTCCTTGTCAGCCTGAAATCTAAGGGCTCTCTGTGTGACTTATGTGCCTTTACCATGTTTGCTATTTGTGGATACTTGTGGTGTGCTTTCTATCATGACATCATGACATCATGACATCATAACATTGCATACATCTTGTATTGGACTAACCTATTTCAAAGACAGGAGGGATCCATCTTTGTTCTGTTTTGTAGGTCATGATGTCCATGTGTAGGAATACCATCCGGATCAACTTTGTCCAGGTTCCCACCTTGCTTAAAGAGTTGATTGCAAAGATGCCTGATAATACCTCCTTCATCAGAAGACATGGGTATCTTCTCAGTTTGGTCACCTTCAAATTGGACGAGCAGATGATGAGTGTTTTGGTCCAATTCTATGATCCGCTGTACAATTGCTTTACTTTCCAGGACTACCAATTGGTTCCCACCTTAGAAGAGTTCTATGATCTGCTCGGTATCTCTATTCTGGAGCAGACCCCATTTACTGGTTGGGAGAAGATTCTTAGATCGGAAGAGATTGCTTCATCCCTTCATATGACAAAGGATGAGGTAATGGCTAATTGGGAGACTAGAAGTGGAGCAAAGGGCTTTCTGACTAAGTTCTTGGTTGGTAAGGCTAATTATTTATGGGATAGTCTAGACTTCAAGGCATTCGAAGATATTCTGGCTCTTCTGATATATGGCTCGGTATTGTTTCCGAATCCAGACTCCTTTGTTGATGTGAATGCGGTGAAAATCTTCATCTCTCGTAATCATGTACCCACTCTCTTGGGTGACATTCTTCATCAGCTTTATGCTTGTACTGCCCGAAAGCGGGGAACCTTGATGTGCTGTGCTCCGTTATTGGCGAGGTGGTTTATTTCGCACCTCCCCAAATCAGTGTTGAAGAACAAAGAAGGCATGGGCTGGGCCTATAGGGTGATGTCTCTCTCTCATAATGACATTATCTGGACTATCAAGGGTATGGACGAGGTGGCTATTATTAATCGTTGTGGGGAGTACCCCAATGTTCCATTGATAGGAACCCATGGAGGAATTTCTTACAATCCATGCTTGGCCTTACGTCAGTTTGGGCGAGCCAGAAGAGAAGGACCTCATGAGCTGCTAATGCCTAGTATCATCTTTGATTTTCAAGGGGATAGCGACGAGAAACGCCGCAGATTCATAAGGGCTTGGGATAAAGTTCACATATCTGATCCACACGAGCTGGGTCCAAAGACTTCTCTTCCAATGGAGCCATATCTCAGATGGGTTCGTATCCGTGCCCAAAAGCTGGGTATGCCATATGAAGTCGTCCTGCCTATCATTGTGGAAGTTGCTAATGAAGAAGGGGTTCTTCCGACCATCCTCCATCCTCATATGCCCACTGATATTGGGGCACTGAAAAGGTCTTGGATGCAGCTGAGAGAAGAGCGGGATGCTTACCGGGAAAGGTTTAACGAGCAAGAGCAGGAGATTCAGAAGTTGACTAGGCAGCTAGAGAACGAGCGAATTCTCAATGACTATGTCCGCACCGACAAGAAGAGACCATGGGAGCACTGATTGTCCTTTGATTATTCCCTTTCCAGTTTTTATTTACTTTTCAGTATTTCCCTTCTTGTAACGCCCTAAGGGCAATTTGTTGAACAATTTGAATTTCAAAGTTTATCTAATAAAAGTGTGTTTCATTTCTTGTTTACAAATTTGAATCTCTCGATTGTCTTTGAAATCATATCATACGCATTTCATCCCATGCACTTCATAACAGGTACCCATTACAAGTCTCTTATCTTCTTCGTTGTTTATTTCAGCACTCATCATGTCTGCTGAACCATCAACTGTGCAAGCAATCAAGGCCCTACAGGCCCAGAATGCCAAATTCCAAGAGTTGTTCATGAATCTAGCTAAGGGTCAGCAAGATCTGAAGACCCTGATTCTGAAAGAGAAGAAGAAGAAGAAGAAGAAGAAGAAGAAGAAGAGGACAGTCCTGTTTAACACAGGTCACAGGTTTGGAAACAGGCTACGGGATGAAGTTGATTTGACCACCTCATCTGGAGGGAAAGATAGTCAGGAAGAAAGGAGGGCTCCTAGCCCTGTGGTCTCAGACAACGAGACGGACTTCGACGAAGACCAGTATCCTCCGGCTGAGGATAGATACAAACAACTAGAAGACCGGTTGAGTGCGATTGAAGTTCAGAAAGTGCCTGGTCTGGACTTTGGTGATCTGGGCCTATCATTTGGGGTGGTGATTCCCCATAAATTCAAAGCACCAGCCTTTGCTAAGTATGACAGAGTTTCTTGTCCGAAGCTGCACCTCCAGTCATATGTAAGGAAGATTCAGCCATACACCGCTGATAAGAACCTATTGATCCACTTCTTTCAAGACAATCTCTCATGGACTCAGCTTGAATGGTTTTACCAGTTGGACAGAGCCAGTATCCGCAGTTGGGAAGATTTGGCTACTGCTTTCTACAGGCAGTACCAATACAATTCCGACCTTGCTCCCACGCGTACCTAACTCCAGGGTATGTCAATGGGAACAGGTGAAGGTTTCAAAGATTATGCTCAGAAGTGGAGGGACCTCGCCGGAAGAGTGCAACCACCCTTGGCTAATCGGGAGCTTGTGGATATGTTTCTGGGGACCTTGTTTGGTCCATTTTTCAACCATCTGATCAGAAGTTCTTCATCTGGGTTTACAGAGCTTATTATGACTGGGGAAAGGATTGAGGCTGGTATTAAGGCTGGTAAGATACAGAAGGGTGCCTCATCGAGCACCGAGAAAAAGCCTTTTAAGAAAGAGTCCAGTGTTGTTTACAGTTCGAAAAGCCAGAATAGACCTGAACGCCGCCAAGCTGTTAATGCGGTTGTTATTTTAAGACATGCTGGTGCTGTTCAGCACAACAATCAACAAAAGGACGAGAGACCTCGAAGGCAATTCACCCGTCTCAGCATGACTTTGTCTCAGATTCTGCCGCAGTTATTGAAAACTAATCTAGTGTTGCCAAGGGAGGCCCCGAAGAATCCTAACACTATATCACCCAAGTACAACCCTAATGCCCGCTGTGCTTTTCACTCTGACAGCCCGGGGCATAATACAGATGATTGTTGGGCTTTGAAGAATAAAATACAGGACTTAATTGATGCTAAGGAGATTGAGTTCGAGGCGTCCGAAAGACCTAATGTTGTGACTGCTCCTATGCCCAAGCATGGAGTGAATGCTATAGATGAAGACTCGTTTGTGGTTTCTGTGAATGATATTGCTACCCCTTTAATGACTGTGAAGAAGAACCTTTTGCTAGCCGGTTTATTTCCGGGTTGTGACGAAGGTTGTCGTATGTGTTCTGCCCTACTAATCGGTTGCCCACTTTTGGAATCAGGTGTCCAACGCCTGATGGATAGTAAAGAAATTCTGTTTGAAAAGACTCTTGTTCCTTTGGTTCCTACTGAAGAAGTTTCCATTATCACCATTTTCGACAATTCTTCCAAGGCTCCCTCGAGGAAGCCTGTTAGAATTACATCTGTTCCAAGAATCGCACCATTGATCATCACTGTTCCGGGGCCTATCCCCTACACCTCTGATAAAGTTGTCCCTTGGCATTATGGGGCTGATGTTTATTTTCATGGAGTTAAACAAGAGTTGGATGCTGATGCTGACGTCAGCAATATTGTTGGACCTGATAAAGTCACTCGCAGCGGAAGACTTTTCTCACCTGATATCTCTCCACCAACTGCCCGAAAGCCTGTTTGAAATTCTGGCTGCAGATACTCAATGTCACGTTCAATGTTATGACACCGTATCTGACTTTCTATAAGACAGTAAATACAAAAATAGTAAAGAACACAGTCAATTGTTTACCCAGTTCAGTGTGCAACAACACCTACTCTAGGGGCTACCAAGCCAGGGAGGAAATCCACTATAAGAGATATTAATTCAAGAATAAACCAACCAGTTTATCTCTTTCACTTAAGACCTACCCAATGCAACTTCAATCTAAGTACAACTTAAACCTGAGTTCCTACTCACTCCCCCTCAATCACAGCAGTGATACTTAAAACAATTGACTAATGAATTAATGAAGACACTCTTCAAAACATACACTTGATTATGCTTCACAACTTTTTAATCAAGCAACACAAACACTCTTTCTTCACAGCTTTGAGTGATACATAAACCTAACTTGACTTTGCTTCAAAGCTTTAGTCAAGAGACACAAAACACTCTTGCTTCAAAGCTTTGAGTGGTACAAAAACTCTTACAAACAAAACCTATTCCAAGTCACTTATCACAATGATAATTGCTTGGATTACAGCAGTTAAAACTATACAGTTTCTAATTGATCTTCAGTCCAAGAGTTGTTTTCCAAACAGCAGACCTGTTGAATATATAGCAGCTGTTTCTTAAGTTAGGGTTTCCACAAAAAGCTAGGGTTAATTAGGTTTAACCATAAGACTTGGTCACAAGACTTTATCAACCAGTTTCGGGTTGAGCTAGGTTAACCTAAAGACAACGGGAGATTCTGTTCTGGAAGGAATGAGCCAACTTCCTGAAAAATCTCAGAATTAACCAAACTGCACTACTGTTAGATCAGTACAGGATGTCTTAACATTTGTTATGACATCAGAATTCCTGTTTACTGAGAAGACAATAAATGTGATCTTTTTTGCAAAATGCTCAGATACACATTCATAAACAGCAGTACCTGTATGCCACTATTTTTCTGCAAAGGTACCTAATAAACCAGTACCTAATAAATCAGAATGTTATGACATTAGTCATGACATTCACACACCTGGTTTTACCAAAAATGCATGCCAATAACTAAACACCTACAAACTCCCCCTTTGGCATATTTTTGGCTAAATCCCCTAAGCAATCAGAGATAGCAGCAGAATAAATGTGACTGCAGAAAAATATAGTGTTTATCAAGTAATTAACCACAGAATATCTCCCCCTCTTTAGCCACAAATGGGCCAAAGATACATGTACTTAAATGTTTATACAGTCATCCAGAAAAAGTAATAAAAACAACAACTAAAGTATGAACACACTTGCAAACTCCACCAGGAACCAGCATCAACTCCACCAACCTTTAAGCACTGTCCCCTTCAGAGGAGCTACTTTCTTCAGTATTGAGTTGATCTTCAGCAGCACCCTCTTCCCTTCTGTTTCTTTCAGCCTCCTCCTGTTCTAACCTGGAAATTAGGTTTTCTAGAGTCTTTTTCCTAGTCTCCAGCTCTTTGCAGGTCTCTTTCAATATAGTTATAACATCAGATGTTTTGGACTGAGTTTTTACAGATGATGTCTCAGCTGATGTTATGACAATATCAGGAACATGAGATCCCTGAAAAAGCTTGTAGTGTAACCCAAGAGCAGGAGCTCTTTTGCAAGCAGTATCTCTTGCCACCAGGATATCAGGGTACTGTGCAAGGATAATTCCACAAAGGAGGGAGGGAAAGGCAATAGGGCCTTTGACAGCAAAGCTACCAGCATGTTTTAAAGTTTGTTCAAAAATATACCTGCCATAGTCAAATTCAGTCTTGGTTCCCACAGCATAAATGAATCTCCCCAATCCTGTGGAGATAGTTGATTTGTGGTTGGTAGGGACCCAGTTGGCTGCACTAATCTTGTACAATATGGCAAATTTCATGCTTAGTTTGCTGGCATTCAGCTTGCCTTTCAAGGGCTAGCACTTGACTTGTCTTGCTGTGATGGTTTGGCATACTTCATTGTCAGTGACTTCCAGTTCAGGGCAAGCCTCATTTGATCTTCCAAGAAATTTGTTAATTTCTGATGGAGAGAAATTAACCCTTCTTCCTCTAACATAGACACATTCAAAGTCAGCTGACCTTCCATCAGCACATTCATCAGACAAGTTAACTATGAATTCCTTGACCAGATTTTCATAGCACTTGGTAAATTTTACCACAGTCTTCATCAGTCCAGCAGCTTTGATCAGGTCCATGATTTCCTTGCAATCCATGGCACCATTGTTTAGTTCTCTTTCTAAAGCTATTCTCTTTAAGCAAACATACTTCCATCTGTTGGCATTGTCAGGGTGGTGAAAAGAGATGTTGTCTGTTGGGACTTCAGGAACTCTAGCCATTTTGCTGGAAGGGAGTTTCCTTCTGATAGGAATTTCTTCAGCATCAATCTCAAACTCTGATTCCTCATCAGAATCAGAAGACTCAGGTTCTTTTCTCTTCTTTGTAATTGGTTGTCTGGCAGGTTTTGAGAGATTCCCAATATGCACTTGGGCTTTCACCTTCCCTTTGGACAGACCAGTCTTCACAGATTCTACACCAGTCTTGCCTTCAGAATTAGTTTTCTTATCAGCAGGTTTCTCTTTGGTCATACATTTTGCAGCATTCTGATTACCCTTTCTTTTCATCATTCTCCTAGCTATGCTAGGGTTTACATTGGCAATTAGTTCATTGTCTGAGTATTCCTCATCCACATCAATAACAGGTGGATCATCAGTCTTCTCTGAAGGGTTCTGAATATCATCAAGGTTTTCAGATGATTTCTGAATGTTGTCATTTGGTGTCACAACATTCTCAGAGACATCTGGATTTGCTTCAACATTTGGGCTTGTTGATTCTTGATTTAATGGAACAGAAATCCCCGATACATAGTGGTTCTCACTCAGTATTCTTGTAACAAGCCTAGCAATTGCTTGATGTACTTGAGCTGATCCTTCCCTATTTGGTACAGAAGATGAAGGATGAGAAGGATTACCTGAAGCAATAGCTTGAGACCTTCCTGCATGCCTTGTTCTCAGCTTTTTGACCTTGGAGGGGTTAGTTGCCATTTCTCTAAGAGGGGTAATTTCCAGGACTTCAGAATCTATGCATGTGGTGATTGCTCGAGAATCTTGATCAGATGATGAAGGTGAAACGGTTGTCTTGGATGAGGATGAAGTTTGAGACATTTTGATTGACTTGGAAAACCAGTAGCAACTAGGGAGAAAACTTTGAATGAGAGAAAAAGAGATGTTGCAAAGTCGAGAGTGGAAGGAGGCAAATGTGTGTCTATTCAACTTCTTAGAAATTTTGAAAGAGTTTGGGAAATATATGATTAACCCACTTAAAATAGACTTAACAAAAATAACTCCTTCAACCCTTGTTTTGAGCAAAATTAATTGCTATAATTTCTCATGTTGGAAAATACCCATCTTGCCCCTCAAGTTTTCAAGTTGATTTGCATCAAGACCCTTGGTAAACATGTCAGCCAGCTGTAGCTTAATGATACCATGTTCCAGTTTAATTGTCTTCTCCTCTACAAGGTCTCTGATAGAGTAATTTTTAAGGTCAATGTGCTTGGTCCTGCTATGTTTAATAGGGTTATTGGAAATATTGATTGTATTCAGATTGTCACAATACAATGTCACAACATCTTGTGAGACATTATACTCAGTGAGCATCTGTTTTGTCCAGATAATTTGAGAACAGCTACTACCAGCTGCAACTATTTCAGCACAAAGTTGAAAAGGAATTCTTTTGACATGAATCATAGCTCTGGCAGATTCCTGTATGATCCTATTTTTCCTTCTGTCAACTTCATTTTGTTGAGGAGTTATGGGAGAAGAGAATTCATGACTAATTCCTTCTAAGAAACAGAACTTATTAAACTTGATGTTTCCAAATTCCTTGTCATGATCACTTCTGATTCTGACAATACACCCTTCTTTTTGAGTTCTTGTGCATAGTTCTTTAACAACTTCAAAGTTATTCACCATATCATAGACATATCTCTTTTCACCAAGCCTTTCCACTTGATGTTCACCATAAACCCTCCCTTTATCAATTTGCAGTCTTGGAATCCTTCTGACTGCTTCCATAGAGATAGTCCTTTTCATTCTTATTAGATGAAGATGGCCAAGTTTTTGGTGCCACAGTTTCACCTCTTTTTCTTCTTTGGCAATAGAACACATAGTGGAGTTATTAGTGTTCTCAGGCTGCCACAAGTAACAGTTGTCTTTAGATCTGATTCCTTTCATTACAACTTCTTGTTTTTCATTAATTACAAGACATTCAGATTTTGAGAAGATGACCTTGAATCCTAGATCACATAATTGACTGATACTAATGAGATTAGTATTCAGGCCTTTTACCAATAGTACTTCATTCAGATTTGGAACTCCAGGGTAGTCCAAATTACCAACTCCTTTGATTTCACCTCTAGCACCATCTCCAAAGGTCACACAACTAGTGGTGTGAGGTTTAACATTATTGAGAAGGTTCTTGATTCCAGTCATGTGCTTAGAACACCCACTGTCAAAGTACCAGTCTTCCTTTGCAGAGACCCTCAGGGAAGTGTGGGATATCAGGGCAGTAGCCTTTTTCTTCCATTGAGGAGTATGTGGTAACCTTTTAGACTTAGGTTTAACACCTGGGCTCTGATTAGGGTATCCATACAATTTGAAGCAGAAAGGCTTAATGTGACCATACCTCCCACAATGATGACATCTCCATCTTTGGTACTTTTTCTTCATATATCTCTGTTCCTGAAGTTGAGAGTTGTGTTGAGACATCTGCTTTGACATTTGTTTAACAAGCCTGATCTTCTTGTCTGCACCAGATTTCTTTGCTTCCACAAATCCTAGTCCAGATTTGTTTCCCACATTTTGTCCAACCTGAAGGATTTCTTCCAATTTGTCTGTTCCATTTGTCAGCATCTTGACAGATTTGGTCATCTGGTTCAGTTGTGAGTTCAGCAATTGAACTTCCCCTTCTAGATGACTTATAGTTTCAAGGTCTGCCCTTTTTTCAGCCTCTAGCTTTATGATGAGTTTTGTTTGTTTCTCATTCTGCACAGAGACTTTAGCACTTCTGATACACAATTTCTTGTAAGTATCAGCCAGTTCTTCAAATGTCACTTCCTCATCACTAGTGTCACTTTCAGAGGTACAAACACCAGTTAGAGCAGTAACTAGTTTGGCAGATTCTTCTTCAGAATTACTTTCTGAATCACAGTCAGACCAAGTAACATTCATTCCTTTCTTTTGTTTCTTAAGAAAGGTAGGACATTCAGCTCGAATATGCCCATATCCTTCACAACCAAGGCATTGAATTCCTCTGCCTTGATTTCCCTTCTCTTCTGACCTTGGTCTTCTGCTGGAACTGTCAATGTTAGAGGGAATGTTATGAACATTAGACCTTGACTTTGGATCTATTCTTTTGATGAGTTTGTTGAATTGTCTTCCAAGCATGGCTATAGCTTCTGAAATATTTTCTTCTTCATCCTCCTTGTTTTCATCTTCAGTGTTGGATACAAGTGCTATGCTCTTGTTCTTCTTGTCAACATTTTCAGTGATCCCCATCTCAAAAGTCTGAAGAGACCCAATGAGTTCATCCACTTTCAACTTACTGATGTCCTGGGCTTCCTCTATGGCAGTTACCTTCATTGCAAATCTTTTAGGCAAGGATCTGAGAATCTTTCTCACCAATTTTTCTTCTGACATCTTTTCTCCCAATGCTCCTGAGGTGTTGGCAATTTCCAAGATGTTCATGTGAAACTCATGAATGGTTTCATCTTCCATCATTTTTAGATTCTCAAACTTGGTAGTCAACATCTGAAGCCTTGACATTTTTACTTTGGAAGTGCCCTCATGGGTAGTTTTGAGAGTGTCCCAAACTTCCTTGGCCAGTTCATATTGATGTACTAGTCTGAATATGTTTCTATCAATTCCATTGAACAAGGCATTTAAAGCTTTGGAATTACCCAGGGCTAACTCATCTTCTTCTTTGCTCCATTCTTCCTCAGGCTTCAAACTGATTGTCCCATCTTTCTCAGTTATGGTGGGATGGTTCCATCCTTTGTCAGCAGCTCTCCAGGCCTTTTTGTCCAGTGATTTTAAGAAGGCAATCATACGAGGTTTCCAGTAGTCATAATTTGATCCATCCAGAATGGGTGGTCTGTTTCCAAAAACTCCTTCTTTGTCCATAGTGCCAGAAAGTGATATCCCTAGATCTCACCCAGTAATACAGGCAGGGTGCCTGCTCTGATGCCAAATGAAATTCTGGCTGCAGATACTCAATGTCACGTTCAATGTTATGACACCGTATCTGACTTTCTATAAGACAGTAAATACAAAAACAGTAAAGCACACAGTCAATTGTTTACCCAGTTTAGTGTGCAACAACACCTACTCTGAGGGCTACCAAGCCAGGGAGGAAATCCACTATAAGAGATATTAATTCAGGAATAAACCAACCAGTTTATCTCCTTCACTTAAGACCTACCCAATGCAACTTCAATCTAAGTACAACTTAAACCTGAGTTCCTACTCACTCCCCCTCAATCACAGCAGTGATACTTAAAACAATTGACTAATGAATTAATGAAGACACTCTTCAAAACATACACTTGATTATGCTTCACAGCTTTTTAATCAAGCAACACAAACACTCTTGCTTCACAGCTTTGAGTGATACATAAACCTAACTTGACTTTGCTTCAAAGCTTTAGTCAAGAGACACAAAACACTCTTGCTTCAAAGCTTTGAGTGGTACAAAAACTCTTACAAACAAAACCTATTCCAAGTCACTTATCACAATGATAATTGCTTGGATTACAGCAGTTAAAACTATATAGTTTCTAATTGATCTTCAGTCCAAGAGTTGTTTTCCAAACAGCAGACATGTTGAATATATAGCAGTTGTTTCTTCAGTTAGGGTTTCCACAAAAAGCTAGGGTTAATTAGGTTTAACTATAAGACTTGGTCACAAGACTTTATCAACCAGTTTAGGGTTGAGCTAGGTTAACCCAAAGACAACGGGAGATTCTGTTCTGGAAGGAATGAGCCAACTTCCTGAAAAATCTCAGAATTAACCAAACTGCACTACTGTTAGATCAGTACAGGATGTCTTAACATTTGTTATGACATTAGAATTCTTGTTTACTGAGAAGACAATAAATGTGATCTTTTTTGCAAAATGCTCAGATACACATTCATAAACAACAGTACCTGTATGACACTATTTTTCTGCAAAGGTACCTGTTGTACCCCAAAATTTGCCCTCCCATATTCCTCAAAATTTGCCAAGTCAAAGGTTCAAAATCTCCCCAAGGGTTGCACAGTTCAAGGGCCTCCTAACAGTCAAAAACTAGGGTTTTGGTTCTGACAAAGAAATTGAAGTTTCCAAAGGTCCAATCAAGTCCTACATGCCTACAAACATGGTCAAGCATCCATATGCCAAGTTTCAAGACTCACAGCACAAAATTGCACAGTCAAAAACCCTAATTGCTCAACAGTCAACTGCAGGGGCAAAATGGTCATTTGACAGTCAAAAGTTCAAATTTTTGGTCAACATCTCATTTTGAAGCCACAAACATCATTTGATCAATTCTTGATCATGATTTTCAAGGCATGGCTCAAAAAGTCTCAAGATGCAAAAGTTCCCATATTTGGACAGTTGAAAAAGTCAACTGTAACTTGACCAAGGCATAACTTCCACATGGTTTATCAGAAAAATTCCATCCAAAGCTCATTTTGAAGAGAAATACATTTCCTACAACTCCTCTACACACTTCAAGTCCAAGAAATGCTCTCACAAAAAGTTATCAATTTCAACATTATAGGTCATTTTCAAAAGTCAACAAAAAGGGACTTTAAGTCAAAGACCATAACTTGAGATTGGTAAATCAAAATGACATGGGACCAAATGCATTGGTTATAGGACTTCAAGACCTTTCCAAAATGTCCAAGAACATGATCAAAGCTTAAAAATTGAGCAAGATATGCCTTGTGGAAGTTGGGAAATTTTTGGGAATTTTGAAAAGTCAACTTTACTTCAAATGCCTCAAATTTGCTAATGGGCCACATTTTCTTCCAAGATTCATCATCCAAAGGCTATGCACGACCATTTGGCCCAAAGGGGATTTATTTCATCATTTTTTATTATTTATTTGAATTTTTAATCACCATTAATTCATTTAATAAAATAAAATATGAAAAAAATACTAAACAAATGTATTTGAATCTTTTATGCAGCACATGCCCTCATTGATTACTCAAGATTCGTGCACACCCAAAGAAGGAAAGGTTTGGCCATGATTAGTACCAAAAACACATGGAAAAGATTGAAAAAATATGCCATTAAAATCAAATATTTGATTCATGATTACAAGGGTTTTTGGACTCAAGTTTCAACCCTAATCCATTGGCATACATATACTGATCATAACCCTAAAGCTCACAACCTTTGAAGTTGCGCCCAGATCAAAAACACACTTGGCAATTTTTGTGAAAAAAGTCAAAACTGAAAACGGCATTAGAGGACGATTCAAAGCTTCTAATCAATTCCAATAGCTTGCCAAGGCTTCACTGAACCTAACTGCATTCTTTTCCAGTCCTCACGCATCAAGAATTGGTATATAGAAGTCCAAATTTCTCAAACTTTTCTCATATTCATGCTTTGAATTATATGCCACATTCATACATTTTAATGATCGTTTTATACTAATCCAATCATTCTGAAACTAATGGTGTATTTCAATTGAGTTTTCGTGCCCTATATGCAAAGTTACCATTGGAGGTCACTAGGGTTTCAAGGCTGTAGAATTAGGGTTTCTCTTGTCCAGAAAAATTAGACCACAAGACCAGGACTATTGGACTCAGAAGCTTCACGCGAATTGAACACACATGTCGCGCTCAATTTATGAGCAACCATGGCGTAATCGCTATTTTCTCATACTGTAGTTAGTGGGGGTTCAAAACCCCCGCTATTTGATATGTTTTTTCAGGCAAAAGCAAGGGCGTGGTGGAGAAGACGCTGAGGTGTCTCAATCATACAGGTCCATTCATATTTTCGCGCATTTTTTCATGTTTACCAAATAATGCTTTTTCTCTCTCATATGAATCAGATTCCATTAATATATCAAAGAACGCGCTTGGCACAGTTGGTTGATGCGTTGTCCCTTAAGCACTGGGACCTGGGTTCGATTCCCAGGTCCCCCATATTTTTCAATGAATTTTGTTCTAACCGGATCTCATGCAGTGTGTGCCCAAGGGTTCACCATATATCCAATACCAAAGCTTGCCAAGTGTCCTGGAAGGTGCATCTGAAGGCCAGGATGAGAGGTCTATCATGCACCTCCATTGACCATGCCACACACGCACTGAAAAGTCAACTAAAGGCCTTAATTCATTGGGCCTGATTGCTACAACATGACCTCCAAATTGGGGTCAACACCCCCATTGGTTTGCTTTCTTTCATTCTTTTTATTTTTTCTTTTTTATTTTATTTGTTTTGTTTAATTTTAATTTAATTCTTTAAATTGATTTGTTTTCTTTAACATAAAAAATAATAATAAAAATCAGAAAAGACAAAAAATAAAAATATATTTTATTTAATGTTATTTTGTAAAAAATCTTATTAATTAATTTAGTTTTAATTCTAGGTTTAATTTTAATGTTTTTTTCTTAATAAACTAAAAAAATGTAGAATTAGGGTTTTATACTTTTATCCTTTTTTTCTTTTTCACCATATTTAATTATTAATTATTATTTTGTAAATAAAATTTGCCATGTAAATAATTAATTAAAATTAGGTCAAACTAAAAATATTTCTTAATAAATAAAAAATAGTTAGAACTAGGGTTAATTAACTTTTCTTTTTAATTCCATTTTAATTTTCTTACTAAAAATCCATAAATGCAAAAAACTCAAAAAAATAATTTCCTTTTCTCATTTAACTTAATTAATTTGTTAATTATAATTTAATTTCCTTAAAAGGGTCCAACGCCCTCGCATTCGATCATAATTCTAATTCGCGCGCTTATTTTATTTCCTTTTTTATGTAATTCTCCCAAAGCCATGTAATGGATTAATTAGGATATTTATTTTTCGCACTTTATTTTATTTCAAATCGGGTCTTGGATTAATTTGGCGATGTAGACCCGCGCCTTTGTAATAGTGTAGGACTTTTAATTCTCGCATCTTTTAAATGTTAATAATTTGCATAAAAGAATGAATGCTAAAATAAAAGCAACGCGTAGATCACCAATGCATGAACAAGATAAAAATAAATGAACATGACACACAAATCACACACCACCCCTAGGGTACGTCTCACTGTTGCCTTGCCCCTCGAAAGGTGGTCGTCGAGTAGAGGATGTTTTAGTAAGTCCTCATGTCCATGAACATGGCATGAGGGTAGCTTCTAAGGTGTCTTCCTATTGCTTTGGTGATCACCACGTCCCGAACCCTCGAATTGACTCGAACACCTCCAACGGTGGTGCTACCTACCTCTCAATGGTGGGATGGCACTACTTCAAGGACATTTACACAGACGAATTCCTTAGGGTAGGTAGACGACTCTAGATACTTGCTCTAATTTCAAAACAAAAATCAAAACTCTTTTCACACTGACACTTTTCAAAAAAAAAAACTTTCGAAAGCAACTTTTCAAACACTCTTGAGGACTGATACAAGAGTCGAACTGAAATTTTCAAAGAAACTTTTTTTTAAACCCACAGCTGGAAAGCAAACAAACCATTTTGAAAACGCAAATGAGCAAGTATCTAAGAGCCCATGGATAACCATGGATAGAAAGGGTGCTAACACCTTCCCTTTCTATAATCTACCTCCCGAACCGAGAGCAATCTCTACAAGGAATTTTTCTGTGCTTTTGTCCTTTCCGTTTAGAGAAAATAAAAGACGGTGGCGACTCTTGCTTTCGCGAACCAGCATTAAACAGTCAGTTCCAGATCCACCGATCACAGAACTGGCGACTCTGCTGGGGAATACTTATAAAGTGAGGTGTGCCTTAGGATAGTTCATAACTGTGTTTTCAATTGTATTGACTTGTTTGCTTTAAATTGTGGGTTGCATGGGAGATACATAGATCCTAACCCGGATCTGGGGATACCCTGTTTAGGTAGCATAAGCTGTGAGGGACCTGTCCGGCGTAGACCGACACGGGTGAAGCAGTTGCTACGTTGGTGTGGCACCTTGGTCTGTACCGATATCCCTTGTGTTGCAACTAGGAGAATATGGGTCTTCTGAGGAGTCATTAAGCACCAACAGACCTTAGAACCTTAAATGACACAACTTGGCCATTAGAACAGTAGCAGTATGCTACGCCCATTGAGGCTAAACTCTCGTGATGGTTCTGGCCGCAAGAAAAGATTGCGATGCTGGAGTTATGACCGATTGAGGGTAGTCGATGATATTGGGATCCTCTAAGAACCCGGTTACTTTTGATAGGACAGGTATGAACCAACAAACTGAAAGAGGGTAGTACCTAGACCTCATGCTGGCCTAAACTTTAAGGGCTTGCCTTGTGTGACTTGTGTGCTTTACATGCGTGCCTTTGTAACTATTTGTGGTGTGCTTTATCATAACATCATAACATCATGAGCATTGCATGCATCCTGCATAAGGACTGACCATTTCAAAGACAAGAGGGTTTCACCTTTGCTCTGTTTTGTAGGACATCATGATGCCTGTGCGAAGGAATACCATCCGGTTCAACTTTGTTGACCCACCTGAATTGCTTGAAGAGTTAGTTAGCAGGATTCCAAATACCACTTCCTTCATTCATAGGCATGGTTCTCTTCTCAGTTTAGTCACTGCAAAGCGGGATCAACAGTTGATGAGTGTCCTGACTCAGTTCTATGACCCTCTGTACCAGTGCTTCACCTTTCAAGACTTCCAGCTGGTCCCTACCCTGGAAGAGTTCTCTGATTTTCTTGGTATCCCTATCTTGGATCAGACTCCCTTTACTGGTTGGGAAAAGACCCTCAGGCTTGAGGAGGTTGCTGCAGCTCTTCCTTTGACCCATCAAGAAGTAATGGACAACTGGGTGACTAGAAGCGGAGTTAAGGGTTTCTTGGCTAAGTTTCTGATTGGTAAAGCTAACAGTTTCTAGAATGACCTGGACTTTAGGGCATATGAAGACATCCTAGATCTCTTAATCTATGGGCTAGTCTTGTTTCCTAATCCTGACAACTTCATCAATGTCACTGCCATAAGGATCTTTATGTCTCAGAATCCTGTACCCACTCTCTTGGGTGACATCCTGCAACAACTTTATGCTCGTACTACCCGAAGACGAGGAACTCTATGGTGTTGTATCCCTTTGTTGGTGAGGTGGTTTATTTCGCACCTCCCTAAGTTCGTGCTGAAGAACCAAGAAGGAAGAGGTTGGGCTCATAGGTTAATGTCTCTCACCGATAAGGACATCATTTGGACTTGCAGAGGTTTGGATGAGATAGCTGTTATTGATCGATGTGGAGAATACCCTAATGTTCCGTTGATTGGTACCCAAGGAGGAATCTCTTACAATCCATGTCTAGCGCTCCGTCAGTTTGGAAGGGCCAGAAGAGCAGGACCCCATGAGATGTTGGTGCCTCACATTAGTTTTGAGTTTCAGGTGGATAGTGACGAGCTGCGTCGTAGGTTCGTCAAGGCTTGGGATAAAGTTCATAAAGCTAACCCACAAGAGTTGGGGCCAAAGACTTCTCTACCTATGGAAGCCTACTACAAATGGGTTTGTATCCGTGCTCAGAAGTTAGGTATGCCATACGAAGCCGTCAGACCAATCATTCTTGAGTATCCTGACAAAGATGGTGTTCCTCCAACTGTCCTCCCTCCTCAGATACCTACTGATTATGAGACATTAAAGAGATCTTGGTCGCAACTGCGAGAAGAACGGGATTCTTATCGAGAAAAGTTCAACGAGCAGAAATTGAAGATCCAGAAGCTGACAAAGCAGTTGGAGAATGAGCGAGCTCTGAATGATTACATCCGTACTGAGAAGAGGAGACCATGGGATCAATAAGGAGCTTTGGATGTTCTTTTACAGTTTTATTTCCCTTTGCAGTATTTCCCTTTTATGTAACGCCTAAGGGCAACTTGTTGAACAATTTAAGTTTCAAAGTTGAATCTAATGAAGTGTGTTCCTTTTTGTTTACAAAGTTGATTCCCGATTGTCTTTGAAAACATAAATCATACGCATTCCATTCATCATGTGCATAGCAGGTTTTCTTCTTTTCAGGTTGCTTACTGTTCTTCGCTGTTTATTTCAGCATCATGAATCCTGACTCATCATCAACCGAGATGTCTATCAAGGCTCTTCAGGCGCAGAACACGCAATTTCAGTAACTGATCATGGGTTTGGCTCAAGGCCAACAAGAGCTGAAGGCTTTACTCCTGAAGAAGGAGAAGAAGAAGAAGAAGAAGAGAACTGTTCTTTTCAACTCGGGCCGAAGGTTTGGCAACACTCTGCAGAATGAAGAGGCTGGTTCTTCTATAGGCAAGAGCAGTCCCCAAGGGGGAAAAGGTCCGAGTCCGGTAGTCTCTTACAACGAGACTGATTTTAATGAGGAACAGTATCCTCCTGCTGAAGACCGGTATAAGCAGTTGGAGGACAGACTGAATGCAATGGAGATCCAACAAGTGCCTGGGCTGGATTTCGGAGACTTGGGCTTATCTACTGGTGTGATCATTCCTCATAAGTTTAAGGCACCATCTTTCACCAAGTATGACGGGGCGTCCTGTCCCAAGCTACACCTCAGGTCTTATGTGCGGAAGATTCAGCCGTACTCAGTGGACAAGAATTTGTGGATCCACTTCTTCCAGGAGAGTCTTTCAGGGACTCATCTCGAATGGTTCTATCAGCTGGATGGGACCAAGGTTCGTAACTGGGAGGAGTTGGCTACTGCTTTTTATAAGCAGTATCAATATAATGCCGACCTTGCTCCTACACGTACCCAACTCCAGGGTATGTCGCTAGGATCAAGCGAAGGTTTCAAAGAGTATGCACAGAAGTGGAGGGATCTGGCTGGCAGGGTGCAGCCTCCGTTAACTGACCGGGAGTTGGTGGACATGTTCTTGGGGACCCTATCTGGGCCATTTTTCAATCATCTTATCGGTAACTCATCTGCAGGGTTTACTGATCTTATTCTGACTGAAGAGAGAATAGAGGCTGGAATGAAGTCTGGCAAAATTCAGAAGGGTGCATCTGCAAGTTCTGAGAAGAAGCCCTTTAAGAAGGAGGCCAGTGTTGTATATGGGTCTAGAAGACAAGAGAAACCTGAGCGCCGCTAATTTGTCAACACGGTGATGATTGCAAAGCCTGCTGCCGCTCCTCGGCAAACCAATCCTCAAAGGGCTGAAAGACCCAGAAGAGAGTTTACCCGGTTAAGTATGACTTTGTCGCAAATCTTGCCGCAGTTGCTGTCCACCAACTTGGTGACTGTCAGGGAGGCCCCGAAAGTGGTGAATACTGCCTCTCCAAAATACAATCCAAATGCCCGCTGTGCTTATCACTCCGATAGCCCGGGGCATTCCACGGATGACTGTTGGGCCTTAAGGAATAAGGTGGAAGACCTTATTGACGCAAAAGAGATACAGTTTGAAGCGCCTGAGAGGCCAAATGTGGTGACTGCTCCTATGCCCCAACATGGAGTAAATGCCGTTGATGAAGAGGTATATGCCGTTTCTGTGAATGATGTAGCTACTCCCTTGATGACTGTTAAGAGGAACCTACTGCTGGCCGGTTTATTTCCGGGTTGCAGTGAAGGTTGCCTTTTCTGTGCTGTTTCCCTTTCTGGTTGTCCTTTGCTGAAGTTGGGCATCCAAAGCCTAATGGACAGCAAGGAGATTCTGTTCAAGAAGACTGCTGTTCAGTTTGTTCCGGTGGAAGAAGTTTCTGTTGTTACAATCTTTAATAATCCGATCAAGGCTCTCCCAAGGAAGCCGGTTAAAATCATGATTGTCGCACCCGTTGTTATTACTGTTCTGGGGCCTCTCCCCTATGAATCTGATAAGGCTGTCCCATGGCACTATGGGGCAGATGTGTATGTACACGGTATAAAGCAAGAGTTCAACACTGGCACCAGCATCAGCAATATCACTGGTCCAGCAAAAGTTACCCGCAGTGGCAGGCTCTTCTCGCCTGACATTGGGCCACCCGCTATTCGAAAACCCCTCACTATAACACCTGCAAGTGTACATGTTCCCGTTTCTGATCAAGTTGTTTCCCTGCTGCCGAGTCATCCAATGCTCGGGGCAAAGGGATTGAAGATGAGCCTGCCCGGATGGAGGCACCAAAATCTGTAACGCTGAAGCCTCTCAACAAGAGATGGAGGAAATTCTGAAGATAATCAAGAAGAGTGACTTTAATGTTGTCTAGCAGCTGGGGCATACCCCCTCCAAGATCTCTATGCTCTCCTTGCTACTGTGCTCAGAGGCCCATGCTAAGGCCCTGATTTCATTTCTCAAGACGGCTCATGTGCCACAGGAAACATCTGCAGTCCAGTTTACTGATTGCGTAGCCAATTTGACAGCCGACAATGGTTTGGGTTTCTCGGATGCTGACCTTACTGCTAAGGGAAAGGACCACAATGACGCCCTGCATGTCTCTATTGAATGCAGGGGCACTACTCTTGCGCACGTATTGGTAGACATTGGCTCTTCCCTAAATGTGCTACCCAAGAAGGCCTTAGACCGTTTGGATTGTGAAGGCCTGGAACTGAAACCTAGCAATATCATCGTCAGAGCCTTTGACGGTTCTAAGAGGATGGTTCATGGAGAGGTAGACATTCCTATTTGTGTGGGTTCTCAAGTATTCGACTCTACTTTCTATGTAATGGATATCCGTCCATCGTATTCTTGTCTACTGGGTCGACCTTGGATCCACAAAGCTGGGGCAGTGACCTCTACCCTACACCAGAAACTCAAGTACCCCGTCAGAGGGAAGATTGTCACTGTGCAGGGAGAGGAGGAGTATATGGTGAGCCATTTGAATTCCTTCAGGTATATTGAGATGGACGGGGAGTTTATTGAAACCCCCTTTCAGCATTTCGAAGAGGTACCTCCAACATTGGCAGCAGCGGAAACAGTGGTCGAAGAGGATGTTCCTTTGAAGATGGCTTCCTTGAAGGATGCCCGGGCTGTGATCAAGAAAGGTGAATGTGCTAACTGGGGCAGGCTCCCTGATTTTACACAAAAAACTGACAAGTTTGGACTGGGTTTTACTGCAGAGGGTCAGAAGGCTGTGCGCAAGGCGAAGATCAGAAGACCTCCTGTGCTCATTACCAATCCAGGAGTGA
The DNA here is from genome assembly GCA_948472305.1 of Vicia faba. NCBI lineage: Eukaryota > Viridiplantae > Streptophyta > Magnoliopsida > Fabales > Fabaceae > Vicia > Vicia faba. The sequence continues at coordinate 98,300,099 of OX451736.1, forward strand.
ATGCTGTTGGGGACGAAGATGAAGTGGAAGAGTCAGAGTTTAAAAGCTGGATCTACCCGACGACTGATGGTGGATTGACCAATTGGACTGCTAAGGATCATACTCCCGTTACTTTTGTTACGCAGTAATAAACTCCTTTGTTTTGTTATTTGTAATAAACAACAATTAAAACTCTATGGCCCGATGTCTTACCCGGGGCACCGTGGCTTCATTTGTGAGGGTATATTAAATTGTCATTTCATATATCATGAATAAAGATCTTGGACGTTTTCTCGCATTTCAAATCTTATGCTCCTTTTCTTTCTTTCCTTTCTTTATATATTGCAAAACAGCTGTATTTACACACACTCACTCATACAGGTTTCAATCCACTCTGGATCTCACTGGTAACGACTCTGCTACTGCCAGTTATGACTTCGAAAATCCGATCAACTTAGCCGAAGACGAAGGTGAAGATGATTGCGAAGTGCCTGGCGAGCTTGCAAGACTGTTACTCCAGGAAGAGAGGGCAATTCAACCACATGAAGAGCCGGTGGAAACAATAAATCTGGGTACTGAGACGGACAGGAAGGAGGTTAAGATTGGTGCCAACCTAGAGCTCAATGTGAAGCAACGGTTGACTCAAATGCTACATGACTACATGGAAATATTCGCCTGGTCCTACGAAGACATGCCCGGGTTGGATACCGACATTGTGGTCCATCACTTGCCTACCAAGGAAGACTGCCCTCCGGTTAAGCAAAAGGTCCGCCGTATGCGTCCAGAGATGTCTGAGAAGATCAAAGCCGAGGTTATGAAACAGTTTGACGCCGGTTTTCTTGCAGTGACTTCTTACCCTCAGTGGGTTGCTAATGTGGTGCCAGTACCAAAGAAGGATGGAAAGGTCAGAATGTGTGTCGACTACAGGGATCTAAACAGGGCCAGCCCCAAGGATGACTTCCCCCTACCTCACATTGATGTCCTTGTTGACAATACTGCTCAGCATAAGGTGTTCTCTTTCATGGATGGTTTTTCAGGTTACAATCAGATCAAGATGGCACCTGAAGACATGGAAAAAACTACCTTTGTTACTCAGTGGGGTACCTTCTGCTACAAGGTCATGCCTTTTGGACTGAAGAATGCTGGGGCAACCTACCAACGTGCCATGGTTGCTTTATTTCATGACATGATCCATCATGAGATAGAAGTGTATGTTGACGACATGATCGCAAGGTCCCAGACTGAGGAAGAACACCTAGATCATCTGCAAAAATTGTTTGACCGGTTGAAATTGTACAAGCTGAGGTTGAACCCGAACAAGTGCACCTTCGGGGTTAGACCCGGGAAGTTGCTAGGCTTCGTCGTAAGTGACAAGGGTATTCAAGTGGACCCTGCCAAAGTTAAAGCCATTCAAGAGATGCCAGTTCCTAAGACAGAGAAAGAGGTCAGAGGCTTTCTAGGACGCCTGAATTACATTGCTCGGTTCATCTCACACCTAACTGCTACCTGTGAACCAATCTCCAAGCTGCTAAAGAAACATCAGGTAGTACGTTGGAACGATGAATGCCAGGCCGCTTTTGACAGAATCAAGGAGTATCTCCAAGAACCACCCATCCTTATGCCACCGGTTGAGGGGAGACCTCTGATACTATACCTGACAGTACTCGACAACTCAATGGGGTGTGTGCTAGGGCAGCATGACGAGTCTGGCCGAAAAGAGCATGCCATTTATTACCTTAGCAAAAAGTTTACCGACTGTGAGACCCGATACTCACTGCTCGAGAAAACTTGCTGCGCTTTGGTATGGGTTGCTCGCCGGCTGAGACAGTATATGCTGACTCACACTACCTTATTGATCTCAAAGATGGATACAATAAAGTACATATTTGAAAAGCCTGCTCTGTCTGGGAGAATAGCGAGATGGCAAATGATCTTGACAGAATACGACATTCAATACACAACCCAGAAAGCTATCAAAGGAAGTGTATTGGCAGACCACTTGGCACATCAGGCAGTAGACGACTATCAGTCAATGAACTTTGAATTTCCTGATGAGAGTATCATGATAGTGACTGATTATGAAGTACCTGGACCGGATGAAGGACCTGAGGAAGGATCCCGATGGTCTATGCACTTTGATGGAGCCTCCAACGCTTTGGGTAACGGTATCGGCGCTGTGATCATATCCCCTCAAGGCACTCATACTCCACTCACTGCCCGGCTATGTTTCAACTGCACCAACAACATGGCGGAGTATGAGGCATGCATCATGGGTCTCCAAGCTGCGATTGATTTAAGGATCAAGTTTCTGAGTGTCTTCGGAGATTCCGCTCTCGTGATCAATCAGATCAAAGGAGAGTGGGATACGAAACATCCGAATCTTATTCCTTACAGAGAATGTGTGTTGACATTGATCCCCCACTTCACGAAGATAACCTTTGAACATTTCCCGAGAGAGGAGAATCAGTTAGCGGACGCGTTAGCTACCATGTCTTCTATGTTCAAGGTCAAATGGGACAATGAGGCTCCCCGGATCATCATCTGGAAACTGGACGAACCGGCATACTTCTGTGATCTTGAAACTGAATTGGTAACGGAGAAGCTTTGGTACCACGAGGTGAAGAGATACTTGGAAGCTCAGGAATACCCTGAAGATGCGTCTGTCAATGATAAGAAGTTTCTGAGAAGGTTTGCAGCGAAGTTCTTCCTTAGCAACGGTATCCTGTACAAGCGAAACCATGATTCGACCTTACTGCATTGTGTGGACAAGACAGAAGCAGAAAGGATCATGGAAGAGCTACATGAAGGGACCTTCAGAACACATTCCAGTGGACACACTATGGCAAAGAAAATACTTCGGGCAGGGTATTTCTGGTCCACAATGGAAGCTGACTGCTACCAACATTCTCGGACATGCCATAAGTGCCAGATATATGCAGACAAGGTGCATGTTCCTCCAGTCCCTCTGAACGTCCTGACTGCACCTTGGCCTTTTGCAATGTGGGGCATAGATATGATCGGTGAGATTAAACCTACGGCATCCAACGGGCATCGCTTCATCCTAGTGGCGATTGATTACTTTACAAAGTGGGTTGAAGCAGCTTCCTACGCCACGGTAACCAAGAACGTTGTGGCACGGTTCATTCGGCACAACCTGATCTGTCGATACGGCGTCCCAGAAAGGATCATTACTGACAACGGTACCAATCTCAATAACAAGATGATCACTGAGCTCTGCGAGCAGTTTAAGATACAGCACCACAACTCTTCTCCTTACCGGCCGAAGATGAATGGGGCTGTAGAAGCAGCAAATAAGAACATTAAGAAAATCGTGCAGAAGATGACAGTGACTTATAAAGATTGGCACGAGATGTTACCGTTCGCCCTACATGGGTACCGTACCTCAGCCAGGACGTCAACCGGGGCAACTCCTTTCTCCTTGGTCTACGGTATGGAGGCAGTCTTACCGATCGAAGTGCAAATACCTTCTCTCCGGATAATGAAGGATGCAGATCTGAACGAAGATGATTGGATCCAGACACGACTTGATCAGCTAAACCTTATTGATGAAAAGAGACTTGCTGCTATTTGTCATGGTCAAACGTACCAAAAGCGGATGATCAGGGCATTTAACAAAAAGGTCAGACCACAAGAATATCAAGTTGGGGATCTGGTAATCAAGCGCATCATCCTTCCTCAGAGTGATCCAAGGGGCAAATGGACCCCTACGTACGAAGGGCCATTTGTGGTTAAACATGTGTTCTCAGGAGGAGCCATGATTCTAACCAACATGGATGGTGACGACCTTCCTCACCCCGCTAATGCAGACATAGTAAAAAGATACTACGCATAAAAAAGACCCGCTAGGTTGACATACCTAGGCAAAAATTAGGGCTTCCCGGCGAACCAAAAGGGTTCGGGAAAAATGAAGGGATGAAATGAAAAATCTGTACACCCGGCAAGTCGAAAACCTGAAAAGGCGGCTTGGGCAAAAATGGGTATCCCGGTGGACTGAAAACCCGAAAGGGCGGTCCAGGCAAAAGTTAGGGATAAAGCGTAATACTATGTCTCATTGGATCACCTTGCATCCAGAATCCGGTATCAACATCAAGTTCAGACGGCATCGATCAGTCAGCTTCATCTTCAACTAAGGTCATCAAGTGATGAGACGCACGAAGATATAAAGGCAATAGCAGAGTTGAAACCCAGTGGGATCATTCTATTCACACAGCTGTTTATTTTCCTTTGTACAAACTTGTATAAACTCTCATTCTGCGGCGTTCTCTTACTAGGACGTCAGCCTCTTGTACATAAACGCCTATTTTACAGGCAAATTCAAAAAATCAATACAAATATACTTTTCAGCTCAAATTGCCATTTGTTTTTTCCTTTTTCTGTTTTGTTTTGCGAAGAACGTCCAAGGTTCAATTTGTGATATATGCTTTGACAATAATTTGCTAACTCATGAATATTTGCATACGAAACAAAGGATCAATTACAGGTAACATTAGAAACAGGGGCAATAATGAGCGGTCTAAGCGATCTAATTGTTCCGTCCACTAAGGTACCAAGGTAAGTTCGGCTGAAGAACATAACCAGATATCTTAATTCCCCAGAGAGCGCGTCAGCAAGTCAATGCACTCTCCCCAAGCAAAGCTATTATCAGCCTTAAGGAAGTTGGGTGTCCTCCCGCAGATCTCAACATTCCCCAGCAATATACAGACATTCCCAACAAGCATCCCCGGCAATCTTGGTCTAAAGATTGTTCCCCGGCGGTATATCAAACATTCAATGGAGTCACTTCCCCGGTACAGTTCAAAACTTCCCCAGGAGAGTCCAATCTAGTTCCCTAGGAAAGTTGGAATCCATCTCCCCAAGAAGTAAGCTTATCCCCAGTAGATTCTGGAAGCTTATCCTCGCAGAACACGAACGCGTCTCCCGGCTTTATTCAAAGGTTATTTCCCTACCAGGATATAACTGGGTTATCCTCAGCCAAAAGCCACGGAAAGACCGTCCCCGGTGAAATCTTCTTATCCCCGGCGAAGTCCATTAACACTTCCAACACAACAATGGTATCCCCAGCAATTTACCATCAACATTCCAGCAAAGTACCTCTCTCCCCACAGAGTATTGTTTCCCAGCAAGATCGTTAGAGTACTTTTCTCCCCACAGAGTAATCCATTCGCCAAGTTTATTCCCCAACGGAGTTATCTTCTCCTACCGGTATTCTTGCAACTATCATCCCAGCGGAAACAACAAAGCATTGTTCTCCAACATCAGCCCAGGATATGACTTCCCGGCATCCGTCAAAGATTTATTTTCCTAAGACGAAAAGATACATTCATAAACAGCACATTTTCATACATCATAGCATGCATATACGCATCATATCTTACAAATCTCATTTATGTTGAGAACATCATCGCTTGATTCATATCATGCCTTGCATATGACTGACCTTTACCTTTCAGGAAAGATCCAGTTAGGTTCTCAGCTATATTTCAAGACTTTAGTCTGGTTCAGTTAAATCGAGCATAAGATTTTCCTGATTCTTATCCAGTCAAAGGCCTTCTCTGGTTCAGTCAGATCGACCCTAAGATCTCCCTGATTCTTATCCAGTAGTTGAAGATTCCAAGACCTTGTCTGGTTCAGTTAAATCGACCCAAAGATTTTCCTGATTCTTATCCAGTTAAAGGCCTTCTCTGGTTCAGTCAGATCGACCCTAAGATCTCCCTGATTCTTATCCAGTAGAAGAGGTTCCAAGACCTTGTCCGGTTCAGTTAAATCGACCCTAAGATTTTCCTGATTCTTATCCAGTCAAAGGCCTTCTCTGGTTCAGTCAGATCGACCCTAAGATCTCCCTGATTCTTATCCAGTTGAAGATTCCAAGACCTCGTCCGGTTCAGTTAAATCGACCCTAAGATTTTCCTGATTCTTATCAGTCAAAGGCCTTCTCTGGTTCAATCAGATCGACCCTAAGATCTCCCTGATTCTTATCCAGTTGAAGATTCCAAGACCTTGTCCGGTTCAGTTAAATCGACCCTAAGATTTTCCTGCTTCTTATCCAGTCAAAGGCCTTCTCTAGTCCAGTTAAATCGATCCCTAAAAGATTTTCCTGATAAAGACTCAGTAGAAGACATCCAAGATTCTCTCAGCGCTACTATTGAGGTTGAAGTCGCCTATGATTCTCTCATCGTTACTGTTGAGGTTGAAATCGCCTATGATTCTCTCATCGTTATTGTTGAGGTTGAAGTCACCCAATATTCTCTCAGCGCTACTGTTGAGGTTGAAGTCGCCCAAGATTCTCTCAGCGTTCCTGTTGAGTTAGTAATCACCCCAGATTCTCTCAGCGTTCCTGTTGAGGTAGTAATCGTCCAAGGTTCCCTCACCGTCCCGTTGAGGTAGTAACCATTCGTGGTTCATTCATAACCTTTTTGAGGCTCCAGATTCAATTCCTGTAACCAGTCAGGGCACATCTACACAAAGAGTTTGAAGACCAGCTCCTGTAACAGGCCAGGTAATCATTTTCTTTTTCAGGTACGCAAGTTCTCGCTAAGGAATCTCTTACGTGATCGACACCCAGATGGCATCTATAAGCCCATCCACCTATCCATCATCTCTTAGCATGGCATCTATAAGCCCATCTTCCTATCCATCAATCTCCAAATGGCATCTATAAGCCCATTCCCATCATCACACTACTATGTGAGCGCAAATTTCTGGGCACTCTAGTGTTCAATCATCTTCCACCTCCGGATTACGAAAGGCACGTCAGCCAATATGCATCCTCAGGTCTAAGAAGATTGAACAGGGGCAACTGTTGTACCCCAAAATTTGCCCTCCCATATTCCTCAAAATTTGCCAAGTCAAAGGTTCAAAATCTCCCCAAGGGTTGCACAGTTCAAGGGCCTCCTAACAGTCAAAAACTAGGGTTTTGGTTCTGACAAAGAAATTGAAGTTTCCAAAGGTCCAATCAAGTCCTAAATTCCTACAAACATGGTCAAGAATCCATATGCCAAGTTTCAAGACTCACAGCACAAAATTGCACAGTCAAAAACCCTAATTGCTCAACAGTCAACTGCAGGGGCAAAATGGTCATTTGACAGTCAAAAGTTAAAAATTTTGGTCAACATCTCATTTTGAAGCCACAAACATCATTTGATCAATTCTTGATCATGATTTTCAAGGCATGGCTCAAAAAGTCTCAAGATGCAAAAGTTCCCATATTTGGACAGTTGAAAAAGTCAACTGTAACTTGACCAAGGCATAACTTCCACATGGTTTATCAGAAAAATTCCATCCAAAGCTCATTTTGAAGAGAAAGACATTTCCTACAACTCCTCTTCACACTTCAAGTCCAAGAAATGCTCTCACAAAAAGTTATCAATTTCAACATTATAGGTCATTTTCAAAAGTCAACAAAAAGGGACTTTAAGTCAAAGACCATAACTTGAGATTGGTAAATCAAAATGACATGGGACCAAATGCATTGGTTATAGGACTTCAATACCTTTCCAAAATGTCCAAGAACATGATCAAAGCTTAAAAATTGAGCAAGATATGCCTTGTGGAAGTTGGGAAAGTTTTGGGAATTTTGAAAAGTCAACTTTACTTCAAATGCCTCAAATTTGCTAATGGGCCACATTTTCTTCCAAGATTCATCATCCAAAGGCTATGCACGACCATTTGGCCCAAAGGGGATTTATTTCATCATTTTTTATTATTTATTTGAATTTTTAATCACCATTAATTCATTTAATAAAATAAAATATGAAAAAATACTAAACAAATGTATTTGAATCTTTTTATGCAGCACATGCCCTCATTGATTACTCAAGATTCGTGCACACCCAAAGAAGGAAAGGTTTGGCCATGATTAGTACCAAAAACACATGGAAAAGATTGAAAAAATATGCCATTAAAATCAAATATTTGATTCATGATTACAAGGGTTTTTGGACTCAAGTTTCAACCCTAATCCATTGGCATACATATACTGATCATAACCCTAAAGCTCACAACCTTTGAAGCTGCGCCCAGATTAAAAACACACTTGGCAATTTTTGTGAAAAAAGTCAAAACTGAAAACGGAATTAGAGGACGATTCAAAGCTTCTAATCAATTCCAATAGCTTTCCAAGGCTTCACTGAACCTAACTGCATTCTTTTCCAGTCCTCACGCATCAAGAATTGGTATATAGAAGTCCAAATTTCTCAAACTTTTCTCATATTCATGCTTTGAATTATATGCCACATTCATACATTTTAATGATCGTTTTATACTAATCCAATCATTCTGAAACTAATGGTGTATTTCAATTGAGTTTCCGTGCCCTATATGCAAAGTTACCATTGGAGGTCACTAGGGTTTCAAGGCTGTAGAATTGGGGTTTCTCTTGTCCAGAAAAATTAGACCACAAGACCAGGACTATTGGACTCAGAAGCTTCACGCGAATTGAACACACATGTCGCGCTCAATTTATGAGCAACCATGGCGTAATCGCTATTTTCTCATACTGTAGTTAGTGGGGGTTCAAAACCCCCGCTATTTGATATGTTTTTTCAGGCAAAAGCAAGGGCGTGGTGGAGAAGACGCTGAAGTGTCTCAATCATACAGGTCCATTCATATTTTCGCGCATTTTTTCATGTTTACCAAATAATGCTTTTTCTCTCTCATATGAATCAGATTCCATTAATATATCAAAGAACGCGCTTGGCACAGTTGGTTGATGCGTTGTCCCTTAAGCACTGGGACCTGGGTTCGATTCCCAGGTCCCCCATATTTTTCAATGAATTTTGTTCTAACCGGATCTCATGCAGTGTGTGCCCAAGGGTTCACCATATATCCAATACCAAAGCTTGCCAAGTGTCCTGGAAGGTGCATCTGAAGGCCAGGATGAGAGGTCTATCATGCACCTCCATTGACCATGCCACACACGCACTGAAAAGTCAACTAAAGGCCTTAATTCATTGGGCCTGATTGCTACAACATGACCTCCAAATTGGGGTCAACACCCCCATTGGTTTGCTTTCTTTCATTCTTTTTATTTTTTCTTTTCTATTTTATTTGTTTTGTTTAATTTTAATTTAATTCTTTAAATTGATTTGTTTTCTTTAACATAAAAAAAAATAATAAAAATCAGAAAAGACAAAAAAAAAATATATATTTTATTTAATGTTATTTTGTAAAAAATCTTATTAATTAATTTAGTTTTAATTCTAGGTTTAATTTTAATGTTTTTTTCTTAATAAACTAAAAAAATGTAGAATTAGGGTTTTATACTTTTATCCTTTTTTTCTTTTTCACCATATTTAATTATTAATTATTATTTTGTGAATAAAATTTGCCATGTAAATAATTAATTAAAATTAGGTCAAACTAAAAATATTTCTTAATAAATAAAAAATAGTTAGAACTAGGGTTAATTAACTTTTCTTTTTAATTCCAATTTAATTTTCTTACTAAAAATCCATAAATGCAAAAAACTCAAAAAAATAATTTCCTTCTCTCATTTAACTTAATTAATTTGTTAATTATAATTTAATTTCCTTAAAAGGGTCCAACGCCCTCGCATTCGATCATAATTCTAATTCGCGCGCTTATTTTATTTCCTTTTTTATGTAATTCTCCCAAAGCCATGTAATGGATTAATTAGGATATTTATTTTTCGCACTTTATTTTATTTCAAATCGGGTCTTGGATTAATTTGGCGATGTAGACCCGCGCCTTTGTAATAGTGTAGGACTTTTAATTCTCGCATCTTTTAACTGTTAATAATTTGCATAAAAGAATGAATGCTAAAATAAAAGCAACGCGTAGATCACCAATGCATGAACATGACACACAAATCACACACCACCCCTAGGGTACGTCTCACTGTTGCCTTGCCCCTCGAAAGGTGGTCGTCGAGTAGAGGATGTTTTAGTAAGTCCTCATGTCCATGAACATGTCATGAGGGTAGCTTCTAAGGTGTCTTACTATTGCTCTGGTGATCACCATGTCCCGAACCCTCGAATTGACCCGAACACCTCCAACGGTGGTGCTACCTACCTCTCAATGGTGGGATGGCACTACTTCAAGGACATTTACACAGACGAATTCCTTAGGGTAGGTAGACGACTCTAGATACTTGCTCTAATTTCAAAACAAAAATCAAAACTCTTTTCACACCGACACTTTTCAAAAAAAAAAACTTTCGAAAGCAACTTTTCAAACACTCTTGAGGACTGATACAAGAGTCGAACTGAAATTTTCAAAGAAACTTTTTTTTAAACCCACAGTTGGAAAGCAAACAAACCATTTTGAAAACGCAAATGAGCAAGTATCTAAGAGCCCATGGATAACCATGGATAGAAAGGGTGCTAACACCTTCCCTTTCTATAATCTACCTCCCGAACCGAGAGCAATCTCTACAAGGAATTTTTCTGTGCTTTTGTCCTTTCCGTTTGGAGAAAATAAAAGACGGTGGCGACTCTTGCTTCCGCGACATTTTGCGAACCAGCGTTAAACAGTCAGTTCCAGATCCACCGATCACAGTACCTAATAAACCAGTACCTAATAAATCAGAATGTTATGACATTAGTCATGACATTCACACACCTGGTTTTACCAAAAATGCATGCCAATAACTAAACACCTACACTGTTGTTATTACACCTGCCAGTGTACCTACTACTATTTCTGTTCAAGTTCCTATCCTTACCCCTGTTGCCGAGTCATCTAATACTCGGGGCAAAGGGACCACTGATGAGCCTACCCGGACGGAGGCACCAAAGACGATTATTGTTGAAGCTTCTAGACAAGAGATGGAAGAGATTCTGAAAATCATCAAAAAGAGCGACTACAATGTAGTCGAGCAGTTGGGGCAAACCCCGTCCAAAATATCTATGCTATCATTGTTGCTATGCTCAGAGGCCCATGCCAAGGCTCTGATTACATTTCTGAAGACTGCACACGTACCACAAGAGACATCAGGTGATCAGTTTAAAGATTGCATGGCCAATCTGACTACTGATAATGGGTTGGATTTCTCTGATGCCGACTTGACTGCTAAAGGGAAGAATCACAATGATGCCCTGCATGTCTCCATTGAATGCAGGGGCACTACTCTTGCTCATGTATTAGTGGATATTGGTTCCTCATTGAACGTCTTGCCTAATAAAGCTCTAGACCGGTTGGACTGTGAAGGGTTGGAGCTGAAGCCAAGCAACATTGTCGTCAGGGCCTTTGATGGGTCTAAGAGGATGGTGCACGGAGAAGTTGATATTCCGATTAAGGTTGGTTCTCAGGTTTTCAACTCTACATTCTATGTGATGGACATTCGGCCATCTTATTCTTCTTTACTGGGTCATCCGTGGATCCACAAAGCTGGGGCAGTAACATCAACGCTCCACCAGAAGCTGAAGTACCCAGTGAAAGGGAAGATTGTGATAGTACAAGGAGAGGAGGAGTACATGGTGAGCCACCTCAACTCTTTCTGATATGTAGAGATGGATGGGGAGTTCATTGAGACCCCATTTCAGCATTTTGAAGAGGTTCCCCAGACACTGGCGTCAACTGAGACTGTTGTCGAAGATTCTCCTATGAAGATGGCTTCTTTTAAGGATGCCCGGGTTGTTGTCGAGAAAGGTGGGTGTGCGAATTGGGGGCAACTCCCTGATTTTACACAGAAGACTAACAAGTTTGGTTTGAGTTTCACTGCAGAAGCTCAAAAGGCTGTTCGGAATGCACGGATCGGAAGACCTCCTGTGTTCATCAGCAACTCGGGAGTGAATGCCATTGAAGACGACGTTGAAGAGTCTGAGTTTGACAGTTGGATCTATCCTACGACCGACGGTGGACCAAGAAACTGGACAGCAAAGGACTTCATCCCTATTTCTTTTGTTACCCAGTAATGAAACTTTTTGTTTTGAATTTCTAACAAATAATGTTTTAAACTTTATGGCCCGGTGTCTTACCCGGGGCACCGTGGCTTCATTTGTGAGGGCTTTATGTGTGTCATTTTCATATATCATTAATAAAAGCATTGGACGTTTTTTGCATTTCAAATCTTGCGCTCCTTGTTTTTCTTTTATTATATATTGCAAAACAGCTATTTTACACACACTCACATATACAGGTCTACATCCACTCTGGATCTCACTGGTAACGACTCTGCTACTGCCAGTTATGACTTCGAAAATCCGATCAACTTAGCTGAAGACGAAGGTGAAGATGATTGCAAAGTGCCTGGTGAACTTGCTAGACTGCTACTCCAGGAAGAGAGGGCTATATAGCCACATGAAGAGCCAGTGGAATCAGTAAATCTGGGTACAGAGATAGACAAGAAGGAAGTTAAGATCGGTGCAAATCTGGAGCTCAGTGTGAAGCAACGGTTGATTCAGATGCTGCATGACTATGTAGAGATCTTTGCCTGGTCTTACGAAGATATGCCTGGGTTGGATACCAATATTGTGGTTCACCGCTTGCCTACCAAGGAAGATTGTCCTCCAGTGAAACAGAAGGTCCGCCGAATGCGCCCAGAGATGCCTGAGAAAATCAAGGCTGAAGTTATGAAATAGTTTGACGCCGGTTTTCTAGCAGTTACTTCTTACCCTCAGTGGGTGGCCAATGTGGTTCCTGTGCCGAAGAAGGATGGTAAGGTCCGAATGTGTGTCGACTATAGGGATCTGAACAGGGCAAGCCCCAAGGATGACTTCCCTCTACCTCATATCGACGTTATGGTTGACAACACCGCACAGCATAAAGTATTCTCCTTTATGGATGGTTTCTCCGGTTATAATCAGATTAAAATGGCTCCCGAAGACATGGAGAAGACAACTTTTGTTACTCAGTGGGGTACCTTTTGCTACAAGGTCATGCCTTTTGGATTAAAGAATGATGGGGCAACGTATCAGCGTGCCATGGTTGCTTTGTTTCATGACATGATCCACCATGAGATTGAGGTATACGTCGACGACATGATTGCAAGGTCCCAGATAGAGGAAGGGCATCTTGACCACCTTCAGAAGTTGTTTGACAGGTTGAAGTTGTACAAGCTGAGGTTAAACCCGAACAAGTGCACCTTCGGGGTGAGGTCCGGTAAGCTACTGGGTTTCTTCGTAAGCGATAAAGGTATTCAAGTGGATCCGGCAAATGTTAAAGCTATACAAGAGATGCCAGCTCCCAGAACAGAGAAAGAAGTCAGAGTCTTCCTAGGACGACTGAATTACATTGCCCGATTCATCTCGCACCTAACTGCTACTTGTGAGCCAATCTTCAATCTGCTGAAGAAAGATCAAGTAGTACGTTGGAACGATGAATGCCAGGCCGCTTTCAAAAGGATCAAAGAGTATCTCCAAGATCCACCTATTCTGATGCCGCCAGTTGAAGGGAGACCTTTGATCTTATACTTGACAGTACTCGATAACTCAATGGGGTGTGTGTTGGGGCAGCATGACGAGTCTGGCCGAAAAGAGTATGCTATTTATTACCTTAGCAAAAAGTTTACCGACTGTGAGACCCGATACTCACTGCTCGAGAAAACTTATTGCGCTTTGGCATGGGCTGCTCACCGGCTGAGACAGTATATGTTGACTCACACTACTCTGTTGATATCAAAGATGGATCCAATCAAGTATATCTTCGAAAAGCCTACCTTGTCCGGAAGAATAGCAAGATGGAAGATGATATTGACTGAGTATGACATCCAATACACGACTCAAAAAGCAATCAAGGGAATTGTATTGGCAGACCATCTGGCACATCAAGCAGTGGATGATTACCTGTCTATGAACTTTGAATTTCCGGACGAGAATATCATGTTGGTAACTGATTGTGAGACACCTGGACCAGATGAAGGACCTGAGGAAGGATCCTGATGGTCTATGTACTTTGATGGAGCTTCAAACGCTTTGGGTAATGGCATTGGCGCCGTGATCATATCTCCTAAAGGCTCTCATACTCCGTTTACCGCCCGACTATCTTTCAACTGCACCAACAATATGGCGGAGTATGAAGCGTGCATCATGGGTCTTCGAGCAACAATTGACCTAAGGATTAAGTTCTTGAGTGTCTTCGAAGATTCCGCTCTCATGATCAGTCAGATCAAAGGCGAGTGGGATACGAAACACCCAAATCTTATTCCTTACGAGGAGTATGTATTGACGTTGCTTCCATATTTTAAGGAGATAACCTTTAAACACTTCCCTAGAGAGGATAATCAGTTGGCAGACGTACTGGCTACGATGTCTTCTATGTTCAAAGTCAATTGGGACAACGAGGCTCCCCGAATTATCATTGAAAGATTGGACGAACCTGCACATTGCTGTGATATTGAGACTGAAGAGGTAGCAGATAAACCCTGGTTTCATGAGGTGAAGAGATATCTTGAAGCCCAAGAATACCCCGAGGGTGCATCTGTTAATGATAAGAAGTTTCTGACGAGGTTTGCAGCAAAGTTCTTCATCAGCAATGGCATCCTTTACAAGCGCAACCATGATTCGACCTTACTGCGATGTGTGGATAAGAATGAAGCAGAAAGGATCATGGCAGATTTACATGAAGGTACTTTCGGAACTCATTCCAGTGGACATACCATGGCAAAGAAGATCCTACGGGCAGGATATTACTGGTCCACAATGGAAGCTGACTGTTATCAACATTCTCGGACATGTCACAAGTGTCAAGTCTATGCTGATAAGGTGCACATACCTCCAGTTCCTCTGAACGTCTTGACAGCTCCTTGGCCTTTTGCAATGTGAGGCATTGATATGATCAGAGAGATCAGGCCTACGGCATCTAACGGGCATCGCTTCATCTTGGTAGCAATTGATTACTTTACGAAATGGGTTGAAGCAGCTTCCTTTGCTACTGTAACCAAGAACATCGTGGCACGGTTCATTTGGCACAATCTGATATGTCGATATAGTGTACCAGAGAGGATCATTACGGACAATGGTACCAATCTTAACAACAAGATGATCACTGAGCTCTGCAAGTAATTCAAGATACAGCATCACAACTCTTCTCCCTACCGGTCGAAGATGAATGGGGCTGTCGAAGTGGCTAATAAGAACATTAAGAAGATTGTGCAGAAGATGACAGTGACATGCAAAGACTGGCATGAGATGTTACCATTCGCTCTTCATGGGTATCGTACCTTAGCGCAGACGTCAACAGGGGCAACACCCTATTCCTTGGTATATGGCATGGAGGCAGTATTGCCCATTGAAGTTCAGATACCATCTCTTCAGATCATGAAGGATGCAGGTTTGAGTGAAGATGACTGGATTCAGACCCGACTTGATCAACTGAATTTAATCGACGAAAAGAGACTTACTGCTATTTGTCATAGTCAGACGTACCAAAAACGGATGATCAAGGCATTTAACAAGAAAGTTAGACGACAAGAGTATCAAGTTGGGGATCTGGTAATCAAGCGTATTATCTTACCTCAAGGTGATCCCAAGGGCAAATGGACCCCTACTTACGAAGGGCCATTTGTGGTTAAGAACATTTTCTCAGGAGGAGTGATGATTCTAACCACCATGGATGGTGACGACCTTCCGCACCCTGTCAATGCAGACATAGTGAAAAGATACTACTCATAATCAAAGACCCGCTAGGTTGACTGGCCTAGGCAAAAATAAGGGCTTCCCGGCGAACCAAAAGGGTTCGGGCAAAAATAAGGGATGAAAACGAAAAAATCTGTACACCCGGCAAGTCGAAAACCTGAAAAGGCGACTTAGGCAAAAAAAGGGTATCCCGGTGGACTGAAAACCCGAAAGGGCGGTCCAGGCAAAAATTAGGGATCAAAGCGTAACACTATGTCTCATTGGATCACCTTGCATCCAGACTTCGGTATCAACTATCAAGCTCGGACGGCACTAATCAATCTGATTCACCTTCAACAAGTAGCAAAGTGATAAGATGCTCGAGGACATAAAGGCAATAGCAGAGTTGGAACCCAGTGGGATTATTCACATAGTTGTTTTGTTTATTTTTTGCAAAATGTATAAACTCTCTTGTTCGGCGGCGTTCTCTTACTAGGACGTCAGCCTTTTGTACAAAAACGCCTATTTACAGGCCAAACTTCAAAAGCAATACAATTCATTTTTAAAGAAATTTCAAACTGTTTTTCCTTTATCTGTTTTGTTTTGCAAAGAACGTCCAATGTTCATTTTTGATATATGCATTTGACATTAATTGCTACTCATAAATATTTATATGTGAAACAAAAGACGATCACGGGTAATATCAGAAACAGGGGCAATAAGAATTGTCTGAATTGTATAGTTGCTTTGTCCACCAGGTACAAAGGTAGATTCAGTTGAAGAATATGGCTCAGATACCTTCACTCCCCGCAGAGTAAGATAGTAATGGTAGCTCTCCCCAGCTGAGACTTGTAACTATGAATGAATCAGCAATGCTCTCCCTAAGCAGAGTTGATCTACCATCAGCACTAAAAAGGCTCGATATCCCCGGCAGTCTTAATATTCCCTAGCGAGGCATGAGAATGTTCCCCGGCAGAATACAAGATACCCCCAGTGGAGTTAAATTTTGCCCAGCGCAATCTGAAAAAGCTTCCCCAACAGAGTTGAAGCATCATCCCCAGTAGACTCTGGAAGTTTATCTCCAGCGGAGTACAAAAATAAATCTCCCCAGCCGAGTTCAAAGGATCATTCCCAGCAGAACTCAAAGGATTATCCCCACAAGACTAACAGGGTTATCCCCAGTAAGTTGCAACTGAAAGATCATCCCCAGTGAAGTTCTTTCCTTTCACAAACAGGAATTCAATCCTCAACGGATTCAGTATCACCAGCAACGATAATTCATCCCGACGGAAGTTATCAATGGAATCTTCAGCAGAGCATCTCTTCCCCATAGAGTAATCTCCTCATCAGTTTATTCCCCCAACAGAGTCATCCTCTCCTGCAGGTTTACTCTTTTCGTTCATCATCCCCAGCAGAAACGAATAATTCAACTTTATTCTCCAACAACTATCCGGGATTTATTTTCCCCGTCTAGAAACATTACATCTCCATACATCATGATACATACATATACGCATCATATAACACAATCTCATTTATTTTGAGAACAACATTGCTTGATCCATATCATGCATTGCATATGACTGACCTTTACCTTTCAAGAAAGATGCAGTTAAGTTCTCAACTATGTCGAAGACCTTCTCTGGTTCAGTCAGATCGACCCTAAGATCTCCCTGATTCGTATTCCAGTTGAAGACTTTTGTCTGGTCCAGTTAAATCGACCCTAAGATTTTTCTGATGCCGATCCATTCAAAGATATTCCAAGACCTTGTCTGGTCCAGTTAAATCGATCCTAAGATTTTTCTGATGCCGATCCAGTTAAAGTTAATCCAAAACCTTGTCTGGTCTAGTTAAATAGATCCTAAGATTTTTCTGATGCTGATCCAGTCAAAGTTAATCTAAGACCTTCTCTGGTTCAGTCAGATCGACCCTAAGATCTCCCTGATTCGTATTCCAGTTGAAGATATTCCAAGACTTTTGTCTGGTCCAGTTAAATTGACCCTAATATTTTTCTGATGCCGATCCAGTCAAAGTTAATCCAAGACCTTCTCTGGTTCAGTCAGATCGACCCTAAGATCTCCCTAATTTGTATTCCAGTTGAAGACTTTTGTCTGGTCCAGTTAAATCGACCCTAAGATTTTTCTGATGCCGATCTAGTCAAAGATATTCCAAGACCTTGTCTGGTCCAGTTAAATCGATCCTAAGATTTTTCTGATGTCGATCCAGTCAAAGTTAATCCAAGACCTTGTCTGGTCCAGTTAAATCGATCCTAAGATTTTTCTGATGTCGATCTAGTCAAAGTTAATCCAAGACCTTCTCTGGTTCAGTCCGATCGACCCTAAGATCTCCCTGATTCGTATTCCAGTTGAAGATATTCCAAGACCTTTGTCTGGTCCAGTTAAATCGATCCTAAGATTTTTCTGATGCCGATCCAATCAAAGTTAATCCAAGACCTTCTCTGTTTCAGTTAGATCGACGATAAGATCTACCTGATTCGTATTACAGTCGAAGTTCATACCACCTATCAACAGTCTCCAAATGGCATCTGTAAGCCCATTCCCGGCATCACCAGGCTGATACCACTTCATGCGAGTGCAAATTTCTGGGCACTCTAGTGTTCAATCATCTTCCACCTTCGGATCAAGAAAGGCCCGAAAGCCAATCTATATCCTCAGGTATAAGGATATTGAACAGGGGAAGTTGTTGTACCCCAAAATTTTCCATTTCATATTTCTCAAAACATGGCAAGAAAAATCTCCAAGTGGCTCAAGATTGCTCAAAAGTTGGACAGTCAAGCTATCTCCTAAGGCAGTCAACCTCAAATTAGGGTTTTGTGTTGCATCCAAATGACCTCAAGTTCTCCCCATTTTCCTAATATGTTCTCAAGGTCATCCATGTCAAATTCCAAGCCTTGCAGAGGAAGTTTGCTCAGTCAATTGCTCAAAAGGGTCCAAAAATCGACTGTGCTAGGGCAAAAGTCAACTGTGCCCCAAATAGAGTCAAACTTCAAGATTTTTTGCCAACATTCTCATTTTGAAGGATATTTCATCATTTGATCAAGCTTTGATCATGATTCATCAAGGATTGCTCAAAATTCATCAAGACTCAAAAGTTGCTAAATTAGGGTTTTGCAGGAAAAGTCAACTCAACTTTGGCCAAGCATAACATTCTCATACTTTATGATAAATGACCCATCAAAAGCTCATTTTGAATAGGATGCAATTTCCTACAATCCATCTTCACACCCCAAGATCAAGAAATGCACTCACAAAAAGTTACAAATTTGGACATTATAGGTCATTTTTGAAAGTCAACAAAAACACCTTTTTTGCCAAAGCTTATAACTTGAGCATGGAATATAAAAATGCGATGAGACCAAAAGTTTTGGTTAGAGGACATCTCAAGATTTCTAAAAAGTCCAAGAACACTTCCAAAAGTTCAAAATTGAAGAAGTTATGCATTGTTGAAGTTGGGCATTTTTGCAAAATTGTCAAAAGTCAACTATCCCCAAAACTTCAAATTTTGTTAAATGGGCCCATTCTTTTCCACTTGATTTGATCTTGTCACACTACACACGTGTCCTAGCTTCATCCTTGTGACCATTTGTCAATTTTATTATTTAATTTGATTTTTTAATGAATTATTTCATTTTTAATCAATTTAAATCAAATAAAATCCAAACATTGATTATTTGATCTCTTTTTGGCTATTTCAGGATTGAATCATCATCATCAAGTGAATCAAATTCGTATCATACATTCCATGTGCAAAAAGATTGGATTTTTGGCAAAATTGGAAAGTTATCAATGGAGGATCAAATCAAATCCTATAGCCATAATGTACAAGGATTCAGTCCAAAAAAGTTGACCTAATACATTGCATTATACATATACAAGGCAAAGGACACAAATTCAAGGGCTAGAGGCTGCAGAATCATCAAGAGAAAAACTTGAAAAATTGGCAAAAAGTGTGAAACTGAAATCGTGCATAGAGGCAAATTCAAAGGCAAATCTCAACGCCAATCACTTGCTGGACATCCACTGGAGCGAAGCCAACTCAAAACCAATCTCCATACACGCATAAAAGCCCTGTAAGTGTCTCAGAAAAATGCTTTTCGTTTGAAATCGTAGATCCTTATTCTTGCGTTTTTCTTGCAAAATCTTTGCATATTCATGATTATCATCCAATTCACAAGCTTTCTGCATTAGCCAATTGCATTTATCTGGCCTCTAACCCCATAACCGTATAGCTAGGGTTTTGCATTAGATTTTAGGGTTTTCTTTTTCAGGGGAAATCAAGGTCCAAGAATGGTATAGATTTGTCCAGGAAGCCTAGACGAACATAACCATGGTCTTGGAAGGAATTTTCATGGCCTAGAATCAATTTTTGGAATGTCCTGCGAATTTAGCTGCGGATATAAATCCGCAGGTAAATAACCAGGGTTGAACGAGGAAGATGATGACACGTCTCCCCCTGGTTGGCTGATTCAAACTTGGCGCGTGTTTTTTTTATATTTTCTGGCATTTTATTTGTTTTCCCATATTATATTTATTGTCCAATACACTAACAATTGAAACACGCTAGTTGAGTGGTAGAGGCGTTGTTCAGTGGCCAACGGGACCTGGGTTCGAATCCCAGGTCCCCCATATGCTTTATATTATTTTTCTCCAGGTGATTCAGTGCAATTCCAAACGCATGGTCCATCATACTCCCTCCCTCCATCACTTGCCAGATGGCCCCAGGCCAGATCTGGTGGTCCAGAATGAAGGCCTATGGTGGGATCAAGTCAAAGGGCGCATGGAGAATCAGAAAAGTCAGCCAGGCCTGCATGTTATTGGGCCATCAAATTGCTATCAAAACCTCCTTTTTCAGGCCCAAACCCTAATTCTTTCTATTTTATTTTTATTATTTCTTTTAATTAATTGTTTTGCTTTTTTTATTATTTAATAATTAACCAATCAAACTATTTTCTTAATAAAAATCAAAAATCAAAAAAATATATTTTATTTATTAAATTAATTTTCAGCATTTTATTTTTGTTAATAAATATTAATTGAATTAATTTAGCTTTAATTAGGAATAACTTTTAATATATTTTGCAATAATTAAAATTAACTTAGATAATTAGGTTTTATTAACATTGATCAAATTATTTTTATTTCTTTAAATAACAAAAATCCAAAAATATCATTTTATTAATTAATTAATTAGTTTATTAATTTAATGACTAACTTAGTTTAATTTCCTTTTAATTCAAAAATAACCAAAAAAATAATCTTTTCTTTAATAATTAAAGGGTCAAAACCCTAGAACTCGCCCGATTTAATTTTCTGCACGTGTACCATTTTATTTCAATATTGTATCTGTTTCCCGGAATGTAATAGTTTAATAGGACTTTACTATTTTTATCGCTTTGTTTATTTTCCGCATTTTAATTTCAAGGGTTGCTTTTGGCGATGTAAATACTCGACGCCTTGTAATAGTTAGTTTAAATTCCGCAATTTAATTTCCGCAACTTATAAACTGTTAGATGTTTGATAATAGGGAATGCATGACAAGATCGAATGTTTGAACCTAAAATCAACATAGATAACCATTAACATGTACAAAGACAAATTAACTAAAAACAACACACTCGCACATGCGCACTCTTAGGGTACACCTCACTTGGTTGCCTTCGAACGTGGTCATTGAGTATAGGTCACTTTAGAGGTCGCCCTCTTGTCCAAAGATCATAGTTTCCTCGAAACGGTTGCCTCGAAAAAATGATCTAAGACATTAGGGTTACCGCTAAGGCGTCCTAACATTGCTTTAGTGACTGCACGTCCCTTAATCGAATTGACCCTTAAAACTCCAACGACGATACTACCTACTCATCAATAGTGGGATAGCATTGTCTAAAGGATATTAGCACAGATTGATTCCTTTTTTGAGTAGGTAGATGGTTCTTAAGTACTTGCTCTTTCAAAACAAAACAAATTTTCGCACTTACACTCCTTTCAAACAAAAACTTCTTTCAAATACACAAACACAAAGAAAAGTAATTTTTGAAAACACTTTGAGCAAGTACCTAAGAGCCCGTGGATAACCACGGATAGAAAGGGTGCTAACACCTTCCCTTTCTATAATCTACCCCCCGGACCCGAGAAACATCTCGAAAAAGGAATTTTTTTGTGCTTTTTTCCTTTCCTTGTTGGATAAAATAAA
The DNA here is from genome assembly GCA_948472305.1 of Vicia faba. Classification (NCBI taxonomy): domain Eukaryota; kingdom Viridiplantae; phylum Streptophyta; class Magnoliopsida; order Fabales; family Fabaceae; genus Vicia; species Vicia faba. The sequence continues at coordinate 98,321,818 of OX451736.1, forward strand.
AAGACGTTGGCGACTCTTGCTTACCGCGACATTTTGCAAAAACAAACGCAAAACACAAACCAGCATTCCAAAAACAGTTAGTTCCTTCCCACCGTATCACAACTGCAATTTGTGAACCGATATTTAAGTTGTTAAAGAAAGATCAAGGTTGTGTGTGGATAGATGATTGCCAAAGGACAATTGAAAGTATTAAAGAGTATCTGCTTGAACCTCCTATCTTGCTTCCGCCTATTGAAGGAAGACCATTGATCATGTATCTGACAGTATTAGATAATTCTATGGGCTATATTTTGGGACAACAAGATGAAAAAGGGAGAAAAGAATATGCCATTTATTATCTCAGGAAGAAGTTTACTGATTGTGAGTCACTATATTCTATGTTGGAAAAAACATGTTGTGCTTTGGCTTGGGCGGAAAAACGGTTGCAATAATATATGTTGAATCATACTACTTGGTTGATTTCCAAAATGGATCCAATTAAGTATATTTTTGAAAATCCTATTCTTACTGGAAGAATTACCCGATGGCAGATGTTTTTGTCTAAATATGATACTGAATATTGTACTTAGAAGGCTATAAAAAGCAATGTGTTGGTGGATTATCTTGCTCACCAACCGGTGGATGATTATCAGTCTATTAAATATGATTTCCCTGATGAAGATGTGATGTTTTTCAAGATAAAAGACTATGATGAACCTTTGCCTGGGGAAGGTCCTGATCCTAAATCCCGATGGGGGATGGTATTTGATGGAGTTGTGAATGCTTATGGGAAAGGAATTGGTGTCGTGATTATCAATCCCCATGGATCACATATCCGATTTACTGCAAGATTGTAATTTGATTGCACCAATAACATGGCAGAGTATGAAGCCTGTATCATGGGTCACGAGGAGGCTATTGATCTTAGAATCAAAATTCTAGATGAGTATGGTGATTCAGCTTTGGTAATAAATCAGATTAAAGGAGAATGGGATATTCGTCACGTTGGCTTAATTCCCTACAAAGACTATGCTAGAAGATTATTACCCTTCTTTAATAAAGTTGAATTCCATCATATTCCCATAGATGAGAATCAGATGGCGGATGCTTTAGCCACTTTGGCTTCTATGTATCAAGTAAATACTTGGAATGATGTGCCTCATATCACAATGTGGCGTTTGGATAGACCAGCTCATGTGTTTGCAGAAGAGGAAACGTCAGATGAAAAACCTTGGTATTATGATATCAAGATTTTCTCCAGACTCAGGAATACCCGGTTGGTGTGTCAAACAAAGATAGAAAGACATTGAGAAGGTTGGCAGACAGCTTTTTCCTTAATGAAGATGTGTTATACCAAAGAAATTATGACATGGTCTTGTTCAAATGCATGGATAGACATGAAGCAGACATGTTGATACATGAGATACATGAAGGTTCCTTTATCACTCATGCCAATGGACATTCGATGGTAAAGAAAATGCTTAGGGCAGGTTACTATTGGCTGACAATGGAATCTGATTGTTACAAATTTGCAAAGAAGTGCCATAAGTTCCAGATTTATGCTGACAAAATTCATGTGCGCCCAACACTCCTCAATGTTATTTCTTCCACGTAGCCTTTCTCTATGTGGGGTATTGACATGATTGGAATGATTGAACCCAAGGCATTGAATGGACATTGTTTCATCTTTGTGGCAATAGGCTACTTCACCAAATGGGTAGAAGAAGCTCCATATGCTAATGTCACTAAGCAGGTGTTAGTAGCTTTATTAAGAATAATCTTATATGTCGGTATGGTGTGCCAAGCAGGATTATCACTGACAATGGCTCGAATATGAATAACAAGATGATGACAGAACTTTGTGAAGAATTCAATATTGTCCATCACAATTCATCTCCTTACAGGACAAAGATGAATGGGGATGTTGAAGCTGCCAATAAAAATATCAAGAAGATCATCCAGAAAATGGTTGTTATCTATAAATATTGGCATGAAATGCTCTCTTTTGCTTTGCATGGATATCTTACATCCGTCAACACTTCAACAGGGGAAACCTCGTTCTCTTTTGTGTATGGTATGGAAGCAGTGCTCCCCGTAGAGGTTGAGATTCCCTCTCTACGTGTGATAATGGAAACTAAGTTGTCAGTGGCTGAATGGGTCCGAAACTGTTGGTGTATTCCCTAGAGGCCAATACATTGGGTACTTGTATCGAATTATTTATTAATAATAAAAGGAATTTCTTTATTATGCTTGCTTTTCCAAAATAATAAAATCCCTAGAATATTTCGTTTGTTTAATGAAATATTAAGTGTGACTTAATCATGAGATCCCATTAAACATAAGAATACTATTCTTAAAATATTCGTAAACGAGCTTTATTACGAAGTGGAATAATATTAAAGCATTGAGATTATTATGAAGATAGATTGATGATCACACCTCTTGGATCATGGATAAGGAGTTATCAAGTCTTGACATAGGTATGAATATTAGGAGTAATATTTATACTGCATTGACCCTCTATGAGAATACTACATAAAATTTTATGCAAGGTGTCATAAGTTATTGTCATGGTGATAATGGTGTATACCACCTGTGATACAGTGGCAGAATCGGCTGTTAATACTGATTTGCGTTTTTGTTTTCAAAATATCGCGGTAAGCAAGAGTCGCCACCGACTTTTATTTTATCCAACAAAGAAAAAGGAAAAAGAACAGAAAAAACCTTTTTCGAGATGTTTCTGAGTACAGGGGGTAGATTATAGAAAGGGAAGGTGTTAGTACCCTTTCTATCTTTGGTTTTCCACGGGCTCTTAGGTACTTGCTCATTTTGAAATTGCTTGTGTGTGCTTGTTTTGAAAAGTTTTATTTTACTTCGTTTTAACCCTTGTTTCTGTCCTTAAGAGTGTTACAAAGTATTTTGAAAACTTTAGTTTGAAAAGTTTGTTTGAAAGTGTATGGTGTAAAAGATTTGTCGTTTTGAGCAAGTACCTAACAGTTATCTACCTACTCGAAAAAAGGAGTTCTTTTCCTCCTATCCTTTAGACTGTGTTATCCTACTATTAGTGAGTAGGTAACCCTAGTCGCTGGATGTTTGAGGGACTATCGAAAGGGACATAATGGTCATTGAAGACAACATGTAAGGATACCTTAGCAGTTCGAAAGGACTGTCATCATATATTTGTAGGCAACATCGAGGGACAAGATCATTTCTCGTAGGCAACTCGAGGGACATTGAGGGACTATGATCTTTATGATGACTTTTAGATTAAGGGTCTTTTTCTAAGATATCCCTATGTTCGAGAGACATGACCATTGTTTTCTGAGGAAACCAATTGGGGAGTACCCTAGGGGTGCAAGTGTGTAACGTTGTTTGTTTTCAGATATATTATCTTTGAATTAGTTTATGCTATGTTTAATGAGTTTACCGGTCTTTTCATACAATCCTATTAGTCTAAGCATTGCATAAAATATAGTAGCAGAAGGTAAAGACAGAAATGTAAACCTAGGCTATTACAGAGCTTTGAAGCAGTTACATAATAATGAAGAGTGCGTAAAAGAAATCTTTAAAATACTACATCCCGGAAGCAATTACATAATTAGAAAAAAATGCGAGAAAAGATAAATTTACGCTATTACATTGATAATGCGACCTATACAGTTTTTCTAGAAACTAAAATGTAAAAGAATAAATAAAAAGAAATTAAGAAAAAATTAAAACCTAAAATTCTAAGTTAATGTTTTTGTTGTTTTTTGTAGAAAATAATTTTAAGTTAATTAAAAAACTTAATTATAACTAATTTTAATAAAAAAAAGTTAATTAACTTAGTTTATTAATAAATGAAAAAAATCCAAAAATTCAGTTACTAACTAAAACAAAAACCTAATCCTAATTTATTTAAAAATGGTTAATTAAAGGGTTAATTACAAAGAAAACCTAAAACCTAATTGTTTTCCTAATTTGAAGGAAAAAAAGTTAATTAATTAAATTAAAGAGTTAATAAAAAAAAGTTAATAATAACAAAAAAAATTTAAAACCTAAATTAATTAGGGTTTATAAAAAAGGTTAAGTTTGCCAATTAATAGGGTTTTTGATTTAAATAAAATTAGAGTTTATATGAATTTAGGGTTTTTAAGGAATATATTAAAGAGAAAGAAATGAGGCAAAAAAGGTTTAAAATAAGCAAAATTATACATATTGCCAGGGGTGGGTGTTGAACCAAAAATTAATTTAAAACCTAAAATTAGATTAAAAAACCTTAAAATTAATTATTCGAGTTTATTATGAAAAATCAAAGGTTTGTGAAAAATGTTAAGTTTTATGAAAAACGTTTTAAACAGAAAGAATGAAAATAGGTAAAAGGATAAATAGTAAGGAAGAAAACCAAAACCAATAGGGGTGAGTGTTGAACACACGCCCTTAACCTCCTTAACCTCCTCAGGATGCCTGCCTTGCCATGCATTGGGGTTGTTCTATTTTGGCCTCAGTGTTTTGTAATAACCCTGCATGAGACCCTGTCTAAATCTGCAGTGTTGAATCTCATGAATACATTAAATAAATTATTATATCATGAAATACAAATAAAGCAAATATATGAAAAATATTTAATGTTAAAACCGATATGGCATGTATGAATGCTTCTACACCCTTTTGATCATGGAGATCAAACCAGCCTTACCCTTATTGGAGAAGTAGTGAGATGTGGGTTTGTAACAAGGATGACTTGTTTGTAGTGGATGATTAAGAAACTGTAGATGAAAAATAGTGTGAAAGAGTAGTCTATTTATAGATTTGGAATTAGGTTAAAGACGCCCCAAAAAGGAAATAGTCCACGCCAAGAAAATCCCAAAGTTTATGATTTTATCTTGGTCAGCAAGTCTACAAACTATGACCAATAAGAAATCAGTTTTGTCAACATGTGACCAATCAGAATGTGACAAATCATGTGATTTTGTTGTATTTATTTTATATTATTTTTTTATTATTTTTTAATTAAAAATTGAAAAAAGTGAGGAAAAAAACTATTTTTGAAAATTTATTGATTAAAAAATATGAAAATAATAATTTAATAATAAAAAAGTGATTTTTTTGGGAAGACTTATACCAATTGAGATTTGATTGAAATTTGGAGGACAAGATTATGAACCTAGACACTTTTGTGATTTTTTTCTCAATATTGTGATTGATTTGGTGATTAATTGATTTTGAAAGATTTCAATTATTTTTAACAACTTGACTATTAAGTGTATAAAATCAAAGATTTAGAAAAGTAAAAAAATTATTTTAAAATACCCTTAAAATAGAAAATGAAAATAATAATAAAATAATTAAAAATGACTTTTTTATCCTTTTTATTGAAAAAACACACAAAAGAAAATAAATACCAATAATTAGTGTAACGAGACTTGAACTCAGGTCACACGACTTTGTTCCTTTGGGGATTTCTCTTAGATAACCCCTTTTCATTTTTCGCGCTTTTCGCTTTCCCTAAAATTCGCCTAGACAAATTCCTTTTGAATTTGACTCTGAAATTCAACGGGATGCCCTGAATATTGCCTAAGTGACTTGTTTTTCAAGTTTCGACTTAACGGGGCTTTTTGTCTCTTTCTTTTTTAACAAGTCGTTGACTTCGAGTCATTTTCGACTTTGTTGGAAGTGATTGTGACTTCCCGAGTCCTTGGTAGATGAGGGATAACCATTATGATATTGTCATCTTTTGACATTCTGATATGCAAGAGATACCCATTGTGGTATCATCCTTTTTTATGCGCACTACTGATAGGCGAAGATTGACCATTACAGTTTTGACTTTCCTCAGCCTTTTGATGGATAACCATTATTGTATCCTTAGATGCGCACTCCTGATGAGTTCTGAATGCTCGATTGGATTAACTGAAATCTACCCTGCCCCGGGTTAAATGTGAGGGTGTTTTCTGACAAGAAGAGAAACTCCTACTTCAAGGATCAAAGAGATTGGCGCGGGTTTATCTCCCTTATATCTCTGGTGTTTGAGAATTTGAAACAATGCATGTACATCGTCAACAAGGTCTTACTCAGAAGCAAACCATTTAAGATTTTTTATATATTTCTCATCATTCTCCCTCCATAGGTATTTGCTTTTTTCACAAGAGTTAAGTATCAAAAATTAAATAAAAATATTTATGAGTGAATACAAATGAATTAATTCAAGACAAACATATTCAATGCATTATGATTAGTATTCAAAAATAAGCAAGTTTTGCATACAAGAAAGTATTTAACCAAACAAGAAAGATTACAAATGAAAATGCAAATGTAATTTGAAATTGCCATGTTGAAGAGACTAGTCTCCGTATGGACTTGTTGCTTCAGAAGATACTCTGGCAGTCTTAACCATCACTGAGTCAAAGGAGAATTCAATATGACCAATTGGTGCGATAATGATAGCTTTTGCATCAAGCAAGTCTTACACTTCATCTTTGAATGGTTTACAACCTTCAGTTGAATGGCCAGGTTCCCCCGACATGGTAATCACGAAGGATATTCCCTCAAAATATGTGATGAATGCTTTATCAAGCGAAATTGCGTAAAATGCATCACAAAGTATCTTCTACCATAGAGAAGAAATTCCAACCATCTTCTACTACACATAAGAGAAAAATGAGCTACTGAATTCCGGAGAATCTCATACTACACAAAAGAAGCACCATTTTCTACTACACATAAGAAAAAATCCAGAAACTATAACAAAGAATCTTCTACTACATAGAAGAAACTAAACTATAAATGTAGAATTCGATCTTTGAGGTATTTTCCTTCTACACAACAGCAGATGTCCAAGATCTTGATGTCTTATATTTCTTCATCACAAATGCATCACCCCAGAAGGAAAAATCAACTAAGGAGAAAGAGTCTGAAACGGTTTGCCAAATATGAACTGAACCTTGGAAAAGAAGCCATACAAGTGGCGGATTTCATACTTCAACCTCTTACAATTTTCAGTATCATAACCAGGTACCCCGGGATGAGAGACACATCTAGTATTTGCATCAAAATCAGGAGAGAAATTTGTGGGAGAATGACCCAAAGCATGAAGCTTAACCAAATAAGCTTCCAACACACGAGGAAGTAAATGGATACAAGGTATATAGATGTTATCAACCTGCTTCTCAAGCTTTTTCCATCTCTGCTGATAAGCTTTTCCCCATGGATTCGCCTGGAGACCATTAACTAGTTGTTGACGAGAAAATATGGGAACACGAAATTCTGGGTGAGACCCAAAAAGTATCTCTCGATTTTAAAAATGTCTCATAGACTGGGGATGAATGACAACTTATGTTGTAACAAGATATATAGGATCACTTTCCTTTGCTGACAATGTCTTCAGAACTTCCATACCTGACTCGACTGGGTCTTCAACTGACAATTTTCCTTTTTCAGAAGTTCTTGACCACGGACCAAGGCCTGCATGTCTATAATAAACAACCCCATCTAATTTTTTTCTCACCCAATTCCCCACAAAGTTGTTCCATGGCTTTTTCGGATCACAGAGCAGTGAGAAGTCACGATTCATAATTCTGAAAAGAATACCGGGCCTGAATAAGAATTCCCCACTCTGAGTACCTGTTATAGGTGCATGAAGGTGCATGAGGTGAATGAGTGGATGCAATGGCATGTTCAATCAATTTCAAGGAACCCACGTGCTTTTAGTTTCTATTTTAATCTAGTAAGAGATGGACAAACACAACATAATGTTCACAAGAACGATTCCTTGGAAATAGAAAGAACACGTGTTAACTTTTTCATGCATAACCAAAGAACCATAGTCACCAACAGAACAATATAGTCACCATCAGAACATAGTCACCATATGTACCTGTAATAATCAGTCATCTCGCCCCACTCACAGGTGTAACCCAGGTCAAGGTAAGGTCATGGATAATCTGAATCATAGGTCACCTGAAAGTATTATCATCATGAACATCTGTGATGCTGACAATATCTTACTTGAACCTCAACTGACCGTGGCTTCATGATTGAATGGTTACAGGGCATACACCTATCATCCGTCATAACTCTCACCTCTATTACTAGTGTTCCTAGTGGTGTACAACTCTGGCCTGGGTTTTGGGCCTTTTACTTCTTGTAACACCCACCCACATAGAGACAAAGAAACAATTGTACCACCAGCATATGGAAAGCGATAAAATGCATGCACAAACATATGCATGCAATGTATATAAAGCTGTAAATAACTGGAAGTAAATAAACACCCAACGCAGTAAACAAACAAGAGCTAGGATCGACTCCGGGATGGACCAGCAATAGGTCAACCTTTCATCCCCAGTGAAGTCGCCAGCTGAAATAACAGACTAAACAAATCATCGAGATGAAATCAATGAAGTCTCCATTGAACATTTTTTAACCCACAGGAAGGGAAAGGTAAACATCGAGTAAACCTAAGAAGAGAGAAATCACGATCAACCCACCGAGAGATCGGGTAAGGGAGTCTGTTACGCGAGGGGAAGGTATTAGCACCCCACACGCCCGTAATACTCTACAGTACCCACTTTTGTTGTTATAATCAAATGGTGTGTTTCAAGTCTACAACTTAAGATCTAAAATAAAATGTAAAGAGGGAATGCATGCAAAAGAAAAGAGAAAATAATGTAGGTAAAATAAATTTATGCTCGCTTGGGCCCTACCCCAATGCCTACGTATCCTTTTTGAGGAATAAAAGTTACCATAGTTTGACTCACGTGTTTTGATTTGTTTGTATTTTCTAATGAACAATATTAATTTCGCCTTTTGTTGCAACCCGACCTTTGGAGATTTACGCGTCAGCACAGAAGTGAATTAACATGTTCTACCTAACAAGGTATTTGCAAAGAAAAATTCCTGAAGGCGGATAATGCTACATTCGTGCTCTAGCAATTTAGACATAGTGCCACCCGACCTTTGGGGATTTACGTGTCGTGTTGCGTATAGTATAATTAAAACATCCTTTTGAAGTTTGAAAGAAAGGCCCGAAGGCGAGAAGATTTTGTATTGGTTGATATTTTTTACCTTAAAGAAGGATTTGAAAGTTTTTAAATGTTTTATGCATTTTCCAAGAAAAGAGTTTTAGTCTTAATGCAATGATGCAAAAGAAAGAAAAACATCTAAGGAAAGCTAGGTAGAATCTAATCCCTAATGTTATCATACAATCGTTAATCCTAAAGTTGAGTTTTGAAAGATAAATCTCTACCATATGTTAGCACGCATGGATCACAATCCTAATGTCTATCTCGAATCACCACCAAAGGATGAATCAAGAAGTCCTAAGGGAGCATAACAAAGGTTCATAACCTAAACTTATATCTATCTTGAATCACCACCAAAGGGTGAATTAAGAGCTCCTAAGGGAACATGCCAAAGGTTCACAACCTAAGAAAACATACACACAAGGATGGAAAGCAAGTAATTAATAAGCTCAAGAGAGCACACACATGTCACGAGTAGTGCACACTAACTCGGGTAAAGGCCTAACCAAGATGTAAATGATCGAGGTAGGTACAAAATACAGTAGGGATGCTTTAGCCAAGGAGTCATATCAATCGAGGAAAACAAGCAGAAATGGGATATGGGAAGCTTTAGCCAAGGGGTTATATCAACCGAGGCAAACAAGCGAGGATGGGATAGAAAAAACACGGAGCGTCAACGTCGTCCAATGTGAGCTCAAGACAAAATGTAGGGATTTAATTGCGAAACCCTTTTCCACTTGATGACTCGATAATAAGAGTAGGCACAACTCCTAAGCATCATGGTGCATCACGAGCTAAGGATGACACAGACGAAATGCAGAGGTTGAATGTGAACCTTTTCCGCTTGCCTCCTTTTGAGGACTTCAATAAAGGATGGGGGAATATATGTGAGCATAAATGTAAACACACATGCATAATATCTACTTCAAAGGTAGAATTTTAAACAAACAAAAATAACATACAGAAAGTGGTGCCTGTCATAGGACTTTAAACAGCGACTTCGAGTGCACGCTCTTTATTTCCTAGTTCTCATGATATCTAGAAAGAAGTAAAGTGCTGAAATGAGATAAACCAAAAGAAAATACCAAACGAACAAAAGTTCGTAGCACAACAAGCAAAATAGAGAAACTCGGAAAACTTCGAGTAAGCTTCACCAAGCAACAGAGAAGGGTCTGAAATCAAAGGTTCGGAATAAGCGTTGAAGCATCGTCGATGTGAAAATAAATCACAATCGAAAACTCAAACATATCCGCATATCACACAATAAACCTGCATAAGGCTCATATCTCGACAAACAAAGGTGAATCAAAAATCTCAAATAAACAGATAATCATGAATCAATTCCTAAAATCAAATAATAAAAAAATTAACAAATTTTTATTGACTTAATCATTTTTTATCACAAAGAAAAAAAATAGAAAAAATTAAAAGAAAATCCTAAATTCTTCATTTTTTTTTTCCTTTTATCACTAAATTTTTGTTAAAAAAGTTTAAAAGAAAATTTAAACTAAAATAAAAAACTAAAACAATTAGAAAGAGTCACAGGGTAAAAATTGGAATCCACGCGTGTATTGAAGCAAAACTAGGCACTGCAAGCCCATAACTATTTGTCCAGGAGCATGCTTTTTTTGTTTCAGCTATCTCAAGTGTGCCAAAAACTATAACGGACTTAGGGGTGTGATCTGAATACAATGCTATCGTATAGCTATTAAAATATTGGCTCTAAGCCCAGTCGATGAAGCACTTTCCCTCCAGGATCCAAAAAATGGTGATACGAGCCTAGTGATTAGAAAAACCGGTCCACCACCTAAAATCCAACTCTGATTTCAACATATTATCTCTAAGCTTATTCATATTTTTTTATTGGATTTCAATTAAAATGGCGATAACAGAATAATAATAAAAAAAAGAAAATAAGCATAAACATGAAACGGTGCGTCTCGTGTAAGGTTATAACTTGTGACCCTTCATCTTCTTATCTAAGAGAACTCGCTTCCTCTCTTCCAAGTTCAGACGGCGCGGCACTCTCAGGCAACAATTCCGCCGTCTTCACCGTTTTATTTCTCGGCCACCTTCTCCGATGCATCAACAACATCTCCGATTCCATTCGTCACACATCGATTCAGACAAAACTCAACACATAGGCCACCGATTCGTAACACAGAGGGACGAAAATGATAAATGAGTTGAAAGTTTACCTACCGGAGAAAATCCGGTGATTCTTCAAGCTTTGATGAAATCGAAGAGAAAACCGGAGAATAATGATCTAGGTATGCATACGCTTTCCGATCTTGATTCTACTTCTTCTCTTTCTATCTGCACTCTCTGAGTTGGTTTTAATGCGATAGTTCCGATGGAGATTGAAGAATCTTGAAATATGCGTGATGTTCGGAGAATCATTGCGTTGATGATGAAGAGTGAGGAAGCTTGGCAATATTGCGGTGGAGATGGTGATAGTTACAGATTGTTGAGGACGATGCTTGAAGATGATGGCGCGGCATAATTGATGTTGTTGAAGCGGTTATTGCAGAGAGAACAAAGAAGCTTTTTTTCTGGTTTTTTGTGATTCTTCTCAGATTGAAGAATTGAAGATGAAGATGAGAGGAGAAGAGAGAGTGTTTTTGGTGATTCTTCAGGGTGTTGAAGAATGAAGATCAGAGTAGAAGAAAGAGAGAATTTTCTGTGATTCTTCGGAGAATTGAAGAATGAGAATCAATGCAAGGTAAATTATGTTATAAATCTGTTATGAGTTTGTTAGGATTGAATTAATCTGAACCGTTAGATCTCGATTTCTGTTAGGAGAATGAGTGGTTAGGATTAATCATTTAGTTTGATTTAGCTAAAACTGTTATGGAATCGATTATGGATAGTTAGAAAATTGGTTATTGAGTTTAGGCTTTCTGTTATGATAGTAGAGGGTTGATTTGTATATGTAATTTTGTTAACAACTGTTAGTTCCTGATTTTTCCTGGTTTGAACAAAATGCAGGGCTGGAGTTTGTTGTTTTTGTTGCGTTAATGTACAGGGCCACAATTGTTATTGTGGTATCAGTTTGTAAAACCTCGTAATGCTTAGGACATTCCACGACCTTGTAAAACCTCGTAATGCTTGTAATCTTGAATGCACCTTTCCTTTGAGGGAACTTTGAAAAATGTTGAATGGATTTTTCCCTTTGTAATGTATTAGAAACTTGGATAAATGGAAGTTTGAGTGAATTGTAACTTGAAAATTGGATGATGTAATTCTTTTGTAATCTTGAACATTCAAATTGATTTTGAACTTCCAAGTTCTTTTCGACCAATATTTCCTTTAAATGCATTTGTATGAATTTAAATAATCATGGTATAAATCTAAAATATTTGCAAGGTTACCAAAAGAGACGTGGATCTTGAATGAATCTTTGAAAGGCTATTTGGATGACACTTTGATAATTGGATGAAATAAATGAATTCGACGCATGTTTTTTTATACTTGTGACTTGAATTCCAAGAAATGCCACACTGAGTATTTAAGAACTGTGATTTTCATCAAATCCACTTCAAATATTAATGAATGAAATCCAATTCAAACTACAACTTCAATGAATCCCTAATTCAATTCAATTCCCCAATCTAAATCAAATTTGCATGTCAAGCAATAAGCATTAGAAAGAATGCTACCTTGAATTGGTGAAAGATGGATACCAAATAGATATTACCAGATAAACCAAAATTTTGACCAAAGGATGAATACCACTTGATTATAATGAGGAGAACTCCTCAGATGAAAACCAAACCAAGCCCAAACACACCAAGGATTAGAAACCCTAATTCATGCTTGCATCACCAACCCCTAAAATATTGCATCCTAAGGCAAAGTTGACTGGAAAAGCATCTTTGAACCCTGATATCCAGATCCCTAATTCCATGATCTTTGAAGAAGAAATCTAAATTGGAGCACCATAGCTGCGAAATCATAACTTTGATCACACATAGGTAAGTAAACCCTAATCCATGATCCTGTAGAATCTCAAGAGGAAGTCTATAATGTTAGGGAAATAAACCCTAAATCTCGATTCCCGAATCTCGGTTGAGATCGATCTTCGAGGTGTATACCCTTTAAACCACGTGAAGCCCTAGCTCACATAACCATCGAACTTCGAAGTTCATGGTACTTTATTGAATGCAAATGTATGTTATCTTAGTGACCTAATAAAAAGATGTGAATGCAACGTTAAGCCTAAGTCAAATAAAAGTACAATTAGGAGGGGAAATTTTGGAGTGCAATAGAGATGCCATTCCAAGTCTTGGAAGTGGCTACAGTGGTTACGCTCCCGGTAGACAAAGTATCAAAACCTGGAACCCCTATGGCATCATGGAGAGATTTATAAACAGTTGTGGAGGATCAAACATCTAAAGGTTGGGGTAAGCTTGTTGAGATACATGAGAAGAAAGATCACTTTGGTTTGGGCTATCGACCGTCAAAGACTACTAAGAAAGGAAAATGGCAGTTTCCTCCCATCCAGGAAACCTTCGTCAGCAAAGGAGTAGAGTATGAAGTGTCAATATTATCCAACAAAGGCGACAACAAAAGAGCATCTAACCTCATATGAGAATTTTCTCCAGGCAAAGAACTCAAGAATTGGACAGTTGTGGAGATTCTAGAGATCTTTTTTATTTCCAAAGTAATTTTTATGTTTTTTTAAAGAAAATATATCCCGCCCGAGGCATAGGGGTAGCTTGTAAGGGCCCCCATTTATTCTCAAACAATGTTTTCAATTAATAAAAGTTATGTTTGCATTCAATTAAGATCCCTATCTTTTTCTTGCATTTCCCTTTTATTTTTCAAAATGACAATACTTTCGCACTTTCCAAAATCGCATTCTAGAAAGCACCAAAACATGATAAAAATATGCAGATCCTCATCTAAACTCACTGATAATGACACTGCTTTGATCCGATATGATTTTGATGCGCCAATTAACCAAGCTGAAGAGGAAGATGAGGAAGATCTTAAACTCTACAAAGAATTGGCGAGGTTACGAGAGCAAAAGATAGTAACATTCAACCGTACCGGGAATCTATTGAAACCATTTATCCCGGGACCGAAAAGGACCCAAAAGAGATCAAGATAGGTGCAAGCTTGGAGGAAAGTGTTAGAGAAAGGTTTATCAAGCTCCTACATGAGCAAGTGGATATATTTTCCTGGTCTTACCTAGATATGCCAGGATACAAATATCATGGTACATAAACTACCTCTCAAATAAGGTTGTTCTCCTATCTAACAAAAGTTCAGAAGAACTCGTCCAGATATGTCTGACAAAATTCGAGAAGAATTCCTCAAGAAATTTGATGTAGGGTTCCTAGCCGTGGTAGACTATCCACCTTGGATAGCTAACATCATGCCGGTACCCAAGAAAGATGGAAAAGTACGAATGTGTGTAGACTATCGAGATCTAAACAAAACAAGTCCTAAAGACTATTTCCCGTTACCTCACATAGAAGTTTTAGTGGACAATATAGCTCAAGCTTCAATATTTTCTTTCATGGGTGGTTTTTTAGGATATAATCAGATCAAGATGGAATCCGAGGATATGGAAAAGACTACTTTCATGACTCCTTGAGGCACCTTCTATTACAAAGTAATGTCATTCGGTCTAAAGAACGCAGGGGCAACCTATCCACGATCAATGGTCATGTTATTCCATGACATGATCAATAAAGAAGTCGAGGTATATGTGGATGATATGACTTCCAAATCTAACACAAAGGAGGATCACGTCATTCACTTGCAGAATTATTTGAACGTCTACAGAAATTCAGACTGATGTTGAATCTGAACAAATGTACATTTGGTGTCAGGTCAGGCAAACATTGAGTTTTATTGTAAGCCAGCGAGGTATTGAGGTAGATTCCGACAAGGTGAAAGCCATACAAGAAATTCCATCTCCAAGGATAGAAAAAGAGGTTCATGGTTTTTGGGATGATTGAACTACATCTCAAGGTTCATATCGCAACTAACTGCCACGTGCGAGGCTATATTTAAACTACTCAAAAAAAGATCAATCAGTGGAGTTGAATGAAGACTGTCAAACAACCTTCGAAACAATAAAGCAGTATTTAAAAGAGCCACCAATTCTGATGCCACCTGTTCCTGGGAGACCGTTTATCATGTACTTGACAGTTCTTAAAGGATCTATGGGATGTGTATTGGTTCAACACGACGAAACAGGTAGAAAAGAGCACATCATCTACTACCTAAGCAAGAAATTTATTGAATGCGAAACTCAGTACTTACTTCTCGAGAAGACTTGTTATGCTCTAACTTGGGCCACCAAACGACTGAGACAATATATGTTAACTCACACCACATGGTTAATATCAAGAATGGATCCTTTGAAGTATGTGTTTGGAAAGCCAACTCTCATAGGAAGAATTGCTTGATGGTAGATGTTGTTATCCGAATATGACATCCAATGAAGTTTGACTTTCCAGACGAAGACATCATGGTTATAGGTGAATACGAAATACCAAGCCCTAAAGAAGGACGTGAATCGAGGGCATGATGGACACTCACATTTGGCGGTGCTTCAAATGAACTAGGACATGGTATTGGGGCTGTACTGACATCTCTAAAGAATTTTCATAAACCTTATACTACAAGGTTATGTTTTGATTGCACCAATAATATTGCTGAATACGAAGCTTGTATCTTGGGTTTAGAAGCTTCCATTGACCTAAGAATTAAATACCTCGAAGTATATGGAGACCCAACATTAGTCATATACCAAGTCAATGATGAATGGGATACTCGACATCTTAAATTAATTCAATATCGGGATTATGTTCTAGAGATAGTTACAGAATTCATGGAGATTACTTTCACTCACATTCTGCGAGAAGAAAATCAGATGGCAGATGCCTTGGAAACTTTGTCAGCCATGTTCAAAGTAAGTTGGACAACACATGAACCACGCATCACGATCAAACACTTTGAAGAGCTGGCACATTTTCTCACAGTTGAAGAATAACCAGATAATAAACCTTGGTTCTACGATGTCAAAAGGTATATAGAAAAGAAAGAATATACAGAAGGTGCCTCAATTATAGACAAGCAAAATCTACAAAAGCTAGATGCAAAGTTTTTCTTAAATGGTGATGTATTGTACAAAAGAAACTACGATATGGTGTTACTCAGATGCATGGAGAAACATGAAGCAGATACACTCATGAGAGAGATCCATGAAGGAGCCTTCGGGACTCATACAAACCGATATGCCATGGCTAGAAAGATCTTCAGAGCATGTTATTATTGGCTAACAATGGAAGATGACTGCTATCATTATACAAAGACATGTCATAAGTTCCAAATCTACACTGACAAGGTGCACATACCACCAACTCATATTAATGTCCTAAGTTCACCATTCTCATTCTCAATGTGGGGAGTTGATATAATAGGAATGATCAAACTAAAGGATTCTAATGGACACCTATTCATACTAGTCGTCATTGACTATTTTACCAAATGGGTAGAAGCTGCATCTTATTCAAATCTCACCAAGCAAGTGGTTACTCAATTCATCAAGAAGAATATCATATCCAGATATGGGGTTCCTAGCAGGATTATTACAGACAATGGGTCCAACTTGAACAACAAAATGATAAAAGAATTATGCGATGATTTCAAGATTGAGCATCATAATTCATTACCTTACCGACCTAAGATGAACGGGGCCGTTGAAGCTTCCAACAAAAACATCAAGAAAATCATTCAGAAAATGGTGAAAAGATATAAAGATTGGCATAAAGTTCTTCCCTTTTCTCAACATTGTTACCGTACTGTGATCAGTGGATTTAGAACTGACTGTTTAAAGCTGGTTCGCGAAATGTCGCGGTAAGCAAGAGTCGTCACCGTCTTTTATTTTCTCCAACATGGACAGGACAAAAGCACAGCAAAATTCCTTATGAGAACGTTTCTCGGTTCCGGAGGTAGATTTATAGAAAGGGAAGGTGTTAGCACCCTTTCTATCCATGGTTATCCATGGGCTCTTAGATACTTGCTCTTATGTTTTCAAAATGTTTGCTTTTCAAATGTGAGTGGGTTTGAAAAAAGTTTCATTGAAAGATTTCTGAATAACTCTTGTATCTGTCCTCAAGAGTGTTTGAAAAATTTGTTTTGAAAGCTTTTGAAAGTGTCAGTGTGAAAAGTTTTTTTGATTTGTTTTTGAAGAGAGCAAGTATCCATGAGTCATCTACCTACCCTAAGGAATTAGGCTGTGTAAAAGTCCTTAAGGCAGTACTATCCCACTATTGAGAAGTAGGTAGCACCACCGTTGGAGGTGTTCGGGTCAATTCGATTGTAGGGACAGTGTGGTCACCGAAGCGATAGTAGGACACCTTAGAAGCTACCCTTACATCCTAGATCCTTTTTTAATCCGAGGCAACCGTTTCGAGGCAACTGTTTCGAGGCAACTGGATCATAGACATAAGAGCGACCGCTAAAACGTCCAATACTTGACGACCACGTTTCGAAGGCAACGAGTGAGGCGTACCCTAGAAGTGGTGTGTGTATTGTGTGTTGTTTTCAGTTTAACAGTTATCTTTGATCATGGCATTGTGAGCTACGAGTTGTTTTTAATTACCATACATTCTTTCATGCAATTTAGAAGTTAGAAGTGCGGGAAATTAAAAGACGGAAAGGTAAAAGCTACGCTATTACAAGGCGCGGGTCTATACATCGCCAAAATACAAAGACCCGTTTTTTGATAAAAGATGCGGAAAGTAAAAAATGCGGTAAACCTAATTACTATTACATCCTTGAACAGTTACATAATAATCAATAAGAATATAAAGCGCGAAAGAATTAAATTGGATGTCCGAGGGTTTTGACCCTTTGCTTGAAATTAAATTAAATTAGGACCTAATTAATTATTTAATTAAAGAAAAGAAAGTGTTTTTTATGTTTTTTTTTGTATTTATGGAAGTAAAGAAAATAAAATCAAGTGAAAACCCTAATTCTAAGTCTATTTTAATTATTAAGAAAATATTAAAGTTGACCTAATTTAGACTAATTAATTAATTTACAGGTTTATTTACAAAAATAATAGTAATTAATAATAATAATAAATAATGAGGAAAATAATTAAATAAGAAAAGGATGAAAATGTCAAAAACCTAATTCTATGTATTTTTTATTTATTAAGAAAAGATTGAATTTTAAAACTAAATTAACCTAGATTAGTTATTAGAATTTATTTACAAAAATATGTTAGTGGTGAAATTAATAATAATTAAATATATTTTACAATTTTTAGTTTCTGATTTTTATTATGAAAAGTTGATTAATTAATAAAAACAATTAAAACAATTAAAAAGAATTAGAAAGAAAAGAAAATTAAATTGAAAAAAGCATGCAAACCAAGAGGGGTGTCAGGCCCATGTGGAGGTTTGTTTGAGGAATTCTAGCCCAAGAGTCACAAAGCCTTTGTTTGACTTTCACAATCATGTGTATGCTGTTTGACTGGGCGTATGATAGGCTTCATTCTGTAACCACTGGATTGATCATCATGAGCGCGTGGCAAGCTTGGGCGTGAGGATGCATGGTGGAATACTGAACGAAGGCTGCACGTGAATATGTTAAAACAAAAATTATGGATTATGTGGGGGGACCTGGGAATCGAACCCAGGTCCCAATGCTTGCAATACACGTCCTCCACCATCTGAGCTATGCAACGCGCTTGTACATATGTTGATAAACAAATATTATATATGAAAAATGCCCACTATTCTGAAATATAAAAACAAACGCGCTAAAGTTTGAATGTCCCAGTAGCATGATACCACGCGTGCTTTCTTCTTCGTTTGTACCTGCAACATGAAACAAGTAGCGGGGGTTTTAAACCCCCACTAAGTGAAAGTGTGAAAAATAGCGATTACGCCCACAGATAATATAAATTGAGCGCGAGGTTGCCATTCAACTCGTATTGAGCTCCTGAATTCAACTGCATAGGTCTCAAGGTTTAATTTTTCCTCAACAAGAAAGCCCTAATTGAAAGCTTCAGAAACCCTAAATGTCGTTCATGGTAACTGGCGTTTCAAGGCATATTAATGGAATTAAATCATACCAAAAGCTTTGCCTGAATGCTGTGAACACAAAACAATCAACCAAATGTATTAAAAATGCATGAATCGTGATGTGCAAATCTGGAAAATAAAGCAAACCGTATGGCTCGTGTTCTTCGATTCTTTGCGCGTTTGGACTGGTTCTTGATTGTAATAGCTTCCTGGCAATGTCAGCAAGGTATTGGAAACGATTTTTGGCCTTGAATTGTCCTGCAAATAGGATTTCAGTTTCACAATGTTCTTGATTTTTTTGCAAATTGGCTATGGCGTATGAGCAGCTTTTTACGTGTATATTTGAGTAGGGTTAGCTTTTGCATATGTATGTGATGCAAATTAGGTTAGAATTCAGCCCAAAAGTCCATGAATTAATGACTTGAATATTTGATTGCTTAATCATATCTTTTCCAATCTTTTCTTTCATGAAACCTTGCCAATCATGGATTTCTTTGCCTTGTTGATTGAGAAACGAGTTTCCAGCTTGCCCTAGTCACATTTGCTGCACAAAAAGATCTAAAAAAGCATATCTTTGAATTTTCTTATAATTAAAACCAATTAAATGAATTAATATAAATATAAATCCAATTAATTAATTAAAAATAAGAAAATAAATTATTTTGAGCTCAATGGGTCGTGCATAGGCTTTGGGTAAAGTTTCAAGAAGGAATTTGAGGCCCATTAGCAAATTTGAAGCTTTTTAGGCAAAGTTGACTTTTGAAAGTTCCCAAAAATTTCCCAACTTCTCCAATGCATATCTTGCTCAATTGTGAAGCTATGATCATGTTCTTGGACATTTTGGAAAGGTCTTGAAGTCCTCTAACTAATTCCTTTGGTCCCATGTCATTTTGATTTACCAATCTCAAGTTATGGTCTTTGACTTAAAGTGCCTTTTTGTTGACTTTTGAAAATGACCTATAATGTTGAAATTGATAACTTTTTTTGAGAGCATTTCTTGAACTTGGAGTGTGAAGATGAGTTGTAGGAAATGTCATCCCCTTCAAAATAAGCTTTGGATGGGATTTTTCTGATGAACCATGAAGAAGTTATGCCTTGGTCAATTTGCAGTTGACTTTTCAACTGTCCCAAAATAGAAACTTTTGACATCTTGAGACTTTTTGAGCCATGCTTGTGGAATCATGCTCAAGAATTGATCAAATGAGTATTGTGGCTTCAAAATAATATGTTGACCAAAAATTTTGACTTTTGACTGTCAGATGACCATTTTGCCCCTGCAGTTGACTGTGGAGCAATTAGGGCTTTTGACTGTGCGACTTGATGCTGTGAGTCTTGAGACTTGACATATGGATGCTTGACAATGTATATAGACATATGGGGCTTGATTGGACCCTTGGAAAGCCTCAATTTCTTTGCAAGAACCAAAACCCTAATTTTGACTGTGTTAGGAGGCAATTGGACTGTGCAACCCTTGAGAGATTTTGTAGCTTGATTTTGCCAAATCTTGAAGAATATGGGAGGGAAAATTTTGGGGTACAACAGTTGCCCCTGTTCAATCTTCTTAGACCTGAGGATGTAGATTGGCTGGCGTGCCTTTCGTGATCCGAAGGTGGAAGATGATTGAACACTAGAGTGCCCAGAAATTTGCGCTCACATGGTAGAATGTTAGCAGTGTGATGTAGGGAATGGGCTTACAACTGCCATTTGGAGACTTATGGATAGGAGGATGGGCTTATAGATGCCATCTAGGGACTGTGACGGAGCCTTGTCGGGAATGGGCTTATAGATGCCATTTGGAGACTGTAATGGTAGTTGTGGAGATGGGCTTATAGATGCCATCTAGGTGTCGATCGCGTAAGAGATTCCTTAGCGAGAACTTGAATACCTGAGAAAGAAAAATAATTACCTGGCCTGTTACAGGGGTTGATCTTCAAACTCTTCAGACGTGCCCTGGAAGGATACATGAATCGAGTCTGGAATTAGTCGTCAACAGATACACCCTGGCAGGATACAGGAATCGGATCTTCAAACTCTTCAGACGTGCCCTGGCAGGATACAGGAATCGAGTCTAGAATTAGTCGTCAACAGATACACCCTGGCAAGATACAGGAATCGGATCTTCAAACTCTTCAGACGTGCCCTGGCAGGATACAGGAATCGAGTCTGGAATTAGTCGTCAACAGATACACCCTGGCAAGATACAGGAATCGGATCTTCAAACTCTTCAGACGTGCCCTGGCAGGATACAGGAATCGAGTCTGGAATTAGTCGTCAACAGATACACCCTGGCAAGATACAGGAATCAGATCTTCAAACTCTTCAGACGTGCCCTGGCAGGATACAGGAATCGAGTCTGGAATTAGTCGTCAACAGATACACCCTGGCAAGATACAGGAATCAGATCTTCAAACTCTTCAGACGTGCCCTGTCAAGATACAGGAATCGAGTATGGAATTAGTCGTCAACAGATACACCCTGGCAAGATACAAGAATCGGATCTTTAAACTCTTCAGACGTGCCCTGGCAAGATACAGGAATCGAGTCTGGAATTAGTCGTCAACAGATACACCCTGGTAGGATACAGGAATCGGATCTTCAAACTCTTCAGACGTGCCCTGGCAGGATACAGGAATCGAGTCTGGAATTAGTCGTCAACAAATACACCCTGGCAAGATACAGGAATCGGATCTTCAAACTCTTCAGACGTGCCCTGGCAAGATACAGGAATCGAGTCTGGAAATAATCGCTCACAGATATGCCCTGGCTAGATACAGGTATCGAATCTGGAATTGCGACAGTTGATAGTAATCATCTTTGTATTGATCTTGGTCCTGAAAAGACAAAACATTAGTTGTATGCAATGTCATGATGTATGAAATGCATGATGTCATAATGTTCTCAAGAATAAATGAGATTGTATGTTCATGATGCGTATGTGCATGCTATCATGTATGAAGATGTGAAATGTTTATGAATGTGTTTTCGTCTAGGAAAATAAATCCTTGACGAATGCCGGGAGCTTGAATCCTGGGCTGATGTTGAAGAGTAGAGCTTTTTGTTTCCGCTGGGGGCGATGGTTGCAAGCATAAACCGGTAGGAGAAGATGACTCCGTTGGTGAATAAACTTGGTTGAAGAGATTATTCTGCAGGGAGTGAACTCTGTGGGGAGAGAGAGGTACTTTGCTGAGGTTGATGATAACTCCGCTGGGGATACCATTGTTGAGCTCTGTTGGAAGTTTTGATGAACTCCGCTGGGGATAGGAAGACTTCGCCGGGGACGATCTTTCCGTGGCAATTGGCTGAGGATAACCCAGTTATATCCTGGTGGGGAAATAACCTTTTAATAAAACCGAGGAGGTGCGTTCGTACTCTATAGGTGATAAGCTTCCAGAATCTACTGGGGATAAGCTTCCTGAATCTGTTGGGGAGATTGATTGAGTTCTCCTGGGGAAACTTTTCAGATTGGACTGGGGAATGGCTCCACTGGATGTCCGGTATACCGCCGGGGGAACAATCTTAGATCAAGATTGCCGGGGATGCTTGTTAGGGATGTCTGTATACTCCGTTGGGGAATGTTGAGATCTGCTGGGGATAATCCAACTTCCTTAAGGCTGACTGAGGATAACTCTGCTCGGGGAGAGTATTGCTAACTTGCTGGAGATACGGTGCCTTGTTAGGGCTGACGGGAGACCAACTTTTCTTGGGGGGGAGCATTGCTGAGTCTTATCTTACTCGGCGGGGAGTGAAGGTATCTGGATTACATTCTTCATCCGAACTTGCCTTGGTACCTTGGTGGACAAAGCAATTAGATCGCTTAGACAACTCATTATTGCCCATGTTTCTGATGTTACTTGTAATTAATCCTTTGTTTCGTATTCAAATATTTATGAGTTAGCAATTAGTGTCAAATGCATATATCACAATTGAACATTGGACGTTCTTTACAAAACAAAATAGAGAAAGGAAAAACAATTGGCAATTGGTCTGAAAAGTGAATTTGTATTGATTTTTGAATTTGCCTGTAAATAGGCGTTTATGTACAAGAGGCTGACGTCCTAGTAAGAGAATGCCGCCTGAACAACAGAGTTTATACAATTTTGTGAAGAAGGAAAACAAAAAAGCTATGTGAAAAGAATAATCCCACTGGGTTCCAACTCTGCTATCGCCTTTATATCTTCGAGCGTCTCATCACTTGACTGCTCAGTTGAAGATGAAGCTGATTGATCGATGCCGTCTGAACTTGATAGTTGATACCGGATTCTGGATGCAAGGTGATCCAATGAGACATAGTATTACGCTTTATCCCTAATTTTTGCCTAGACCGCCCTTTCAGGTTTTCAGCCCACCGGGATACCCATTTTTGCCCAAGCCGCCTTTTCAGGTTTTCGACTTGCCGGGTGTACAGATTTTTTCATTTTCATCCCTTATTTTTTCCCGAACCCTTTTGGTTCGCCGGTAAGCCCTTATTTTTGCCTAGGTATGTCAACCTAGCGGGTCTTTTATCATGCGTAGTATCTTTTTACTATGTCTGCATTGGCGGGGTGAGGAAGGTCGTCACCATCCATGGTGGTTAGGATCATGGCCCCTCTTGAGAAGACATGTTTAACCACAAATGGCCCTTCGTATGTGGGGGTCCATTTGCCCCTGGGATCACTTTGAGGAAGAATGATGCGCTTGATTACCAGATCCCCAACTTGATACTCTTGTGGTCTGACTTTCTTGTTAAATGCCCTGATCATCCATTTTTGATACGTTTGACCATGACAAATAGCAGTGAGTCTCTTTTCGTCAATTAGGTTTAACTGATCAAGTCGAGTCTGGATCCAGTCATCTTCGCTCAAGCCTGCATCCTTCATTATCCGGAGAGAGGGTATCTAGACTTCAATCGGCAAGACTGCCTCCATGCCATAGACCAAGGAAAAGGGAGTTTCCCCGGTTGACGTTCTTGCTGAGGTACGGTACCCATGAAGAGCAAACGGTAACATCTCGTGCCAATCTTTATAGGTCACTGTCATCTTCTGCACAATCTTTTTGATATTCTTATTAGCTGCTTCTACAGCCCCATTCATTTTTGGCCGATAAGGGGAAGAGTTGTGGTGCTGTATCTTGAATTGCTCGCAGAGCTCAGTGATCATCTTGTTATTAGGATTGGTACCATTGTCCGTAATGATCCTCTCAGGTACACCGTAACGACAGATCAGGTTATGCCGAATGAACCGTGCCACGACGTTCTTGGTTACGGTAGCATAGGAAGCTGCTTCAACCCACTTTGTAAAGTAATCAATCTCCACCAGGATGAAGCGATGCCCATTGGATGTCGTAGGTCTGATCTCGCCGATCATATAAATGCCCCACATTGCAAAAGGCCAAGGTGAAATCAAGACGTTTAGAGGTACTGGAGGAACGTGCACCTTATCAGCATATATCTGGCATTTATGACATGTCCGAGAATGTTGGTAACAGTCGGCTTCCATTGTGGACCAGAAATATCCCGCCCGAAGGATTTTCTTTGCCATGGTGTGTCCACTGGAATGCGTTCCGAAGGTACCTTCATGTAGTTCTGCCATGATCCTTTCTGCTTCAGTCTTATCCACACAACGCAGTAAGGTCGAATCATGGTTCCGCTTGTAGAGAATGCCATTGCTGAGGAAGAACTTTGCTGCGAACCTTCTCAGAAACTTCTTGTCGTTGACAGATGCACCCTCGGGGTATTCTTGAGCTTCCAGATACCTCTTCACTTCATGATACCAGGGTTTTTCAGTTACTATCTCAGCCTCAAGATCACAACAATATGCAGGTTCGTCCAGTTTCCAGATAATGATCCGGGGAGCCTCATTGTCCCACTTGACTTTGAACATGGAAGACATCGTAGCTAACGCGTTCGCCAATTGATTCTCCTCTCTTGGGAAGTGTTCAAAAGTTATCTCTTTGAAATGGGGGGTCAATGTCAACACACACTCTTTGTAAGGAATAAGGTTTGGGTGTTTCGTATCCCACTCGCCTTTGATCTGATTGATCACGAGAGCGAAATCTCCAAAGACACTCAGAAACTTGATCCTTAGGTCAATTGCAGCTTGAATACCCATGATGCATGCCTCATACTCCGCCATGTTGTTGGTGCAGTTGAAACATAGCCAGGCAGTAAGTGGAGTATGAGTGCCTTGAGGGGATATGATCACAGCGCCGATACCGTTACCCAAAGCGTTGGAGGCTCCGTCAAAGTGCATAGACCATCGGGATCCTTCCTCAGGTCCTTCATCCGGTCCAGGTATTTCACAATCAGTCACTACCATGATGCTCTCGTCTGGAAACTCAAAGTTCATTGACTGGTAGTCATCTACTGCCTGGTGTGCCAAATGGTCTACCAATACACTTCCTTTGATAGCTTTCTGAGTCGTGTACTGGATGTCGTATTCTGTCAAGATCATCTGCCATCTTGCTATTCTTCCGGACAGAGCAGGCTTTTCGAATATGTACTTTATTGGATCCATCTTTGAAATCAACAGAGTAGTGTGAGTCAGCATATACTGTCTCAGCCGGCGAGCAGCCCATACCAAAGTGCAACAAGTTTTCTCGAGCAATGAGTATCGGGTCTTACAGTCGGTAAACTTTTTGCTAAGGTAATAAACGGCGTGCTCTTTTCGGCCAGACTCGTCATGCTACCCCAGCACACACCCCATTGAGCTTTCAAGTACTGTTAGGTATAGTATTAGAGGTCTCCCTTCAACCGGTGGCATAAGAATGGGTGGTTCTTGGAGATACTCTTTGATTCTGTCGAAAGCGGCCTGACATTCATCGTTCCAACGTACTACCTGATCTTTGTTCAGCAGCTTGAAGATTGGTTCACAAGTAGCAGTTAGGTGCGAGATGAATCGAGCAATGTAATTCAGACATCCTAGAAAGCCTCTGACCTCTTTCTCTGTCTTGGGAACTGGCATCTCTTGTATGGCTTTAACCTTGGCAGGGTCCACTTGAATACCTTTGTTGCTCACGGCGAAGCCTAGCACCTTTCCAGATCTCACCCCGAAGGTGCACTTGTTCGGGTTCAACCTCAGCTTGTACAACTTCAGACGGTCAAACAGCTTCTGTAAATGGTCAAGGTGTTCCTCCTCAGTTTGGGACCTTGCAATCATATCATTGACGTACACTTCTATCTCATGATGGATCATGTCATGAAATAAAGCAACCATGGCACGTTGGTAGGTTGCCCCAGCATTTTTCAGTCCAAAAGGCATGACCTTGTAGCAAAAGGTGCCCCACTGAGTAACAAAGGTAGTCTTTTCCATATCTTCAAGAGCCATCTTGATCTGATTATAACCTGAAAAGCCGTCCATGAAGGAGAACACCTTGTGCTGAGCAGTATTGTCAACCAGAACGTCAATGTGAGGCAGAGGAAAATCATCCTTGGGGCTTGCCCTGTTCAAATCCCTGTAGTCAAAACACATTCTGACCTTACCATCTTTTTTCGGTACCGGAACCACGTTGGCAACCCACTGAGGGTAAGAAGTCACTGCTAGAAACCCGGCATCAAATTGCTTCATAACCTTAGCTTTGATCTTCTCGGACATCTCTGGGCGCATACGGAGGACCTTCTGTTTAACCGGAGGGCATTCTTCCTTGGTAGGCAGGTGATGGACCACAATGTCAGTATCCAACCCAGGCATGTCTTCGTAAGACCAGGAGAAGATCTCCACGTAATCATGCAACATCTGAATCAACCGTTGTTTCACGCTGAACTCTAGATTGGCACCAACCTTAACTTCCTTTCTGTTTGTCTTAGTACCCAGATTTACCGTTTCCACTGGCTCTTCATGTGGCTGAATGGCCCTCTCTTCCTGGAGTAACAGTCTTGCAAGCTCGCCAGGCACTTCGCAATCATCTTCACCTTCGTCTTCGGCTAAGTTGATCGGATTTTCGAAGTCATAACTGGAAGTAGCAGAGTCGTTACCAGTGAGATCCAGAGTGGATTGAAACCTGTATAGGTGAGTGTGTGTAAATATAGCTGTTTTGAAATATATAAAGAAAGAAAGAAAGGGAGCACAAGATTTGAGATGCGAAAAACGTCCAATGTTTTTATTCATGATATATGGAAATGACAAGTAATAAGCCCTCACAAATGAAGCCAACGGTGCCCCGGGTAAGACACCGGGCCATAAAGTTTCAATTTATTGTTTATTACAAAATTAAAACAAAGGAATTCATTACTGAGTAACAAAAGTAACAGGTATGTAGTCTTTTGCAGTCCAATTGTTCAGTCCACCGTCGGTCGTCGGGTAGATCCAGCTATCAAACTCAGATTCCTCCACATCGCCTTCAATAGCATTCACTCCCGGGTTGGTGATGAACACGGGAGGTGTTCCGATCCTTGCTTTGCGTACAGCCCTCTGAGCCTCTGCAGTAAAACCCAGCCCAAACTTGTCAGTCTTTGGAGTAAAATCAGGGAGCATGCCCCAGTTTGCACATTCACCTTTTTCAATCACAGCCCGGGCATCCTTCAAGGAAGCTATCTTCAAGGGAGAATCTTCTTCGATCACTGTTTCTGCTAACGCCAATGTTGGAGGTACCTCTTCAAAATGTTGAAAGGGGGTTTCAATAAACTCCCCGTCCATCTCTATATACCGGAACGAGTTCAGATGACTAACCATGTATTCTTCCCCCCCCTGCACTGTAACAATCTTCCCTCTGACAGGGTATTTGAGCTTTTGGTGTAGAGTGGAGGTCACAGCCCCAGCCTTGTGAATCCAAGGTCGACCCAGCAAACAGGAATAAGATGGACGGATGTCCATCACATAGAACATTGAATCAAAGACTTGGGAACCAACCCGGATTGGAATATCTACTTCACCATGTACCATCCTCTTCGACCCGTCAAAGGCTCAGACAACGATGTTACTAGGCTTCAACTCCAAACCCTCACAATCCAACATGTCTAAGGCCTTCTTGGGCAATACATTCAGCGAAGAACCAGTGTCTACCAACACGTGGGCGAGAGTAGTGCCCCTGCATTCAATGGAGACATGCAGGGCATCATTGTGGTTCTTTCCCTTGGCGGTCAGATCAGCGTCAGAGAAACCCAACCCATTGTCAGCGGTCAAGTTGGCCACACAATCAGTAAATTGGTCCGCAGATGTCTCTTGTGGCACATGAGCCGTCTTCAGAAATGAAATCAGGGCCTTGGCATGGGCCTCTGAGCACAACAACAATGATAGCATAGAGATTTTAGAGGGGGTGTGCCCCAGCTGTTCAACGACATTGAAATCGCTCTTCTTGATGATCTTAAGGATTTCCTCCATCTCTTGCTGGGAGGCTTCAACATTAACAGTCTTCGGTGCCTTCATCTGGGCTGGCACATCAGCAATCCCTTTGCCCCGAGTGTCAGATGACTCGACAGCAGGGGTAGAAACTTGATCAGGAGGGGAAACAGGTGCACTTGTAGGCGTGATGATAAGAGGTCTTCGGATAACTGGTGGCACAATGTCAGGCGAGAAGAGCCTACCACTGCGAGTAACTTTAGCGGGACCGGTGATGTTACTGATACCGGTACTAGTGTTGAACTCCTGCTTTACTCCAAGTACATACACATCTGCCCCATAGTGCCATGGGACAGCTTTGTCAGATTTATAGGGGAGGGGCCCCGGAATAGTAATGATAATGGGTGCAACAGACATGATTTTGACTGGCTTCCTCGGGGGAGCCTTGGTAGGGTTATTGAAGATGGTGACAACGGATACTTCTTCAGTAGGAACAATAGGAACAACAGTCTTCTTGAACAAGATTTCTTTGCTATCCATCAGGTTTTGGACGCTTGACTTCAGCAACGGACAACCAGCAGGGGAAACAACACATAGAAGGCAACCCTTGCTACAACCCGGAAATAAACCGGCCAGCAACAGGTTCCTTTTGACAGTCAATAAAGGGGTAGCAACATCATCCACAGAAACTGCATACAGGTCTTCCTCAATGGCATTTACTCCATGCTGGGGCATGGGAGCAGTCACAACGTTGGGCCTTTCGGGCGCCTCAAACTGTATTTCCTTGGCATCGATAAGGTCCTGAACCTTATTCCTTAGGGCCCAGCAATCATCAGTAGAATGCCTCGGGCTATCAGAGTGATAAGCACAGCGGGTGTTGGGATTGTACTTCGGAGAGGTTGTGTTTACCACCTTCGGAGCTTCTCTGACGGTTACCAAGTTGGTCGATAACAGTTGCGGCAAGATCTGCGACAAGGTCATACTAAGCCGAGTATATTCTCTTCTGGGTCTCTCACCCCTTGGTTGGTTAGGTTGCCGAGGAGCGGCAGCAGGCTTTGCAATTACCACCGCATTGACAGCTTGGCGGCGTTCTGGTTTGTTTTGCCTTCTGGGCCCATACACAACACTGGCTTCCTTCTTGAAAGGCTTTTTCTCAGAACTTGAGGATGCACCTTTCTGTATCTTCCCTGATTTCATACCAGCCTCTATCCTTTCCCCAGTCAGAATAAGGTCTGTAAACCCTGCAGACGAATTACCAATGAGATGGTTGAAGAACGGTCCGGATAGGATCCCCAAGAACATGTCCACAAGTTCACGGTCGGTTAACGACAGTTGCACCCTGCCAGCCAGGTCCCTCCACTTCTGCGCATACTCTTTAAAACCTTCTCCCGATCCTAGCGACATACCCTGGAGTTGGGTACGTGTAGGAGCGAGGTCGACATTATACTGATACTGCTTATAAAAAGCAGTAGCCAAGTCCTCCCAGTTACAAACCTTGGTTCCATCTAGCTGATAGAACCATTCGAGATGAGTCCCTGAATAACTATCCTGGAAGAAATGGATCCATAAGTTCTTGTCCACGGTATATGGCTGGATCTTCTGCACATAAGATCTGAGATGTAGCTTAGGGCAGGACGCCCCGTCATACTTTGCGAAAGATGGTGCTTTGAACTTATGTGGGATTACCACACCAGAAGATAAACCCAGGTCTCCAAAATCCAACCCAGGCACCTGTTGAATTTCCATGGCATTCAGACGATCCTCTAACTGCTTGTACTTGTCTTCAGCTGGAGGGTACTGCTCTTCATTGAAATCAGTCTCGTTGTCAGAGACCACTGGACTAGGAACCCTTCCCCCCTGGGGACTGCCTTTCCCTACAGAAGAGCCAGCTTGATCAACCTCATTTTGCAGTGTGTTGCCAAACCTCCGGCCAGTGTTGAATAGTACAGTTCTCTTCTTCTTCTTCTTCTTCTTGACCAGCAGAGCCTTCAATTCCTCTTGACCTTGGGCTAAACTCATGATCAGCTCTTGGAACTGGGCGTTCTGAGCCTGGAGGGCCTTGATGGATTGCTCAGTAGATGATTCAGGGTTCATGATGGCTGCTGAAATAAACAACGAAGAACATTAAGCAACCTGAAAAGAAGAGTACCTGTGATGCACATGATGAATGGAATGCATATGATTTATGTTTTCAAAGACAATCGAGATTCAACTTTGTAAACAAAAAGGAACACACTTCATTAGATTTAAACTTTCGAATTTAAATTGTTCAACAGATTGCCCTTAGGCGTTACATAAAATGGAAATACTGAAAAGGGAAATAAAAAACTGTAAAAGAACATCCAAAGCTCATCATTGATCCCAGGGTCTCCTCTTCTCAGTACGGATGTAGTCATTCAAGGCTCGCTCATTCTCCAACTGCTTTGTCAGCTTCTGGATCTTCAACTCCTGCTCATTGAACTTTTCCCGATAAGAATCCCGTTCTTCTTGTAGTTGTGCCCAAGACCTCTTTAGTGTATCAACATCAGTAGGTATCTGAGAAGGGAGGACAGTTGGAGGAGCCCCATCTCTATCAGGATATTCAAGAATGATGGGTCTGAAAGCTTCATATGGCATACCTAAATTCTGAGCACGGATGCGGACCCATCTGTAGTAGGGTTCCATAGGTAGAGAAGTCTTCGGTCCCAACTCATGTGGGTCAGCTTTGTGAATTCTGTCCCAAGCCTTGATGAACCTCCGACGTAGCTCGTCACTATCTACCTGAAACTCAAAACTGATGTGAGGCACCAACATCTCATGAGGCCCTGCTCTTCTGGCTCTTCCAAACTGACGGAGAGCTAGACATGGATTATAAGAGATTCCTCCTTGGGTACCAATCAAAGGAACATTAGGATATTCTCCGCAACGATCAATAACAGCTACCTCATCCAAACCCCTGAAAGTCCAAATGATGTCATCATCAGTGAGAGACATTAACCTATGAGCCCAACCTCTTCCTTCTTTGTTCTTCAGCACGAACTTAGGGAGGTGCGAAATAAACCACCTCACTAACAAAGGAATACAACACCATAGGGTTCCTCGTCTTCGGGCAGTACGAGCATAGAGTTGTTGCAGGATATCACCCAAGAGAGTGGGCACAGGGTTCCGAGACATGAAGATCCTTATGGCAGTGATGTTAATGAAGTTATCCGGATTTGGAAACAGAACCAGACCATAGATTAAGAGAGCCAGAATGTCTTCATACGCCCTAAAGTCTAAGTCATTCCAGAAACTGTTAGCTTTACCAATCAGAAACTTGGCCAAGAAACCCTTAACTCTGCTTCTAGTCACCCAGTTGTCCATTACCTCTTTATGGGTCAAGGGAAGGGCTGCAGCAATCTCCTCAAGCCTAAGAGTCTTTTCCCAACCAGTGAAGGGAGTCTGATCCAAGATAGGGATACCCAGCAAATCAGAGAATTCTTCCAGGGTAGGGACCAGCTGGAAGTCTTGAAAGGTGAAGCAGTTATACAAGGGATCATAAAACTGGGTCAAGACACTCATCAGTTGTTGGTCCCACTTTGCAGTGACTAAACCGAGAAGAGAACCATGCCTCTGGATGAAAGAAGTGGTGTTTGGAATTCTGCTAACCAATTCTTCAAGCAACTCAGGTGGGTGAACAAAATTGAACCGGATAGTGTTCCTTCGCACAAGCATCATGATGTCCTACAAAACAGAGCAAAGGTGAAACCCTCTTGTCTTTGAAATGGTCATTCCTTATGCAGGATGCATGCAATGTCTATGATGGTATGATGTCATGATAAAGCACACCACAAATATTCACAAAGGCAAACATGATAAGGCACACAAGTCACACAAGACAACCCTTAGGGTTTAGGCCAGCATGAAGTTCAGGTACTACCCTCTTTCAGTTTGTTGGTTAAGACCTGTCCTATCAAAAGTAACCGGGTTCTAGAGGATCCCAATATCATCGACTATCCTCAATCGGTCATAACTCCAGCATCGCAATCTTTTCTTGCAGCCAGAACCATCGCGAGAGTTTAGCCTCAATGGGTGTAGCATACTGCTACTGTTCTATTGGCCAAGTTGGGTCAATTAGGGTTCTAAGGTCGGTTGGTGCTTAATGACTCCTCAGAAGACCCATATTCTCCTCGTTGCGACACAAGGGATATCGGTACATACCAAGGTGCCACACCAACGTAGCCACTGCTTCACCCATGTCGGTCTATGCCGGACAGGTCCCTCACAACTTATGCTACCTAACAGGGTATCCCCAGATCCGGGTTAGGATCTATGAAGCTCCAAGACAATGCCCATAATAATAAAGCAAACAAACACAACAATTGAAAACACAAGTATGAGCTATCCTAAGGTACACATCACTTTATAAGGATTATCCCCAGCAGAGTCGTCAGTTCTGTGATCGGTGGATTTAGAACTGACTGTTTAAAGCTGGTTCGTGAAATGTCGCGGTAAGCAAGAGTCGCCACTGTCTTTTATTTTCTCCAACATGGACAGGACAAAAGCACAGCAAAATTCCTTATGAGAACGTTTCTCGGTTCGGGAGGTAGATTTATAGAAAGGGAAGGTGTTAGCACCCTTTCTATCCATGGTTATCCATGGGCTCTTAGATACTTGCTCTTATGTTTTCAAAATGTTTTCTTTTCAAATGTGAGTGGGTTTGAAAAAAGTTTCATTGAAAGATTTCTGAATAACTCTTGTATCTGTCCTCATGAGTGTTTGAAAAATTTGTTTTGAAAGCTTTTGAAAGTGTCAGTGTGAAAAGTTTTTTTGATTTGTTTTTGAAGAGAGCAAGTATCCATGAGTCATCTACCTACCCTAAGGAATTAGGCTGTGTAAAAGTCCTTAAGGCAGTACTATCCCACTATTGAGAAGTAGGTAGCACCACCGTTGGAGGTGTTCGGGTCAATTCGATTGTAGGGACAGTGTGGTCACCGAAGCGACAGTAGGACACCTTAGAAGCTACCCTTACATCCTAGATCCTTTTTTAATCCGAGGCAACCGTTTCGAGGCAACTGTTTCGAGGCAACTGTTTCGAGGCAACTGGATCATGGACATAAGAGCGACTGCTAAAACGTCCTATACTTGACGACCACGTTTCGAAGGCAATGAGTGAGGCGTACCCTAGAAGTGGTGTGTGTATTGTGTGTTGTTTTCAGTTTAACAGTTATCTTTGATCATGGCATTGTGAGCTACGAGTTGTTTTTAATTACCATACATTCTTTCATGCAATTTAGAAGTTAGAAGTGCGGGAAATTAAAAGACGGAAAGGTAAAAGCTACGCTATTACAAGGCGCAGGTCTATACATCGCCAAAATACAAAGACCCGTTTTTTGATAAAAGACGCGGAAAGTAAAAAATGCGGTAAACCTAATTACTATTACATCCTTGAACAGTTACATAATAACCAATAAGAATATAAAGC
The DNA here is from genome assembly GCA_948472305.1 of Vicia faba. Taxonomy (NCBI): domain Eukaryota; kingdom Viridiplantae; phylum Streptophyta; class Magnoliopsida; order Fabales; family Fabaceae; genus Vicia; species Vicia faba. The sequence goes on from OX451736.1 coordinate 98,355,548, forward strand.
ATGAAAGAATTAAATTGGATGTCCGAGGGTTTTGACCCTTTGCTTGAAATTAAATTAAATTAGGACCTAATTAATTATTTAATTAAAGAAAAGAAAGTGTTTTTTATGTTTTTTTTGTATTTATGGAAGTAAAGAAAATAAAATCAAGTGAAAACCATAATTCTAAGTCTATTTTAATTATTAAGAAAATATTAAAGTTGACCTAATTTAGACTAATTAATTAATTTACAGGTTTATTTACAAAAATAATAGTAATTAATAATAATAATAAATAATGAGGAAAATAATTAAATAAGAAAAGGATGAAAATGTCAAAAACCTAATTCTATGTATTTTTTATTTATTAAGAAAAGATTGAATTTTAAAACTAAATTAACCTAGATTAGTTATTAGAATTTATTTACAAAAATATGTTAGTGGTGAAATTAATAATAATTAAATATATTTTACAATTTTTAGTTTCTGATTTTTATTATGAAAAGTTGATTAATTAATAAAAACAATTAAAACAATTAAAAAGAATTAGAAAGAAAAGAAAATTAAATTGAAAAAAGCATGCAAACCAAGGGGGGTGTCAGGCCCATGTGGAGGTTTGTTTGAGGAATTCTGGCCCAAGAGTCACAAAGCCTTTGTTTGACTTTCCCAATCATGTGTATGTTGTTTGACTGGGCGTATGATAGGCTTCATTCTGTAACCACTCGATTGATCATCATGAGCGCGTGGCAAGCTTGGGCGTGAGGATGCATGGTGGAATACTGAACGAAGGCTGCACGTGAATATGTTAAAACAAAAATTATGGATTATGTGGGGGGACCTGGGAATCGAACCCAGGTCCCAATGCTTGCAATACACGTCCTCCACCATCTGAGCTATGCAACGCGCTTGTACATATGTTGATAAACAAATATTATATATGAAAAATGCCCACTATTCTGAAATATAAAAACAAACGCGCTAAAGTTTAAATGTCCCAGTAGCATGATACCACGCGTGCTTTCTTCTTCGTTTGTACCTGCAACATGAAACAAGTAGCGGGGGTTTTAAACCCCCACTAAGTGAAAGTGTGAAAAACAGCGATTACGCCCACAGATAATATAAATTGAGCGCGAGGTTGCCATTCAACTCGTATTGAGCTCCTGAATTCAACTGCATAGGTCTCAAGGTTTAATTTTTCCTCAACAAGAAAGCCCTAATTGAAAGCTTCAGAAACCCTAAATGTCGTTCATGGTAACTGGCGTTTCAAGGCATATTAATGGAATTAAATCATACCAAAAGATTTGCCTGAATGCTGTGAACACAAAACAACCAACCAAATGTATTAAAAATGCATGAATCGTGATGTGCAAATCTGGAAAATAAAGCAAACCGTATGGCTCGTGTTCTTCGATTCTTTGCGCGTTTGGACTGGTTCTTGATTGTAATAGCTTCCTGGCAATGTCAGCAAGGTATTGGAAACGATTTTTGGCCTTGAATTGTCCTGCAAATAGGATTTCAGTTTCACAATGTTCTTGATTTTTTTGCAAATTGGCTATGGCGTATGAGCAGCTTTTTACGTGTATATTTGAGTAGGGTTAGCTTTTGCATATGTATGTGATGCAAATTAGGTTAGAATTCAGCCCAAAAGTCCATGAATTAATGACTTGAATATTTGATTGCTTAATCATATCTTTTCCAATCTTTTCTTTCATGAAACCTTGCCAATCATGGATTTCTTTGCCTTGTTGATTGAGAAACGAGTTGCCAGCTTGCCCTAGTCACATTTGCTGCACAAAAAGATCTAAAAAAGCATATCTTTGAATTTTCTTATAATTAAAACCAATTAAATGAATTAATATAAATATAAATCCAATTAATTAATTAAAAATAAGAAAATAAATTATTTTGAGCTCAATGGGTCGTGCATTGGCTTTGGGTAAATTTTCAAGAAGGAATTTGAGGCCCATTAGCAAATTTGAAGCTTTTTAGGCAAAGTTGACTTTTGAAAGTTCCCAAAAATTTCCCAACTTCTCCAATGCATATCTTGCTCAATTTTGAAGCTATGATCATGTTCTTGGACATTTTGGAAAGGTCTTGAAGTCCTCTAACCAATGCCTTTTGTCCCATGTTATTTTGATTTACCAATCTCAAGTTATGGTCTTTGACTTAAAGTGCCTTTTTGTTGACTTTTGAAAATGACCTATAATGTTGAAATTGATAACTTTTTGTGAGAGCATTTCTTGGACTTGGAGTGTGAAGATGAGTTGTAGGAAATGTCATCCCCTTCAAAATGAGCTTTGGATGGGATTTTTCTGATGAACCATGAAGAAGTTATGCCTTGGTCAATTTGCAGTTGACTTTTCAACTGTCCCAAAATAGAAACTTTTGACATCTTGAGACTTTTTGAGCCATGCTTGTGGAATCATGATCAAGAATTGATAAAATGATGATTGTGGCTTCAAAATAAGATGTTGACCAAAAATTTTGACTTTTGACTATCAAATGACCATTTTGCCCCTGCAGTTGACTGTGGAGCAATTAGGGCTTTTGACTGTGCGACTTGATGCTGTGAGTCTTGAGACTTGACATATGGATGCTTGACAATGTATATAGACATATGGGGCTTGATTGGACCCTTGGAAAGCCTCAATTTCTTTGCAAGAACCAAAACCCTAATTTTGACTGTGTTAGGAGGCAATTGGACTGTGCAACCCCTGAGAGATTTTGTAGCTTGATTTTGCCAAATCTTGAAGAATATGGGAGGGCAATTTTTGGGGTACAACACGTACCCTAGTACGTACATCGACAAATGCAACTCCCTTCTCTCTTGTTTATATCATTGAGGTTGTACTCCCTGTTGAAGTAGAGATTTCATCACTACAAGTCCTAATTCCAGCTTCCACCCTTTCTCCTGTCAAAATCAATTCGGTAAAGCCGACCGAGGAGCTTCCAATCAGGTGATTAAAAAATGGACTAGACAGGGTATCGAGAAACATATCCACTAGCTCCCTATCAGACATGGGAGGCTGGACTCTTCCTGCTAAGTCCCTTCACTTTTGAGTATAGTCCTTAAAGCCCTCGCTCGAACCCATAAACATACTTTGGAGTTGAGTACGGGTGGGAGAAAGGTCTGCATTGTACTGATATTGCTTGTAGAAAGCAGCAGCCAGGTCTTCCCAATTATGAATTTTGGCCTTTTCCAGCTGGTAGAACCATTCTAGTTGAGTTCCGGACAGACTATCTTGAAAGAAGTGGACCCATAAGTCTTTGCCAGTAGTGTAAGGCCGGATCTTCCTCACATATGATCGGAGGTGCATTTTGGGACATGAAACCCCATCATATTTGGCAAACACTGACACCTTGAACTTTTGTGGGATGACAACCCCAGAGACCAAACCCAACTCTTCAAAATCCAGACCTGGTACCTTCCGGACCTCCATTGCATTCAGACGATCCTCCAGCTGTTTGTATTTTTCATCAGCAGGAGGATACTGCTCCTCATCATAGTCAGATTCATTATCGTATTCTTTTAGACTGGAGTCTTCCTCTCTTGTTTCCTCTTCTTGACTGTTTCCTTCCTTTGATGAAGTTACCAGTTCAGAGGCTCGCTGCACTGGTTCTCTGATCCTTCTTCCCAGATTCATTAACCCAGTTGGCTTCTTTGGATTCTTCTTTTCTTTAATAAGCAGGGATTTCAGTTCTTCTTGCCCTTGGTCAGAGTCATGATCATCTGTTGAAATTGGGCATTCCGAGTATGTAGATCCTTCACTGTTTGTTCTAGAGCCATTGCTGAAATAAACAGCGAAGAGGATGAGAAACCTGCTTTGAAACCCGCTTATGCAATGATATGTATTATATATATGCAATGTTTTCAAGGATTTCTAAGGATCAAATTTGATTAAATAGAAAGATAACAAACATTAATTGCATTAAGAAGTTTTATTGGTCACAACAATGCCTCTTGGGCTTACAAAGGGAACAAAGAAACAATAAAATTTTCCAAGCACAAAGAAGACTTCAAGCTTCCCACGGGCGCATCCTCTTTGGTGCAATGTAGGCATTTATATTCTTCTCCTCGTGAATTAACCGGGTGAGCTCTAGAACCTTATTATTGTTGGCATAGAATTGTGCTTTGAAAGTATCCCGTTCTTCTTTAAGTTGGATCCAGGATTTCCGTAGCTCCTCGAAATCAGTTGACATATCAGGATGAAGAACAACGTAAGGAGTGTCTCCTTTAGGAATTGGCTCTACAATCACATGTAAGATGGTGGGGTAAGGCATCATAAGACATTGAGCACGAGGTCACACCCATTTGAGGTAAGGCTCAAGAGGGATGGAAATCTTGTCTCCCAGTGTCTTGCTATTAACTCTGTTTGTCATTCCCCAAGCTCGAATGAACCTTCTGCGATAACCCTGGGCATCATTCTCATAGTCAAAGATGATTCCTTGGACGAGTGCATCATGAGGACCATCCCTTCTAGCATAACCAAACTGTCGCAACACTAAACAAGGATTATAAATGATTCCTCCCCTAATGCCTAAGATAGGGACATTAGGGAATTCCCCACAACGATCAATAATGGTAACATTATCTGAGGATCGCGAACACCAATGAATATCTGAATGTGTAAGGGACATCAGCCTATGAGACCATCTCATACCCTGCTCATTTCTCAAAATAGACCGGGGTAGGTGCGAAATAAACCACCTAGCCAATAGAGGAGTGCAACACAGAAGGGTCCCTCTTCTCTTTAGAGTATGAGTATGTAGTGAATGTAGAATATCCCCAAGTAAAGTAGGCACCGTATTATGTGACAGAAAAACCTTAACCGCATTCACATCTACGAGTTTGTCCATGTTAGGGAATAGTACCATCCCATAGATGAGAAGGGCCAACACCTCCTCAAAAGCTTGTAAATCCAGGCTATCCCAAAAATAGTGGGCTTTCTCAAATAGAAACTTAGCTGGAAATCCTTGGACACTTCTTCTGGTTTCCTAATTTTCCACTACATCAGATCGTTGTAAAGACGGAGTTTGAGAAATCTCTTCAGGATTTGGGTCTCTTTCCGTACCGTTGAATGGTAGCTGATTAAGGATAGGTACCCCCCAATAACTGAGAAAACTCCTCCATAGTAGGCACCAGCTGGTAATCAGGAAAAGTGAAGCAGTGGTGCAACAGGTCAAAGAACTGAAAGAGCACTTTTAACATTTCTTCATCAGGGGTTGAAGTGACCAAGTTGAGAAGTCGACCATGTTTTTCAGTGAAGGGAGAGATTTCAGGAATCCTTGATGCTAACTCCTTGAGTTGAGGATGCACTTTCACAAGGTTGATTTGGATAGTGTTCCTGCGAGCGGCTGTCATGTCCTACAAAATAAGACAAAGATAAGCCCTAGAAGATCCTTGAAATGGTTAGTATGATATGCCATGTTATGATGTCATGATTATTCCAGGAAATCACATATATATCAAGCACAAGCAAATCACACCAAAACCTTAGGTTTAAGGCTTGCATGGGTTTTAAGGTCATACCCTCTTGAAGTTGGATTGGTTCAACCTGTCCTATAAATAGTAACTGGGTTCTAAGGGATCTCAATATCACCGACCATTCCCACAAGCTTCGTTCGATAGGCGACTGACTCGCAACCAAACAAAACTCAGGAGTCAAGTCTAAATGAGTGTAGCATCGAGTATCTTTCGACTTTGGGAATACACCAAAGACGGCCATGTCGCTACGTCCTAATGCCCAAGTTATTCATTTAAAGGTTCTAAGGTTAGTTGACGCTTTATGACACCACACAGCAGCCCCGCATTCTCCTTGATTAACTCAAGGTCTACCGGTACCAACCAAAGTGTCGCATTAATGTAGACATCGCTTCAACAGTGTCGGTATACCCCGTACAGTTTCCACGATCTATTGCTAATTACCTAAAAGGTTTCCTCAGATCCGGGTGTAGGATCTATAGTTACCCAAACAATCCCTTAAAAGTAAAGCAAATAAACAAGCAAACAATTTAGAAATGATCTAGACCCTAAGGTAAACCCCACTTTATAATGTCCTCAGCAGAGTCGTCAGTTTTGTGATACGGTGGCAGAAAAGACTGTTTAATACTGGTTTTGCATTTGTATTCACAAATGTCGCGGTAAGCAAGAGTCGCCATCGACTTTTCTTTTATCCAACAAAGGAAAGGGTGAAAAGAACATAAAAAGACCTTTTTCGAGATTTTGAGTAAGGGGGGTAGATTATGGAAAGGGAAGGTATTAGCATCCCTTCCATTCGTGGTTTTCCATGGGTTCTTAGGTACTTGCTCATTTTTGAAAACTGTTTCTGTTTGTGTGTTTTGACAAGTTTTGTTTGCTTTATGGTAACTCTTGTATCAGTCCTCAAGAGTGTGATAAAGCGTTTTTTAAATTAGTTTGAAAAGTGTGTAAGTGTGAAAAGAAATTGGTTTTGAGCAAGTACTTAAGAACGGTATACCTACTCGAAAAAGGATGTTCTTTTCCTCCTTTCCTTTAGATAGCTCTATCCTACTATTAGTGAGTAAGTATCCCTATCGTCGGATGTTGAGGGACTATCAAAAGGGACGCTATGGTCATTGAAGGCAACATGTAAGGATATCTTAGCATTCAAAGGGACTGTCATCATGTAGGCAACATCGAGGGACAATATCATTTATCGAAAGGCAACTCGAGGGACGTTTAGGGACCATGATCTTTTATGATGACTTTTATACCGAGGGTCTTTGCTAAGATATCCCTACGTTCGAGGGACATGACCATTTCCGAGGCAACCGAGTGAGGAATACCCTAAGGATGCAAGTGTGAGAAGTGTGTTTTTTCAGTTATATTATCTTGAGATTAGTGATCTAATGGTTAATTGACTTGATCTTGTCATGCACGCCTAATTTACTAGCAGTTAATATTTAGAAGAAAATTAAAATGTAGGAATTTAAATCTACGCTATTACAATGTTTTCGGGGAGGGGGCATTTACATGTCCAACTGGGGGAAAGAAAATAAAAAAAAGCAGTAAAGTCCTATTTTAATTTATTACATCCCGTCAGCAGGTACAATATTATAAAAGATGCGAGAATAAGATAAACGTGCGTGAAAATGGAAAGAAAAATCTAACAACCTAAAAAAGTCTAAGTAAAAAAAAGAAAAATCTTTTTGTTTTGTTTTTATTTTATTTAGGAAAATACTAAATTAAATTAAACCTAAATTTAATTAATTAAAATAAAAGAAAGTTATTGATCAAAATTAAATTCTAAACAAAAACCTAACATTTTTTGTATTTTTTTATTTAAGAAAATATTTAAATGAAATAATCTAAGTCTAATTGATTTTAAAGCTAATAAAATAAAATTAAAATAATTAACTAATTAATTAAAATAATTTTAGAAAACATAAATCTATTTATTTATTTTGGTTTTTTTTTAATGATTTGTTAGGAAAAAGATTAAAAGGAAATAAATATGATAAAACAAAAAAGATAAAAAAAAATTGCAAATGTGCCTAGGTGTTATGGAGCAAATATGGGGTGGTGATTAAAAAAAATGCGAGGCCCGTACAAAGACGAGCCCAGGTGTGCTCTATGATCCAGTAAGGGATGCTTTGGAAAGCGCATATTGGTCTGCACATTGGAGGCACTAGATCTGCATCAAGTGGTGATCTGATGGCTTGGATCTAGTGGTTTATGATGCACGCGTTTGGACTTGAAGCATCAAATCTGCAGATAATATGTTAGAAAAATGAAAATGCATGACCTGGGTCTCGAACCCAGGTCCTCTCTCTCACGCACACGTTCCTTTGCCAATTGAGTTGTATGATCATTCGCTTACATAACCAAAATAATAATATAATATAAGAAAATTGGTCAGATATATTAGAAACGAAAAAAACGCGCGCTAGTTTTGAATGGTCCAATGGAAGAGAGGCACGATGGCTTGTTGGAGTAAACATTGTAGAGGTGCCGGAGTCAAACTCCTATCACCTTCTCCGGCCATTCAAAACCCTTAAACCTGCACAAAGCAAAATCAAGGCTTGAGATTAAGGTTACTCCCTATTTCGTATGCAACGAGTTCAATGGTGGTGGCCGTTTGGCGTAAAAAGTCCTGCAACGTCCTGTTCGAATCTTAACCATTATAGATCCTTATAAATTGTAACCTATGATCCATGGCCTTATATTTACATGTAAAACGTTAGAAAGCTTCAGAATGACTAAACAAACATGATTATGCGTTTCAAATCTGCTTAAAATGCATACACTAAAAGATCAAAGATGCGGAATTTTACCCAATGGAGATGATTCGGTTGGGCACTTTTGGGTGTGGAACAACGTGGATAAGGAGTGATATGTATTACTGGGAAGCTCGGAAGGTTGATGGAGGGCTTAGATTGGATAAAAACGGGTTGGAAGTTAGGTTTTGGATTTTCACGATTTTGACAATTTTCTTGAAAATTTGGTAGGGCTCTTGTACCGTGTGTAGGCCTTCATTTGGATTGCCAAGGTGATGTATTTATAGGGTAGAAAGGAGAGACAAGGTTATATGGAAAGAATCAATGCCATAACTCAAGTTTTCAAACCAAAATCCAACAAATTAAAAGGCTTCCAAATTTGCCAAAACTTGCTCTTTCCATGATAGCATGTACCTGGACATTTGTGCACGAAAAATGGGCCTCAAGACTGACCCAAAACACTATCCCACATGTCCAAAATAATAACTTATCATTTTATGCATTTATCTTGTATTTATTTAATTTTAAATTGAATAAAAATAAAAATAAATGCAAATAAAATCCAAGGCATGCAAAAGTGGATTTAGAGGTCCTTCATAAGGTCATGAGATTGTTTGAAGTCCAAAAGTTAGGCCATGGCCCTAAAAGTTAAAATTTGGTCAATGCACTATTCTTGAATTTTCCAAAGTTTTCCCAACTTGGGCAAGCCATATGTTACTCAATTTATATCTCATGATGATTATCTTGTACTTTTTGGAAAGAACAAGATGTCTACTTAAATCCCTATTTTGATCAATTTTGCATTTGAAGATGTTATCTGGATGTAAAAGGTCTTGGCAAAAAGTGGCTTTTGTTGACTTTCTAAAAATGACTTGTAATGTATGAACTTGTATCTTTCAAATGGTGCATTTCTTGAACTTGATAGCTGAAGAGAAGTTGTAGGGCATTGAATTATCTTCAAAATAAGCTTTTGTTGGAAAGTTTCTGATAAAGTATGAGAAAGTTATGCTTGGTCAAAGTTTGGTTGACTTTTCCTATAGAAACCCTAATTTGCCATTTTTGACTTTTGATGAATTAGGAGCATTTCTTGAGGAATCATGATCAACCCTTTATCAAATGATGGTTATCACTTCAAAATGTTGATGTTGACCAAAAATCTTGAAGTTTGACTGTTTATGGGCCTTAGTTGACTTTTGGCCTAGCACAATTGATTTTCCAGTACTTTGAGCAATTGACTGAGCAAACTTATTGAGAAAGGCATGAAACTTGGCATGGATAATATTGAAGACATATTAGGACCATGGAAAGAATTTGATGCCTTTGGAGCTCATCCATCTTGATGAAAATTGAAACCCTAGTTAGGGGTTCATTGCCTTAGGAGGAGAATTGTCTGGTCAATTCTTGGTCAACCTTTGAGCAATTGAGAACCTCTAAGAGTATGTCTTGTGTAAAAATGGGAGGGAAAATTTTGGGGTACAACAACTGCCCCTGTTCAATCTTCTTAAACCTGAAGATGTAGATTGACTTGTCTGCCTTTCGTGATCTGAAGGTGAAAGATGATTGAACACTAGAGTGCCCAAAAATTTGCACTCACCCAAAGTGAGACTGCTGGTGAATAATATCAGGAATGGGCTTACATATGCCATTTGGAAAAGATGACCGAAGACTGTCGGAAATGGGCTTAAAGATGCCATCCAAGGAATATGACGGAGAGTCGTCGGAGATGGGCTTAAAGATGCCATCCAAAATAGATGTTGACTTCATAAGGAGTCTCTTTGTGGGGATTCCTGTTCCTGCTGTCTGAGGAGGAGTCCACCGAGGAATGTTTTTTTAGGGGAATAGAGTCTAGGAGCTTCGATTGTCCATTACTCTACTAGGGAGTCATCTCTTGACCGAAGAGACGGAAGTGAACTACTATCAGGTCAGGATCCAGGCTTCATAGTGACTTGCTGAGGATGATAAGGTTGACTGCTATCTGGTCGTATTCCAGGCTTCACAGCGACTTATTGGGGAAATGAGATTAAACTGTTAAGAATCAGTAACAAATCCATGGCCAATTCGAACTGAAACAACGAAGATCTTGATTTATCTTTGACTGAATAAGAATCAGAAAAATCTTAGTGTCGATTTAACTGAACCAGTAAAGGTCTTGAATTATCTTCAACTGGAATAGAAATCAGAGAGATCTTAGTGTCGATCTGACTGAACCAGAGAAAAATCTTGAATTAACTTTGACTGGATAAGTATCAGAAAAATCTTAGTATCAATTTAACTGAACCAGAAAAAAGTCTTGGATCATCTTCAACTGGAATAGGAATCAGAGAGATTTTAGTGTCGATCTGACTAAACCAGAGGAAAATCTTGAATTAAATTTCACTGGATAAGAATCAGAAAAATCATAGTGTCAATTTAACTGAACCAGAAAAGGTCTTGGATCAACTTTGAATGGAATGGAAATTAGAAGAATCTTAGGATTTATTCAACTGAACCAAACAAAAGTCTTGGGCCATCTTCAATTAGAATAGGAATCAGAGAGATCTTAGTGGCGATCTGACTGAACCAGAGAAGGTCTTAGATCAACTTTGACTAGAATGGAAATCAGAAGAATCTTAGGACCGATTCAACTGAACCAGAAAAAAGTATTGGGTCATCTTCAACTGGAATAGGAATTAAAGAGATCTTAGTGGAGATCTGACTGAACCAGAGAAGGTCTTGGATCAACTTTGACTGGAATGGAAATCATAAGAATCTTAGGATCGATTTAACTGAACCAGACAAAAGTCTTGGGTCATCTTCAACTGGAATAGGAATCAGAGAGATCTTAGTGGTGATATGACTGAACCAGAGAAGGTCTTGGATCAACTTTGACTAGAATAGAAATCAGAAGAATCTTAGGATCGATTCAACTGAACCAGACAAAAGTCTTGGGTCATCTTCAACTGGAATAGGAATCAGAGAGATCTTAGTGTCTATCTGACTGAACCAGAGAAGGTCTTGTGAGGACATATTTCTGTGGAGAATGTTGAAATAGCCCTTCGTTAGATATAGCTTTTGAGAATACTACCATGTCACATAAGTAGTCAACTGTGTTTGTTGATTTGATCTTTTCCCTGAAAAATGCAAAGAGTTAGTTGTATGCAACGTCATGATGTATGAAATGCATTGTGATGTTATTCTTAAAATAAATGAGATTATGTTGTATGTGATGTGTATGCAAATGCCATGATGTATGGATATGGAATGCTATTGTGATATTTCTTAGTCTGGGAAAGTAAATCCCGAACTGCTGCTGAAGAGTGTTGGGAAGATGAATCCTTCATTTCCATTGGGGATGATGAATGGAGATGATTTTGCTGGGGATTTCCTCTTTCTGTTTGAGGATGTTCTGTCGGGGATTGACTCTGCTTGAGAATAACTCTGTGGAGGGAGGATGCTTTGTTGGAAGGTTTTTCCGCTGTAGAGATATAAACTCTGTTGGGGAATGAACTTCCGTAGTTAGAGAAATAAACTCTACCTGGGAGGAGGTTTTATAACTGTTTGAAATTATAAAACTCGGTTAGGGAATATAGATTATAGCTGGAGAAGGAATTCTGCTGGAGGAGATAATTCCTGCTTGGGGAAATAGAGATCGACACTTTGGTTGTTTCTACTCTATGGGGGATATAGACGTCACAGGGTCGTATGTAACCGTGACTTTTTCTCAAACTATCACTGCCCCTGTACCTGCTGGAGGAAGTAACTGTCGTGACTGCAAATTGTTTTTTAGACTTTTCCCCGTTTCTTAAAGTCATCAGCAATTATCTTTCTGTTTTTTATGCAAGTGTTTGTGAACAGTGATCATATTCAAATGCATATGTCAAGAATAAGTCACTGGACATTTTCGCAAAACAAAACAGAAAAATAAAACAAATGGTTTTGTACTTTCAAGGAATGACTTGTATTGAGTTTTTGAAGTTCTCCTATAACATGCATTTTGTACAAAGAGACTGACGTTCTAGTAGGAGAACACCGTCGTAAGAAAAAAAATGAAAACTACACAAAATAGTGTACAAAGAGAAAACAACTATGTGTAAAAAGTCCCATTGAGTTTCAATTCTACTATTGCCCATATGTCTTTGAGCGTCTCATCACTTAGCTACTTGTCCGAAGCTGACTGGATTGATCGGTACCGTTTGAGCTTGGCAGTTGATACTGTAGTTTGGTTGCAAGGTGATCCAATGGGACATAGTTATACGCTTCAAATCCCTAACTTTTTCCTGGACCGCCCTTTCGGGTTTTCAGTCCACCAAGATACCCTTTTTTGCCCAAGCCGCCTTTTCAGGTTTTCGACTTGCCGGGTGTACATTTTGTTTTTGTTTTTATCCTTAATTTTTGCCCGAACCCTTTTGGTTCGTCGGGATGCCCTTATTTTTGCCTAGGCCAGTCAACCTAGCGGGTCTTTGTTTACGCGTAGTATCTTTTCACTATGTCCGCATTAACAGGGTGAGGAAGGTCGTCACCATCCATGGTGGTTAGAATCATGGCTCCACCGGAGAATATGGTTTTGATCACAAATTGCCCTTCGTACGTGGGAGTTCATTTTCCCCTGGGATCACCTTATGGCAGTATGATGCGCTTGATCACTATATCACCCACTTGATATACTTGACGTCTGACCTTTTTGTTGAAAGCCTTGATCATCCATTTTTGATACACTTGACCATGATAGACAACAGTAAGCCTTTTCTCATCAATCATATTCAGTTGATCGAGTCGAGTCTGGATCCAATCGTCTTTGTTCAAGCCTGCATCTTTCATGATCCTTAAAAAAGGGATCTGAACCTCAATAGGCAGGACAACCTCCATACCATATACTAGAAAATAAGGTGTTTCCCATGTTGATGTGCGCACTGAGGTGTGGTAACCATGAAGAGCAAATGGTAACATCTCATGCCAGTCTTTGTACGTCACCGTCATCTTCTGTATGATTTTCTTGATATTCTTATTAGCAGCCTCCATAGTGCCATTCATCTTCGGCCGATAAGGGGAAGAATTATGATGCTGGATCTTGAATTGTTTACAGAGCTCGGTGATCATTGTATTGTTGAGATTTGTACCATTGTCCGTGATGATTCTTTCTGGAACACCATACTGACAAATCAGGTTATGCTTGATAAATCTCACCACCACATTCTTGGTAACAGTAGCAAAAGAGGCAGCCTCAACCCACTTTGTGAAGTAATCAATGGCCACTAGAATGAAGCGATGCCCGTTGGAAGCGGTAGGCCTAATCTCTCTGATCATGTCAATTCCCCACATTGCAAAGGGTCAGGGATCCGTCAAGACATTCAAAGGAACCGTAGGTACATGCACTTTATCAACATAGATCTGGAATTTGTGACAAGTTCGGGAATGCTGATAACAGTCTGCTTCCAGAGTGGACCAATAGTATCTGCCTGTAGGATATTTTTAGCCATGGTGTGTCCACTAAAATGGGTGCCAAAAGTACCTTTGTGTAAATCTGCCATAATCCTCTATGCTTCGCTTTTGTATACGCACCGCAGTAAAGTAGAGTCATGGTTATGCTTGTAGAGGATTCCATTACTGAGGAAGAACTTTACGAAGAACCTTCTCAGAAATTTATTATCATTGAAAGACGCCCCCTCAGGATATTATTGAGCTTCAAGATACCTCTTCAATTCGTGGAACCAAGGTTTTTCTGCTACCTCTTCAGTGTCAATCTCATAGCAGTATGCTGGTTCATCAAACCTCTCAATAGTTATCCGAGGAGCTTCGTTGTCCCACTTGACCTTGAACATAGATGACATAGTAGCTAACGTGTCTGCTAACTGATTCTCTTCTCATGGGAAATATTCAAAGGTGACCTCTTCAAAGTGTGGAAGCAATGTCAACACATGTTCTTTGTAAGGGATGAGATTCGGGTGCTTCGTATCCCACTCCCCCTTGATCTGACTTATTACCAAGGCTGAATCCCCGAAAACACTCAAGAACTTGATCCTCAGATCAATAGCAGCTTTGAGACCCATGATGTATGCTTCATACTCCGCCATGTTGTTGGTACAGTTGAAACATAATATGGAGGTGAAAGGAGTATGACAGCCCTCAGGAGATATGATTACAACACCGATGCCATTGCAGAGTGCATTGGAAGCTCTGTCGAAGACCATAGTCCATTGGGATCCTTCCTCAGGTCCTTCATCCGGTCTAGGTTTTTCGCAGTCAATCACTAACATAATATTCTCGTCTGGGCATTCAAAGTTCATGGAATGGTTGTCATCCACAACCTGATGAGCCAAATGATCAACTAGTACACTTCCCTTGATTTCTTTCTGGGTCGTGTATTAGATATCGTATTCGGTCAAGATCATTTTCCATCTTGTTATTCTTCCAGAGAGAGTGGGCTTCTCGAAGATGTACTTGATCGGATCCATCTTAGATATCAACAAAGTAGTGTGGGTCAACATATACTATCTCAGTCGGCGAGCAGCCTATGCTAAAGCGTAACAAGATTTCTCGAGCAGTGAGTATCTTGTTTCACAGTCGGTAAACTTTTTTCTAAGGTAGTATATTGCATGCTCTTTTCGACCGGACTCGTCATGTTTCCCCAACACACACCCCATCTAATTATCTAACACTTAAGTACATTATCAAAGGCCTTCCTTCAACCGAAGGCATCAGAATTGGTGGTTCTTGAAGGTATTCCTTGATTCTTTCAAAGGCAGACTGGCATTCGTCATTCCACTTTACCACTTGATCTTTCTTCAGGAGTTTGAAGATTGGCTCACAAGTAGCAGTTAAATGGGAAATGAACCTAGAAATGTAATTTAGTCATCCTAAAAAGCCTCTGACCTCCTTCTCAGTGCGAGGAGGCGACATCTGTTGTATAGCCTTTACCTTTGTAAGGTCTACCTGAATACCCTTGTCACTAACAATGAAACCCAAAAGTTTACCAGACCTTACCCCAAAGGTGCACTTGTTCGGGTTTAGCCTCAACTTGTATGTCTTCAACCTATCAAACAACTTTTGTAGATGAACGAGGTTTTCTTCCTCGGTTTGAGACTTGGCTATCATGTCATCAATGTAGACCTCCATCTCATAGTGAATCATGTCATGAAACAAAGCCACCATGGCTCACTGATAGGTTGCCCCAGCATTATTCAACCCAAACAAAATCACTTTGTAGCAGAAAGTGCCCCATTGTGTGACGAAGGTTGTCTTCTCCATGTCTTCGGGGGCCATCTTGATCTGATTGTAACTAGAGAAACCATCCATGAAGGAAAAGATCTTGTGCTGCACGGTGTTGTCAACCATAACGTCAATGTGGGGGAGCATAAAGTCATCCTTGGGGCTTGCCCTATTCAAATATCTGTAGTCCATACACATCTGTACCTTACCGTCTTTTTTAGGCACCGGGACCATGTTAGCAACCCATTGGGGATACAAGGTGACGACTAAGAACCCAATGTTGAACTGTTTCATAACCTCTGCTTTAATCTTCTCTGACATTTCGGGGCGCATACGACAGGCCTTCTGTTTTACCGGAGGGAAATCTTCTTTAGTCGGCATGCGATGAACCATAATATCGGTGTCTAGTCCGGGAATGTATTCATACGACCAGGCAAAGATCTCAACATAATCATGCAACATCTGAATCAAACCCTGTTTGACACGAAGCTCCAAATTTGCACCTATCTTGACCTCTTTTCTGTTCTCTTCTGTGCCCAAATTTACTGTCTTAACTGGCTCTTCATGAGGCTGTATAACCCTTTCTTCCTGCTGTAACAATCTAGCAAGTTCTTTGGGTACCTCACAATCTTCCTCACCTTCGTCCTCGGCTTGGTTGATCGGATTTTCAAAGTCATAACCGGCAATAGCAAAATGGATATCAATGGGATCCAGGGTGGATATGGATCTGCAGTTTGATACGTGAGTGCGTGTAAGAGCATAGCTGTAAAGACAAAGTAAAAAGCATAAAATAAAAACAGAGAGCACAAAATTTGTATGCATAAACGTCCAATGATTTATTAATGCCATATGAAATTGAAACATGATAACCCTCACAAATAAACCATTGTGCCCCAGGTAAGACACATGGCCAAAAAGTTTATATTGTTTATTACATATTGTTGTACCCCAAAATTTGCCCTCTCATTTCTCAAAGGATCAACCTGGACCCTCAGGTTTGCTTCCATCCAGTTTCAAGTCTTGAATTACAACTTTTCAAGAAAATCATTCACAAGGGCAAAATGGTCAAAAACACTGAAAAGTCAAACTTTGACTTTTAGATCCAAATCAAGTTTCAACAATTATATTTCATCAAAACATGAAATTGGTTCATCAAAAAATCAAAAGTCAGAAGTTACTTTGAAAAAATGAAATTTCTAAGCATTTAGAAAATTTTCTAAGTGTTAAGAGAATATGATACTTCAGAACTTCTGAGCCAGCCTCCACGCAAGTGCAGTCTGAAGTTGCAAACACGGTTCAGAACATGATGCTTCAATCAGAACATGTAGAAGCGATGCTCTTTGTTCAGAACATGATGCTTCAATCAGAACATGTAGAAGCGATGCTCTTTGGTCAGAACATGATGCTTCAATCAGAACATGTAGAAGCGATGCTCTTTGGTCAGAACATTGATTCTTCAGCATATGAAGGCTAGGTTCAACGCTCCTTCAGAACATGCTGGAGCAAAAAGATACAAAGATCAGAAGTTGGATGTTCATTCTGAATTATGCTGAGACTGAACCTCTGATCCAAAATTAAGCAATGATGTAGAATTTCACGTTGAGGATTTCTGGGTTGATCAATCTCATCATCATTTAATGCTCATTTAATGCTCACAACCATTTATGGGTCTTTGTTCAATGTATTTCTCCACGTATGGCATAGAAGCACCTTTACTGTCTTGGAAAAGCAAACTCTTGTATAAAAGTGTGCTGGGCCCATGCGTTACTTTTGCTTTAGAAGTTACTTTTCCTTAATTCCTGCTTACAATTCCATTTTAGGCACCGCTAAAAGCTGCTGACCAACTTACTTTGGGCTTTGAGCCATACTTGTTTGAACTTGCTTCAAGAACAAGTCAACGCCTAGCATATGATGGCTGTATTTTTGATTTCTCCAAGCTACAATATTTTTGCCTATAAATTGAGAGCCATTGGCAACGGTAAAGAGGTCGAAAAATTTGAGAAAGAAAAGCCTTGAACCCCTGCCAAAATTCCAAGAGTTCCAAAAACTATAAACACAACATACAAAACCTGTTAAATTTTGATTCCTTGCATTCAAACTTCATTTGTCCCTAAGTGCTTCTTGACCGAAGCCATCCACGCAGTTGCTGATTCACATATTAAAAGTTATCCTAACTTCTGTGTTCATACTTCTATACACTCTCCATCCACCTCCACCTCAAAGAAGTCAGAACATCACCCCTTTGCTGTTCCAGAAATTAAAAACTTCCAGCCTGCTGAGTACGTGAAGAAGCTGCTCAGAACATCATCAGAGTTGAGGTTAAATCCAGTTCACAGAATCTCTTCCAGCTGCAAGGTAAGCTGCTGTTGACTCTCACCATATTACTTAAGCATTAACAGATGTGCATGTTCAAAAACACAATGTAGATATCATGTTTATGATATTGTACATATTCTGAGGTTGCATGCATCTGTCTGCCTAAGTAGGGAGTAAATCAGTTCAGAACTTCTTGAAGAAACTAGAACTCAGAATTAGGATTAGCAAATTCATACTTGCCTCTGATTTATAGTTATGATATTTCTTGTTTCTGAAATACTATGACACCTACCATAAATTTCATATGCACATCTTCTGTTTTGTTGAGAAATGACCAAGTTGCAGATGTTCTGATTAGCATGGAGAGGGAGACCAAGTTCTGCCAGTGGTATCTGCTTCTGAAATCTACTTTGTTGCCGGTGGTATCAGAACTTCTGAAAACTACCTCGTTCCCAACGGACCTAGAACTTCTGACTTCACCCATTTTTCACTAACAGGATATCTGTTTTGCAGCATGCCAGAGTCAGAACTTATGACCTCCTTTAGTCAGCAATACGCTGATTCTATCTTTCTTTTTCTCACTATTTTTGCTATTACTTTCTATTTCATTAATCAAAAAGACACCAAAAACATTTTTTACTTTTCACATGCTTTATTTTATTTCTTAAAAAAAAAACAAAAGATCAAAAATATTTTCTTAAAATAAAACAAGTCCAGTTTTACATCTTTTGTACATTCTTATCCATTTCAATATGGTTGTAATAGTAACTTAGGATTTAATTTTATTTGCAACCCCCATTCATAAATATGTACCCCCATCCCAAAAATATTGTAATAGCATAGGGCTTTATATTTTTTTTTGCAATTTATCGCTTTTAAATGTAAATGCTAGTAATTAGGGTGTGTATGGCAAGACATGAAATTGACAAATAAATCACCCTAAGCAAGAATAAATGCATGCAAACTAACACACTTGCACACTAGCACCCGTAGGGTAATCCGACTTTGTGGCCTATCAGAAAATAGTCATGTCCCTCGAACATGGGCGTTTCAGCAAAGACCCTCGATAAAAGATCGTAGTCCCTCGATTACCCTCAATGTTGCCTTCGGTAAATGATCTAGTCCATAAAACGAAATTGCTAAAACGTCCCATAGGTTGCCTTCTATGACTATACAAACGTCCCCACGTCCGTACCTTCACATCCAATGATGGGGCTTCTTACCAAAACAATGGTAAGATAACAACATCTAAAGGAGGAGGAAAAGAACATCTAAGACCTTTTGAGCAGGTAGATTTGCTCCTAGTTGCTTGCTTGCTCACAAAAAAAACATTTCATACACCAACACTTTCATTTTGAAAATGTTTTCAAAAGACAACACTTTGTACGCGTTCTTATAGAAATGAGAGCCATTATAAAGAATACACCTTTTCAAAATCACTTTCAAAAACATATCTCACAAAAACATCTTTGAACTATTTTTGAAACAAACACTTTGTATGCGTTCTTATAGAAACGAGAATCATTACAAAGTTACATTTTCAAAACACTTTCAAAAACCACACCACAAGAACATTCAAACAAAAGCAAGTGATCTAGCGAGCAACTAAGAGCCCATGGAAAACCATGGATGAAAAGGGTGCTAATATCTTCCCTTTTCATAATCTACCCCCCGAACTCAAGAAAACATCTCTAAAGGTCTTTCCTATGATTTTTCACCTTTCCTTTTGGATAAAAGAAAAGTAGGTGGTGACTCTTGCTAAACCGCAACATTTGCAAACACAAACGCAAAAACAATCAAGTCAGTTCTCCCACCGTATCACAGAACTGGAGACTCAGCTGGGGATAATTCTAAAGTGGGGTTACCTTAGGGTTTAGATCACATTTACTTGCTTACATTATTTGACTTGTATGATTTACATTATGGTTCTTTGTTTGGGTTTGAATCCTCTACCCGGATTTGGGATACATTATAGGTAAGTAGCAATACATTGTGGAAACTGTACGGGGTATACCGACATGGTCTAAGCAATAGCTACGTTACTGTGACATATTTGTGAGTACCGGTAGGCTTTGAGTTAATCAAAGAGAATAAAGGCTGCTGAGTGATGTCATGAAGCACTAATGAACTTCTAGAACCTTTACTTTACCAACTTGGCCTTTAGGATTACAGTGAGATGACCGACTTTGGTGCAGTCCGAAGTTGGTAGATACTCGATACTACACTCATTGAGGTTTGGTTTCTTGGGATATTTCGGTCGCCATTAAAGAGGCTTGAGCTGAAACAATGACCAAGGAAACAAACCAGTGATATTGAGCCCCTTAGAACCTGGTTACTATTACTAGGACAGGTTTAAGCCAACTAAACTTTAAGAGGGTACTTACCTATAAAACTCCATGCAAGCCTAAACTAAGAACTTGTTTGCTTTGTTTGTATATGCATACTTGTACATAACATCATGGACATCATGAACATCATATACATCCACTAACCATTTCAAGGATTTTGGGATTCATCTTTGTTCTTGTTTTGTAGGATATGAATTCACTTCGCAGGAAAACTATTCAAGTCAACCTTGTGAGAATCCCTCCATAACTAAAGGAGCTAGCTTCAAGGATTCCTGAGAAATCTCCATTCATCGAGAGACATGGTCGTCTACTCAACTTGGTCACCTCCAACACATATGAGGATATGATAAAGGTGCTCTTTCAGTTCTTTGATCCTTTGCACCATTGCTTCACATTTCCCGACTATCAACTTATGCCTACTTTGGAAGAATTCTCCCAACTCTTGAGGATTCCCATTCTCAATCAACTACCTTTCAACGGTATGGAAAGAGATCCAAAGTCATATGAAATTGCTCAAGCTCTACACTTGCACTCGTCTGATGTCATAACTCATTGGGAAACAAAGAGTGGTGTCAAAGGCTTCCTAGAAAAGTTTCTGTTTGAGAAAGCCCAATGCTGTTGGAATTCCTAAGACTTGCAAGCCTTTGAGGAAATTGTGGCTCTCCTCATCTATGGGATGGTTTTGTTTCCAAATCCTGACCAACTCATAGATGTGAACACCGTCAAAATCTTCATGTCACGCAACCCGATGCCTACATTGCTAGGGGATATCCTACACTCTTTTCACACTCGCACAATGAGGAAAAAAGGTGTCCTTATATGTTGCACTCCTCTCTTGGCAAGATGGTTTATTTCTCATCTTTCCTAATCAGTCTTAAATAATGAGCAAGGTTCAAGGTGGTCACAAAGGTTAATGACGCTCAAACATTCAGACATCCATTGGTGCTCCCGATCCAAAGAGAATGTTATCATTGTTGACCGTTGTGGAGAATTTCCTAATGTCCCTTTACTTGGCATTATTGGAGGAATCACCTACAACCCATGCTTGGCCTTAAGGCAGTTTGGTTATGCCCGAAGGGATGGCCCGCACGAGATGCTGATCCAAGGTTTGGTATTCGACTATGACAACAACGATCAAGGTCTTCGCCAGAGATTTATCCGAGCTTGGAGGATGCTGAACAAGGTGGATAGCAAGACTTTGGGACACAATAATTCCATCCCTCTTGAGCCTTACCTCAAATGGGTACGAACTCGTGCTCAGAGTCTTATGATGCCTTACCCCTCCATTCTCCCGGTAATCATTGAGCCTGTCACGGAGGGAGACGTTCCATACACTATCCTACATCATGACATGCCCACATCTCTTGAAGATCTCCAAAGGGATTGGATACAACTCAAAGGAGAGCGAGATACTTTCGAAGCCCAATTCTACGCAAGTGAGAAGAAGGTTTTGGAACTCACTAGGCTACTTCATGAGAAGCAGACTCTGAATGCCTACATTGCACCAAAGAGGATGCACACTACTTTTCTATCTTAGAGTTTGTATTATTTTGCCCAAGGGGCATTGATGAACTCAAACTTTATCTTATTAATATAACATGTGTTTCCTTTTTTGTCTAAAACAAATTTGAATCTTTGAAATTCTTGAAAACATTGCATATGCACATATCATTCATCATAATATAAACAAGTCTTTTGCAATAAGTCTCCTCATCTCTCTACTGTTTATTTCAGTAAGATGGATTTTGAGTAAACGGTGAAAGATCTCCAAACTCAGAATACGCAGTTTCAACAGTTTCTCATGACCCTATCCAAGGGACAAGAAGAGTTGAAGACTTTTCTGGCTGAAGAAAGGAAAAATAAAACAAAGAAGGTAACCAGAGTCTTAAACATGGGGAGAAGATTTCAGGGGCAGACAATAAGGACTTTGAACTTTCAACAACTTCCGGTGAAGGAGAAAGGAAAGGCAAGGAACTAGCTGTCCTGTCAGAATCAGAAGAAGAGGAGGAAGAAGAGGAAGACTACTCCTAGGAACAGTACCCTCCAGTTGACGATAAGTATAAACATCTTGAAGAGCGGTTGAGCGCAATGGAAATCCAAAAGGTGCCAGGCTTGGACTTTGAGGAATTAGGACTAGTGTCGGGGATTGTGATTCCTCTAAAATTCAAAGCGCCTACATTTTCCAAATATGACGGAGTGTCATGCCCTAAAATGCATCTCCGATCATATGTGAGAAAAATCCAACCCCACACCGCTGATAAAAACTTGTGGGTTCACTTTTTCCAAGATAGTTTGTTTGGAACACAACTCGACTGGTTTTACCAACTAGAAAGAGCCAGCGTCCATAATTGGGAAGACCTCGCCACAACTTTCTACAAGAAATATCAATACAATACCGATTTGGCGCCTACCCGTACTCAACTTTAGAGCATGGCCATGGCTTCCAATGAAGGTTTCAAGCATTACGCATAAAAATGGAGAGATTTTGCTGGAAGAGTTCAACCCCCTCTGTCTGAAAGGGAATTGGTGGACATGTTCTTAGGCACCTTATCTGTTCCCTTTTTCAACCATCTAATCGGGAGTTCATCTGCAGGCTTTACTGAACTAATATTGACCGGAGAGAGGGTAGAAGCCGGCATAAAAAATGGGAAGATTCAGAAAGATACGTCTTCTTCTACAGAAGTAAGGAAACCTTTCATAAGGAAGAAAGAGGTAGCTACTGCGTATCCGCAAAGAAACCAAGGTAGGGCCGAATGCCGACCAATGGTGGGAGCTGTTATGATTCCTAAGCCCGCATCTGATCAGCAAAGAAATAATCAACTAAGGATGGAAAGGCCAGTCAGGAAGTTCACCAGAATCAAGACGAACCCGTCTCAAGTATTACCGCATCTACTAAAGTCCAACTTGGTAACCTTGAAAGAAGCTCCGAAAAACCCCAATACAACATCCCCTCATTATCACCCCAATGCTCGTTGCACATATCACTATGAAAGTCCTGGTCACGATACTAATAACTGTTGGGCCTTAAAGAACAAAATACAAGACCTCATTGAAGCAAAAGAAATCGAGTTTGATGCGCCCGAGAAGCCAAATGTCATTTCTTCTCCTATGCCCAGACATGGTCACAATGCCAATTCCATTGAAGAATATTTGTTTGTTACCTCTGTTGATGAACTCATGACCCCACTTCTGACTATTAAAATGAACTTGTTGAAACCCGGTGTGTTCCCGGGCTGTAATGAAGTTTTCCATCTCTGCTTATCCTCACCAACGGGTTGTCCTTTGTTGAAAGTAGGCGTTGAGTGCCTGATAGACAACAAAGAGATTTTGTTTGAAAAGACTCCTGTTACACCTGTTTCTTTTGAAGATGTTTCTATCATTACCATTTCCGCCAATTCTTCCAAGGTGTCCACCCAAAGACCCGTTAGAATTACATCAGTTCCGAAAACAACTCCTTTTAATAATCACAATGCCTGGGCCAATCCCATATGAATCAGACAAAACCGTGCCGTGGAATTACGGAGGGGACATTTACTACCATGGAATCAAAAAAGACTGGCCGACCACCGAGGAGATAAACTCCGAAGAAGAAGATTCTGACATCAGCAATATTGCCGAAACTAGTAAAATTACCCGAAGCGGTATGATCTTTTCTCCAGAAATTGCTCCCCTAAAAGCAGTTTTTGGACCTGTGATCATCCCTGTGGCTTCTCCAAAGGTTACTTCCGTACCCATAATCATCTCTGCAAGTGCTCCTATTGACGAAGCCATTACAACCCCTGTTGTCATTCCTATCAACACTCCTATCGCTGAAACTCGAGGAAAGAGTATTCAAGTGGAGCCTGTCCGGACGAAGGCTCAACCACTGACTATCCCCAAGACATCCAAGAAAGAAATGGAGGAGGTCCTAAAAATTATAAAGAGGAGCGACTACGATGTAGTTGAACAGTTGGGGAAAACTCCCTCCAAAATCTCCATGCTGGCATTACTACTGTGTTCCGAGGCACATGCGAAAGCCTTGGTGAAGTTCCTAAAAACAGCCCATGTGCCTCAAGAGACGCCTGCTAATCAATTTCAAGACTGCGTGGCCAGCTTGACAGCAGATAACGGCCTAGGCTTCTCGGATGCTGATCTGACACCGAGGGGAAGAAAGCATAACGATACATTACAAGTCTCAGTGGAGTGTAGGAGCACAACTCTGGCCCATGTCTTGGTGGAAAGTGGCTCATACTTGAATGTATTACCGAAAAAAGGTATCGATAGACTTGATTGTGAAGGACTGACATTAAAGCCAAGCAACATAGTAGTAAGGGCATTTGATGGCTCGAAGAGAATGGTGCACGGGGAAGTGGATATCCCCATAAAGGTTGGGACTCAAACTTTCAATTCAACCTTTTATGTAATGGATATCCGCCCTTCTTACTCCTGTCTAATAGGACGGCCATGGATCCACAATGCTGGTGCTGTTACCTCTACATTGCACCAGATGTTGAAGTATCCGGCTCAAGGAAATATTATCACTGTCCATTGAGAGGAAGAATAGATGATCATCCATTTCAATTCCTTCAGATATATGGAATTGGACGGCGAATTCATTGAAACTCCTTTTCAACACTTTGAAGAGGTCCCCCAAGAGGTGGCAGTGACCAAGGCTGCTCCCAAGATTACAAGGCCTCCACTCTGAATGCCATCTCTGAAGGATGCCAAAGCAGTGGTGGAAGAAGGTGGATGTACTATCTGAGGGAAACTTCCAGATATCCCGTATAAGTCTGACAAGTTTGGTTTAGGTTTCACTTCAAGTGCTCAAAAGGCTGTACGCCGTGCCCATGTTGGAGGGCCATCCTTGAAGATTAGAAACCGTGAGTTCAACGCGGTAGAAGATGGTGAAGATGGTTGCAACCTGGAGGAATGGATCCTTCCGACTGTCAATGGAGGGCTCAGCAATTGGGAGGCCCGAGATTTCATCCCAATCACTTTCATCCCTCAGTAATTTATCTTTACATTTTGTTGGATCTATAATATTCAAAAACAATCCGCACTCTTAAAACCTTGTGTCTTGCCCGAGGCACAATGGTCCATTTATAAGGGTTATTATTTCATCTTCATATGACATCAATGAATCATGGACGTTTTCGCATACAAACTTTTGTGCTCATTGTTTTTCTTTTACATTTTATATTCTTTCAAAGATAGCTATACCCTTAAACACACCCATACTCACAATGCAGGTATCCATCCATTCTAGATCCCATGGGTAACGATACTGCTATGGCCTTTCATAACTCTGAGAATCTAATCTACCAAGCCGAAGACGAAGGTGAGGAAGATTGTGAAGTACCAGGGGAACTGGCCAGACTGCTACAATAAGAAGAAAGAACCATTCAGCCTCACGAGGAACCCGTGGATACAATCAACCTGGCTACCGTAGAAGACAAAAAAGAGGTCAAGGTGGGTGCCAATCTGGAACCCAGTGTCAAGAAGTGTCTGATTCAGTTGTTGCATGATTATGTCAAAGTCTTTGCCTGGTCATATGAAGACATTCCAGGACTTGATGAAGATATTATGGTACATCGTCTTCCTACAAGAGAAGATTGTCCGCTAGTAAAGCAAAAAGTACGTCGAATGAGGCCTGATATGTCAGAAAATATTAAATCAGAGGTCATGAAGCAATTTAACGCTGGATCCTTGGTTGTCACCTC
Organism: Vicia faba; assembly: GCA_948472305.1. NCBI lineage: Eukaryota > Viridiplantae > Streptophyta > Magnoliopsida > Fabales > Fabaceae > Vicia > Vicia faba. Next base: position 98,381,307 of record OX451736.1, read on the forward strand.
TTACCCACAATGGGTTGCCAATGTTGTTCCCGTACCCAAAAAAGACGGCAAAGTGCGAATGTGTGCGGACTACAGAGATTTGAATAGGGCGAGCCCTAAAGATGATTTTCCACTCCCCCACATTGATATCCTATTTGACAATACGGCACAACACAAAGTGTTTTCCTTCATGGACGGATTCTCAGGTTACAACCAAATCAAAATGGCACCTGAGGACATGGAGAAAACAACATTTGTCACACAGTGGGGAACATTCTGCTACAAGGTGATGCCATTCGGACTGAAGAGTGTTGGGGAAACCTATCAGCGCGCCATGGTAGCTTTATTTCATGGCATGATACATCAAGAAATAGAGGTCTACATGGACGATATGATAGCCAGATCGCAAACAGAAGAAGAGCATCTTAACCACTTAAAAAAAACTGTTTGAGAGATTGAAGAAGTACAAGCCGAGATTGAATCCAAACAAGTGTACATTTGGGGTACGGTCTGGTAAACTCCTAGGCTTTATTGTCAGTAACAAAGGTATTGAGGTCGATCCTGCCAAAGTTAAAACAATATAAGAGATGCCTTCTCCCCGTACCGAGAAGGAAGTCAGAGGATTCTTGGGACGTTTGAACTATATTGCCAGATTCATTTCTCACCTGACAGCTACTTGTGAGCCAATCTTCAGGCTATTGAAGAAAGATCAAGTAGTCAAATGGAATGACGAGTTCCAAGTTTCTTTTGACAAAATCAAAGAATACTTACAAGAGCCTCCTGTATTGATGCCACCAATCGAGGGGAGACCATTGATCATGTATCTGACTATTTTAGAAAATTCAATGGAGTGTGTATTGGGGCAGCATGACGAGTCTGGCCGAAAAGAGCATGCTATTTACTACCTGAGCAAAAAGTTTACCGTCTGTGAAACCAGATATTCACTGCTCGAGAAAACTTGTTGCGCTCTGGCATGGGCTGCTCGCCGGCTAAGACAGTATATGCTTACTCATACTACTTTGTTGATATCTAAAATGGATCCGATAAAGTACATCTTCAAGAAGCCTGCTCTTTCTGGGAGAATAGCGAGATGGCAGATGATCCTGATAGAGTACGACATACAATATACTACTCAGAAAGCTATAAAGGGCAGTGTACTTGCTGATCACCTTGCTCACCAAGCCGTAGAAGACTATCATTCCATGAAGTTCAATTTCCTGGATGAAGACATAATGACATTAGATAACTGTGAAGAACTCGGGAAATATGAAGGACCTGAACAAGGATCCCGATGGACACTGTTCTTTGATAGAGCATTCAATGCACTTGGTAATGGTATCAGTGTTGTGCTCATATCTCCGAAAGGGTGTCATACTCCCTTTACCGCCAAACTTTGCTTCAATTGTACGAACAACATGGCGGAATATGAAGCGTGCATCTTTGGTATTAAGGCTGCCATAGACCTGGGGATCAAATCCTTGGATGTATTCGTAGATTCAGCCTTGGTCATCAGTCAGATCAAAGGGGAATGGGACACCAAACACCCTAACCTTATCCCTTACAAAGAACATGTTTTGACATTGCTACCACACTTTAAGAAGATTACCTTCGAGCATTTCCCGCGAGAAGAAAATCAGCTAGCAGACGCACTAGCCACAATGTCATCTATATTTAAACTTAAATGGGATAACGAGACTCCTCAGATCACCATTAAACGGATGGATAAACCAGCACACTGTCACGAGATTAATACTGAAGATGTAGTGGACCAACCTTGGTTTCACGAAGTCAAGAGGTATCTCGAGGCTCAAGAATATCCAGAAGGAGCTTCCATCAATGATAAGAAGTTCTTAAGGATATTTTCTGCTAAATTATTCCTTAGTAATGGCATCCTGTACAAACGCAATCATGACTCTGTGTTACTTCAGTGTGTAGATAAGGTTAGAGCTGAAAGGATCATGGCTGAATTGCATGAAGGCACTTTTGGTACCCACTCCAGCGGGCATACGATGGCAAAGAAAATCCTACGGGCAGGCTATTACTGGTCTACCATGGAAACAGATTGCTATCAACACTCTCAAACCTGCCATACATGTCAAATTTATGCTGACAAGGTGCATGTACCTCCGGTTCCTCTGAATGTCTTAACGGCTCCTTGGCCCTTTGCTATATGGGGAATAGATATGATTGGGGAAATCAAGCCGACAGCCTGCAATGGACACCGCTTCATCCTAGTGGCCATTGACTATTTTAAAAAGTGGGTGGAGGCAGCTTTCTTCGCTTTCGTCACCAAGAACGTTGTTTCCCGCTTCATCAAGCAAAACCTTATCTGCCGGTACGGTATCTTGGAAAGAATCATCACTAACAATGGTACAAATCTCAACAACACTATGATCACCGCACTATGCGAGCAATTCAAGATTTAGCACCACAATTATTCTACCTATAGGCCAAAGATGAATGGTGCTGTCGAAGCTGAAAATAAAAACATTAAAAAGATCATACATAAAATGACAGTAACATACAAAGACTGGCATGAGATGTTACCATTCGCTCTCCACGGATATTGTACCACGACTCGCACATCAACCGGGGAAACACCCTATTATTTGGTTTACAACATGGAGGCTGTCTTGCCTATCGAGGTTCAGATCCCCTCTCTGAGGATTACGAAAGATGCATGGCTGAACGAAGACGATTGGATCCAGACTCGACTTGATCAACTGAGCTTGATTGATGAGAAGAGACTCACTGCTATTTGCCATGGTCAAATGTATCAAAAATGGATGATCAAGGCTTTCAACAAGAAAGTTAGACGCCAAGTGTGTCAAGTTGGGGATCTAGTGATCAAACGCATCATCTTGCCACAAGGTGATCCCAGGGGCAAATGGACTCCTACCTATGAAGGACCATTTTTAATCAAAAACATGTTCTCTGGTGGGGAAATGATCTTGACCACCGTGGATGGCGACGACCTGCCACACCCTGCGAACGCGGACATAGTCAAAAGATACTACGCATAAGATACCCACTAGGTTGACACACCTAGGCAAAATAAGGGCATCCCGGCGAACCAAAAGGTTCGGGAAAAAATTAGGGATAAATCAAAAAATATGTACACCCGACAAGTTGAAAACCCGAAAGGGTGACTTGGGCAAAAAGGGGTTTCCTGGTGGATTGAAAACCCGAAAGGGCGGTCCAGGCAAAAGTTAGGGAATTAAAGCGTATGACTATGTCCCGTTGGATCACTTTACGGACAACCTTTGGCTTCCACTGGAAAACTCAGAGGTTCTGATCAATTCAATCACCTTCGGACAAGGAAACAAATAGACAAGACGCTCGGAGATACGAAGGCTATAGCAGAATGGAAACCCCATGAGATTTTTGTACACATAGCTAACTTTTCTTTGTATCTAAATTTTCATTTTTTTTACGACAACATTCTCTTACTAGAATGTTTGTCTCCTTGTAAAAAAAATACTTATTCAAAGTCAATATAAAATATCCCTTTGAAAGTGCAAAAACTATTTGTCTTTTCTTTACGCTCGTTTTGTTTACAAAAACGTCCAACGATTCATTGTTAAGCATATGCATTTGAACATAATTACTGTTTACAAAAACGAAATGAAAAGAGACAATTACTGATAGATTGAAAGGATAGGGAAATATATCTAAGCTATTCCATAAGCAAACCCCTACAGTACGTCATTTAAATCCCCAGCGGAGCAAAATTTCAAATTGTGAATCCCTAGTAGAAGTCGTCAAAATTCTCAGGATTCCCCAACAAAATTCTACAAGCAGTACACGGTATTTCCCTTACAACAGAGTTCGTTTATCTAAACAGAAATTCACCAACTTTTTGAATTCAAAACATGAAGACTTCCATATCCTCAGCGGCAGTCAGGGATTTATTTTCCCCATCCCAACAACAATACAGAAAATCAGCTCAAATACGCATACATCGCATCCTTATATCATAAACATTGACAAAGCAAATGCATCACATCATACATTTCATGCAACATGACTTTGCATTTTAGCTAACATTTTACCCTTTTCAGGATAAGATTAACAACTACCATTAACAAACATTCAAAGACAACTCCATACACAGAAGCCATCCTGATACTCATTCTAATTCAACTTCAGATACAGTTTCAGATATGCTCTAGACACAGAAGTCATTCTGATACTCATTCTAATTCAACTGCAGATACAGTTTCAGATACGCTCCAGACACGGAAGCCATCCTGATACTCATTCTAATTCAACTTCAGATACAATTTCAGATATGCTCCAGACACGGAAGCCATCCTGATACTCATTCTAATTCAACTTCAGATACAATTTCAGATACGCTCCAGACACGGAAGCCATTCTGATACTCATTCTAATTCAACTGCAGATACAATTTCAGATACGCTCCAGACACGGAAGCCATCCTGATACTCATTCTAATTCAACTTCAGATACAATTTCAGATACGCTCCAGACACGGAAGCCATCCTGATACTCATTCTAATTCAACTTCAGATACAGTTTCAGATACGCTCCATACACGGAAGCCATCCTGATACTCATTCAGATTCAACTTCAGATACAGTCTCAGATACGCTCCATACACGAAAGCCATCCTGATACTCATTCAGATTCAGTCTTCAGATACAGTCTCAAATACTCCATACACGGAAGCCATCCTGATACTCATTCAAAGACAACTTTTGATACACTTCAGATACGCTCCAGGCATGGATGCCATTCTGATACTCGTTCAGATTCAGCTTTCAGATACAATTCAGATACGCTCCAGACACGGACGCCATTCTGATATTCATTCTTATAGCTCACAAATTACAAAACCAATAATCACTTTTGGATGGCATCTTTTAAGCCCATCTCTAACAACTATCCATCATTTCTCCAAATGGAAAATCTGCCAACCCTACTATCCATGCTTTCATCTTTAATTAACGCTACTATCCAGGATCCTTCTCCCTTATATCCAGACAACATTTTACAACACTGAAAGGCCCAAACCCGACCAAATACGGTCAGTTTCATATTTCCCTAGTAATTCGCTGTACAGCCTAGACCCTAACTAGGTATACATTCTACTTTCACTCCCTCAATCAAGAGTTAATTCCCAAGTAGAGTAATGGACAACTGAAGCTCCTAGATCTTACCTCCCAGAGCATAAATCTACATTCCTCAGCAAAGTCCTCCTCAACAGTAGTTACAGGAACTCTCATCCAGGAAATTCTTATGCAACCAATCTTTTCCGGATGGCATCTTTAAGCCCATCTCCTGTGATCTCCCGTCGCTTTCCAAATGGAATCTGTAAGCCCATTCCTGACATCACAAATCAGTATTACTTCATGCGAGTGCAAATTTATGGGCACTCTAGTGTTCAATCATCTTCCGCCTTCAGATCACGAAATGCAGATCAACCAATCTACATCCTAAGGCTTAAGAAGATTGAACATGGGCAACTGTTGTACCCCAAACTTTGCCCTCTCATTTCTCAAAGGATCAACCTGGACCCTCAGGTTTTCTTCCATCTAGTTTCAAGTCTTGAATTACAACTTTTCAAGAAAATCATTCACAAGGGCAAAATGGTCAAAAACACACTGAAAAGTCAAACTTTGACTTTTAGATCCAAATCAAGTTTCAACAATTATATTTCATAAAAACATGAAATTGGTTCATCAAAAATTTAAAAGTCAGAAGTTACTTTGAAAAAATGAAATTTCTAAGCATTTAGAAACTTTTCTAAGTGTTAAGAGAATATGATACTTCAGAACTTCTGAGCCAGCCTCCATGCAAGTGCAGTCAGAAGTTGCAAACACGGTTCAGAACATGATACTTCAATCAGAACATGTAGAAGCGATGCTCTTTGTTCAGAACATGATGCTTCAATCAGAACATGTAGAAGCGATGCTCTTTGGTCAGAACATGATGCTTCAATCAGAACATGTAGAAGCGATGCTCTTTGGTCAGAACATTAATTCTTCAGCATATGAAGGCTAGGTTCAACGCTCCTTCAGAACATGCTGGAGCAAAAAGATACAAAGATCAGAAGTTGGATGTTCATTCATAATTATGATGAGACTGAACCTCTGATCTAGAATTAAGCAATTATGTAGAATCTCACGTTGCAGGAATTCTGGGTTGATCAATCTCATCATCATTTAATGCTCATAACCACTTATGGGTCTTTGTTCAAAGGATTTCTCCACGTATGGCATAGAAGCACCTTTACTATCTTGGAAAAGCAAACTCTTGTACAAAAGTGTGTTGGGCCCATGCGTTACTTTTGCTTTGGAAGTTACTTTTCCTTAATTCCTGCTTACAATTCCAGTTTAGGCACGGCTAAAAGCTGCTGACCACCTTACTTTGTGCTTTGAGCCATACTTGTTTGAACTTGCTTCAAGAACAAGTCAGCGCCTAGCATATGATGGCTGTATTTTTTATTTCTCCAAGCTACAAGATTTTTTCCTATAAATTGAGAGCCATTGGCAACGATAAAGAGGTCTAAAAATTTGAGAAAGAAAATTCTTGAACCCCTGCCAAAATTCCAAGAGTTCCAAAAACTGTAAACACAACATACAAAACCTATTAACTTTTGATTCCTTGCATTCAAACTTCATTTGTCCTCAAGTGCTTCTTGACTAAAGCCATCCACACAGTTGCTGATTCACATATTAGAAGTTATCCTAACTTTTGTGTTCATACTGCTATACACTCTCCATCCACCTCCACGTCAAAGAAGTCAGAACATCACCCCTTTGCTGTTCTAGAAATTGAAAACTTCCAGTCTGCTGAGTACATGAAGAAGCTGCTCAGAACATCATCAGAGTTGAGGTTAAATCCAGTACACAGAATCTCTTCCAGCTGCAAGGTAAGATTTTGATGACTCTCACCATATTACTTAAGCATTACCAGATGTGCATGTTCAAAAATACAATGTAGATATCATGTTTCTGATGTTGTACATATACTGAGGTTGCATGCATCTGTCTTCCTAAGTAGGGAGTAAATCAGTTCAGAACTTCTTGAAGAAATTAGAACTCAGAATTAGGATTAGCAAATTCATACTTGCCTCTGATTTATAGTTCTAATATTTCTTGTTTCTGAAACACTATGACACCTGCCATAAATGTCATATGCACATCTTCTGTTTTGTTGAGAAATGACTAAGTTGAAGATGTTCTGATTAGCATGGAGAGGGAGACCAAGTTCTGCCAGTGGTATCAGAACTTCTGAAATCTACTTTGTTGCCGGTGGTATCAGAACTTCTGAAAACTACCTCGTTCCCAACGGACCCAGAACTTCTGACTTCACCCATTTTCACTAACAGGATATCTGTTTTGCAGCATGCCAGAGTCAGAACTTCTGACCTCCTTTAGTCATCAATACACTGATTCTATCTTTCTTTTTCTCACTATTTTTGCTATTACTTTCTATTTCATTAATAAAAAAGACACCAAAAACATTTTTTACTTTTCACATGCTTTATTTTATTTCTTAAAAAAAACAAAAGATCAAAAATATTTTCTTAAAATAAAACAAGTCCAGTTTTACATATTTTGTACATTCTTATCCATTTCAATATGGTTGTAATAGTAACTTAGGATTTAATTTTATTTGCAACCCCCATTCATAAATATGTATCCCCATCCCTAAAATATTGTAATAGCGTAGGACTTTACATATTTTTTTGCAATTTATCGCTTTTAAATCTAAATGCTAGTAATTAGGGTGTGTATGGCAAGACATGAAATTGACAAATAAATCACCCTAAGCAAGACTAAATGCATGAAAACTAACACACTTGCACACAATCACCCTTAGGGTAATCCCACTTTGTGGCCTATCGGAAAATAATCACGTCCCTCGAACATGGGCGTTTTAGCAAAGACCCTCGATAAAAGATCGTAGTCCCTTGATGACCCTCAGTGTTGCCTTCGGTAAACGATCTAGTCCCTAAAACGACAATGCTAAAATGTCCCATAGGTTTCCTTCTATGACTATACAAACGTCCCCACGTCCGTCCTTTCACATCCAACGATGGGGCTTCTTACCAAAACAATGGTAAGATAGCAACATCTAAAGGAGGAGGAAAAGAACATGTAAGACCTTTTGAGTAGGTAGATTTTCTCCTAGTTGCTTGCTTTCTCACAACAAAAACATATCATACACCAACACTTTCATTTTGAAAACATTTTTGAAAGACAACACTTTGTACGCGTTCTTATAGAAACGAGAGCCATTACAAAGAATACACCTTTTCAAAATCACTTTCAAAAACACATCTCACAAACACATCTTTGAACTATTTTTGAAACAAACACTTTGTATGTGTTCTTATAGAAACGAGAATCATTACAAAGTTACATTTTCAAAACACTTTCAAAAACCACACCACAAGCACATTCAAACAAAAGCAAGTGATCTAGCGAGCAACTAAGAGCCCATGGAAAGCCATGGATGAAAAGGGTGCTAATAACTTCCCTTTTCATAATCTACCCCCCGAACTCAAGAAAACATCTCTAAAGGTCTTTCTTGTGCTTTTTCACCTTTCCTTTTGGATAAAAGAAAAGTCAGTGGCACTCTTGCTAAACCGCAACATTTGCGAACACAAACGCAAAAAAAAATCAAGTCAGTTCTCCCACCGTATCACACATATCCAGAAAAACAAAAAGATAATTACTCCTTAATAAAAGTAATCGACACAAAGTCTTTAGCTGTCCAGTTATTGGGTCCACCGTTAGTCGTAGCGAAGATCCAATTGTCAAAGTCATAGCTACTGTCAGCATCTTCAGCGGCAGAGACAACATCAATAACATTGATTCCCGGGCCATGTTTGTGCATGGGTGCAGTTATGATGTTGGGAGTTTTCGGAGCATCGAATTCAATCTCTTTTTCCTTGATCAGATCCTGCACCTTATTCTTCAAAGCTCAACAATCATTCGTGTCATGCCCCGGAGTCTCAGAATGGTAGTCGCATCGAGCATTTGGATTGTAGCGGGGAGAGGGAGTATTAGGATTCTTCGGGTAAACTGTCTTACCAGACTTTCTGTTCTCGATTGATTGTTACTTTGTTGAGTAGGTGCAGGCTTAGAGATCATGATAGCCCCTACGGCTGGACGACGTTCAGTTCTGTCCTGATTCCTTTGATTGTACACAACATTAACCTCTTTCTTCCCAGCAAATGGCTTCCTTGCTGCACTGGAGGACGCATCCTTTTGGATCTTACCACTCCTAATTCCAGCTTCTACCCTTTCTCCTGTCAAAATCAATTCGGTAAAGCCGACTGAGACGCTTCCAATCAGGTGATTAAAATATGGACCAGACAGGGTATCGAGAAACATATCCAGTAGCTCCCTATCATACAGGGGAGGCTGGACTCTTACTGCTAAGTCCCTCCACTTCTGAGCATAGTCCTTAATGCCCTCGCTCGAACCCATAAACATACTTTGGAGTTGAGTACGAGTGGGAGAGAGGTCTATGTTGTACTGATACTGCTTGAAGAAAGCATCAGCCAGGTCTTCCCAATTATGAATGTTGGCCCTTTCCAGCTGGTAGAACCATTCTAGTTGAGTTCTGGACAGACTATCTTGAAAGAAGTGGACCCATAAGTCTTTGTCAGCAGTGTGAGGCTGGATCTTCCTCACATAAGATCAGAGGTGCATTTTGGGACATGAAACCCCATCATAATTGGAAAACACTAGATCCTTGAACTTTTGTGGGATGACAACCCCAGAGACCAAACCTAGCTCCTCAAAATCCAGACCTGGTACCTTCCGGACCTCCATTGCATTCAGACGATCCTCTAGCTGTTTGTATTTTTCATCAGCAGGAGGATACTGCTCCTCATCATAGTCAGATTCATTATCAGATTCTTTTGGATTTGAGTCTTCCTCTCTTGTTTCCTCTTCTTGACTGTTTTCTTCCTTTGATGAAGTTACCAGTTCAGAGGCTCGCTGCACTGGTCCTATAATCCTTCTTCCCAGATTCACTAACCCAATTGGCTTCTTTGGCTTCTTCTTTTATTTAATAAGCAGGGCTTTCAGTTCTTCTTACCCCTTGGTCAGAGCCATGATCATCTGTTGAAACTGGGCATTCCGAGTCTGTAGATCCTTCACTATTTGTTCTAGAGCCATTGCTAAAATAAACAGCGAAGAGGATGAGAAACCTGCTTTGAAACCCGCTTATGCAATGATATGTGTAACGCGGTGGGAGAAATGACTTGGTTGTTTTATGTTTGTTTGCAAATGTTGCGGTTAGCAAGAATCGCCACTGACTTTTCATTTATTCAAAAGGAAAGGCTGAAAAGATTAGGAAAGACCTTTGAGATGTTTTCTTAAGTTTGGGGGGTAAATTATGAAAAAGGAAGGTGTTAGCACCCTTTCCATCCATGGTTTTCCACGGGCTCTTAGTTGCTTGCTAGATCACTTGCTTTTGTTTGAAAATGTGCTTTGTGTGGATTTTTTAAGTATTTTGAAAAGGGGCCATTGTTTAGGCAAACTTTGTAATGATTCTCGTACGTAAGAATGTATACAAAAGTGTTGATCCTTTGAAAATATTTTCAAGTTTGAAAGGTGTTTTGAAAGTGTTGGTGTTTATTTTAAAAATAGAAAGGATGTTTTTGGTTTTGAAATTGAGCAAGCAACTAGGAACATTCTACCTACTCAAAAGGCTTTCATGTTTATTTCCTCTTTGCTTTGACATTGTTATCTTACCATTGATTTGGTAAGTAACTCTATCTTTGGATGTAAAAGGGACGGGAAAAGGTCATCGTATAGCCATGATTAGCAATGTTGTAAGATATCTTAGCATTTTCTTTAGGGACTAAGATCATTTTTGAAAGGCAACTTTGATAGCGTCATCGAGGGACTACGATCTTGTATTTTACTTGTTTTTGCTAAGATACCTCACATGCATAATATGGCCATTTTTGTAAGGCAACAAAGTGGATTTACCCTAAGGGTGTAAGTGTGAAAGTGTATTAATTTACATGCATTGTTTTGTCTTTGAATTAGGGATTTCTAAGCATTGATTTTAATCTTTCCATACAAACCATAACTACTAACATTTGTATATAAGCGGTAAGTTGCGGAATTTAAATGTCTTACGCTATTATAACGCTTTAGGGAATGGGGTATACAAATTTACAAATGGGGAGTTGCAAGAAATTAAAACCCTAATTATCTATTACAACCATATTGAATTTGAATAAATGTACAAAAATGAATAAATATAATGTACAAGTATGAATAGGTAAGGGAATGGATTTTTTTGTATTAAAAGTTTTGACCTAATTAAATTAAAATAAAATAATTGAATAGAATAACAAAAATTAAAACTAAGTTAATAAAATAAATTAATTTATTAAAGAAAACAAGTTTTTTTTAGGTTTTTTTTTTGTGAATTTCATTAATTTAGTAAATAAAATTAATTAAATAAAAGTCCTAAGTCCTAGATTGATTTTAATTTACAAGAAAATAATATAATAATAATTAATACTAATTATCTAAGTATTTAAAAAAAGGGAAATTAATTTATTAAAGGAAATGTTTTTTTTGTTCTTTTAGTTTTATGAAGAAAAATAAACTAAATAAATATAAATAATAAAATATAAATATTTTTGGATTTTTTATGAAAAAAAAAATAATAATAGTAATAAAAAAATAATAAAGAAAAATAAAATAAAATAAAATATAAAAGTCAGGGGGGGGGGGTTGGAAATGGTTTAAGGGGTTAGAAAGTTAGTAAAGAGAAACAAAGGCCCGCTGCTTGGAGCACAGGCGCTGCAAAAATAAAAAAAATGTAAAAATGTGAAAAAAAGAAGAAGCAAAAGGCAGCGCGCTAGGTGTTGAACCCACACCCTCTTGGTTACCAGCACGCTGCCTTACCACTGGGGTGGCTATACATCCGTTGATATAACTGAAACAATAAATACATAACACAAAATAAATTCCAGAAATGAACTTCATCTTCAACCTCCAATCATAGTTCCTGTAACTTGCTCATTTCTCAACAAAAATAAAAAATACAAACATGAAAGTTGCTCCATTTTCCATATGAATCCAACCATATAAATATCATGAGATATAAATCAAAGAAGAATGAGAATTTCTAAAATTACCAAATTCTGACCTAAATATTTTCAGAGATTCAAACCTAAAATTCTCTAAGCTCAATCGATATAAATGAAATCTATGGATATGTACAGTTTCAGGGAAATGATGTCTACATTTTATCTTCACAAATGCAAGCCTAATAATGCCTAAGTAATGAGATAGAAGTTCAAGAAAAATACCTCAAAACTGGAAATCATGAAATGCAAATGAGCTTGATTCAAGGTGCTGCAATGATCAGGTTAGCTTCCTCAAGTTCCCAGGAAGCTAATGCAATGATTAGCTTGAGCAATGGATGGCTGAAATGGTCTGAAGAAGTCAACTTGCAGAGCTCTATTTTTGGTTATGGAGGTTGATGAAGATGGAGTTACAGTTATGCAACAGGGTCAAGGATAGGTTATAGTTGATGTGTAGGAGCTTTGTGATTGATTAGGAAGGAAAACGCATGAGGGAAATGAGAGATATAAGTTTTTGGTCAGAACTGTGCATCAATGGAGTTTCTTGTGCAAATTCTGGCTTGAGGGAGTTTTGGTGTGTTTTAGGGTGTTTAAGCTCGTTCTTTAACTCACAAATAGTGCCTCTATTTATAAGCAACAAGTTTGGAAGCTTGTTCTTGATCAGAATTCAAAATCACAAGTTTAAGCATAACATGTGATTTTTTTAGAAATCCAAGTTTCAAAGTCTTGTGTACTTGCTAAGATAAAGTGGTTATGCTTTAAACACACTTGCTTCTGACTTTGTAGATGGAGTGTGATCAGAGGGAACAAGTTAGAGGCTCAAGAATTGACTTTGTGCATAAAGCTTACTTTTCAAGAATGGTATTCTTCACTTTCTTCCCAAAATGATAATGTGAATTGGATAAAGCTTAAAACACTTGGATTATAGCTAAAAAGTTTATGTAATCCATTAATGATGGATAGATACACAAGTTAGAAGGCCTGCAAAGCAAGATTATGCAGCCTAACATTGAAATTGCATTCTTGTTCATCAGGAAAATGACCTATAATTCAAGAATGAAATGCCAACTTCATGCCTTCGATTCTCCTTGCTCAAACATGATCTCAAGGAGTTCTTGGACATTTTAGAAAGCTTGTAATGTTCTATACAACCCCTCTTTAAATCACTTTTGAAAATTCCCCTTGTAACTATGTGAAAAATTGCCATGAAGTTAAGTCAAAATCCTGTCTAAACTAGGGCAAATTGTTTACTAAGTGTTTAGTTTCATGAACATGTATTCACAAAATCATAACTTTAAATCCATGCATTTCTAGGAGAAGTTGTGTAAAGAAATGTTTTATATCTCATGGAGATCTACAATTTTCATGTTGAAAGTTTCTTTTGAATCATCTTGCACCATGGTGAAAAATTGGCTCAAAGTTGAGAAAAAATATGAAGTTTTCAACACTTAGGAAAATTTCTAAGTTTGGAAACTTTGACTTTTCAAAATGAAATCTTGACTTTTTGATTTCTTGATGAACAAGTTTCATATTTTGACATGTTTTGATGAATTGTGATCTTTGACACTTGATTTTGACCAAAAAGTCAAAGTTTGACTTTTCAGTGTACATTTGACTTTTGATCAGTTGACTGCAAATCAACTATCATTCAAATGACCTTGAGCAATATTTTGAGTCATGCCATTAGGTCAAAATGATGCAACTGAACTCTTGAGATCAAGCCTAAAACCAATTAACCATTTTCTAGGTCAAAAATCAGAAATTGCCCTTTCTTAGTCAAAACCCTAATTTTGACCATTTTGCCCTTTTGATGATCTGATCAAATTTCTTGAGGAATTATGGTCCAAACTTGATCAAATGACATATATGAGTTCACAATGTTGATATGGATAAAAAATTATGAATTTTGACTGTAAATTGGCCATAGTTGAATTTTTCCCCAATACAGTTGATTTTTAGGTCAACTGCTCAATTGACTGAGCAAAAATGTGATCCAAGACTTGAAACTTGACATGAACAATCTGGGGGGTCCATAATAATCCATGAAAGTCATATGAGGAATTAATGGTTCAATTATTCTTGTGCAATCTCAAACCCTAATTTCAGTCATCAGTGCTTAAGGAGGTGTCTTGAGTTGATCAACCCTTGTGCAGTCTTGAACCAAAGGAGATTTTATGAGAAAATATTTGATAAAATGTGAGGGAAAATTTTGGGGTACAACATCTGCCCCTGATCAATCTTCTTAAACCTGGAAAGTTAGATTGGCAGATCTGCCATTCGTGACTTGAAGGTGGAAGATGATTGGACACTAAAGTGCCCAGAAATTTGCACTCGAAGATGAAGTGGGAATGGGCTTATAGATGCCATTTAGAGGAATTATGGAGATTTGCCGGAGATGGGCTTGTAAATTCCATCCAAGGGTGACTGTTGACAGAGAATGGACTAAGTTTGAACTTGATTTCAACTGGAAAAGAATCAGAATAAATCTTTGGGGTGACTTATTTGAACTAGAAGAAGTCTTGTATGTTATTTGACTGGGAAGAATCAGAATAAATCTTGGAGAAATTTATCTGAACCAGAAATGTTCCTTTGGAAAGTATCAGGATAAGCCGTTGAGGGGTTTAAACTGAACCAAAAGAGATCTTGAATATTCTTTAACTGGAAAGAATCAGAGTAAATCTTTGAGCGATTTATCTGAACCAGAGAAAGCGTCTGTGGGAAAGAATCAGAATAAACCGTTGCGAGATTTAAACTGAACTGGAAGGGATCTGGAGAAGAATCAGAATAAATCATTGAGAGATTTATCTGAACCAGAGGAAACATCTGCGGGAAAGAATCAGAATAAATCATTGAGAGATTTAAGCTGAACCGGCATGGATCTGGAGAAGAATCAGAATAAATTATTGGGAGATTTATCTGAACCAGAGGAAACATCTGCAGGAAAGAATCAGAATAAATCGTTGAGAGATTTAAGCTGAACTGGCCGAGATCTGGAGAAGAATCAGAACAAATCATTGAGAGATTTAACTGAACCAGAGAAGACGTCTGCAGGAAAGAATCAGAATAAACTGTTGAGAGATTTAAACTGAACCGACAGGGGTTTGGAGAAGAATCAGAACAAATCATCGAGAGATTTATCTGAACCAGAGAAGACGTTTACGGGAAAGAATCAGAATAAACCATTGAGAGATTTAAACTGAACCGACATGGATCTAAAAGAAATATTTGTTATGTAGACGGTTGACTAGTCCTTTCTTGGGAATTGATCTGTAACTGACTTGGTGAAAATTTGACGATAATTTTCTATTGATTTATCTTTCCTGAAAAGATGAAAGGTTAGTTATATACAATGTCATAATGTATGAAATGCATGGTGCAATGATGTTCTCAAAATAAATGATATTGTGTCGTATGTATCTGTGCTGCCAATGCTATGACGTATGGATGTAATGTATGGGCACATTAATTGTTATGCCGCAGTGTTGCTGGAGTCATGGAAAATAAACCCCTGAGCACTGCTGGGTATGAGGAGTGTAAGTCTTCATGTTTTTAAGTGTTGATGAGCTTCCATTTGTTAGAGAAATAAACTCTATCGTGTAAGGGGAAACGCCGTGCATTGCTTGTGGACTTTGTGAAATCCTGAGAAATTGGGTGAATTTTACTGGGGAATCTTAGGAGCGGTAATTGGAAGTTTTGTTCTGTATGGGATGTGAGAGAGCTTGATATCATTAAGCTTCATACTGGAGATACGTTAGCGATCCTGTAGTTGGATGTCTCATTTTCCGTTCTTCCTGGAAAAGTATCTGCGGGGGACTTTATGGAATAGTCTAAAGATATTATCCTATTTCTTAAAGCCATTAGTGATTGTCTTTCTATTTTCTGTTCTCCTTTTTTCTCATTTGTAAACAGTAGTTACTTTAAAATGCATATGTTCAAAAATAAATCATTGGACATTTTTGTAAACAAAACACAAAAATAAAGAAAAACAAATAATTTTTCACTTTCAAAGGAATATCTTTGTATTAACTTGAATAAGTATTTTTGTACAATGAGACGAGCATTCTAGCAAGAGAATATCGTCGTAAAAAAATGGAAATTGATACAAAGAAAATATAGCTATGTGAAATGATCCCATGGGGTTCCCATTCTGCTATAGCCTTCGTGTCTCCGAGCGTCTTGTCCACTTGCTCCCTTGTCCGAAGTTGATTGGATTGATTAGACCTATTTGAGCTTGTCAGTCGATGCTAAAGGTTGTCTGTAAGGCGATCCAACGGGACATAGTCATACGCTTTCAATCCATAACTTTTGCCTGGACCGCCCTTTGGGGTTTTCAGTCCACCGAGATACCCTTTTTTTCCCCAAGCCGCCCTTTCGAGTTTTCAGCTTGCCGGGTGTACAGATTTTTTTTTGTATTTTATCCCTAATTTTTGCCCGAACCTTTTTGGTTCGTCGGGATGCCCTAATTTTTGCCTAGGCCATTCAACCTAGCGGGTCTTTATTTATGCGTAGTATCTTTTGACTATGTCCGCATTTATAGGGTGTGGAAGGTCGTCGCCATCCATAGTGGTTAGAATCATTGCTCCACCAGAAAATATGCTTTTGATCACAAATGGTCCTTTGTATGTAGGAGTCTATTTTCCCCTGGGATCACCTTGTGGCAATATGATACGCTTGATTACCAAGTCACCAACCTGATATACCTGACGTCTGACCTTTTTGTTAAAAGCTTTGATCATACGTTTTTGGTACATCTGGCCGTGGCAGACAATCGTAAGCCTCTTCTCATCAATTAGGTTCAACTGGTCTAGTCGAGTTTGGGTACAATCATCTTCACTCAGCCTTGCATCCTTTATGATTCTCAGAGAATGTGTTTGGACTTCAATTGGTAGAACAACTTCCATACCGTATACCAAGGAGAAGGGAGTTGCCCCTGTTGATGTGCCGCCGTGGTACGGTAACCGTGGAGAGAGAATGGTAGCATCTCATGCCAGTCTTTGTAGGTTACTTTCATTTTTTGTATGATCTTCTTGATGTTCTTATTTGCGGCTTTGATGATGCCATTCATCTTTGTCCGGTAAGGGGAAGAATTATGGTGCTGGATCTTGAATTGCACGTATAGTGCAGTGATCATAGTATTGTTGAGATTCGTACCATTGTCTGTGATGATTCTCTCTGGGATGCCGTACTGACGGATGAGATTCTGTTTGATGAAACAAGATACAACATTCTTGGTAACGGAAGCGAAAGAAGCTGCCTCAATCCATTTCGTGAAATAGTCAATGGCCACTAAGATGAAGCGGTGCCCATTAGAAGCTGTAGGTTTGATTTCTCCAATCATATCGATGCCCCACATTGCAAATGACCAGGGAGAAGTTAGGACGTTTAGAGGAACTGGAGGCACATGCACTTTGTCAGCATAGATCTGACACTTATGACAGGTTCGTGAATGCTGATGGCAATCTGCTTCCATGGTAGACCAGTAATACCCTGCCCGTAGGATCTTTTTAGCCATCGTGTGCCCACTATAATGGGTGCTAAAAGTTCCTTCATATAGATCAGCCATGATCTTTTCTGCCTCAGCCTTATCTACGCAACGAAGCAAAATAGAGTCGTAGTTGCGCTTGTAGAGAATGCCATTACTAAGGAAGAACTTAGCAGAGAATCTTCTTAAGAACTTCTTATCATTGACTGAAGCTCTCTCTGGGTATTCTTGGGCCTCTAGATAACTCTTAACTTCATGGAACCAAGGTTGGTCCACTACTTCTTCAGTATCGATCTCGTGATAGTAAGCTGGTTCATCCATCTGCTCAATGGTGATCTGGGGAGCCTCGTTACCCCACTTGGGTTTAAACATGGATGACATGGTGGCTAGCGCGTCTGCTAGTTGATTTTTATCTCGTACAAAATGCTCAAAGGTAATTTCCTAGAAATGTGGGATTAATGTCAACACATGTTCTTTGTAGGGGATGAGGTTAGGGTGCTTCGTGTCCCATTCTCCTTTGATCTGACTGATGACTAAGGCTGAATCTCCAAATACACTTAAGGACTTGATTCCCAAATCTATGACACCTTTGAGACCAAAAATATACGCTTCGTATTATGCCATGTTATTGGTACAGTTGAAACAAAGTCTTGCAGTGAAGGGAGTATGACATACATCAGGGGATATGATTACAACACCTATGTCATTGCCGAGTGCGTTGGAGGCTCCATCAAAAACCAAGGTCCATCGTGATCCTTGTTCGGGTCCGTCATATGGTCTGAGTTCTTCATAATTGTTTACCATCATGATGTCTTCATCTGAGAACTCGAATTTCATGGACTGGTAATCATCCACAACCTGATGAGCAAGGTGATCGGCTAGTAAACCGCCCTTTATTGATTTTTGGGTAGTGTACTGAATGTCGTATTCAATCAAGATCATCTTCCATCTTGCTATTCTCCTAGAGAGGGCAGGTTTCTCGAATATGTATTTAATTGGATCCATCTTGGATATCAATAAGGTAGTATGGGTCAACATATATTGTCTTAGTCGACGAGTAGCCCATGCCATAGCACAACAAGTTTTCTCGAGCAGTGAATATCTGGTTTCACAGTCGGTAAACATTTTGCTCAGGTAATAAATAGCATGCTCTTTTCGGCCAGACTCGTCCTGCTGCCCCGACACACACCCCATTGAATTTTCCAAAACAGTTAGATACATGATCAAAGGTCTTCCCTCGACTGGCGACATCAAAACAGGAGGCTCTTGTAGGTAATCTTTGATCTTGTCGAAGGCAGCTTGGCATTCATTATTCCATTTGACTACATGATCTTTCTTCAGTAATTTGAAGATTGGTTCACAAGTAGCGGTTATGTGAGAAATGAATCTGACGATGTAGTTAAGTCGTCCTAAGAATCCTCTGACTTCCTTCTCGGTGCGAGGAGCAAGAATTTCTTGTATTGCTTTCACCTTGGCAGGGTCCACTTCGATACCTTTTCCACTGACGATGAATCCTAGGAGTTTACCAGACCTCACCCCAAATGTGCATTTATTCGGGTTCAACCTTAGCTTGTATTTCTTTAGCCTTTCAAACAGTTTCTGCAAATCGTCAAGATGTTCCTCTTCAGTTTGAGATCTCGCTATCATGTCGTCCATATAGACCTCTATTTCGTGATGGATCATGTCGTGAAATAGAGCTACCATGGCACGCTGATAGGTTTCCCCGACGTTCTTCAACCCGAATGGCATAACCTTGTAACAAAATGTGCCCCACTGTGTGACGAAGGTCGTTTTCTCCATGTCCTCAGGTGCCATTTTGATTTGATTATATCCCGAGAAACCATCCATAAATGAGAACACCTTATGATGTGCAGTATTATCAACCAAAATATTGATATGGGGAAGTGGGAAATCGTCCTTAGGGCTTGCCCAATTCAAATCTCGGTAATCTACACACATGCGTACTTTGTCATCCTTTTTAGGCACTGGAACAAAATTGGAGACCCATTATGAATAGGAGGTGATGGCTAAGAATCTGGCGTTGAATTGTTTCATGACTTCAGTCTTGATCTTCTCTAACATGTCTGGCCGCATGCGACAGACTTTCTGTTTTACCAGAGGGCAGTCTTCTTTTGTTGGTAGACGATGGACCACGATATCAGCGTCGAGTCCTGGCATGTCTTCGTATGACCAAGCAAAGACCTCAACATGGTCATGTAGTAACTGAGT
This sequence comes from Vicia faba, assembly GCA_948472305.1. NCBI lineage: Eukaryota > Viridiplantae > Streptophyta > Magnoliopsida > Fabales > Fabaceae > Vicia > Vicia faba. Next base: position 98,401,094 of record OX451736.1, read on the forward strand.
TAAATGCTTCTTGACACTGGGTTCCATATTGGCACCCATCTTGACTTCTTTGTTGTCCTCTTCAGTACCTAAGTTAATTGTGTCAACTGGTTCTTCATGTGGCTGTATGGTCTTTTCTTCCTATTGTAGTAACCTGGCTAGTTCCCCTGGGACTTCACAATCTTCCTCACCTTCGTCTTCGACTTGGTAGATTAGATTTTCAAAGTCACAATAGGCCATAGCAGAATCGTTACCCATGGGATCCTGAGTGGATCTAGATCTACATTTGATATATGAGTGTGTGTAAGAGCATAACTATCTTTGAAAGAAATAAAAATGTAGAAAAAGAAAGACAAAGAGCACAAAGTTTGCATGCAAAAACGTCCATGATTCATTGATGACATATGAAAATGAAGTAACAACCCTTACAAATGGACCATTGTGCCTTGGGTAAGACACAAGGTTTTAAAAGTCCAAATTGTTTAATTATTACAAGTCCGACAAAAATTTAAAGACAATTAGTGTTGGATAAAAGTAATTGGGACAAAATCTTTAGCTTCCCAGTTGGTGAGTCCTCCGATGGTAGTTGGTAAAATCCATTCTTCTAGGTCACAATTGTCATCACTATCCTCCACTGCGTTGACTCCGTGGTTACTGATCCGCAAAGGTGGTCCCCTGGCACGAGCACGACGAACAACTTTCTGGGCTCCTGAAGTGAAACCTAAACCAAATTTGTCAGATTTTTAAGGGATATCCGGTTGTTGGCCCCAAATAGTACACCCACCTTCTTCGACTACTGCCTTGGCATTCTTCAGTGAAGACATCTTTAGCGAAGGTCTTGTAATCTTTGGGACTTGGGAAACAGTCTTGGTTGCTGCCACTGTTTGTGGGACTTCCTCGAAATGCTGACACGGAGTTTCGATGAATTCACCATCCATTTCTACGTATCTGAAGGAGTTCAAGTGACTGACCATATATTCCTCCTCTCCATGAACAATGATGATTTTTCCTTTGGTTGGGTATTTCAGCATCTGATGTAATGTAGAGGTGACGACACCAGCGTCATGAATCCAAGGTCGGCCCAATAAATAGGAATAGGAAGGGAGAATGTCCATCACGTAGAAAGTTGAATCAAAGGTTTGAGTTCCAACTTTAATGCGGATATCCACCTCCCCATGCACCATTCTTTTTGAACCGTCGAAGGCCCTTACCACTATGTTGTTGGGTTTTAAGGTCAAACCTTCACAGTCAAGTCTATCCAGAGCTTTCTTTGGCAGCACATTCAAAGATGAACCAGTATCAACCAAGACATGAGCAAAAGTTGCACCCCTGCATTCGATAGAGACATGCAACACCTTGTTGTGTTTCCTCCCTCTAGGTGTCAGGTCAGCATCAGAAAAGCCTAAACCGTTATCAACGGTCAAACTGGCCACACAGTCTTGGAATTGGTCGGCAGAGGTTTCCTGTGGCACATGAGAAGTTTTGAGAAATTTCACCAAGGATTTCGCATGAGCCTCGGAGCACAACAGTAAAGCTAGCATAGAAATCTTGGACAATGTTTTCCCTAGCTGTTCGACTATGTTGTAGTCGCTTCTCCTTATAATTTTTAGAATTTCTTCCATCTCCTTCTTAGAGGCTTCTGGGATAGATACTGATTGCGCCTTCATCCAGACAGGCTCAACCAAAATGCCTTTGCCCCGAGTCTCGGTCGACTCAGCGGTAGGGGTGTCAGTAAGGGTAACCATAGGGACTGTAGTAGTAGTGTCAACATGAACAAAAGCAGGGATGATCACAGGACCAGTAACAGTTTTTAGAGGAGCAATCTCAGAGGAAAATACTCTTCCACTTCGGGTTATTTTGCTGGTTCCCGCAATGTTGCCGATGTCGGGGTCAACCTTCTCAAAAATCGAGTCTTCATCAGCCATCCAATCCTGTTTGACACTGTGATAGTAGACGTCACCCCCATAGTTCCATGGGACAGTTTTATCCGAGGAGTACGGGATCGGCCCTGGCATAGTAATTATCAGTTGAGTCACTTTCAGAATGAATGTAATCCTAACGGGTATTTTGGTGGAGACCCTGGAAGGATTGGCAGAAATGGTTACTATTGAAACATCTTTGTAAGAAATGATGGGAACGGGAGTCTTCTCAAACAAAATCTCTTTGTCATCCATTAGGCGCTGGACACCTGCTTTCAATAAATGACAACCTATTGGTAGGGATAAACAGAGGTGGCAGCCTTCACCACAGCATGGAAATAAACTGGCCTTCAACAGGTTCTTCTTGACAGTCAGGAGAGGAGTAACAAGTTCATCAACAACAGTAACAAACATATCATCTTCAACAACGTTAACATCACGGCCATGCTTGGGCATAGGAGCAGTGATAACATTTTGGATCTCAGGAGCATCAAATTCAATTTCTTTTGCCTCGAGAAGGTCTTGCACCTTATTTTTCAAAGCCCAACAGTTGTTAGTATCATGGCCTGGACTTTCTGAATGGTAAGCACAACTAGCATTAGGGTGGTAATGAGGAGAGGCGGTGTTAGGATTCTTCGGAGCTTCCTTCAAAGTTACCAGATTAGATCTCAATAAATGTGGCAAGACTTGAGACAGTTTCATATTTATCTGGGTAAATTGTCTTACCGGTCTTTCTGTTTTAGGCTGGTTATTCCTTTGTTGAGTAGGTGCAGGCTTAGGGATCATGACGGACCCTACCGTTGGACGCCGTTCAGTACTGTCCTGATTCCTTTGAGGATACACAACACCAACTTATTTCTTCCCAATGAATGGTTTTCTCAAGGCACTGGAGGATGTGTCCTTTTGGATCTTCCCACTCTTAATCCCAGCTTCCACTCTTTCCCCGGTCAAGATTAACTCAATGAAGCCGACTGAGGAGCTTCCAATTAGATGATTAAAGAAAGGACTGGACAGGGTACCCAAAAACATGTCTACTAGTTCCCTGTCAGACAGGGGGGGCTTGACTCTTCCTGCTAAGTCCCTCCATTTCTTAGCGTAGTCTTTGAAACCCTCATTTGAACCCATAGTAAGACTTTGGAGTTGAGTACGGGTGGGAGCAAGTTCTGTGTTGTATTGATATTGTTTATAAAAAGCAGCTTCCAGGTCTTCCCAATTATGGATATTGGCCCTCTCTAGATGATAGAACCAATCTAGCTGAGTTCCGGATAGACTATCCTGAAAGAAGTGGACCCACAAATCTCTGTCGGCAGTGTGAGGCTGTATCTTCCTCACATAAGATCGGAGGTGCATATTGGGACAAGAAACCCCATCGTACTTAACAAACACTGGTGCCTTGAACTTTGGTGGAATAATAATCCCAAACACCAAACCTAGCTCTTCAAAGTCCAGCCCTGGCACTTTCTGAATCTCCATTGCACTTAGACGTTCTTCTAGATGTTTGCATTTGTTGTCAGCCGGAGGATACTTCTCTTCAGAGTAATCATTGTCTTCTTCCTCTTCGAATTCTAGATGGCCAGTCACTTCCTTGCCTTTCCCTTCTTGATTATCCTTTTCACCAGATGATGTTGTGAAGTCTAGGGTCTGCCTGGCTGGCCCTGGGAACCTTCTTCCTAGATTCAAAACACAGGTTGATTTATTTGCTTTCTTCTTCTTTTCTTCGATCAACAAAGTTTTCAAATCCTCTTGTCCTTTGGCCAGAGTCAAGAACATTTGTTGAAACTGAGTATTTTGCGCTCGAAGATCTTTTACGGTCTGCTCAAGATCCATCTTACTGAAATAAACAGTAGAAAGATAAGGAGACCTGGGGTAAGAAACCTGTTTATGTGATGATGAATGAAGATGCATATGCAATGATTTCAAGGAAATTAGAGATTTAAATTTGCTTTAGACCAAAAAGGAACACACGTTATATCAATAAACCAAAGTTTGAGTACATCATGCCTCTTTAGGCTTACAATGAAAGAAATAAAATACAAAATTCTAAGACAAAAAAGTTGAACGAATCCTCTTTGGTGCGACGTAGGCGTTCAGGCTCCGCTCTTCATGAAGCTGCCTGGTGATCTCTAGAACCTTCTTATCGCTGGCATACAATTGGGCCTCGAAAGTGTCTCTCTCCCCTTTAAGATGTATCCAATCTGTTGTACAACAAAATTTTCCCTCTCATTTATCAAGAATTTGCTGACAAGATTTCCCTTGACCCAAGACTACACTAGGGTTTGATCAGCTCAAGACACCTCTTTAGGCACTGATGACCAAAATTAGGGTTTGAGTTTGCACCAGTATATTTGAGCTTCCAATTCCCCATATGACTTTCATGGATCATTATGGACCCTCAAGATTACTCATGTCAAGTTTCAAACTTTGAATCACATTTTTGCCCAGTCAATTGAGCAATTGACCTAAAAACCAACTGTATTGGGGAAAAAGTCAACTATGACCAATTCAAAGTCAAACTTCTTAATTTTTGATCCATGTCAACATTTTAAACTTATATGTATCATTTGATCAAGTTTGGACCACAACTCAAGAAATTTGATCAAATCTCCAAAAGGGCAAAATGGTCAAAATTAGGGTTTTGACTGAGAAGGGGCAATTTCTGATTTTTGACCTAGAAAATGTTAAATTGGTTTAAGGCATGATCTCAAGAGTCTAATTTCATCATTTTTACCTAATTACATGGTTCAAAACATTGCAAGTCCATTGGATTGACAGATGAATTTTTCAGTCAACTGATCAAAAGTCAATTGTATACTGAAAAGTCAAACTTTGACTTTTTGGTAAAATTCAATTTCCAAAGATCACAATTCATCAAAACATGTCAAAATATGAAACTTGTTCATCAAGAAATCAAGAATTCAAGATTTCATCTTAAAATGTTAAAATTTCTTAACTTAGAAATTTTTCTAAGTATGGAAAATTTCTTATTTTTCATAACTTTGAGCCAAATCTTCACCATGATGCAAGTTGATTCAAGAGAAACTTCCAACATGAAAGTTGCAGATCTCCATGAAATCTACAACTTTTCTTCATAAAACTTCTTCCAAAAATGCATGGATCTCAAGTTACAATTTTATGAACATAGGGTCATGAAACAAAACACTTAGTAAAATTTTGCCCTAATTTGGACAGGATTTTGACCTAACTTCATGACACTTTTTGACATAGTTCCAAGGGGAATCTTCAAAAGAAATTCTAATATGGATTGTAGATCATGTTATAAGCTTTCCAAAATGTCCAAGAACTCCTTAAGATCATTCTTGAGTAGGGAGAACCGAAGAGATGAAGTTAGGGTTTTGTCACTTAATTTACAAGCCATTTTGTGATGAACAATAAGTCAATTTCAAACCTATGCGGCACAATCTTATTTTGCAGGCCTCTAAATCTCAAGATCTATCCATAATCAGATGATTAAACTTGCTTTTGAGCCTTTATCCAAGTGTTCCGAGCATTGTCCAAGCCAATTTTCCATTTTAGGAAGAAAGCTACCATTCCATTCTTGAAAAGTTGCTTTAATCACAAAGTGAACTTGTCTTGAGCTTCTAACTTGTTCTTTCTGCACACACAACCCCTATAAACCAAAAGCAATGTGTATAAGGTCTGAAGAAGCTCAGAACATGCTTGTACAATTGTTTACAGTGATTTCTGGTAAACAACCGCTAGTCCTCCAAACTATCGAATAAACTTACTGACTGTTATTCAATTTCTCTGGTAACTCGCAGGATCGACTAGATTGATCCTAGGACGTGTTGGTCATTAGGGTAACTCTCATGATCGAACTGGTATTCATGGTTTGTATTTAGAATGTTGTGTAGGTGTTTAACTTATTTCGATTTCTCTCTTAAAGATCTAAAGGTGCGATCAAATAAACGTGCGCGAAACTAAATTGCATGAATAAAGGTCAATTGTAAAGACATATAAAAACCGCATAAAAGACAAATAAATGGCTTCGAATCGTAAAGAAAACAGTTAATGTAAAAGATTCGAAATGTGAAGAAAGCGTTTAATGCAAGAAAACTGTAAAATGGCTTTAAGTAAAAAAGGTGTTCAAAGGATAAAAATTTGAAGATAAAGGCATGAAATGTATAACAGTTTCTGAAATGTAAAGTATTTGAAATGGAAGGAAAGCATTTAAATGTAAGGCATCAGTGAAAAGATTTCGAATAAAAAGACTTTAGATTTAAAAACTTGTAAATGGTATTGATATAAAGATAAAGGAAAGTACTGGAATTGATAAAGAGTTTTCATTAAATCATAAACATGTGGTGTTATCATACGTACATTGCTCTTGCATTCGTTTCCCTAGCCATGTGGTAATTTGAATGTTTACTGAGTTTTCTTGTACAATAGATATGACACACGAAATCCTAATGCTAAGACTTCTATTTATACTACTTCGACCATAACGGTCTTGCTATAAGATTCTGCCACGTTCAGAACATGCAGAGCAATGCCTCTCTCTTGCTTCCACGTGTCTTCGAATGCTCCAGCGCATATATTTCAAATTTCAAACATCCCGCTTGCATTTGAATTTCAAATGTTTTGGCACTTCTTCGCTTCAAACGCATTTCCTAGACACATCATTGTTATCATTTCGAGACTTCTTTGGATATATTCTCATGACTATCACTCGAAGCTCCAAGCTTTGATATGCTCATTCGAAGCATTGCTTCTAATATTTCGAAACATGACGTTTTGTTTCATTTCAATCCAAACGTCCAATTTACTTTGCTTCTAATAATATTATCAAAATCTTCAGCCAACAAAATGCCCCTTTAAAATATGTATTTCGATCCCTTTGAGAAATACTTATTTTAAACATATACACAAGATTTTGATGCGACCTTCGAATCATCGCAAAATTTATTGCATTTGACTCCAGTCACGTCAATCATAACACTTTTTAGATTCCTTAACCGCCTTAAACCATTTCACAGTATGGTGCAGTTACAAAATAATGATTATCTTTAATCACGCCTATTACCAATGTTAACTTTACGCCACCTCTTCATTAAACCAACCCATGATTACCACGTATCACAACCTTACTCAGTGGATGCTTAAACTTCCACATTATAAAAACCCATCAACTTAGTCTTTTTTCTTTTCTTCCCACATTCTGAATCTTTTCTCCTTCTTTTCTCACCTAAACCCTAAGCTTTCAACATTCTTCCAACAATGTCTTCTTCTACTTCATCCCAACTAAAAAAGGTTTCCAAAAAGAAAGGAAAGACCGCAGGAACTACAATGGAAAGTAAGGTTGTCACTTACCAAGGTCAATCTGTTCTTGTTCCCCAGATGATCTCAAAAGAGAAAGAAATGCTTTATGCATCCCAGGTACTTATTCTTACCACCGTTGCTGGCAAGAGGTTAGCTTTAATGGGCCCTCTTACAGTTTTTGAAATTTTAAAAGACACCGGAAAATTTTTCCCAGTTTGCTATAATTTCAAACCCCTGTTTAATAAAATGGACGCCCCTAAGGCAATAGAATCTTCTGGTTCAATACCGTGGAAAATCCAATTGTTCCTCCTAAGGACCCTTTTGTATTAGACTATGTAAAGAGTAACTTCAAACCGTTTCGATCTTGCCCCACCTCCGACACTGCTTATCATAACTGGTTCAATAAGGTAGAAGCTAAGAAATCCCAGCAATGGGAAGAATTAGGTATCTACAACTTGATTAAGCTGTCGAAGCCAAGTTTTACTTACAGCCACCCATTGTTATTCGCGTCCCTATATTTCTGGGATAGTACTTATAATACTTTCCATCTCCCTGGTGGAATGATTACCCCTACCTTTTTTGACATAGCGACCATTACTGGGCTATCACCATTAGGAGAAACATATATCCCAGACAACGAAGAACATTCGAGTATTATCGACTTCAAAGTCAAACTAGCAAGCTTTTCAAAGTTTATCAGCCACTACCATGCTGAAGGAGACAGTGTGTCTGATGTAGAACACATTGCTTTCCTTACCTTATGGCTGTCAAGATATGTCTTTTGCAGTAGATCCCTACAGGTAGCCAATAGGTTTATTCCTCTAGCTAGAGATTTGCATGAGAATGGAAGAGTGTGCTTGAGCGAATTGCTACTAGTTGATCTTTATGAAAGCCTAAGGTCAGCTGTTTCGAGTCTAAAATCCCACACCTCCAAGAATATCCTGCTAGCTGGCCCTTTCTGGTTGCTTCAGTTATGTCTAAATGCCATGTTCGAACCTTCATTGTCAACTGCCAACACCATTGCTGAACAAGACCCTGAAATAACAGATAGAATAATCGAAGGCACTAGGCTGCGAAGACTAACCCCAAATGATGATAAGGATGACTTCAAAGTCCTATTCTCAAAATACATCATGATATTCTCCAAGAGGCATAAGTTCGAAGAGACCATGGCGCCTTTTGCTTCAAGGGCTCATGGACCTTCATGGTTCACCATGGCTCTCTCAGAAGCTGTCAAGAGCAAAGAGATTCAAGATGTATGGAGAGCCTTTTTGCTACCCAGACTAATCTCTTCAAGAATAACTCCTGCCAAGAATCAAATTTTCCTTTTCGCTTATCAGCCCAACTTTGTTTCGAGACAGTTTGGCTTGTGCCAACTAATTCCTGAACCCTTATTTCAAACTGAAAGTGCCATTACCTCTGGGAGAACTTTCAAGGCACGGGAAGCCAAACTACAGCAAGAACAATACCAAGGCTTTGCCCAGTTTGAGCTAATAACTTTCGAACCTACCCACCTTACAGCAAAGGGGTTTCTGGAATGGTGGACAAAGTTTTATCAGACTTATATGTTCGATACTCTTACTATTCAGCAGAAACTAACTGATGCCTTCGATGTGCAGGTACCATCCAAGAAAGGTATGTTCACTCATGCCAAAGAGATTAAAGCTTTTCAAAATTATTTCGAAACTACTTATGATCCCACACACTTGGAATCCACTGTGCATCAAGCGTCTGAGACCTTGAAGGAAAAATTCAAACAAAAAGTTTCTAAGTTAAAACTTCCTTCATGGTTGTCACCTTAGGATAGGTATAGGATGGCATTCGAAATGCATCCACCTAAATTTCCTAGATTACCTACCTCAGAACTGGCTCTGGCTTGGTTTCCTCCATACCCTTGGTGGTTCACTTGCAAAGAAATGTTCAAACATCTTCAAAAGAAACCAAAGCCATCTGAGACTGTGACATGGGCTCGACACTGGCTCCACGATTTCCCAGGACATCTTCGCTATGACCTTTCTGCCATGTCGATTAAATCTGATCAAGGCACAGGTGCGAATGCTTGGGAAAATCCCAAACGTTTTTCATTTTCCATATCTTTAACTTTTGCCTTAATTGTTTCGATTTTCAGCCATCAGGATAAAGACTGCTGCTTCAAAGTCAAAAGAAGGGAGCGCCTCTCAAGCCTCTATCGAAACCACCGACAATGTAACTCCATCCGAAACAATAACCATTGTTGCAACAACAACAACAACAACAACACCAATAATAACCAGTGTTCCAACTCCACAGGTAATCACTTAGCCTTGATGTTTCGAATTCACTAATGTTTCATGATTTGCATCTAACTCTTTGTTTAAATCTTCTCAGACCAACAAACTTCCGCCTACCACTCCAAAGAAGCGAAAATCAAACACCACTGGGGAAGACCCCAAGGCTGGAGGAAACTTACCAGCTGCTTCGAAGAAGAAGCAGAAGAAGGATATTTCAAAAAGTACCGTACCAACTAGTGTCTCTGGACTCGATTCCAGGGATGCTGCTCCCTCACATAAATCCAAAATTCCATCTTCGACCTCCAACGTAATGTTGGAACGCATAGCTAGCAACCTCTCTTCCGAGAGTCCACAGGTAAATTGAACTTTAAACTTTTGGAAATAATTTCTCATTACCTTGGTGCATGCTTTTAATATTATTTCGCTCCTTGCAGAATATCTTAAATCCAGCTTTTACCACTTCGACCTCACCATCAAAAGCTGCTGCTCCGATCAACTCCTCTCCTCAAGGAGACTCCAGCAACCTTGTACAGAACAAAGGTTCCTCCAATATGGCGGTCCTGGCTGGGGCTTCTGAGCAGGAAGATGATCAAAGTACTTCTCCTCCTCTAAAAGAAACAAATGAAGCAACGCTTCATGAATCTGCAGAGGCTTCACAAAGAACTTCTCTCCAAAAGTCCCCTCTCGAAACCCTTCAAGAGGACCCAAAGGACACTCACGCTGAAGGAGAGAAAGCTGATTCTGGTCAAAGAAACGAAGAATCTGCAGAAGAAGAGTCTGAGGAGGAGGATGCCAACGATGGTTCGACTGCTGGGACAGAGTCCAATGCAAATAGCAGCGAAAAAGAAGACATCGAAGTGATGGACTTGGATGACGATGAAGAAGATAATGAGCACGAAACGAATGAAGGGGATGGTGACACAACCAACAAACCCATGGAAGTCGAAATGGACGTGACTCCCCTGAGTGTGGAACTCCCTCAACCGTCTTTGTCTCGAATGACTGACGAGAAGCTTGCACTCCTGAGACGAAATGACCCTATTGGGTACATGAAGGCAAAGCTGGCTCAAAGGGACATTCCACTTGCTAGGGCTGGCACAAGTTCGACTAGCCATCCTCTGCCCACAGATGAAAGAATTGTACTTCTTAACAGGATCAGAAGAACAATTCTTAATGTGGATATATTCGAAGTGCTCAAACAGGATAGCACTTCTTGCTACACTATGAAGGAGTTGCTTACAAAAGTCAACCTTGCTACCCGCTCCTTGCCAGTTAGTACTATCTTGTTCGATATTCAATCTTTGCTGGACAACGTGACTGGTTACCTTCTCCAAGATGAATCTGCTGCCAGAAAGGTTCAAGAAAAACGCACTTCAATGGATGCTGCTTATGAACAAGCTTCGAAACTCTCTCAAGAAGCTGAGGATCAAGCTATGCATCTAAAGAAAGCAAAAACCAATTATGAGGCTCGAGCTGAGTCCATCCTTCTCTGGGAAAGGCAAATTCAGGAACTTCAACAGAAGGTTAAAGAGGCTAAAGAACAACAAATAGCCTTCGAAACCAATACTGCTGGTAACCAATTCGAAGAGCTTCTCAACCAGGGGCTTGCAGAAATGGAAATTGCAGAACAACTCAAGGGAGAAGTGGCAACCTTGGAGGGAGCCAGGCGTTTTGCTCAACAGAGACTTGAATCTTTTCCAAGTACTTTCAACAGATTGAAGAATAATTCTTATTTCTAAATTTCAGTGTTCATTTGATTACAATTTGGTTTTTTTATATGTAATATTCGAACAACGCCATTTTGGCATCTCATCTTGCCATTATGGCATTTTTATAATATTTTGGTTACGTTGTTACTATTCGAATCTCCTGCAGGCGTGGCTTATATTTCTTTAAATATTTCCCATTAACCTTTAGGATACGCTTATCATCCATCAGCTCTTCGATTTCATATGCATTGTTTGAGAATACTTTTAATATTCGTAAAGGTCCTTCCCAATGAGGTGACCATTTACCTAGTGTTTTATTTTTCTTGTCCATGGGCAATATGACTTTCCAGACTAAGTCATTAATAATGAATGCTTTCCTTTTCACCCTTTTGTTATATGTCCTGGCCACTCTTTCTTTTTGTCTCATCAAGATTTCCAATGCATGTAATCTAACTTCATCCAACTCAACTAATTCATTCATCATCATCTCCCAATATAATGCAGCTGGGATTTCGTTTTGTCTTTGAATTCGAACTGATTGTAGATGAATTTCTACTGGCAGCACTGCATCATGACCAAATGTGAGTTGGAAAGGCGTAGTGTTAGTAGCTTCCTTAGGAGATGTTCTACAGGCCCATAGTATTTGGTCCAAAGTTTTGTGCCAGTTCCTTGGCTTTTTACCAATATGTTTCTTGATTAACCCTATTATCACTTTATTGGCTGCTTCGACTTGACCATTTGCTTGAGCATAATATGGCGTTGATGTTAGTAATCTAAACCCCATCTCTTGGGCAAATCCTTGCATCTTTATACCAGTAAACACAGAGCCTTGGTCTGTGGTTATGCTCTCTGGCAATCCGAACCTATAGATAATGTGCTTCTGTATAAACTCAATAATAGCCTCTTGATCAGCAACTATTAATGGTATAGCTTTGATTCACTTGGTAAAATAATTTATTCCTACCAAGATATATTTCTGTCCTTTAGACGAAGCAGGATTTATTTCTCCTATCAAATCTAATGCCCATCCTCTAAATGGCCATGGTTTGATGATTGAATGCAACTCACTTGCAGGGGCATGTTGAATCCCTGCATGTTTCTGACATTCCTCACATCCTTTAGCAAAGTCTATACAATCTTTGAGCATGCTAGGCCAATACATGCCGTATCGAAATAACATCCATTTCATTTTATGACCTGCTTGATGTGCCCTACATGCCCCATTGTGGACTTCTGACAATGCTAAGTATGCCTCACTTTCTCCTAGGCATTTCAATAATACGCCCTCTTGGGTATTTTTGAACAATTCGTTCCCCATGAGGAGATATGATAATGCTCTGTATTTTGTCTTTCTATCCACATTCAGAGTTGGGTTTGCTAAATAACTCACCAATGGACTTCGCCAATCTGCATCTGATAAAGTGTTTATGGCTAATATTTCAAATCCCTGTTTCTCAGCATATCCCAATTTCATGATTTCTAGATCTGATGGTATGAATCTAGTAGCCATAACTCTACCCCTTAATTCAACTAAATCCTCAAAGTTCCTGACAGAAACTTTATAACCCGAAGCCAACTGTGCTAAGTCAGTTGCTTCTTGGTTCTCTATTCTTGGTATGTGTTGAATATCCATGTATTCAAATTTCCTAAGTAGCCTGTTGACTATGACGAAGTATATCATCAAGTTTTCCTTTATGCATTTATACTCCTTTGTTATTTGCTTGACCATTAATTCTGAGTCCCCTTTAATTTCGACTCTAGTTGCCCCCAATTCCAACAAAGCTTCAAGTCCAACAATGAGCGCTTCATACTCAGCTTCGTTGTTCGAGCAACGAGGACCATCTAATTTATACTTGAATTTTGTTGGAATTCCTTCAGGAGAAATTAGAAGGACTCCAACACCACTTCCATTCCTGTGGGTTGAACCATCAAAGTATAATTTCCATGGTTGTATTTCGACGTAACTCATGACAGTCTGCTCAACCAATGAATGGTCCACAATGAAATCAGAAATCACTTGGCCTTTCACAGCCTTTAAAGGCATGAAAGTCAAAGAATATTTTGTTAAGGCTAAAGCCCATTTACCAACTCTGCTATGCATTATTGGTTTTGAAAGCATGTGTTTAATGACATCGAAATGAGATGAAACATAAACATCAACAGGCTTTATATAATACTTGAGTTTCATACAAGAGAAATACAAACAGAGACATAGCTTTTCTAAATTGCTATATCTGGTCTCTGCATCATTTAGTACTCTACTTAAATAGTATATGGCTCTTTCGATACCATTGCTATCTTCTTGTGCTAACATACTACCTATACTAACTTCAGAGGCAGATATGTACAATCTCATGGGCTTCCCCCATGAAGGTGGAGACAAGATAGGAGGCTGAGAGAGGTATCTTTTTATCCTGTCAAATGCCTCCTGATGGGCTTCGTTCCATTCGAAGGCTTGGCCTTACTTTAGACGAAGCAACGGAGAGAAGGCTTGGGTTCTTCCACTCAGATTCGAAATGAATCTTCTGAGGAAGTTAATCTTCCCTAGCAGAGATTGCAGCTCCCTTTTTGACGTAGGTGCTTTCGTCTCCATTATGGCTTTGGTTTTGTTCTGGTTGATCTTAATCCCTTTCTTGTGAACCACAAAACCAAGGAAATCTCCAGCCTACACAAAAAATGCACATTTAAAGGGATTCATCTTTAAGCCATGTTTTCTCATTCATTCGAATGATTGTCTCAAATGATGCAAATGTGTTTCTGCAGATATAGATTTGATGACTATATCATCAATATACACCTGCATAAAGGTTTCAATGAAATCATGAAAAATCGAATTCATTGCCCTTTGGTAAGTTGCCCCAGCGTTCTTTAAACCAAAAGGCATCACCACCCATTCGTAGGTGCCTAAGGCTCCTGGGCAACGAAATGCTGTCTTGGCAACATCTTCTTCAGCAATAAAAATCTGATTATACCCAGAGTATCCATCTAACATACTCAAGTATTCGAACCCTGCAGCAGAGTCTACTAGCATTTCTGCCACAGGCATGGAGTACTCATCCTTAGGGGTTGAAGTGTTTAAATCCCTAAAATCTATGCAAATTCTTAAAGAACCATTTTTCTTAATAACAGGTACTATATTTGCTAACCATTCGACGTACCTTGTGGTTCTGATGAATTTGAAACGCAGCAACCTTTCGATCTCAGCTTTAATCTTTGTGAGAACCGCTGGTGCGAATCTTCTGGGAGTTTGTTTGATGGGCTTCTTGCCATCTTTGATTGGCAGTCTGTGCTCGACTAACTCCCTCTTTAAACCAGGAATTTCGTCATAATCCCATGCGAAGCAATCTTTATTTTTCTTGAGGACCTCGATCACTTCCTGCTTGAGGCCTGGGCTAAGTTTTTCACTTATGTAGGTTATTCTTTTCGTGTTTTCATCCCCTAAGTTGACTTCTTCAAGTGGATCCTGCGCCAACATTTTGGCACCTGAGTCTATGGGGTCCTTTTCGAAGCCTAAGGGTTCTTTATCGTAGATGGCGTCCAACCTTTGATCCATCTCAAGTTCTTTAAAGGGTGAGCATTTCGAGCCATCCCCACTTATTTCGTTCATCTTTACAGCTAATTTATTTATTTCAGCCTCTAAGGCCGCCTTTGATTCGTTCTCAGCCATATAGGCCGAAATCCTTTCAAAAAAGGTGGACTCAGTCATGGATAAGGTTGTCGAAGTCCCAGCCTGCTGGCCATCTTTGTATAGTACTTTCAACTCCCTCTTCTTCACTGATTATTCTTCTATCCCAGTATAGGCCATCATGGCGAAGGGTCATGTAGTAGTGGGCGTTTCTGGTTTCGTTGATCTCATCATTTGGAACACACGGAGCAATCTTTGCCAGATGTTTGTCATAATTCCTTTTGTCAACTAAATTGACTGTTGACATGAAGTAACTCTGGTCTGCTTCAATGTTTTCCACGATCCCATCTTCTCTCCATAGAACTAATCGCTGATGCATTGACGAAGGAATTGCCCCTACGCCATGGATCCACTCCCTTCCCAGCAATAAGTTGTAGTTGGCCTTGGCTTCGATCACCATAAACATGGTGGGCCTACAGCTTGAGCCTATTGTCAAGTCCAACTGAACCACTCCCAGTGTTTTGCCCACTTTCCCTTCATAATTGGATAGAATCATATTGTGGGGCTTGATGTCTCCTTCGCGGATCTCTAATCTTTTCAGCATGAAGTGGGGTATCAAATTGACTGCAGCACCCCCATCCACTAGAACTTTATTCACACCATGGGCACCAACTTTTTCCCGAATAAATAGTGGCTTAAGATGGTTCTTCATAGCTGGTTCTGGACGTTCGAAGAACGCATTTTGCTCCTCGACAGCCCCATTGTCCATCACATAGTAGCACATAGGCCTATGCTTCATCAAATCTATGGTATCTTCTTCCTCATATTCATCAATTTCAGTTTCCTGTCCAAATTCACAGGGAAGCACAAATACCACGTTGCAGTTTAGGTTGAACGAAGACTCCCCCTCTGACTCGAAGTTATCCGTTATCATATCTTCGTCTTCTTTTGGGCCTGGAGTGTATTCCTTTGGTTCATCCAGTTGTACTTCAGAAAAAAGCCTCTTATTAACTGGGGTTTTGTCTTCAGTTTGATTTTTTGGTGTGGGTTTGTTGGTGCTAGATTCACCTTGGTTCCTTGTTGAGGTTGCCCCTTTATTTGCCACAGCTTCCCTCTCAGCCTTTCGAATCCTCTGCTTCCTTCGCCACTGGGATCTCGACATGGGGTTCCTCCCTTTGTAGTTCTCTAATCTTACCTCTTCCCTTTTTTCTATGTTGAATTGCCTCATGTATGTCATAGCATGGCGTGCACTTCGTTCGGTGTTTCTCCATCTGTCTTTGCCTTTGTCATTTCTGACTTGCAGCCATCTGTCGGTTGGCACTTCAGCAGGGAGTTTGAACGTCACTCTTCGAGCAGCCTTGGGATGAGGACTATCAGGCCTTCGTTGTTTGTGTTTGCTATCGAAACGTGGGCCCATCTGAACAGTTTCTTGATGGTTCCAGCAAGGGGCGAAGGGAATTGTTTCGAAGGCTCTGGCCATGCTTTGATCATACACAGCAGAACACCTTGGGCATATCAAGCACTTGGTTGCCCCTTTGTAGCAGCGAAACACAAATTCCAGCAAACTTTCTCCATCCTTAGGATAACACCTGAATAGCTGGTTATCATGGCGCCAATTGTTGCTAGTTCGAGCCCTCTGTACCCTCTCGAAGTTCGCAGTGATTCTCTGATTGTAGAGGATGCTGCACCTAGGGCATAATATCATTCATGTATCTCCCTTGTGGCACGTCATGAGGTAATCCTTGAGACTAGCATCTCCAGCATGATTATCCTCCATTTTATACTTCACTTTTTCTAAGTATCTTTCTACCTCCTCCATCTCAGAGCGAGGCCTCTCCATATCCACCATGTTTACCTCAACATCTTCCCCCTTAGCTTCATCATCTCCCCATCCTGTGGGTTTTATATCTTCAATGTGGACTTTTGAACTCTCTGGGGCAGAATATTTGACCAAATAGTCAAATTTTCCACTGGGTTCCCCTAAAGTGTCCCATATTTCTTTATGAGGGGAAGTTGGCTTCGTGATTTGGAATTTCTCCAATTCCAGCCTCAGGCCTTCAGTGACCTGTGTCAATTCTTGGTGTTGATTTTCCTAGCCTTCAGTAGCCTGGATTTCTTTTGCAACAACTAAAGGTGCTGCTTCAATCGAAGTCTCTGGTTGGTTCTGGACGTCTTCAGTGACCTCCTTATCGACTTCGACTATCACCCAGCTTTCGTTTTCAGTACATTTCTCTCCTATTAGGGCATCAATTTGGTCAGCTTCCACCATGTTAATCTCTCCAATGCATGCAGGCTCGGAGTAGTTGGTGTCTGCGACGTCCAAGGGATCTTTGTCCACTTTCATCTTTGCTTTATCAGCAAACTTCAGTCTGCCATCTTTGATTGCATTCTGAATTAGGTCCCTGAAAAGAAAACACTGTGAGGTTTTGTGGCCTAGGAAACTATGATATTTGCAAAATCCTCTCTTCTTTCTTTGATCTAAAGGAGGTATTTTGACATTTGATGGCACAATGAGTTGGCCATCTTTGACAAGTAAATCAAAAATCTCGTCACATTTAGTGACATCGAAGGTATAAACCTTCTTTGGGAATTTGTCACTTTTCTCATTTTCAACAATCTCTTTCCCTTTTGTGGGAACTAATAATTTACAGGAGTAGGGTGGTGCCTGTTTTAATTCAGCGAGATCGATTTCGACCTCTTCGAATTCGAATTCAGGATAATCTTCTGCTTCCTTAGTTCCAACATAGGAGATCCTTTCCTTCTTCTTATTTTTAAAGACTCTGGCCTTTTCGGCCTTTTCGGCCTTTAGCCTTTCGACCTGTCAAACCCTGTCGGCTAACTGAGCCATGTCCCTCAAATATTGAGTGTCTAGTTTCTTTCGAATAGAGTAATCCAAGCCACCAACGGCCATTTCGACTAACTCATGTTCAGGCACCACTGTGTAACATCTGGATTTCAAAAGCCTAAATCTATTCAGATAATCATCTATGGGTTCAGTGAACTTTCTCTTGACACTGGCTAATTCCTTCAAGCTTATTTTTGACTGTCCCATGTAAAACTGTTCATGGAATAATCTCTCTAAAAGAGCCCAAGTATCAATGGACCCAGGAGGCAAAGTGGTGAACCATGTGAAGGCGTTTTTAGTCAGGGAACTTGGGAAGTATTTGATCCTGAGGTCTTCATTATTGGCTATATCTCCCGCTTCGGTTAGATATCTGGCTATATGTTCGACTGTTGACTCATTGGTATCCCCAGCGAACTTTGTAAATTTAGGGACTTTATATCCCCGTGGTAAATCAGTATGCATTATGCAAGCTAATATAGGAGAAGCATAATTTGGCCTTCTAATTCCTGTGTTGAGGCCATTCTGGGCCATGACTCTCTCTATCATGGTGGTTAAATTGTTTTTTGCCAAGATGTTATCGTTTCGAATCCTATGAACGACAGCATCAGCATCTTGATTTCGATCCACCATGACAACCCCCTTAGGTTGTTCTTCTTGAAACTCTGGGACTTCCAGCCTTTCGACCCTTGCCCCTGGTTCCATAATTTCTCTTTGTGGGCCTAGGATCATTGGGGCTTCTAGCCTTTGTGCCCTTGCCCCCAAGTTAACTTCTTCTCTAGGTGGTCTATAAGTTGGGTCGTTAGCAACTTGTTCCACAATAGGTATGTTTGCTCGAACTCCCGCCTGATTCTGCCTACGCCTATCTGGGGGAGCAAAGAAATCTGCTATTCGACTCATGTTATCTGCGTTTTCTCTGTTTGTCACAGTCACATTTTGTACTATTGGGGCAAATATTTCCTGCATAGTTTGTGCTAATACCCCTATCATATTATGGTTACTGTCATCCATCAATTGCCTAAAAGCCAACTGGTTTTCTGTGGTTAAAATAGGCATTGTGCTATAACCCACTGACCCTTGGTTATTTGTCATAAACTGATTCGCCCCAGACCCAGACCCTAATTGTGGTGATGAATTCGATGTGGAATTGTGTAAACCTGTCATAAAAGATGTTGGCATTCCATAAGAGGAATTTTTGGTTCTATTACCATCGAAACCAGGTGGTCTAGTTAGTGGAGTGGCGAAATGGGTTTGTGTCCCTGATGGTGGAACAAATCCCCCAGGATAACCAATGGTTCCAGTATTTCCTAAGATCGAACTATTAGTTGATATGCCACTTACTCCATTAGTGGCTATATTACTGGTAGAAGATGCAACAGACTGTGCATTCGAAGGGATCACATTAGATGTTCCCATCGAAGCGGATACATTAGTGCCTGTTGTATGTGGGGCATTTTGTTCCCCTTGTTGATTGTCAGAATTAGACATCTTGTTCAAACGTTTTCTTCTGGATAAGGGTTGGTTGTTGTTAGTTATTTTACCACTTCTTAGGTTCATAAAACAACAAACTTATCACTCAGAGGGTCTTTTTATAATGGTTACGTCTCAACAATCTTTATTTCTGCTCTAAATTCCGTAACATCCAACGATGTGTCCCACTGGGCGTGCCAATTTGTTTACAGTGATTTCTGGTAAACAACCGCTAGTCCTCCAAACTATCGAATAAACTTACTGACTGTTATTCAATTTCTCTGGTAACTCGCAAGATCGACTAGATTGATCCTAGGACGTGTTGGTCATTAGGGTAACTCTCATGATCGAACTGGTATTCATGGTTGGTATTTAGAATGTTGTGTAGGTGTTTAACTTATTTCGATTTCTCTCTTAAAGATCTAAAGGTGCGATCAAATAAACGTGCGCGAAACTAAATTGCATGAATAAAGGTCAATTGTAAAGACATATAAAAACTGCATAAAAGACAAATAAATGGCTTCGAATCGTAAAGAAAACAGTTAATGTAAAAGATTCGAAATGTGAAGAAAGCGTTTAATGCAAGAAAACTGTAAAATGGCTTTAAGTAAAAAAGGTGTTCAAAGGATAAAAATTTGAAGATAAAGGCATGAAATGTATAACAGTTTCTGAAATGTAAAGTATTTGAAATGGAAGGAAAGCATTTAAATGTAAGGCATCAGTGAAAAGATTTCGAATAAAAAGACTTTAGATTTAAAAACTTGTAAATGGTATTGATATAAAGATAAAGGAAAGTACTGGAATTGATAAAGAGTTTTCATTAAATCATAAACATGTGGTGTTATCATACGTACATTGCTCTTGCATTCGTTTCCCTAGCCATGTGGTAATTTGAATGTTTACTGAGTTTTCTTGTACAATAGATATGACACACGAAATCCTAATGCTAAGACTTCTATTTATACTACTTCGACCATAACGGTCTTGCTATAAGATTCTGCCACGTTCAGAACATGCAGAGCAATGCCTCTCTCTTGCTTCCACGTGTCTTCGAATGCTCCAGCGCATATATTTCAAATTTCGAACATCCCACTTGCATTTGAATTTCAAATGTTTTGGCACTTCTTCGCTTCGAACGCATTTCCTAGACACAGCCTTGTTATCATTTCGAGACTTCTTTGGATATATTCTCATAACTATCACTCGAAGCTCCAAGCTTTGATATGCTCATTCGAAGCATTGCTTCTAATATTTCGAAACATGACGTTTTGTTTCATTTCAATCGAAACGTCCAATTTACTTTGCTTCTAATAATATTATCAAAATCTTCAGCCAACAACAATACTTGAGATTTGTCACTTCACTTTACTTCAAAAGAAAGTTATAGAGCCATAACCCTATAACTCAGAAACCTTGAGTGATTTTGTGCTCTAATCTTTTCCATACATATTAACAAGTCAATTGCAACATAAGGCACGAAGGCTAGCACCCTGAAAGACCTCTCAAGCACCTTGCTACACAGAACTGCCCAATCTTGACAATTTTGAGCAAAAACTCACCATCTTCATTTCTACTCGTGCGTTTTGAAAACTAACCATCCAAACATCTTCCATACATCATATCAAAGTGATCCAGGCCCTCATTTACTAAATGTAACTCTTCCATTATCATCCACCATTTTCAAAACTGAAGCTTGCAACTTGACTTAAGTTGGGAGTTTCAGCCATCCTCAAAGAAAGGTAGGAGTTGGAACACATTCAAAGAGGTCCAGGAAAGCTACGAAAATCATCAGGCCATCACAATGGTTGCTCAAACTCCATACACAACTCCAGCTGCAAGAGGTAAGTTTTCAAACTTTTATCTCTTCATACATGCGTAATTTGAGTTTGGTTTGTGAAGATAAAATGTAGATACCATTGCCACGAAGCTATACATATCCATAGTTTACATTTATATGGCCTGAGCTTAGAGAATTTTAGGTTTGAAGTTTTTTGAAATTTTTAGGTTTTGAATTAGGGCTAGAAAAATTCTCATTCATCTTTGACTATTAGCTTAAATTATTTACATGGTTGGATTCGTGGGAAGAAATGCCACAACTTCCATGTTTGAACTTTTCATTTTTGTTGAGAGATGAAGAAGATACAGGTCCTTTGGCTGGAGGTTGAAGATGAAGTGTAATCAGGGCGCGTTTTGTGTTATGTATTTATCCTTTCACATAAGTTAACGGATGTACAACCATCCAGTGGTAAGACAACGCGCATTATTGGTAGAGGTCATGGGTTCGAACCTCAGCGCTGCCTTTTTGCATTTGTTTTACATTTTTTGTCATTTTTTCTTTCTTTTTGCTTCAACAAATATGCGTTGGGCCTTTTGGGCTTAATTTTTGTTTTGTTTTTTTGCTTATTAACCCCTGCATGTTTTTGACACCCCTGGCCCATTTATTTTATTTTCCATTTTATTTTCTTAAATATATATATTTTTAATACTAAAAATCATAAAATACAAATAAATAATATATTTATATTTTGACTTAGTTTGTTTTATTTTTCTCACAAAAAAAATATTTTTATTAATCATACTTTATTTATGTTTTACTTATTATCTTGTAAATATAAATAAAATTAAGTTATTAATTAATTAATTTCTTACTAATTTAAATACATTATTTTTTATATAAAAGAAAAAAGACTAAAAATATTTCATAATACTACAAATATTTTCAAGATAAAAAAATACCAAAGAATATATACTTTTCTAAAACTTATTTTCTTTTGATTAATTAATAGAATTAGGGTTTTCTTTTAAAATCTTTTCCTTAATAAATTCAAACTTAATTAACTATTTTCTTTATTTAAATTAGGTTAAGACAAATTTTTTTTTCATGAAAACCAAACAAAATTCATCTTCTTCATATTTTGCATCCGTGTACATTTATTCATTTTTATACTTTGTATTTAAATTCCTTGTATATTCATGTCAATTCAATATGGTTGTAATAGACTAATTAGGTTTAAATTCTTGCAATCCCTATTTACAAATTGTATACCCCCTCCCCACAAATGTTGTAATAACGTAGTAACTTTAAATTTCGCAATTTATCGCTTTTATGTAATATGCTAGTAATTAGGATTTGTATGGAAATACTTAAAACCAATAAATAGCAAAACCTAATTCAAGACTAAATCAAGCATGAAAACAATACACTTACACACAAACACCCCTAGGGTTATTCCACTTGGTTTCCTTATACAAAATGGCCATATTACGCATGTAAGGTATCTTAGCCAAAACAAGAAAATACAAGATCATAGACCCTCGATGACGCTATCTAAGTTGCCTTACAAATGATCTTAGTCCCTCAAAAATAATGCTAAGATACCTTGCAACATTGCTAATCATGGTTATAGGATGACCTACGCCTGTCCCGTTTACATCCAAACATAGGGTTGCTTACCAAATCAATGGTAAGACAATAATGTCAAAGGAAAATAAAATGAACAAGAAAGACATTTGAGTAGGTAGATTGCTCCTAATTACTTGCTCAATTTCAAAACAAACATCCTTGCTATTTTAAAAAACAAACACATACACTTTCAAACATCTTACAAGATTGAAAACATTTTCAAAAGATCAAACATCTTTATATACATTCTTACAAACAAGAATCATTACAAAGATTGCCTAAACAATGGCCTCTTTACAAAATACTTTCAAAAACCACATCAAGCACAATTTCAAACAAAAAAGCAAGTGATCTAGCAAGTAACTAAGAGCCCATGGAAAACCATGGATGAAGAGGGTGCTAATACCTCCCCTTTTCATAATCTACCCCCCGAACTCAAGAAACAATCTCAAAGGTCTTTCCTGTGCTTTTTCACCTTTCCTTTTGGATAAAAGAAAAGTCGGTGGCGACTCTTGCTAACCGTAACATTTGCAATCAAATGCAAAACCTTCAAGTCAGTTCTCCCACCGTATCACAGAACTGGCGACTCTGTTGGGGACAATTTTAAAAGTGGGGTTACCTTAGGGTTAAATCACATTTACTTGCTTACATTGTTTGATTTGTTTGCTCTACATTATAGTTCTTTGTTTGGGTTTGAATCCTCTACCCGGATTTGGGATACATTATAGGTAAGTAGCAATATATTGTGGAAACTGTGCGGGGTATACCGACATGGTCTAAGCGATAGCTACGTTAGTGCGACATATTTGTGGGTACCGGTATCCTTTGAGTTAATCAAAGAGAATACAGGGCCGCTGAGTGATGTCATGAAGCACTTACAAACTTTTAGAACCTTTACTTGACCAACTCGGCCTTTGGGATGTAGTGAGATGACCGGCTTTGGTACAGTCTGAAGTTGGTAGATACTCGATACTACACTCATTGAGGTTTGGTTTCTTAGGATATTTAGGTCGCCATTAAAGAGGCTTGTGCTGAAACAATGACCAAGGAAACAAACCAGTGATATTGAACTCCTTAGAACCCGGTTACTATTACTAGGACAGGTTTGAGCCAACTAAACTTAAAGAGGGTACTTACCTATAAAACTCCATGCAAGCCTAAACCTAGGGATTTGTTTGTTTTGTTCATATATACATACTTGTACATAACATCATGAACATCATAACATCATACACATTCACTAACCATTTCAAGGATTTCAGGATTCATCTTTGTTCTTGTTTTGTAGGATATGGATTCTCTTCGCAGGAAAACTATTCAAGTAAACCTTGTAAGGATCCCTCCACAACTTAAGGAGCTAGCTTCAAGGATTCCTGAAAACTCTCTATTCACCGAGAGACATGGTCGCCTACTCAACTTGGTCACCTCCAACACAGATGAGGACATGATGAAGGTTCTCTTTCAGCTCTTTGATCCTTTACACCATTGCTTCACATTTCCCGACTATCAACTTGTGCCTACTTTGGAAGAATTCTCCCTGCTCTTAAGAATTCCCATTCTCAATCAACTACCTTTCAACGGTACGGAAATAGATCCAAATCCATAAGAGATTTCTCAAGCTCTACACTTGCACTCATCTGATGTCATAACTCATTGGGAAACAAGGAGTGGTGTCAAAGGTTTCCTAGAAAAGTTCTTGTTTGAGAAAGCCCAAAACTATTGGAATTATTTGGACCTACTAGCTTTTGAGGAAATTGTGGCTCTCCTCATCTATGGGATGGTTTTGTTTCCAAATCTTGATCAACTCATAGATGTGAATGCCGTCAAAATCTTCATATCCCGCAACCCGATGCCTACATTGCTAGGAGATATCCTACACTCTTTTCACACTCGCACAATGAGGAAAAGAGGTGTACTTATGTGTTGCACTCCTCTCTTGGCAAGATGGTTTATTTCGCATCTTCCCCAATCTGTATTAAGGAACGAGCAAGGTTCAAGGTGGTCACAAAGGTTGATGAAGCTCAAACATTCAGACATTCATTGGTACTCCCAATCCATAGAGAATGTTACTATTGTCGACCGTTGTGGAGAATTTCCTAATGTCCCTTTACTTGTCATTAGGGGAGGTATCACCTACAACCCTTGCTTAGCCTTAAGACAGTTTGGTTACGCCCGAAGGGATGGCCCGCACAAGATGCTGATTCAAGGTTTGGTATTTGACTACGACAACAAGGATCAAGGTCTTCGCCAGAGATTTATCCGAGCTTGGAGGATGTTAAACAAGGTAGATAGCAAGACTTTGGGGCACAATAATTCCATCCCTCTTGAGACTTACCTCAAATGGGTACGAGCTCGTGCTCAGAGTCTTATAATGCCTTACCCTTCCATTCTCCCGGTAATCATTGAGCCTGTCATGGAGGGAGATGTTCCATATACTATCCTACATCCTGACATGCCTACCTCTCTTGAAGACCTACAAAGGGATTTAATACAACTCAAGGGGGGAGCAAGATACCTTCGAAGCCCAATTCTACACAAGCGAGAAGAAGGTTTTGGAACTCACTAGGCTACTTCATGAGGAACAGACTTTGAATTCCTACATTGCACCAAAGAGGATGCGTACTACCTTTTTATCTTAGAGTTTTTGTATTATTTTGCCCAAGAAGGCATTGATGTACTCAAGCTTTAATCTATTAATATGACGTGTGTTTCCTTTTTTTCTAAAACAAATTTGAATCTTAAAATCCTTGAAAAGATTTGCATATGCATTTATCATTCATCATAACATAAACATGTTTCTTGCAACAACTCTCCTCATCTCTCTACTATTTATTTCAGTAACATGGATCTCGAGCAAACGGTGAAGGACCTCCAAGCTCAGAATGCACATTTTCAACAGTTGTTCTTGACCCTAGCCAAAGGACAAGAAGAGTTGAAGACTTTGCTGGTTGAGGAGAAGAAAATGAAGACAAATAAGATAGCCTAAGTTCTAAACATGGGAAGAAGGTTTCAAGGACAGACAAGAAGAGCCCTAGACTTTGCAACAACATCCGGTGAGAAAGACAACCAAGATGGGAAGGGCAAGGAAACAGTTTTCCAGTCAGAATCAGAAGAGGAAGAGGAAGAAGAAGACTATTCTAAAGAACAATACCCTCCAGCTGATGACAAGTATAAACATCTCGAAGAGCGATTGAGTGCAATGGAAATCCAAAAAGTGCCTGGATTGGAATTTGAGGAATTGGGTCTAGTATCGGGGATTATCATTCCTCCAAAATTCAAAGCACCTGTGTTCGCCAAATATGACGGAGTTTCATTCCCTAAAATGCATCTCCGGTCCTATATGAGGAAAATCCAGCCCCATATCACTGACAAAGACTTATGGGTACACTTCTTCCAAGACAGTATGTCTAGAACTCAACTTGATTGGTTTTATCAGTTAAAAAGAGCCAATGTTCATAACTGGGAAGATCTTGCTGTAGCCTTTTACAAAAAATACCAATACAATGTTGATCTTGCGCCTACCCGTACTCGACTCCAGAGTATGGCCATGATTTCCAATGAAGGTTTCAAAGACTATACACAAAAATGGAGAGACTTGGCTGGAAGAGTTCAACCTCCCCTATCTGAAAGAGAATTAGTAGACATGTTTTTGGGCACCTTGTCTGGTCCCTTCTTCAATCACCTAATTGGGAGTTCAACAACAGGTTTTACTGAACTGATATTGACCGGAGAGAGGATAGAAGCCAGGATAAAGAGTGGAAAGATTAAAAAAGATACAACCTCTACTGCTATAAGGAAGCCATTTATCGGAAAAAAAGAAGTGGTTGCTATTTATCCCCATAGAAATCAAGATAGGGCCGAACGCTGTCCAATGGTAGGGGCTGTTATGATTCCTAAACTTGCGCCTGATCAGCAAAGAAACAATCAATCAAGGATGGAAAGACCAGTCAGACAATTCACCAGAATTAACATGACCTTATCTCAAGTATTGCCACATCTATTAAGATCCAACTTAGTAAACTTGAAAGAAGCTCCAAAGAACCCTAACACAACATCTTCTCACTACCATCCTAATGCCCGCTGTACATACCACTCTAAGAGTCTCGACCACGACACTTACAACTGTTGGGCTCTAAAGGACAAAGTACAAGACCTCATTGAAGCCAAAGAGATTGAATTCGATGCGCCCAAAAAGCCAAATGTCATTTCTGCCCCTACGCCCAAACACGGCCATAATACCAACGCCATTGGGGAAGATATGTTTGTTACTTCAGTTGATGAACTTGTGATCCCACTCCTAATTATCAAAAAGAATTTGTTAATTGCCGGTGTATTCCCAAGCTGCGATAAAGGCTGTCATTTCTTTTTGTCCTCACCATCCAACTGTCCTTTGTTGAAAGCAGGCGTCCAGTGCCTAATAGATAACAAGGAAATATTGTTTGAAAAGACTTATGTTCCACCTGTTCCTCTTAATGACGTGTCTATCATTACCATTTCCGCCAATTCTTCCAGGGCCTCTACCAAAAGACTCATTAGAATTACATCAGTTCCAAAAGCAGCTCCTTTGATAATTACAATGCATGGACCAGTCCCGTATTCATCAGACAAAACCATACCATGGAATTATGGAGGGAATATCTACTACCACGATATCAAATAAGACTGGCCAGCTGCCAAAGATTCAAGTTCTGAAAAAGTTGACCCTGATATCAGTAATATTGCAGGGACTAGCAAGATTACCCGAAGCGGAAGGATATTCTCTCCAGAAATTGCTCCCCCAAAAGCAGTTTATGGACCCGTAATCATTGATGTTATTGTTTCTCCTCCGAAGGCTATTCCCAGTCCCACAATTATCTCCACCAATACTCCTACTAACATTCCTGCTGCCGAGTTAACCGAGACTCTAGGTAAAAGTATTCTGATTGAGCCCGTCCAGACGAAGGCACAATCAATGGCTATCCCTGAGACCTCCCGAAAATAGATGGAGGAAATTCTAAAGATCATAAAAAGAAGCGACTATGATGTAGTTGAATAACTAGGAAAAACTCCATCCAAAATTTCTATGCTGGCTTTACTACTATGTTCCGAGGCGCATGCAAAAGCCTTGGTAAAATTCCTAAAAACTGCCCATGTACTCCAAGAAACATCTGCCAATCAGTTTCAAGACTGCGTAGCCAGCTTGAATGCAGATAATGGTCTAGGTTTTTCGGATGCTGATTTAACGCCAAGAGGAAGGAAGCATAATGAGGAATTGCACATCTCAGTTGAATGTAGGGGCACAACCTTGGCTCATGTTTTGGTGGACACTGGCTCATCTCTAAATGTATTACCTAAAAAAGCTCTTGATAGGCTTGATTGTAAGGGATTGACATTAAAGCCGAGTAACATAGTAGTGAGGGCCTTTGACAGCTCAAAAAGGATGGTGCATGGGGAAGTGGATATCCCCATAAAGGTTGGAACCCAAACATTTGATTCAAATTTTTATGTAATGGATATCCGTCCTTCATATTCCTACTTGCTAGGCAGACCATGGATTCACAATGTTGGCGCTGTCACTTCTATGTTGCACCAAATGCTGAAGTATCCAATCCAAGGGAAGATTATCACCGTTCATGGAGAAGAAGAGTATATGATCAGCCATCTCAATTCCTTCAGATATATGGAGTTAGATGGTGAATTTATTGAAACTCCATTCCAACACTTTGAGGAAGTCCCGTAAGATGTGTCAGTAACCAGGGTTGTTCCCAAGATCACAAGGCCTCAACTCAAGATGTCATCTTTGAAGGATGCAAAAGCAGTAATAGAAGAAGGCGGGTGCACTATTTGGGGACAACTCTCAGATATCACATACAAGTCTGAAAAATTTGGCCTGGGTTTCACTTCAAATGCTCAGAAGGATGTACGCCGCACTCGTGTTGGAGGACCACCCATGAAGATCAGCAACCGTGAAGTCAATGCGGTAGAGGATGATGGAGAGGGTTACAACCTAGAGGATTGGATCTCCCCAACTGTCAGTGGAGGGCTCAGTAACTGGGAGGCTAGAGATTTTGTCCCGATCACTTTTATCCCACAGTAATTTGTCTTTACATTTTGTTGGATCTGTAATATTAAAACAATTGAAACTCTTAAAACCTTGTGTCTTACCCGAGGCACAATGGTCCATTTGTAAGGGTTATTATCTCATTTCCATATGACATCAATGAATCATGGACGTTTTGCATACAAACTTTGTGCTCATTGTTTTTCTCTTTTACATTTTTCATTTCTTTCAAAGATAGCTATACCCTTACACACACTCACACTCACAATGCAGGTCTACATCCATTCGGGATCCCATGGATAACGGTTCTGCTATGGCCTTCTGTGACTATGAAAATCTAATGTACCAAGTTGAAGACGAAGGTGAGGAAGATTGTGAAGTACCAGGAGAACTTTCTAGATTGCTACAACAAGAAGAGAGAACCATTCAGCCCCACGAGGAACCCGTGGATACAATCAACCTAGGTGCTGAAGAAGACAAAAGAGAGGTCAAGGTGGGTGCCAATCTGGAACCCAGTGTCAAGGAGCGGTTGATTCAGTTGTTACACAAGTATGTTGAGGTCTTTGCCTGGTCGTATAAAGACATGCCAGGACTTGATGCAGATATTGTGGTACATCGTCTACCTACAAAAGAGGATTGCCCACCGGTAAAACAAAAGGTTCGTCGAATGCGACTAGATATGTCAGAGAAGATTAAAGCAGAAGTCATGAAACAATTCAATGCTAGATTCTTAGTCGTCACCTCCTATCCGCAATGGGTTGCCAATGTTGTTCCCGTGCCCAAGAAGGACAGCAAGGTACGAATGTGCGTGGACTACAAAGATTTAAATAGGGCAAGCCCTAAGGATGATTTCCCACTTCCCCACATTGATATCCTAGTTGACAATACTGCAAAACACAAAGTGTTTTCCTTCATGAACGGTTTCTTAAGTTACAACCAAATCAAAATGGCACCTGAGGACATGGAGAAAATAACATTCGTCACACAGTGGGGAACTTTCTGCTACAAGGTGATGCCATTCGGACTGAAGAATGCTGGGGCAACCTATCAGTGTGCCATGATAGCTCTATTTCACGACATGATACATCACGAAATAGAAGTCTATGTGGACGACATGATAGCTATATCTCAAACAGAAGAAGAGCATCTTAACCATCTACAAAAACTCTTTGAGAGACTAAAGAAGTACAAGCTAAGGTTGGACCCAAATAAATGCACATTTGGAGTAAGGTCTGGTAAGCTCCTAGGCTTTATCGTCAGCAATAAGGGTATTGAAGTAGATCCTGCTAAGGTGAAGGCGATACAAGAGATGCCTGCTCCTCGTACTGAAAAAGAAGTCAGAGGGTTCTTGGGACGTTTGAACTACATTGCCAGATTCATTTCTCACCTGACAGCAACCTGTGAACCAATCTTCAAGCTATTGAAGAAAGATCAAGTAGTCAAATGGAATGATGAATGCCAAACTACTTTCGACAAGATCAAAGAGTACCTGCAAGAGCCTCCTGTTTTGATGCCACCGGTTGAGAGGAGACCATTGATCATGTATCTAACCGTTTTGGAAAATTCAATGGGGTGCATGCTGGGGCAGCATGACGAGTCTAGCCGAAAATAGAATGCTATTTATTACTTGAGCAAAAAGTTTACCGACTGTGAAATAAGATATTAACTGCTCGAGAAAACTTGCTGCGCTCTGGCATGGGCTACTCGCCGGCTAAGACAGTATATGCTGACTCATAATACCCTGTTGATATCTAAAATGGATACAATAAAATACATCTTCGAGAAACCTGCACTCTCTAGGAGAATAGCAAGATGGCAGATGATCCTGACAGAATATGACATATAATATACTACCCAGAAAGCAATAAAGGGCAGTGTACTAGCTGATCACCTTGCTCACCAAGATGTAAAAGACTACCAGTTCATGAAGTTTGAATTTCCAGATGAAGACATCATGATGGTAAACAACTGTGAAGAACTCGGGCCATATGACGAACCTGAACAAGGATCCCGATGGACCCTGGTTTTTAATGGGGCATCTAACGCACTTGGAAATGGTATTGGTGTTATAATCATATCTCCTAAAGGATGTCATACTCCTTTTACGGCAAGACTCTGCTTCAATTATACAAATAACATGGCTGAATACGAAGCATGCATCTTCGGTCTCAAAGCTGCCATAGACTTGGGGATCAAATCTTTGAATGTATTCGGGGATTCAACTTTGGTTATTAGCCAGATCAAAGAGGAATGGGACACCAAACACCCTAACCTTATCCCTTACAAAGAACATGTTTTGACGTTGCTCCCACATTTTGAGAAGATTACCTTCGAGCACTTCTCATGAGAAGAAAATCAGCTAGCCGACGCACTAGCCACAATGTCATCTATGTTTAAACTTAAATGGGATAATGAGACTACCCAGATTACCATTGAACGAAGGGATGAACCAGCACATTGTCACGAGATTAATACTGAAGAAATAGTGGACCAACCTTGGTTTCATGAAGTCAAAAGGTATCTCGAGGCTCAAGAATACCCAGAAGGAGCTTCAGTCAATGATAAGAAGTTCTTAAGGAGATTCTCTGCTAAATTCTTCCTTAGTAATGGCATCCTTTACAAACGCAACCATGACTCTGTATTACTTTGGTGCGTAGACAAGGTTGAAGCTGAAAGGATCATGGCTGAATTACATGAAAGCACTTTTGGCACCCATTCCAGTGGGAATACGATGGCGAAGAAAATCCTACGGGCAGGCTATTACTGGTCTACCATGGAAGCAGATTGCTATCAACACTCTCGAACTTGCCATAAGTGTCAGATTTATGCTGACAAGGTGCATGTACCTCTGGTACCTCTGAATGTCTTGACAGCTCCTTGGCCCTTTGCTATGTGGGGAATAGATATGATTGGAGAAATCAAGCCGACATCCTCTAATGGGAACCGCTTCATCTTAGTGGCCATTGATTATTTTATAAAGTGGGTGGAGGCAGCTTCCTTCGTTTCTGTTACCAAGAATGTTGTCGCTCGAATCATCAAGAAGAATCTCATTTTCCGGTACGGTATCCCAGAGAGGATCATTACTGATAATGGTACAAACCTGAACAATACTATGATTACCGCCTTGTGTGAGCAATTCAAGATTCATCATCACAATTCTTCCCCTTACCGGCAAAAGATGAATGGTGTTGTCGAAGCCACGAACAAGAACATTAAAAAGATCATACCGAAAATGACAGTCACATACAAAGACTGGCATGAGATGCTACCGTTTTCTCTCCACGGATATCGTATCACGGTACGCACATCAATCAGGGCAACACCCTACTCACTCGTATACGGCATGGAGGCTGTCTTGCCTATTGAGGTCTAAATCCCCTCTCTTAAGAATTATGAAGGATGTAGGGCTGAATGAAGAAGATTGGATCCAGACTCGACTTGATCAACTAAACTTGATTGATGAGAAAAGGCTTACAGCTGTTTGCCATGGTCAAATGTATCAAAAATGGATGATCAAGGATTTCAACAAAAAGGTCAGACGCCAAGTGTATCAAGTTGGAGATCTGGTGATCAAACGTATCATACTGCCGCAAGGTGATCCTAGGGGAAAATTGACTCCTACATACGAAGGACCATTTGTAATCAAAAACATATTCTCTGGTGGAGCAATGATCTTGACCACCATGGATGGCGACGACCTGCCACACCCTGCGAACACAGACATAGTCAAAAGATACTACGCATAAGAGACCCGCTAGGTTGACACACCTAGGCAAAACAAGGGCATCCCGGCGAACCAAAAAGGTTCCGGCTAAAATTAGGGATAAAAACAAAAAATTTGTACTCCCGGTAAGTTGAAAACCCGAAAGGGCAACTTGGGCAAAAAAGGGTATCCCGGTGGACTGAAAACCCGAAAGGGCGGTCCAGGCAAAAGTTAGGGAATTAAAGCGTATGACTATGTCCCGTTGGATCACCTTACGAACATCTTGCAAACTCGACATTTCTGACCAATTAATTCATCTTTGGACAAGGCAACAAATGTACAAGATGCTCAGAGATACAAAGTCTATAGTAGAATGGGAACCCCATGGGATTATTTCACATAGCTATATTTTCTTTGTATTAAAATTTTCATTTCTTACGAAGGAATTCTCTTACTAGAATGTTTGTATCATTGTACAAAAATACTCACTCAAAGTCAATACGAAGATATCCCTTTGAAAGTGCAAAAACTATATGTTTTTTTTCTTCTTTCTTTTCACTTGTGTTTTGTTTACAAAAACGTCCAATGATTCATTGTTGAACATATGCATTTGAACATAATTATTGTTTACAAATAAACAAAATAAAAGACAATCGCTGATGACTTTAAGGGATAGGGAAATATCTCTAAGTTTATCTCCATAAAGTTCCCCACAGTGAGTAGTTTAATCCCCAACATAACAAAGCTTCCAGTTATCAATCCCCAGTAGAAATCGTCAAATTTCTTTGAATTCCCCATATGGGATTTTTCAAGCAGTACACGGCATTTCTCTTACAACAGAGTTTATTTCTCCAAGCAGAAATTCATCAACACTTAGACTTCACAACATAAAGACTTATACTCCATATTCCTCAGCAGCATTCAGGGATTTATTTTCTCCAATCCAACATCAGTGCAACAAACTAGCTCACATACGCATACATTGCATCCATATATCATAAACATCGATAACAAGAATGCATTATACTATGTATTTCATACAACATGAACATTGCATGTTAACTAACATTTTATCTTTTTCAGGATAAGATTAATTAAACATCTACAATTAACAATGTTTAAAGATTTCAAATATAGTCCAGATACGCTCCAGACACAGATGCCATCCTGAAGCTCATTCAACTTTCAGATACAGTTCAGATACACTCCAGACACGGATGCCATTTTGATACTCATTCAGATCCAACTTTCAGATACATTTTAGATATGCTCCAGACACGGATGCCATCCTGACACTCATTCAGATCCAATCTTTAGATACAATTCAGATATGCTCCAGACAAAAATGCCATCCTGAAACTCATTCAACTTTCAGATACAGTTCATATACGCTCCAAACACGGATGCCATTCTGATACTCATTCAGATCCAACTTTCAGATGCAGTTCAGATACACTCCATACACAGATGCCATCCTGACACTCATTCAGATTCAACTCTCAGATACAGTACAAATATGCCCCAGACACGGACGCCATTCTGATACTCATTCTTTCAGCTTACAAATTACCACTCAGCAATCACTTTTGGATGGCATCTACAAGCTTATCTCCAACAAATTTCTATCACTCCTCCAAATGGCATATTTAAGCCCACTCCCTCTACCATCACATCGCCGAGTTCAAATATTTGGGCACTCTGGTGTCCAATCATCTTCCACCTTCGAGTCACGAATGGCAAAATATGCCAATCTAACTCTTCAGGCTTAAGAAGATTGAATAGGGGCAGCTGTTGTACCCCAAAATTTTCTCTCTCATTTATCAAGAATTTGCTCACAAGATCTCCTTTGACACAAGACTGCACTAGGGTTTGATCAGCTCAAGACACCTCTTTAGGCACTGATGACCAAAATTAGGGCTTGAGTTTGCACAAGGATATTTGAGCTTCCAATGCCCCATATGACTTTCATGGATCATTATGGACCCTCAAGATTACTCATGTCAAGTTTCAAGCTTTGAATCATATTTTTCCTCAGTCAATTGAGCAATTGACCTAAAAATCAATTGTATTGGGGAAAATGTCAACTATGGCCAATTCACAGTCAAACTTCATAATTTTTTATCCATGTCAACATTTTAAACTTATATGTATTATTTGATCAAGTTTGGACCACAACTCCTTAAGAAATTTGATCAAATCTCCAAAAGGGCAAAATGGTCAAAATTAGGGTTTTGACTGAGAAGGGGCAATTTCTGATTTTTGACCTAGAAAATGGTCAATTGGTTTAAAGCATGACCTCAAGAGTCCAATTTCATAATTTTTACCTAATGACATGGTTCAAAACATTGCAAGTCCATTGGATTGACAGATGAATTTTTTAGTCAACTGATCAAAAGTCAATTGTATACTGAAAAATCAAACTTTGACGTTTTGGTCAAATTCAAGTGCCAAAGATCACAATTCATCAAAACATGTCAAAATATGAAACTTTTTCATCAATAAATCAAGAATTCAAGATTTCATCTTAAAATTTCTTAACTTAGAAATTTTTCGAAGTATGGAAAATTTCTTATTTTTCATAACTTTGAACCAAATCTTCACCATGATGCAAGATGATTCAAGAGAAAATTCCAACATGAAAGTTGTAGATCTCCATGAAATCTACAACTTTGCTTCACACAACTTCTTCCAAAAATTCTTGGATCTCAAGTTACAATTTTATGAACATAGGGTCATGAAACAAAACACTTAGTGAAATTTTGCCCTAATTTGGACAGGATTTTGACCTAACTTCATGACACTTTTTCACATAGTTCCAAGGGGACTTTTCTAAAGAAATTAAAAGATGGGTTGTAGATAATGTTACAAGCATTCAAAAATGTCCAAGAACTCCTTGAGATCATTCTTGAGTAGGGAGAATCGAAGAGATGAAGTTAGGGTTTTGTCACTTAATTTACAAGCCATTTTGTGATGAACAAGAAGTCAATTTCAAACCTATGCTGCACAATCTTGTTTTGCAGGCCTCTAAATCTCAAGATCTATCCATAATCAGAAGATTACACTTGCTTTTGAGCCTTTATCCAAGTTTTCCAAGCATTGTCCAAGCCAATTTTCCATTTTAGGAAGAAAGCTACCATTCCATTCTTGAAAAGTTGCTTTAATCACAAAGTCAACTTGTCTTGAGCTTCTAACTTGTTCTTTATGCACACAAAACCCCTATAAACCAAAAGCAATGTCTCTAAGTTCTGAAGAAGCTCAGAACATGCTTGTACAATACTTGAGATTTGTCACTTCACTTTTCTTCAAAAGCAAGTTATAGAGCCATAACCTTATAACTCAGAAACCTTGAGTGATTTTGTGCTCTAATCTTTTCAATACATATTAACAAGTCAATTGCAACATAAGACACGAAGGCTAGCACCCTGAAAAACCTCCCAAGCACCTTTCTGCACAGAACTTCCCAATCTTGACAATTTTGAGCAAAAACTCACCATCTTCCTTTCCACTCGTGCGTTTTGAAAACTAACCATCCAAACATCTTCCATACATCATATCAAAGTGATCCAGGCCCTCATTTCCTAATTGTAACTCTTCCATCATCATCCACCATTTTCAAAACTGAAGCTTGCAACTTGACTTGAGTTGGGAGTTTCATCCATCCTCAAAGCAAGGTAGGAGTTGGAACATATTCAAGGAGGTCCAGGCAAGCTACAGAAATCATCAGGCCATCATAAAGGTTGCTCAAACTCCATACACGACTCCAGTTGCAAGAGGTATGTTTTCAAACTTCTATCTCTTCATACAGGCATCATTTGAGTTTGGTTTGTGAAGATAAAATGTAGATACCATTGCCACGAAGCTGTACATATCCATAGTTTACATTTATATGTGTGATACGGTGGGAGAACTGACTTTAGGTTTTGTGTTTATGTTCGTAAATGTTGTGGTTTAGCAAGAGTCGCCACCGACTTTTCTTTTATCCAAAAGGAAAGGTGAAAAAGCACAGGAAAGACCTTTAAAGATATTTTATTGAGTTCGAGGGGTAGATTATGAAAAGGGAAGGTGTTAGAATCCTTTTCATCCATGGTTTTCCATGGGCTCTTAGTTACTTGCTAGATCACTTGCTTTTTTTTGAATGTGTGCTTGTGGGTTTTGAAAGTATTTTGAAAATGTGACTTTGTAATGACTCTCGTCTCTATAAGAATGCGTACAAAGCGTTTGTTTTGAAAATAGTTCAAAAAAGATGTTTGTGGAATGTGTTTTTTGAAAGTCATTTTGAAAAGGGTTTTTCTTTTAATGGCTCTCGTCTATATAAGAGCGCGTACATAGTGTTGTCTTTTGAAAATATTTCAAAGAAAAGTGTGAGTGTATAAAATGTTTTTGTTGTGAGCAAGCGAGCAACTAGAAGAAAATCTACTTACTCAAAAGGTCTTAGATGTTCTTTTCCTCCTCCTTTAGATGTTGCTATCTTACCATTGATTTGGTAAGAAGCCCCATCGTTGGATGTGAAGGGACGGGCGTTGGGTCATCGTATGACCATGATAGCAATGTTGTGAGATGACTTAGCATTTTTCTTTTAGGGACTAAGATCATTTCGAAAGGCAACTTTGATAGCGTCATTGAGGGACTATGATATTATATTTTTGTTTGTGCTAAGACATCCCACATGCATAACATGATCATTTTTAGGCAACAAGTGGAATAACCCTAGGGGTGCTAGTGTGCAAGTGTGTTTGATTGCATGCATTTAATCTTGATTAGGGTGATCTATTTGTCAATTTCATCTCTTGCCATACACACCCTAATTACTAGCATTTACATTCGAAAGCGATAAATTGCAGAAATGTAAAGTCCTACGCTATTACAATATTTGTGGAATGGGAGTACATATTTACGAATGGGGATTGCAGATAAAATTAAATCCTAATTATCTATTACAACCATATTGAAATAATGTACAAGAAATGTAAAATGGACTTGTTTTGTTTTTATTAAGAGAAGAAAATAAGTTTGCTTAAGAAAATATTTTTAGTCTTTTGGTTTTAAAAGAAATAAAAATAAAGTATGTGAATATAAAAAGTTTTTTTGTTTTTGTGTTTTTGGTTATATAAAAAAAGCTAAAATAAAAATAAATGAGAGAAAAGGGAGTCAGAATCAGCACGTCGCTGAAAAGAGGAGGAACAAAAGTTCTGACTCTTATACGCTACAAAAGAGAAAATGTTAGTTAGAAAGTGGAGGGTCAAAAGTTATGGGCCTGGGTACACCAAGTTCTGAGGTTGAGGGGTTCAGAAGCTATAGCGTAGCTTGGAACCTAGAAGTTCATATATCTCTGGCAAGTCGGAATTTCTTATGGTTTGAGAGAGTCTGGAAGTTCTGATGCAGTTGGAAATCTAGAAGCTCTAGAGTTACTGGAAAACTAGAAGTTCTGATAAAGGGTATGTGAGGTGTCAATGCTGTTGGGTGAGGATGTCCAGAAGTTCTGGTGTGAAGAAATCCTAGGAGTTCGGATGTTGTTGGATGAGAAAATCTAGAAGTTCTGGTGTGGAGAAATCCTAGAAGTTCTGGTGGTGCTGCATTGCCAAGGGAGTCCTAGAAGTTCTGGTAGTTTGAGAGAGTGAAGTGATAACGCTGCTGGGTGAGGATATCTAGAAGTTCTGGTCTAGGAATATTGTCTGACAGATAAATGGGTAAAAATGTCAATAAATAAACCTAAAAAAGATGCTTTTAGGGCTAGAACCCAAGACCCTTAGTACTAATGTCTTATGCACACGCTCTCTACCACTGGGGTGGCTATACATCCGGTATTAGAAGCAAAAACATAAACATATGACACAAAGTAAGTTCTGATGACAAACTTCATCTCTTTCTCAATGATGATCAGAACATATGCAACTTAGTCATTTCTCAACAGAAGTGTGAAATGCAAACATAGAAATTATCAACATGATCTCAGAACATGTAATGTATTTAAGCTGGAACTCAGAAGCAGCATGTATTTACTAGTCCTGACTCTGACCCTAATTCTTCCAAGAAGTTCTGATCTACATTATTCTCTACTTAAGCAAAAATACATGAAATCTATGAATATATACAGAATCAGAGTCAGGTGTCTACATTGTATTTTGAAAATGAAAGTCTAACAATTCCTAAGTAATATGATGAGAGTCAGCAGGAGCTTACCTTGCAGTTGGAAATCGATCTGTGAGCTAGAGCCTGGTTCTGACTAGGGTGATGTCCTGAGCAACTTCCTTCAACCCTCAGAAAGCTAGAACAACCCTTAAGTTTAAACTATGGATGGATGGAGCGTTCAGAAGCTATGTTGATGATTTTGGTTAAGAAATACTGGAGGAAATTGGAGTTTGAATGCAAGAATAAAAAACTAGCAAGTTTTGTATTTGTGTTTGTAGCTTCAGATTTCTGGAAATTTTAGCAAGGTTTCAAGGCTTTTTCTTTTTCATCCCCTTTACAGTTGCAAATGTAGTTCAATTTATAGGCAAGGATTTAGTAGCTTGGAAAAATCAAAGGCACAACCATCATATGCTAGGCGCTGACTTGTTCTTGAAGCAAGTTCAAACAAGTATGGCTCAAAGCACAAAGTAAGGCGGTCAACAGCTTTTAGCCCTGCCTAAACTGGAATTGTAAGCAGGAATTAAGGAAAAGTAACTTCCAAATAAAAAGTAACACATGGGCCCAACACACTTTTGTACAAGAGTTTGCTTTTCCAAGACAATAAAGGTGCTTTTATGCCACACATGGAGAAATCCTTTGAACGAAGACCCATGAGTGGTTGTGAGCATTAAATGATGATGAGATTGATCAACCCAGAAATCCTGCAATGTGAGATTCTACATCATTTCTTAATTCTGGATCAGAGGTTCGGTCTCAGCATAATCCAGAATGAACATCCAACTTCTGATCTTTGTATCTTTTTGCTCCAGCATGTTCTGAAGGAGCGTTGAACCTAGCCTTCATATGCTGAAGAATCAATGTTCTGACCAAAGAGAATCGCTTCTACATGTTCTGATTGAGGCATCATGTTTGACCAAAGAGCATCGCTTCTACATGTTCTGATTGAAGCATCATGTTTTGAACAAAGAGCATCGCTTCTACATGTTCTGATTGAAGCATCATGTTTTGAACAAAGAGCATCGCTTCTACATGTTATGATTGAAGCATCATGTTCTGAACCGTGTTTGCAACTTCTGACTGCACTTGCGTGGAGGCTGGCTCAGAAGTTCTGAAGTATCATATTCTCTTAACACTTAGAAAATTTTCTAAATGCTTAGAAATTTCATTTTTTCAAAGTAACTTCTGACTTCTGATTTTTTTGATAAACCAATTTCATGTTTTGATGAAATATAATTGTTGAAACTTGATTTGGATCTAAAAGTCAAAGTTTTGACTTTTCAGTATGTTTTTGACCATTTTGCCCTTGTGAATGATTTTCTTGAAAAGTTGTAATTCAAGACTTGAAACTGGATGGAAGCAAACCTGAGGGTCCAGGTTGATCTTTTGAGAAATGAGAGGGAAAATTTTGGGGTACAACAATATGGCCTGAGCTTAGAGAATTTTAGGGTTGAAGTTTTCTGAAATTTTTAGGTTTTGAATTAGGGCTAGAAAAATTTGCATTCATCTTTGACTATTAGCTTAAATCATTTACATGGTTGGATTCGTGGGAAGAAATGCCACAACTTCCATGTTTGAACTTTTCATTTTTGTTGAGAGATGAAGAAGATACAAGTCCTTTGGCTGGAGGTTGAATATGAAGTGTAATCAGGGCGCGTTTTGTTTATGTATTTATCCTTTCACATAAGTTAACGGATGTACAACCACCCCAGTGGTAAGGCAGCGCGCGTTATTGGTAGAGGTCATGGGTTCGAACCTCAGCGCTTCCTTTTTGCATTTGTTTTACATTTTTAGTCATTTTTTCTTTCTTTTTGCTTCAGCAAATAGGCGCTGGGCCTTTTCGGCTTAGTTTTTGTTTTGTTTTTTTGCTTACTAACCCCTGCAGGTTTTTGACACCCCTGGCCCATTTATTTTATTTTCTATTTTATTTTCATTTTATTTTCTTAAATATATATTTTTTTAATACTAAAAATCATAAAATACAAAAAAATGATATATTTATATTTTGACTTAGTTTATTTCATCTTTCTCACAAAAAAATATTTTTATTAATCATACTTTATTTATGTTTTACTTATTATCTTGTAAATATAAATAAAATTAAGTTATTAATTAATTTCTTTCTTAAAAATTTAAATACATTATTTTTTATATAAAAGAAAAAAGACTAAAAATATTTCATAATACTACAAAT
Source organism: Vicia faba (assembly GCA_948472305.1). Taxonomy (NCBI): domain Eukaryota; kingdom Viridiplantae; phylum Streptophyta; class Magnoliopsida; order Fabales; family Fabaceae; genus Vicia; species Vicia faba. The sequence continues at coordinate 98,441,651 of OX451736.1, forward strand.
ATTTTCAAGATAAAAAAATACCAAAGAATATATAATTTTCTTAAACATATTTTATTTTGATTAATTAATAGAATTATGGTTTTCTTTTAAAATCTTTTCGTTAATAAATTCAAACTTAATTAATTATTTTCTTTATTTAAATTAGGTTAAGACAAAATATTTTTTTCATGAATACCAAACAAAATTCATCTTCTTCATATTTTGCATCCTTGTACGTTTATTCATTTTTATACTTTGTATTTAAATTCCTTGTATATTCATGCCAATTCAATATGGTTGTGTTTTACCCCAAAATTTTCCCTCCCATATTTCTCAAAACATTTCAAGAAAGATCCTCAAGTTGCTCAAGGAAGTCCAAGGGCTGACCAGACAAGCTCTCTCCTAAGGCAGTCTACCTCAAATTAGGGTTTCATATTGCATCAAGATACTGGATTCCAAGGGATCCCAAATGCTCACTATTGTCCTAATATGTTCTCAAGATCATCCATGTCAAGTTTCAAGCCTTGCAGAGGAAGTTTGCTCAGTCAATTGCTCAAAGGCCTGAAAATCGACTGTGCTAGGGAAAAAGTCAATTGTGGCCCACATACAGTCAAACTTCAAGATTTTTGGTCAACATCCTCATTTGGAAGTACATTTCATCATTTTATCAAGGGTTGATCATGATTCATCAAGGATTTCTCATAATTCATCAAGAACCAAAAGTTGCTAAATTAGGGTTTTGAAGGAAAAGTCAACTCAACTTTGACCAAGCATAACTTTCTCATACTTTATTAGAAATGACCCATCCAAAGATAATTTTGAAGAGGATGAAATTCTATACAATCCATCTTCATCTCCCAATTTCAAAATATTCACTCACAAGAAGTTATGAATTTGGACATTATAGGTCATTTTGAAAAGTCAACAAAAACACCTTTTTGTCAAAGCTTCATACATGAACATGGAATACCAAATTGAGATGAGACCAAAAGGGTTGCTTAGAGGACATCTCAAGCTTTCTAAAAAAGTCCAATAACACCTTCAAAGAGTCAAAATTGAGGAAGTTATGCATTGGATAAGTTGACCCTTTTTGCAAAATTGTCAAAAGTCAACTATGTCTAAAATTGCAATTTTTGCTAAATGGGCCTAAATTTTTGCACTTGTTTTGAGTTGGTAGCATGGTCCACGAGCCCTAGCTCTTTCCACTTGTCATTATCTTATTTTGATTATTTATTTTGATTTTTATTTGAATTAAATTAATTTAAATCAAAACAAATCATGGAAAAATCCAAAACATTGAAATCTCAAGATATTGTACATGTTTCAGGTCCTATATCCAGCTAGCAAGAGATTGAATTCGTGCAAGGCCTTTATGTGCATGAAAAGATTGGTTTTGGATATTTTTGGAAAGATATTCAAAGGAATCAAATCAATATCAAAATCAATAATGGAGGAAGATTGAGATCATGTTTGCAACCCTAATCCATTCCTCAATACATAAGGAGTATTTGCAGACCTAAAACAAGAGGTTAGAGAGCCACAAGAACAAGAACCAAACTTGAAAAAATCACAAAAAAGTGATGAGTCGAATTCATAGTTCCAGGCGATTCCATGGCTTCCTGACCATTCCAATCGCTTCCTGGGATCACAAGCAAGCGAAACCAATCAAGAACAAGGAGTTTCCAACACTGTAACTCAGCCACGACAATGGCTTTTTCTTGAATTCGAATTGCATAATTCTGACACTTATAACATGAAATAATTGTAGATTCTTGTTCCTTGAAACATTTCCAAACTATCCATAACATTTAATTTTGTTTTCATGGACTGTATTAGACTCTGACATTGTTAGGGTTTCTTGCTTTGATTTGGGATCTCTTCATACAGGAACAATTGAACCTAGGGGAAGAGACCGTGGTGATCAGTGGGTCAAATCCGGTTGATCCATGGTCTTGATTTTTATTTATGTCACTTGTATGCAGTTTCTGAATTGTACAGGGTTATAGCTACAACGCCATGCCTGTAGGTAAAAGTTTAAAGTTTTAAACAACAGATCCAGGAGGAAGATAATGGCGTGTCATGACTCTACTGGCCAGTTTAAATTCTGGCGCGTTATTCTAGCCAGAAACCTTTAAATCTGATATATTGTTGTTTCTGTTATGTTAATGAACTATCGTCTAGCGCAGTTGGTCATAAGAAGGAAATCAGAGGTTCAGTGTTCTGGGTTCGACCCCAGGCAGAAGCTTCTGGGTATATTCTCATTCTATTTCGCCAGAGTCAGCACTTGTATCTTCTGAAGGTCACCACCTTATGGATCCACCGCCCAACAGTAGATCCAGTGCATTATCTTTTTGATCCATTAGAAAGGATCAGACCCTATGCATCATCTTCTGGATCCCAGTCAGAACCAGATCCAGCACGTGCCGACCACCATCTTCTGGTCACCATTATCTTTTGGATCACAATCTTCTAGTCACCATCATCTTCTGGATAATCATCATCTGATCAGAGCCGCTGATACCAGGCCAACTTTTTCTTTTATTCTTTTATATTTTCTTCATTAATCTATTTAAATTATTTTACTAACACAAATTATTTTTCTTTTTATCAAAAAATAATATTCCATCCAATTAGATTTAGGTTTGTTTTTTTTTATCAAAAAAATTATTTAATTTAATTTTAGGGTAATTTTAATTCCTTTTGTAAATAAATTAAAATTAAATTAGAACAATTAGGGGTTTTGTTTCTAACTTAATTATATTTTCTTTTTCTTAAAAAAATAACAAAACAAAAAAATAGGCCATTTAATTATTTTCATTAATTAATTTAATTAGCTAATTAATTGTGTATTTAATTTAAAAACCTAATTATTTTTCTTAAAAAATAGTTAAAAACAACAAAAACAATTTTTTTCTTCCGATTAGGTTAGAAGGGGTCAAAACCCTAGTTCTCTATCGTTCTTGATTTCCTCGCGCAAGCTTTATTTTCACCATATTAATGTAATTGCTCATAAGTTGTAATAGATTAATTAGGATCTTTTTACTTTCATTTATCGTTTTTTTAAGGGTTTGTTTTTGGCTATGTAAATACCCGAAGCCTTGTAATAGCTTAGCTTTACTTTCCGCACTTTAAATTCCGCAAATATTAACTGTTAGATGTACGAATATTAGGGTTGCATGACAAGAGTGTATGTAAATTTTAAAATGGTTAGCAAACCCTAAATGTGCAAAGATAATAATTTTTAATTGAATCACTCGCACATGCACACTCCTAGGGTACACTCCCACTTCGGTTGCCTTCGGTAAACGATCATTAGGTATAGGATATTTTAGTGGTCGTTCTCTTGTCTAAATAAAGATCAAAGTCTCATTCGGAATAGTTGCCTCGGAATTGTTGCCTCGGAATGGTTGCCTCGGAATTGTTGCCTCGAATAATTGATCTAAGACATTAGGGTTGCTACTAAGACATCCTAATATTGCTTTAGTGATCGTACGTCCCTTTCGAATTGACCCTTAAAACTCCAACGACGGTGCTACCTACTCACTAATAGTAGGATAAAGTTGTATAAAGGAAACGAGCATAGAACAATTCTTTTTTTTGAGTAGGTAGATTAGTTCTTAAGTACTTGCTCAATCCAAACAAATTTTTTCACACTTACACTCTTTTCAAACAAAGCTTTCAAAAACACTTCGTAACACCCTTGAAGACAAAAGCAAGGGTTAAATCAAAGTCAAAAACTTTTTCAAGTCACAAACACAGAAGCAAATTTGAAAATGATGAGCAAGTATCTAAGAGCCTGTGGAAAACCACGGATAGAAAGGGTGCTAATACCTTCCCTTTCTATAATCTACCCCCCATACTCAAAATCTCGAAAAAAAGGGAATTTTTCTGTGCTTTTTTTCCTTTCCTGTTGGATAAAATAAAAGTCGGTGGCGACTCTTGCTTACCGCGACATTTTGCGAATACAAACGCAAAATGAAAACCATCAATTCCTAAAACAGTCCCAGTTCTGCCACCGTATCACAGAACTGGCGACTCTGCTGGGGAAAGATAAGTGGGGTATACCTTAGGATTAGTTCATCATATTTGCTTCTATTGTTTGATTTGATTGCTTTATCTTTGTGGGCTTTGTATTGGAGTTACTATAGATTCTAACTCGGATCTGGGGGACACCTTTTAGGTAAGTAGCAATAAACTGTTAGGGAACTTTACGGCGTAGACCGATACGGTTGAAGCAGTAGCTACGTTGATGTGGCACATTAGTTGGTACAGGTATCCCTTGTGGAGAAACAAGGAGAATACGGGGCTGCTATATGGGTCGTTAAGCATCAACTGACCTTAGAACCTATAATTGACCAACTTGGCCATAGGAAGTAGTGAGATAGCCGGCCTCAGCATAGAGCCGGGAACTGGTTGATACTCGATACTACACTCATTGAGACCATACTCTCGAGATAGTTCTGGCTGCAAGAAAATATTGCGTGAGCTAAAACCACGACCGATGGAGGATGGGTAATGATATTGAGAACCTCTAGAACCCGGTTACTATTATTAGGACAGGTTGAACCAACTGAACTTCAAGAGGGTAATACCTAAACCCCATGCAAGCCTGAAACTTAAGGGTTATTGTGTGACTTGTTTGCCTTTACCATGTTTGCTATCTGTGATGACTGTTGTGTGTTTTATCATGACATCATGCATCATAACACATAACATGCATATTTCATTAGACTAACCATTTCAAAGACCGAGGGGATTTATCTTTGTTCTGTTTTGCAGTTTATGGCTTCCATATGCAGAAATACCATTCGAGTCAACTTCGTACAAATCCCTGCTCAGCTCAGAGAGTTAGTCTCAAAAGTTCCTGATACTTCTTCATTTGTTAGAAGACATGGTCATCTCCTTGGTTTGGTCACTTCAAAGTTGGATGAGCAAATGATGAGTGTGTTATTCCAGTTCTTTGATCCATTGCATCATTGTTTCACCTTCCCGGATTATCAGCTAGTCCCCACTTTGAAGGAGTTTTCTGATTTATTAGGCATATCCATTCTCGAGAAGATGCCCTTCATAGGTTTGGAGGAGGTTCCTAGACCATAGGACATTGCCTCATCCTTACATCTGAAAAAGGCTGATGTAGTATCCAACTGGGAGACTCGGAGCAGGGTTAAAGGTTTCTTGGCTAAGTTTCTGATCGATCAAGCTCAACAGTTCTAGGATAACTTGGATTTTCAAGCTTTCAAAGACATATTGGCTCTCCTCATCTACGGTTTGGTTCTTTTCCCGAATCCAGATTCCTTCATAGATGTGAATGCATTTAAGATCTTCTTGTCTCGCAATCCTGTACCTACCCTCCTGGGTGATATTCTGCATGCTCTTTATACCCGTACGGTGCGTAAAAGAGGGACCCTCATGTGTTGTATGCCGCTGTTGGAGAGGTGGTTTATTTCGCACCTCCCCAAATCTGTATTAAAGAATGAGGAAGGTGTAGGTTGGGCTTACAGAATCATGTCCCTTGCTCATACGGACATCCTTTGGAGTTCTAAGGATATGGAAAGAATAGCTATCATTGATCGATGTGGGGAATACCCTAATGTCCCGTTGCTTAGAATTAGAGGGGGTATAACCTACAGTCCTTGTTTGGCTTTACGACAGTTTGGGCGCGCTCGGAGAGACGGCCCCATGAATTGCTTCTTACAGATATTGTCTTTGACTATAAGGAGGACGTTAAAGAACATCGCCGCAGGTTTATACGAGCTTGGGGCAGGGTGAATAGGTCTGACCCTCAAGAGGTAGGATTAAAGACTTCTCTCCCTATGAAACCTTATCTCCAGTGGGTTCGAGCCCATGCTCAAAAGCTGGGGATGCCTTATGAAGCTGTTTTGCCGGTGATTGTAGAGCATACTAACGAAGAAGGTGTTCCTTATACGGTCCTCCATCCCTATATGCCTACTGATCTTGGGGCATTGAAGAGATCTTGGATCCAGTTAAAGGAAGAAAGGGATACCTATCGAGAGAAGTATCATGAGCAGGAGAGGAAGATCTTGAGGCTCACGAGGCATCTTGAGAATGAGAGGACGATCAACGATTATGTCAGCACGAAGGGAAAACGGCCATGGGATTTCTGATTTCTGTTTTTTCTAGTTTAGATTTATTTTTCAGTTATTTCCTTTGTAATTCCTTAAAGGCATTGTTAAACACTTTACAAGTTTGAATCTAATAAAGTTTGTTTATCTCTTGGTTTGCAAATTTAAATCTCCCGAAGTCTTTGAAATCATTTCATACGCATTCCATTATCATGCACCTCATCACAGGTACCATTACAGGTTTCTTATCTTCTTCGCTGTTTATTTCAGCACAAAATGTCTTCTGAAATACCTATTGATCACGCCATCAAGGCTCTTCAAGCACAGAATGCTCAATTCAAAGAAATGTTTCTGAACTTGGCTAAAGGGCAGGAAGATTTGAAGACTCTCATCATGAAGGATAAGAAAAATAAGAAGAAGAAAGTGGTTCTCCTGAATATGGGTCACAGATTTGGGAATAGGTTGCGACAGGAAGCTGATTTGTCTCATTCATCTAAAGAAGGAGAGAATCAAGAGGAAGAGATGGGTCCTAGCCCAGTGGTCTCTGATAATGACACTGATTTTGATGAAGAAAAGTATCCTCCTGCCGAGGATAGGTACAAGCAACTTAAAGACCGTCTGAGCGCGATGGAGATTTAAAAGATACCTGGGTTGGACTTCGGAGATCTGGGATTAACATCTGGGGTGGTGATCCCTCACAAATTCAAAGCTCCTGTGTTTGCTAAGTACGATGGAGTTTCTTGTCCAAAGCTCCACCTCCGCTCGTACGTCCGAAAAATTCAACCCTATACTGCTGATAGAAATCTGTGGGTTCGTTTCTTTCAAGATAGTCTGTCAGGGACTCAGCTTGAATGGTTCTATCAATTGGAGGGAGCTAATGTCCGCAACTGGGAGGACCTTGCTGCTGCTTTTTACAAGAAATACCAGTATAACGCCGACCTTGCTCCCACGCGTACTCAACTTCAGGGTATGTCTATGGGTACAAGAGAAGGCTTTAAGGACTATGCTCAGAAATGGAGAGATCTGGATGGGAGAGTCCAACCCCCTCTGTCTGATAGGGAGTTGGTGGATATGTTTCTCGGGACTTTGTCTGGTCCATTCTTCAATCATTTGGTCGACAGTTCATCATCAGGGTTTACTAAATTGATTTTGACTGGGGAAAGGGTAGAAGCTGGTATCAAGAGTGGAAAGATACAGAAAGGTGCCTCATCAAGTTCGGAGTAGAAGCCTTTCAGAAAAGAAGCTAGTGCAGTTTATAGCTCGAGGAGCCAAAACCGACCTGAACGCCGCCAAGCGGTTAATGCGGTAGTAATATCAAGACCCATTGTTGCCCCACAACGCAATGATCAGCAAAGAGTAGAAAGGCTGCAAAGGCAGTATACTCGGCTCAGTATGACTCTATCTCAAATTTTACCGCAATTGTTGAAGACCAACCTGATCACATTGAGGGAAGCCCCGAAGAATCCCAGCACCACATCTCCGCTGTATAATCCGAACGCCCGTTGTGCCTATCACTCTGATAGCCCGGGGCATGATACAAACAACTGCTGGGCCTTGAGGAATAAGGTACAAGATTTGATTAAGGCTAAAGAAATCGAGTTTGACGCTCCGGAAAAGCCTAACGTCATAACTGCACCCATGCCTAAACATGATCAGGGAGTGAATATAATTGGGGATGGTGAAGAAGAGTCAGATATTGAAAGCTGGATTTACCCGACTACCGACGGTGGATTGAACAATTGAACGGCGAAGGACTTCGTTTCAGTTTCTTTTATTACACAGTAATAGACTTTTGTTTTGAAATTTGTAACAGACAATTTGAAATTTTACGGCCCAGTGCCTTGCCCGAGACACCGTGGCTTTGTTTGTGAGGGCTTAATATTTGTCATTTCATATATCATCAATAAAGCATTGGACGTTTCTTGCATTACAAATTTTGCGCTCCTTGTTTTTCTCTTTTATCTTGCACTTTATTAAAATGACTATTGTCTTACACACACTCACATATCATAATGCAGATCCACATCCACTCTGGATCCCATTGATAACGACTCTTCTACTGCCAATTATGACTTCGAAAGTCCGATCAACCAAGCCGAGGACGAAGGTGAGGATGATTGCGAAGTGCCTGGGGAACTTGCTAGACTGTTATTACAGGAAGAGAGGGCCATACAGCCCCATAAAGAGCTAGTGGAATCAGTGAATCTGGGTACAGAAGAAGACAAGAAAGAGGTCAAGATCGGTGCTAATCTGGAGCCTAGTGTCAAGCAATGGTTGATTCAGATGCTGCATGATTATGTGGACATCTTTGCTTGGTCTTACGAAGATATTCTTGGGTTGGATACTGACATTGTGGTTCACCGCTTGCCAACTAAAGAATATTGTCCTCCAGTGAAGCAGAAAGTTTGCCGTATGCGCCCAGAGATGTCTGAGAAAATCAAAGCTGAGGTCATGAAACAGTTTAATGCCAGTTTTCTAGCTGTCACTTCTTACCCGCAGTGGGTTGCCAACGTGGTTCCGGTGCCGAAGAAAGATGGTAAGGTACGAATGTGTGTGGACTATAGGGATCTCAACAGGGCAAGCCCCAAGGATGATTTCCCACTCCCTCACATTGATGTTCTGGTCGACAACACCGCACAACATAAGGTCTTCTCCTTTATGGATGGTTTTTCTGGTTACAATCAGATTAAGATGGCTCCCGAGGACATAGAGAAGATGACCTTAGTTACGCAGTGGGGCACCTTTTGCTACAAGGTCATGCCTTTCGGGTTGAAGAATGTTGGGGCAACATATCAGCTTGCCATGGTCGCTTTGTTTCATGACATGATCCATCATGAGATTGAGGTATACATTGACGACATGATCCATCATGTTTATCAACTGAAGAGGAACATCTTGACCATCTCTAGAAGCTATTTGACAAGTTGAAGATGTACAAGCTTAGGTTAAACCCGAACAAGTGCACCTTCGGAGTAAGATCTGGTAAACTGCTGGGTTTCGTTGTTAGTGATGAAGGTATTCAGGTGGATCCAGCAAAGGTGAAGGCTATACAGGAAATGCCAACTCCCTGAACGAAAAAAGAAGTCAGAGGTTTTTTGGGACGTCTGAACTACATTGCCCGATTCATTTTGCACCTGACTGCTACTTGTGAACCAATCTTCAAGCTGTTGAAGAAAGATCAAGTGGTAAGATGGAATGATGAATGTCAGGCCGCTTTTGAAAGGATCAAGGAATATCTCCAAGAGCCTCCTATTCTGATGCCTCCAGTTGAAGGAAGACCTTTGATCTTATACTTGACAGTACTCGACAATTCGATGGGGTGTGTGCTGGGGCAGCATGACGAGTATGGCCGAAAAGAGCATGCTATTTACTACCTTAGCAAAAAGTTTACCGACTGTGAGACCCGATACTCACTGCTTGAGAAAACTTGTTGCACTTTGGCATGGGCTGCTCGCCGGCTGAGACAGTATATGCTGACTCACACTACTCTATTGATATCAAAGAGGGATCCAATCAAGTATATCTTCGAAAATCCCACCTTGTCCGAAAGAATAGAAAGATGGCAGATGATCTTAGCTGAGTATGACATCCAATACACAACCCAAAAATCAATCAAGGGGAGTGTGTTGGCGGATCATTTGGCACATCAGGCCGTGGATGATTACCAGTCTATGAACTTCGAATTCCCGGATGAGAGCATCATGTTGGTGACTGACTGTGAAATACCTGGAACGGATGAAGGACCTGAGGAGGGATCCCGATGGTCTATGTATTTTGATGGAGCTTCAAACGCGTTGGGTAATGGCATTAGCGCCGTGATCATATCTCCTGAAGGCTGTCATACTCCGTTCACCGCCCGATTATGTTTTAACTGCACCAACAACATGGTGGAGTACGAGGCATGCATCATGGGCCTTCGAGCAGCTATTGACCCGCGAATTAAGTTCTTGAGTGTGTTCGGAGATTCCGCTCTCGTGATCAGTCAGATCAAAGGCGAGTGGGATACGAAGCACCTAAATCTTATTCCTTACAAAGAGTATGTATTGACGCTGCTCCCACATTTCGAGGAGATAACCTTTGAACATTTACCCAGAGAGGAGAATCAGCTAGCGGGCACGCTAGCTACTATGTCTTCTATGTTCAAGGTCAGGTGGGACAATGAAGCTCCCCAGATCACCATTGAGAGGTAGGACGAACCCGCACATTGCTGTGACATCAAGACTGAAGAGGTAGCAGATAAACCCTGGTTTCACGAGGTAAAGAGGTATCTTGAGGCTCAAGAATACCCTGAGGGTGCATATGTTAATGATAAGAAGTTTCTGATGGAGATTCGCTGCAAAGTTCTTCATCAGTAATGGTATCCTTTACAAGCGTAATCATGATTCAACCTTACTGCGACATGTGGATAAAAACGAGGCAGAAAGAATCATGGCAGAGTTACATGAAGGTACCTTCGGAACTCATTCCAGTGGACATACCATGGCAAAGAAGATCCTACAGGCAGGATATTATTGGTCCACCATGGAAGCCGATTGTTGTCAGCATTCTCGGACCTGTCACAAGTGCCAAGTCTATGCTAATAAGGTGCACATACCTCCAGTTCCTCTGAACGTCTTGACAACTCCTTGGCCTTTTGCAATGTGGGGCATCGATATGATTAGTGAGATCAGACCTACTACGTCCAACGGGCATCGTTTCATCCTGGTAGCAATTGATTATTTCACAAAATGGGTTGAGGCAGCTTCCTTTGCTACAGTGACCAAGAACGTCGTGGCACGGTTTATTCGACACAATTTGATCTGTCGATACGGTGTACCAGAGAGGATCATTACGGAAAATGGTACAAATCTCAACAATAAAATGATCACCGAGCTCTGCAAGAAGTTCAAGATACAGCATCACAACTCTTCTCCTTACCGGCCGAAGATGAATGGGGTTGTTGAAGCGGCTAATAAGAACATCAAGAAGATTGTGCAGAAGATGACAGTGACATACAAAGACTGGCACGAGATGTTACCATTCGCTCTTCATGGGTACCAACCTTAGCACGGACTTCGACAGGGGCAACACCCTACTCTTTGGTGTATGACATGGAAGCAGTCTTACCCATTGAGGTCCAGATACCCTCTCTTCGGATTATGAAGGATGCAGGTTTGAGCGAAGATGATTGAATCCAGACCCGGCTTGATCAGTTGAACTTAATCAACGAGAAGAGACTTACTGCTATTTGTCATGGTCAGACGTATCAAAAGCGAATGATCAAGGCATTTAACAAGAAAGTCAGACGACAAGAGTATCAAGTTGGGGATTTGGTGATCAAACGCATCATACTACTGCAAGGTGATCCCAGGGGCAAATGGACCCCTACGTACGGAGGGCCATTTGTGGTTAAGAACATTTTCTCAGGAGGAGCTATGATTCTAACCACCATGGATGGTGACGACCTTCCTCACCCTGTCAATGCATACATAGTGAAAAAATACTACGCATAATCAAAGACCCGCTAGGTTGACTGGCCTAGGAAAAAATAAAGGCTTCTCGGCGAACCAAAAGGGTTCGGGAAAAAATAAGGGATGAAAATGAAAAAACTGTACACTCGGCAAGTCGAAAACCTGAGAAGGAGGCTTGGGCAAAAAAGGGTATCCCGGTGGACTGAAAACCCGAAAGGGCGGTCTAGACAAAAATTAGGGATTGAAGCGTAACACTATGTCTCATTGGATCACTCTATAACCAGACTTCGGTATCGACTATCAAGCTCGGACGAACCTAATCAATCTGATCTACCTTCAACCAAGTAGCAAAGTGATGAGATGCTCGAAAGAGATAAAGGCAATAGCAGAGTTGGAATCCAGTGGGATTATTCACATAGCTGTTTTTCTATGTTTTACGCAAACTGTATAAATTCTATTGTCCGACGGTGTTCTCTTACTAGGACGTCAACCTCTTGTACAAAAACGCCTATTTACAGGCCTACTTCAAAATCAATACAATTCATTTTCACAAAGAAATTTCAAATTGTTTTCCTTTTTCTGTTTTGTTTTGCAAGAACGTCCAATGTGCAATTTTGATATATGCATTTGACAATAATTGCTGCTCATAAATATTTACATGCAAAATAAAAGACGATTACTCGTAATATCAGGAACAGGGGCAAATAAGAAATGTCCAAACTGTACAGTTACTCTCTCCACCAGGTATAGGGATAGACATAGTTGGAGAAAACGATTGAAGATACATTCACTCCCCGCAGAGTAAGAAAAAGACAGTGATGTTAGGGGTCCCGAACAGGACACCACTCTCCCCAGCTGAGGCTCGCAACCGCGGATGAGTCAGTAAGATTCTCCCCGAGCAAAGTTTATTTATCATCACCACTAGAAAGTTATCCCCATCGGAGTTCACTTCTTTCACAAACGGAAACTTTATCCCCGACAGAGTTCATCATTACCAGCAACGGTGATTCGTCCCTAGCCGAGGGTATTTCTCCAAATCAATAGGTCCTCTAGCAGAGTATCTCTTCCCCACAGAGTCATTTTCTTATCAGTTTATTCCCCAGCGAAGTTATTTTCTCCAGCAGGATTATGCTCACAATCATCTTCGGTCGTTATCCCCAGCGAGCGAAAACTCTTTTTCTCCAAGCAGCAGTCCGGGATTTATTTTCCCCAGCTAGAGAACATCAAAAACATTCGCATATCCATACATCATGACATATGCATACGCATCACACAACACAATCTCATTTATTTTGAGAACATCATTGCTTGATACATATCATGCATTACATACAACTAACCTTTACCTTTCAGGAAAGATACAATCAAATTCTCACCAAGCTCAAGTTATGAAGCCCGAATCCGACCGGATAGTATCTTGATTTCTACAGCATATTGTGAAGCCTGGAGAACGGCCGAATAACAATATCAAACACTACGAAGCCTGGATTTGACCAAATAGTGGTTTATCTTCAAGCTATGAAGCCCGGATCCGACTGAATAATAGTTTAATCCCCAACAAGCCGTGAAGCCCGAATTACGACCGGATAACAGCTCAGCAAGTTACTGTGAAGCCTGGATTACGACCAGATAGCAGTGCAAGATGCCATAAAGCCTGGATTACGACCAGATAGTGGTATGTCATAAACACAAGCCGTGAAGCCCGAATTACGACCAGATAACAGCTCAGCAAGTTACTGTAAAGCCTAGATTATGACCAGATAGCAGTGCAAGACGCCATGAAGCCTAGATTACGACCAGATAGTGGTATATCATATACACAAGCCGTGAAGCCCGGATTACGACTGAATAACAGCTCAACAAGTTATTGTGAAGCCTGGATTATAACCAGATAGCAATACAAGTTTCTATGAAGCCTGGATTATTACCAGATAGCAGCCAAAGACACCGCGAAGCCTGGATTACGACCAGATAGTGGTATATCTTTAACGCAAGTTATGAAGCCAGGATTACGACCGGATAGTATCTTGATTTTCTCCGAACACCATGAAGCTTGGATTCAACCAGATAGTGGTATGAGACATCGTGAAGCCTGGATTACGAACAGATAGCGATAAAAGACACTGTGAAGCCTGGATTACGACCAGATAACAGTGAGGGGCACTGTGAAGCTTGGATTACGACCAAATAGCAGTTTACCCGGGCCATTACTATGAAGCCCGGATTCGACCGGATATTAGTAGGCCCAAAAATCAAATGGAAGCCCGGAGACGACCGGATAACCACTTGATTCCTTCTGAAGCCTGGATTACAACCAGATAAGAAGTAAGGTATTGTGAAGCCTGGATTACGACCAGATAGAAGTACAGAACACCATGAAGCCTGGATTCGACCAGATAATGGTATAAAGCATCGTGAAGCCTGGATTACGACCAGATAATGATAAAAGGACTGAAGCCTAGATTACAACCAGATGACAATACAAGACATTGCGAAGCTTGGATTTCGACCAAATAGCATTTTACCTGAACAATTACTAAGAAGCCCGGAGTCGACCGGATATTAGTATGCCCTAAGTTCAAGTTGAAGCCAGGATACGACCGGATAACAACTCATTTCCTTCTGAAGCCTGGATTACGACCAGATAAGAAGCGAGAAATTGGGAAGCCTGGATGCGACCGGATAGCAAGTTTAATCTCATCTCCCCAGTAAGTCGCTATAAAGCCTGGATTACGACCAGATAGCAGTCGGTCTTATCACTATGAAACCTGGATCACGACCAGATAGTAGTTCATTTTCACCTCCTCGACTAAGAGACGACTCCCCAGTAGAATAACGGACGACCGAAGCTCCTAAAGTTCTATTTTTCTCAAGACATAGATCAACATCCCCCAACATAGTCTTCCTCAACAACAGGTATATTGGCTCTCGCTAAGGAATCTCTTATACGATCGACACTCCTTTAGATGGCATCTTTAAGCCCATCTTCCTTCATCAATTTCTAAATGGCATCTGTAAGCCCATTCCTGATTTCACAAGATGAATACCATTCCATGCGAGTGCAAATTTCTGGGCACTCTAGTGTTCAATCATCTTCCACCTTCGGATCACGAAAGGCAAACAAGCCAATCTACATCCTCAGGTTTAAGAAGATTGAACAGGGGCAGCTGTTGTACCCCAAAATTTTCCCTCCCATATTTCGCAAAACATTTCAAGAAAGATCCTCAAGTTGCTCAAGGAAGTCCAAGGGCTGACCATACAAGCTCTCTCCTAAGGCAGTCTACCTCAAATTAGGGTCTCATATTGCATCAAGATATTGGAGTCCAAGGGATCCCAATTGCTCACTATTGTGCTAATATGTTCTCAAGATCATCCATGTCAGTTTTCAAGCCTTGTAGAGGAAGTTTGCTCAGTCAGTTGCTCAAAGGCCTGAAAATCGACTGTGCTAGGGCAAAAGTCAACTGTGGCCCACATACAGTCAAACTTCAAGATTTTTGGTCAAAATCCTCATTTGGAAGTACATTTCATCATTTTATCAAGGGTTGATCATGATTCATCAAGGATTGCTCATAATTCATCAGGAACCAAAAGTTGCTAAATTAGGGTTTTGCAGGAAAAGTCAACTCAACTTTGACCAAGCATAACTTTCTCATACTTCATGAGAAATGACCCATCCAAAGCTCATTTTGAAGATGATGCAATACTCTACAATCCATCTCCAGGTCCCAAGTTCAAAATATACACTCTCAAGAAGTTATGAATTTGGACATTATAGGTCATTTTGAAAAGTCAACAAAAACACCTTTTTGTCAAAGCTTCATACATGAACATGGAATACCAAATTAAGATGATACCAAAAGGGTTGCTTAGAGGACATCTCAAGCTTTCGAAAAAACTCAAATAACACCTTCAAAGAGTCAAAATTGAGGAAGTTATGCATTGGAGAAGTTGACCCTTTTTTCAAAATTGTCAAAAGTCAACTATGCCTAAAATTACAATTTTTGCTAAATGGGCCTAACTTTTTGCACTTGTTTTGAGTTGGTAGCATGGTCCACGAGCCCTAGATCTTTCCACTTGTCATTACCTTATTTTTATTATTTATTTTGATTTTTATTTGAATTAAATTAATTTAAATTAAAACAAATCATGGAAAAATCCAAAACATTGAACTCTCAAGATCTTGTACATGTTTCAGGTCCTATATCCAGCTAGCAAGAGATTGAATTCGTGTAAGGCCTTTATGTGCATGAAAAGATTGGTTTTGGCTAGTTTTGGAAAGATATTTAAAGGAATCAAATCAAGATCAAAATCAATAATGGAGGAAGATTGAGATCATGTTTGCAACCCTAATTCATTCCTCAATACATAAGGAGTATTTGCAAACCTAAAACAAGTGGTTAGAGAGGCGCAAGAACAAGAACCAAACTTGAAAAAATCACAAAAAAGTGCTGAGTCGAATTCATAGTTCCAGGCGATTCCAGGGCTTCCTGACCATTCCAATCGCTTCCTGGGATCACAAGCAAGCGAAACCAATCAAGAACAAGGAGTTTCCAACACTGTAACTCACTGTAAGTCAGCCACGACAATGGCTTTTTTTTGAATTCGAATTGCATAACTCTGACACTTATAGCGTCAAATAATTGTAGCTTCTTGTTCCTTGAAACATTTCCAAACTATCCATAACATTTAATTTCGTTTTCATGGATTGTATTAGAATCTGCCATTATTAGCGTTTCTTGCTTCGATTTGGGATCTCTTCATACAGGAACGATTGACCCTAGGGGAAGAGACCATGGTGATCAGTGGGTCAAATATAGTTGATCCATGGTCTTGATTTTTATTTATGTCGCTTGTATGCAGTTTCTGAATTGTACAGGGTTGTAGCTACAGCGCCATGCCTGTAGGTAAAAGTTTAGAGTTTTAAAAAACATATCCAAGAGGAAGACGATGGCGTGTCATGACTCTACTGGCCGATTTAAATTCTGGCGCGTTATTCTGGCCAGAAACCTTTAGATCTGATATATTGTTATTTCTGTTATGTTAATGAACTAACGTCTAGCGTTGTTGGTCAGAAGAAGGAAATCAGAGGTTCAGTGTTCTGGGTTTGACCCCAGGCAGAAGCTTCTGCGTATATTCTCATTCGTTTTCACCAGAGTCAACACGTGTATCTTTTGAAGGTCACCACCTTCTGGATCCACTGCCCAACAGCAGATCCAGTGCATCATCTTTTTGATCAATTAGACAGGATCAGACCCCATGCATCATCTTCTGGATCCCATTCAGAACCAGATCCAGCACGTGCCGACCAACATCTTCTGGTCACCATCATCTTCTGGATCACCATCTTCTGGTCACCATCATCTTCTGGATAATCATCCTCTGATCAGAGTCGCTGATACCAGGCCAGCTTTTTCTTTTATTCTTTTATGTTTTCTTCATTAATCTATTTAAATTATTTTAGTAACACAAATTATTTTTCTTTTTATCATCACAAAAAATAATATTCCATCCAATTAGATTTAGGTTTGTTTTTTTTTTATCAAAAAAAATATTTAATTTAATTAGGTTATTTAATTTTAGGGTAATTTTAATTCCTTTTGTAAATAAATTAAAATTAAATTAGAACAATTAGGGGTTTTGTTTCTAACTTAATTATATTTTCTTTTTCTTAAAAAAATAACAAAACACAAAAATAGGCCATTTAATTATTTTCATTAATTAATTTAATTAGCTAATTAATTGTGTATTTAATTTAAAAACCTAATTCTTTTTCTTAAATAATAGTTAAAAACAACAAAAACAATTTTTTCTTCCGATTAGGTTAGAAGGGGTCAAAACCCTAGTTCTCTATCGTTCTTGATTTCCTCGCGCGCGCTTTATTTTCACCATATTAATGTAATTGCTCACAAGTTGTAATAGATTAATTAGGACCTTTTTACTTTCATTTATCGTTTTTTTAAGGGTTTGTTTTTTGCTATGTAAATACCCGAAGCCTTGTAATAGCTTAGCTTTACTTTCCGCATTTTAAATTCCACAAATATTAACTGTTAGATGTATGAATATTAGGGTTGCATGACAAGAGTGTATGTAAATTTTAAAACGGTTAGCAAACCCTAAATGTGAAAAGATAATAATTTGAAAATGAATCACTCGCACATGCGCACTCCTAGGGTACACTCCCACTTCGGTTGCCTTCGTTAAATGGTCATTAGGTATAGGATATTTTAGTGGTCATTCTCTTGTCTAAACAAAGATCAAAATCCCATTCGGAAAAGTTGCCTCGGAATAGTTGCCTCAGAATGGTTGCCTCAGAATTGTTGCCTCGAATAATTGATCTAAGACATTAGGGTTGCTACTAAGAGGTCCTAACATTGCTTTAGTGATCCTACGTCCCTTTTGAATTGACCCTTAAAACTCCAATGACGGTGGTACCTACTCAATAATAGTAGGATAGCGTTGTCTAAAGGAAACGAGCATAAAACAATTCTTTTTTTCGAGTAGGTAGATTAGTTCTTAAGTACTTGCTCAATCCAAACAAATTTTTTCACACTTACACTCTTTTCAAACAAAGCTTTCAAAAACACTTCGTAACACCCTTGAAGACAGAAGCAAGGGTTAAATCAAAGTAAAAAACTTTTTCAAGTCACAAACACAGAAGCAAATTTGAAAATGATGAGCAAGTACCTAAGAGCCCGTGGAAAACCACGGATAGAAAGGGTGCTAATACCTTCCCTTTCTATAATCTACCCCCCGTACTCAAAATCTCGAAAAAAAAGTGAATTTTTCTGTGCTTTTTTTCCTTTCCTGTTGGATAAAATAAAATTTGGTGGTGACTCTTGCTTACCGCGACATTTTGCAAACGCAAACGCAAAACGCAAAACGCAAACCAGCAATTCCTAAAACAGTCTCGGTTCTGCCACCATATCACACGTTGTAATAGACTAATTAGGTTTAAATTCTTGCAATCCCTATTTACAAATTGTATACCCCCCCCCCCCCCCCACAAATGTTGTAATAGCATAGTAAATTTAAATTTCGTAATTTATCGCTTTTATGTAACATGCTAGTAATTAGGGTTTGTATGGAAAGACTTAAGACCAATAAATAGCAAACCCTAATTCAAGACTAAATCAAGCATGAAAACAATACGCTTGCAAACAAACACCCCTAGGGTTATTCCACTTGGTTTCCTTATACAGAATGACCATATTATGCATGTAAGGTATCTTAGCCAAAACAAGCAAATACAAGATCATAGACCCTCGATGATGCTATCTAAGTTGCCTTACAAATGATCTTAGTCCCTCAAAAATAATGCTAAGATACCTTGAAACATTGCTAATCATGGTTATAGGATGACCCACGCCTGTCCCGTTTACATCCAAAAATAGGGTTGCTTACCAAATCAATGGCAAGACGACAATGTCAAAGGAAAAGAAAATGAACAAGA
The DNA here is from genome assembly GCA_948472305.1 of Vicia faba. NCBI lineage: Eukaryota > Viridiplantae > Streptophyta > Magnoliopsida > Fabales > Fabaceae > Vicia > Vicia faba. The sequence continues at coordinate 98,460,613 of OX451736.1, forward strand.
AAGACATTTGAGTAGGTAGATTGCTCCTAATTACTTGCTCCATTTCAAAACAAACATCCTTGCTATTTTCTAAAACAAACACCTACACTTTCAAACATCTTACAATATTGAAAACATTTTCAAAAGATCAAACATCTTTGTATACATTCTTACAAACAAGAATCATTACAAAGATTGCCTAAATAATGGCCTCTTTAAAAAATACTTTCAAAAACCACATCAAGCACAATTTCAAGCAAAAAAGCAAGTGATCTAGAAAGTAACTAAGAGCCCATGGAAAATGATAGATGAAGAGGGTGCTAATACCTTCCCTTTTCATAATCTACCCCCTAACTCAAGAAAAAATCTCAAAGGTCTTTCCTATGCTTTTTAACCTTTCCTTTTGGATAAAAGAAAAGTCGGTGGAGACTCTTTCTAACCGCAACATTTGTGATCAAACACAAAACCTTCAAATCAGTTATGTATCACACAATTCCTTTTCAAGTCTTCGAGAGAGGTGGGCATGTTGGGGTGAAGGATAGTGTATGGGACATCTCCTTCCACAACATGCTCTATGATAACTGGAAGAATAGAGGGGTAAGGCATCATAAGACTTTGAGCACGAGCTCATACCCATTTGAGATAAGGCTCAAGAGGGATAGAATTTTTGTGCCCCAATGTCTTGCTATCAACTCTATGTACCATTCCCCAAGCTCACATGAATCTTTTACGGTAATCTTGAGCATCATTCTCGTAGTCGAAGATAATTCCTTGAATAAGTGCATCATGAGGACCATCCCTTCTTGTATATCCAAATTGTCATAGTGCCAAACAAGGATTGTAAGTGATTCTTCCCCTAATTCCTAAAAGAGGGACATTAGGGAATTCTCCGCATCGATCAATGATGATAACATTCTCCGAGAATCGGGGACACCAATGAATGCCTGAATGTGTAAGAGTCATCAGCCTTTGAGACCATTTCAATCCCTGTTCATTCTTCAAGACGAATCGGGGTAGGTGTGAAACAAACCACCTAGCCAAGAGAGGCGTGCAACACAAAAGGGTTCTTGTCCTCTTTACAGTGCGAGTATGCAACGAATGTAGGATATCTCCAAGCAGAGTAGGTACCGGATTACGTGACAGGAAAATCTTAACCACATTCACGTCTATGAGCTGGTCCGGATTAGGAAACAGTTCCAAACCATAGATGAGAAGGGATAACACCTTTTCAAAAGCTTGTAAGTCCAAGGTATCCCAAAAATGATGAGCTTTCTCGAACAAGAACTTGGCCAAAAAACCCTTGACACCTCTCTGGGTTTCCCAATTTGCTACTACATCATACCGTTGTAAGGACAAAGCTTTGGCAATATCTTTAGGTTTAGGGTCTCCTTCCATACCATTGAAAGGTACCTCATTAAAGATAGGCACCCCCAACAACATAGAAAACTCCTCCATAATAGGCACTAACTGGTAATCCAGAAAAGTGAAGCAGTAATGTAGAGGGTCAAAGAATTGAAAGAGCACTTTTAACATTTCTTCATAAGAGTTTGAAGTGACCAAGCTGAGAAGTCTACCATGTCTTTCAGTGAATGGAGAGCTTTCGGGAACCCTTGATACAAAATCCTTGAGCTGAGGAGGTTCTTTTACTAGACTGACTTGGATAGTGAGTCTGAGGGCGAGAGCCATGTCCTACAAAACAAGACAAAAATAAACCCTAAGAATCCTTGAAATGGTTAGTATGACATGCTATGTTATGATGTCATGATTATACTCAGATATACCAGATATAGAAAGCACGAGCAAATCACACAGAGACCTTAGGTTTAAGGCTTGCATGGATTTTAAGGTGATACCCTCTTGAAGTTGGGTTGGCTCAACCTGTCCTAAATATAGTAACCGGGTTCTAAGTGATCTCAATATCACCGGTCTTACCCCCAAATCTCGTTCCGATAGAAAATTGACTTACCACCAAAAAAAACTTAAGGGTCTGTGATCGGTGGATCTGGAACTGACTGTTTAACGCTGGTTCGCGAAATGTCGCGGAAGCAAGAGTCGCCACCGTCTTTTATTTTCTCCAATTGGAAAGGACAAAAGCACAGAAAAATTCCTTAAAGAGATTGCTCTCGGTTCGGGAGGTAGGTTATAGAAAGGGAAGGTGTTAGCACCCTTTCTATCCATGGTTATCCATGGGCTCTTAGATACTTGCTCAATGTGTTTTCAAAATTGTTTTGCTTTTCAATGTGGGTTTAAAAAGTTTCTTTTGAAAAAATTTCAGATCGACTCATACGTCAGAGTGTTTGAAAAGTTTGTTTGAGAGCTTTTGAAAAGTGTCAGTGTGAAAAGTCTTTTTGAGTTTGTTTTGAGATTAGAGCAAGTATCCTTGAGAACCTACCTACCCTAAGGAATTCGTCTGTGTAGATGTCCTTTAAAGTAGTGCCATCCCACCATTGAGAGGTAGGTAGCACCACCGTTGGAGGTGTTCGGGTCAATTCGAGGTTCGGGACATGGTGATCACCAGAGCAATGGGAAGACACCTTAGAAGCTACCCTCATGCCAGGTTCCCGGATCATGAGGACTTACTAAGACATCCTCTACTCGACGATCACCTTTCGAGGCAAGGCAACAGTGAGGCGTACCCTAGGGGTGGTGTGTGCGAATTGTGTGTCATGTTTCAAGTATTTTTGTCTTGTCATGTTTGTCGTGTTCTACGCTTGATTTTATTAGACATTCATTCTTTCATGTTTGATTAACAGTTAGGAGTGCGAAAAAGATAAATCTACGATTATTACAAAGGCGCGGGTCCACATCGCCAAAATTAAACCGGACCCGATTTAGCGGAAAAATAAATAATGCGAAGAAATAAAACGCGAAAAGTAAAATTACACGGCTTTGGGGTAGTTACAAAATTATAATAAGCGATAATAAAATAAATGCGCAAATTAAATAATTGATGACGGGCGTTGGACCCTTTTTGCAAATAATTAAAAGTTAATGAGAAATTAGAATAAAAAGTGAAAATTAAATGTTTTTGGTATTTTATGTTTTTTAAGATTTAAGGAAAAAAGAAAAATTAAAAAAAAAATGAAGCATCAAACCCTAATTCTAATATTTTATTTATTCATGAACGAATTAAAATATGATCTAAATTAAACCTAAAATTTATTATGTACAATTTAAATAGAAAAATAAACAAGTAAATAATTATTATTATTCTAAAAAAGGGAAAAATATTAAAAGGAATAAATTAATTAACCTAATTCTATTTTGTTGGATTTTTATTAAAAAGAGATTAAAATTAAAACCTAATTAACTAAATATTGACATATTAATTTATTTATAAAAATAATTATTATAAGATAAATATTATGTTTTTGTGGATTTTCTGATTTTTTAGTGTTTTTATATATTTTTTTTGTTAAAATAATTAATTAAAACAAATAATTAAAATAAACAATCAATTAAAATAAATGAAATAAAAAAAAAGAAATCAAACCAGAGTGGGGGTGCTGTCCCCAATTTAGGAGGTTCAAATTTAATAGGCCTGGCCCAATAAGCTTACAGCGTGTTGACTTTCCTGGATCACATGTCAACGCTTTGACCTGGTACATGGTGCATCTGGAATATTGGCCACTGATTTGGTTGCCTAAGACACGTGGGCGATGGATTATTGAGCGTGTATGGTGAACGTTCACGTTAGGCCTGCATGGGATTGCCAAGAGAAAAATAATATGGAATATTGCAAGACCTGGGATTTGAACCCAGGTCTTTGAGGTCACACGCCTTAGTCCCTGCCATCTGTGCCACTTGCGCTTCATTTAATATATAACATCAATTAAACAATATAAAACAAAAACAATGCATAATGATGAAAACGCGCGAAGTTTTGAATGGACGTATCACTGATTGACACGCGCTTGTCTTCTTCCCCACCCTGTAAAACAAAAGGAATAGGCGACGGTTTTTGTAGCATGGCCTTAGGGATGATTCGAGAAAATAGCGAATAGCATTCTAGGCATCATAAATTGTTCGCGAGGCATATGTTTTATTCAGAAGAACATGCTGAATGCAATGGTAACAGTCTTGCATCCCAATTGTTCCTTGGGTGAGAAACCCCAAATTTGAAACCTGTAAACCCTAGCTTCTTGACAATGGTGAAAGCATAAATATGGCACGAAAATTCAATTGAGCATATTGGTTAGCACATAAACATCATGACAAACAATAATCCACAAAGAAAAATGCAAGAGGATGCTTAAATCGTGCTATGCAATTTCAAAATTTTCTTGGTTCAGTGGGACTCGTGGATACCAATTCTTTGCGCTTTTGTATTTGTTTGTGATTGGAACACCTTCAGAATTGTCCAAGGAAGCTACTGAAACGAGAATGGAACCTTGAATCGCCCCAGAACCTTGAAATCAGATTTCAGTTTTTATGAGAATTTTCAATTTGCCAATGCCTCAGTATGCGCAGCTTTCAGTTCTTTTTATCATTAGGGTTATGTTCTGATCATATATGGAGCATGTTAGGTCAAGAAAATTGAAGAAAATCCATTGCTTTAATGATTTTTGAAGATTTGATTTCACAAGATCTTTTCCAATCTTTTTCTCATAGTTTTTGTATCAATCATGCTCAATTCTTATCACAACTTGCCCTAATCAGTTAAGCACGAAATATTGAGGTTATAATGTGCATAAAAAGATTTTTTAGGTTAAGGTTTATATTTTTCATGAATTAAAATCATTTAAATGAATATAAATTAATATTAATTCAAATAAATAATTAAAAAATATGAGAATACTTCCCTTTGGGCCTAGTGGTCGTGCATAGGCTTGGTATGAAGAAATTTGGAAGATAATTGGGCCCATTTGCATTTTTAGGCCTTTTGCATCAATGTTGACTTTCAAAAATTTCCAAAAATTTCCCAACTTCCACAAGGCATAACTTGGTCAATTTTTAAGCTTTTCACATGTTCTTGGACATTTTGGAAAGGTCTTTGAGTCCTTTAACCAATGCCTTTGGTCCCATGTCATTTTGATTTACCAATCTCAAGTTATGGCCTTTGACTTAAAGTCACTTTTTGTTGACTTTTGAAAATGACCTATAATGTTGAAATTGATAACTTTTTGTGAGAGCATTTCTTGGACTTGGAACATGAATATGAATTGTAGGAAATGTCTTTCTCTTCAAAATGAGCTTTGGATGGAATTTTTCTGATAATCCATGTGAAAGTTATGCCCTGGTCAATTTCAGTTGACTTTTTCAGCTGTCCAAATATAGTAACTTTTGCATCTTTGATGATTTCTGAGCCAAATTTTGAGAATCATGATCAAGCATTGATCAAATGATGTTTGTGGCTTCAAAATGATATGTTGACCAAAAATTTGAACTTTTGACTGTCAAATGACCATTTTGCCCCTGCAGTTGACTGTAGTGCAATCTAGGGTTTTGACTGTGCAATTTTGAGCTGAATGCCTTGGAACTTGATATGAGGACACTTGACCATCTTCGTAGGCATATGAGACTTGATTGAGCCTTTGGAAAGTTCATTTGCTTGACCAGAACTCAAACCCTAGTTTTGACTGTCTAGGAGACAGTTGAGCTGCACAACCCTGGGGGAATTTTGTGACCTTGACTTTGACAATTCTTGATGAATATGGGAGGGCAAATTTTGGGGTACAACAGTTGCCCCTGTTCAATCTTCTTAGACCTGAGGATGCAGATTGGCTGACGTGCCTTTCGTAATCCGAGGGTAGAAGATGATTGGACACTAGAGTGCCCAGAAATTTGCGCTCACATGGTAGCAGTAATGGGGAATGGGCTTATAGATGCCATTTAGAGATTACTGAATAGGGTGATGGGCTTATAGATGCCATCTGGATGCTGACCGTGTAAGAGATTCCTTCGCTAGAACCTGCATACCTGCAAAACAGAAAAATGAGTACCTGACACGTCGCAGGAGATGATTTTAGATACTTGATATAGATATGTCCTGGCTGGTTACAGGAGCTGAGTCTGGAGCTTCAAACGCTGATGAATGAACCCGGGATGGTTACTGCCTTAGCATGCATGGTAAGAGAATCCTGAATGATCTCAACAACGCTCGTTGAGAAAATCTTGGTGAGAATTACCATCTTCGTAGTGTCAGGAAGAGAACCAAAGGACATTACAATCTCAAAGGGAGTTACCTCACTCACGTTGGAGAGGGAACTATAGGAAATTATAATCTGGAAGGAAATGTCACCTCACGCTCATGCCGGAGAGGGAAACATTTGAAAAAGGAATTACCGCCTCACACGCCGTTGGAGAGGGGACCATAATAGAATATCACCTCACGCTCATGCCGGAGAGGGGAACATCTGAAGAAGGGATTACTACCTCACACGCCGTTGGAGAGGGAACCAGAAGAGAATATCACCTCACGCTCATGCCGGAGAGGGGAACATCTTGAAAAAGGAATTACCACCTCACGCTCATCGTCGGAGAGGGGACCACAAAAGAATATCACCTCACGCTCATCGTCGGAGAGGAGAACATCTTGAAAAAGGAATTACCACCTCACGCTCACCGTCGGAGAGGGGACCACAAAAGACTATCACCTCACGCTCATCGTCGGAGAGGAAAACATCTTGAAAAAGGAATTACCACCTCACACGCCGTTGGAGAGGGGACCCTAAGAGAATATCACCTCACGCTCATGCCGGAGAGGGGAACATCTGAAGAAGGAATTACCACCTCACGCTCACCGTCGGAGAGGGGACCACAAAAGACTATTACCTCACGCTCATCGTCGGAGAGGAAAACATCTTGAAAAAGGAATTACTACCTCACACGCCGTTGGAGAGGGAACCATAACTTCTACTGAGTCTTTATCAGAAAAATCTGTTTGGAGTCGATTTAACTGGACTAGAGACATCTTTGAGATATGTTTGGGAATTTCAACTGCACCCTTCCTGAAAGGTAGAGATTAGTTATATGCAATGCATGATATGGATCAAGCAATGATGTTATCAATATAAATGAGACTTGTATGATGCAATATGTTATGCATGCTACTATGATGTATGTGATGATTCGTGTATGTTTTCGTCTAGGAAAATAAATCCTTGACGGGTGCCGGGAAGCCATATCCTGGACTGATGTTGAGGAAGAGATTGTGCTTCCGCTGTGGATGATTGTTGCAAGAATACCGATAGGAGAAGATAACTCCGTTGAGGAATAAACTTGGCAAATGAAATAATTCTGCGGGAGAAAAGATACTTTAGTGATCATGCTGGGGAGTACTGCTCTGTGGGGACGGCGATGCTTTGCTGAGTTAATGAAGATGACTCCGCTGGGGATACCGTTGATGAGTTATGCTGGGAGAATTCTTGTTGTGCTGGAAGTGTTGATAGACTTCGCTGGGGATAGGAAGATACTTTGCCGAGGACGCTCTTTCCGTGGCTTTTGGCTGAGGATAACCCAGTTATATCCTGTTACGGAAATAACTCTTTAAATCAAGCCGGGACGACGCGTTCGTGCTTTGCGAGGGACAAGCTTCCAGAATCTACTGGGGATAAGCTTACTGCTTGGGGAGATATGAATTCCAACTTTCCTGGGGAAACTGGATTGGACTCTTCTGGGGAAGTTGAACTACAGGGAAGTGATTCCTTTGAATGTTGGGATACCGCCGGGGAACAATCTTTATGCCCAGACTGCCGGGGATGCTTGTTAAGAATGCGTGCTGCTGGGGAGGTATTGAGAACTACAGGAGGATACTCAATTTCCTTGATATTTGATGATTATTTAGAGGAGAATGTATTGTTTTACTGAACTACTCTCTGGGGAATTAAGATCCTCGGTCATGTTCTTTAGCTGAACCTACCTTGGTGCCTTGGAGGATAGACTGCTCAGACCAACTTGATTGCCCCTGTTTTTTGCGGAAGAAGATACTGGTGGAGTCTTGATAACTGCCTTTTGACAAACCTTCTTCTGATAGGCAAGTGACGAGGCGCCGAGACATAGTCGTACGCTTTTGATCCCTAACTTTTGCCTGGACCGCCCTTTCGGGTTTTCAATCCACCAGGATACCCATTTTTGCCCAAGCCGCCTTTTCAGGTTTTCGACTTGTCGGGTGTACAATTTTTTCATTTCATCCCTTATTTTTGCCCGAACCCTTTTGGTTCGCCGGGAAGCCCTTGTTTTTGCCTAGGTGTGTCAACCTAGTGGGTCTTTGATTTTGCGTAGTATCTTTTCGACTATGTCCGTGCTTTCAGAATGTAGGGAGTTGCCCCTGTTATAAGTGCTTTGTCATGCCACCAGAAGGTGTTTGATCAGGTCAGATTCGTTGTTGGAGTGCTCCAAGTGACTTAGGCAGAGATTTGCCCCAGGCTTTTTGGCCTTTTGAGAGATTCTCCGAACCTTGACTGGACTGTCCCAGATGGTGGACAATAGTCATGCCCTGCCCCTTGATTGGAAGTACTTTTGTTCATTAAACTTTCATTGTGCGAATTTCCCTGCTGTTCAAACAAAAGTCATATGCGAACAAAGTTATGTTAAAAATGCAAAGCCTATGTCTGTCTTGAAAATTTTGAAAATGCATTCTTTTTCATAAAACAAGTAAATGTTTGTAAAACGTGATGTCAACTCGTTATTTTACCGTAGGCCTTCAGGAGTCAGGATACCTTCGTAACAGTATGCTTTCGAACTAACCCATGCTTCAGCTAGGACTTTTAAGGGTTATAACGTGGCTTGGTTCACGGTTTAAGAAACAAAGGATAAAGGCTCAAATTTTATTTGTACCCACCCGCTCTTCGTGATGTTCTCCAAACCTAAACTCAGTTGATCATACGTTAGACCTTGTTTGAGTCTTTGCTTTGATTTTCCGGTGATGGTTCAAACATTGATGATTCATTCTGACTAGGCAGTCATTTTTTGTTGAGGGTTTGTGAGACCTCTTTCTTGATTTTTGTTATCCCTTTCTTTTTTTTGCCTGAACTGTTTCCTTTTTGGAATTACAGTCAGCGGGATGCCCCAGTTTCATAAGTCCCTTTTATAGGTTTTGACTTTTTGGGCTTTTTGTTTATGATTTTTTTTTATAACAACTGCCTGTCTTTTTGATTGTTCTGAACCATCATTGTCTTTGTTCGTTTTGTAAAGATCTCTTCGGTGCCATTCGTTATGCACTTGGATCAACTGAGAGACTACCCTGCCCCAGGTTATGATTAAGGGTTTCAATTTTCGAAAATAAAAAACTCCTACTTCTTTGGCTCTGATGGGTTGACGAGGGATTATCATCCTTATAACTCCAGTGTTTAGGGGTTGAAACAATGCCTGTACCTCATCAGCGGGGTTTGTTCAAAAGCATACTGTAAATTGCGGTATCGTTTTCGTCATCCTCCCTCAAGAGGCTTAGGATTAAAGATCAAGGGTTGTCATCAGAAAAAATATGAAAACAGTTTGCATATAGTGAATGCGAATATATTGATTCAAAACAGACATAAGCGATGCATTAATGAAATAACAACGTTTGACATGAATAAATGTTTAAACAATCAAAGAAAAATGCAACTTGAACATTCGAATGAACAAAAGTTTTCTAGTTTGACTTAGTCCCTTCAGATGGGAGATTCTCAACAGAAGCATTTCATTTGGCCACCCGGCATGAACTCCAGCACCCTTCCGTCGATCAAGTCCTGAATCTTGTTCTTCAAGCTCCAACAGTCATTGGTGTCATGTCCAGGACTGTCAGAATGGTAGGCACATCTTTTATCAGGGTTGTAAGTAGGAGCAGAGATGTCAGGATTCTGGGGAGGACCCTTTAAAGTAATCAGATTGACCTCCAACAAGTGTTCCAGCATTAGAGATGGTGGTATGCCAGTCTCAGTGAAATGTCTTCCAGGCGTATATCGCTTACGCCGATTGCCCCGTTGATGCCGGGTTTGTGAAGTAGTAACAACTTGGGGAGGTCCATTCTTCACCATACCAGACTGTTGTCCTCTTGGTAGCTGATCAAAGACTTGGTCCTTGACTTGGACTGGTAGCTTCATGTTGGATTTGCCTAGGTGGAGTTGACTGATCATGGCTCTCAGCTCTCCTTGCTCCTGAGCTAAACCTTGAATGAGTGCCCTTTGCCCCAGCATCTGGGTTTTCAGTGTGTCTACCTCAGCTTGTAGACGTTTCAGCTGCTCGTCCTTGTCATCTTCGGGACTTTTTCTGATCAGATTCCCCATGAGGAGGGTCCTCAGCTCTTCTTGCCCCTTGGATAGACCTAGGAAGATTTCTCTGAACTGAGACTCTTGAACGTGAAGGTCCTGGTTATCTTGTTGTGAGGCCATTGCTGAAATAAACAGCGAGAAAGGTAAGTGACCTGCAGAAGGGATACCTGTAATGCGATGATGTGTATGATATGCATGCAATGTTTTCAAGGACCTCGCGGGATAAACAAGAAAATTTGTTAGCATTTGGATCCGGTAGCTTGATTGAAAGAACTTCATATTTGTTGAGAGTCTTTCTTCCAAGGGTCAAAGGCTCACCATATCAAGTGGGTCATAGCCCCTGACAACCTTGGCTAGAGGAAAATAAATCCTCTTTGCCCCTGGCTAGACAATTGGTTCATCCTGACCTGCATCACAAGCCCTTGAGATCCTTGAAATGGGTTAGGATGTATGCAATGGTATGCAATGGTATGATGTCATGCTATGCATGGGGTGATGTAGGTAAACCATGTTATGAGTCCCAATTAAGGACTATAAACAGACCCTGCAAGAAATTCAGTATACTTTGTTATGAGTCCCAATTAAGGACTATAAACAAAACCTGCAAGAAACTTAGTACCCTGTTATGAGTCCTTGTTAAGGACTATAAACAACACCTGCAAGAAATTTGGTAAACCCTGTTATAAGTCCCAGTTAAGGACTATGAACAAAACCTGCAAGAAATTTAGTACCATGTTATGAGTCCCAATTAAGGACTATAAACAAAACCTGCGAGAAACAAGTGTCAGGTAACAAGCACGCAGATAGTCAAGTACGAAGGCACACAAGTCACACAAGAGAAACCCTTAGAGTTTAAGGCCAGCATGGGGTCTGGGTATTACCCTCTTGAAGTTGGTGGGTTCATACCTGTCCTATCAAAAGTAACCGGGTTCTTAGAGGATCCCAATATCATTGACTACCCTCAATCGGTCATAACTCCAGCATCGCAATCTTTTCTTGCGGCCAGAACCATCACGAGAGTTTAGCCTCAATGGGCGTAGCATACTGCTACTGTTCTAATGGCCAAGTTGGGTCATTTAAGGTTCTAAGGTCTGTTGGTGCTTAATGACTCCTTGGAAGACCCATATTCTCCCTGTTTCAACACGAGGGATATCGGTACAGACCAAGGCGCCACACCAACGTAGCCACTGCTTCACCCATGTCGGTATACGCCGGACAGGTCCCTCACAGCTTATGCTACCTAAACAGGGTATCCCCAGATCCGGGTTAGGATCTATGTAACTCCGATACAACCCACAATAGTAAAGCAAGCAAAACAATACAAGTGAAAACACAGTTATGACTTAGCCCTAAGGTACACCTCACTTTATAAAGGGTCCCCAGCAGAGTCGCCAGTTCTGTGATCGGTGGATCTGGAACTGACTGTTTAACGCTGGTTCGCGAAATGTCGCGGAAGCAAGAGTCGCCACCGTCTTTTATTTTCTCCAATTGGAAAGGACAAAAGCACAGAAAAATTCCTTAAAGAGATTGCTCTCGGTTCGGGAGGTAGGTTATAGAAAGGGAAGGTGTTAGCACCCTTTCTATCCATGGTTATCCATGGGCTCTTAGATACTTGCTCAATGTGTTTTCAAAATTGTTTTGCTTTTCAATGTGGGTTTAAAAAGTTTCTTTTGAAAAAATTTCAGATCGACTCATACGTCAGAGTGTTTGAAAAGTTTGTTTGAGAGCTTTTGAAAAGTGTCAGTGTGAAAAGTCTTTTTGAGTTTGTTTTGAGATTAGAGCAAGTATCCTTGAGAACCTACCTACCCTAAGGAATTCGTCTGTGTAGATGTCCTTTAAAGTAGTGCCATCCCACCATTGAGAGGTAGGTAGCACCACCGTTGGAGGTGTTCGGGTCAATTCGAGGTTCGGGACATGGTGATCACCAGAGCAATGGGAAGACACCTTAGAAGCTACCCTCATGCCAGGTTCCCGGATCATGAGGACTTACTAAGACATCCTCTACTCGACGATCACCTTTCGAGGCAAGGCAACAGTGAGGCGTACCCTAGGGGTGGTGTGTGCGAATTGTGTGTCATGTTTCAAGTATTTTTGTCTTGTCATGTTTGTCGTGTTCTACGCTTGATTTTATTAGACATTCATTCTTTCATGTTTGATTAACAGTTAGGAGTGCGAAAAAGATAAATCTACGATTATTACAAAGGCGCGGGTCCACATCGCCAAAATTAAACCGGACCCGATTTAGCGGAAAAATAAATAATGCGAAGAAATAAAACGCGAAAAGTAAAATTACACGGCTTTGGGGTAGTTACAAAATTATAATAAGCGATAATAAAATAAATGCGCAAATTAAATAATTGATGACGGGCGTTGGACCCTTTTTGCAAATAATTAAAAGTTAATGAGAAATTAGAATAAAAAGTGAAAATTAAATGTTTTTGGTATTTTATGTTTTTTAAGATTTAAGGAAAAAAGAAAAATTAAAAAAAAAATGAAGCATCAAACCCTAATTCTAATATTTTATTTATTCATGAACGAATTAAAATATGATCTAAATTAAACCTAAAATTTATTATGTACAATTTAAATAGAAAAATAAACAAGTAAATAATTATTATTATTCTAAAAAAGGGAAAAATATTAAAAGGAATAAATTAATTAACCTAATTCTATTTTGTTGGATTTTTATTAAAAAGAGATTAAAATTAAAACCTAATTAACTAAATATTGACATATTAATTTATTTATAAAAATAATTATTATAAGATAAATATTATGTTTTTGTGGATTTTCTGATTTTTTAGTGTTTTTATATATTTTTTTTGTTAAAATAATTAATTAAAACAAATAATTAAAATAAACAATCAATTAAAATAAATGAAATAAAAAAAAAAGAAATCAAACCAGAGTGGGGGTGCTGTCCCCAATTTAGGAGGTTCAAATTTAATAGGCCTGGCCCAATAAGCTTACAGCGTGTTGACTTTCCTGGATCACATGTCAACGCTTTGACCTGGTACATGGTGCATCTGGAATATTGGCCACTGATTTGGTTGCCTGAGACACGTGGGCGATGGATTATTGAGCGTGTATGGTGAACGTTCACGTTAGGCCTGCATGGGATTGCCAAGAGAAAAATAATATGGAATATTGCAAGACCTGGGATTTGAACCCAGGTCTTTGAGGTCACACGCCTTAGTCCCTGCCATCTGTGCCACTTGCGCTTCATTTAATATATAACATCAATTAAACAATATAAAACAAAAACAATGCATAATGATGAAAACGCGCGAAGTTTTGAATGGACGTATCACTGATTGACACGCGCTTGTCTTCTTCCCCACCCTGTAAAACAAAAGGAATAGGCGACGGTTTTTGTAGCATGGCCTTAGGGATGATTCGAGAAAATAGCGAATAGCATTCTAGGCATCATAAATTGTTCGCGAGGCATATGTTTTATTCAGAAGAACATGCTGAATGCAATGGTAACAGTCTTGCATCCCAATTGTTCCTTGGGTGAGAAACCCCAAATTTGAAACCTGTAAACCCTAGCTTCTTGACAATGGTGAAAGCATAAATATGGCACGAAAATTCAATTGAGCATATTGGTTAGCACATAAACATCATGACAAACAATAATCCACAAAGAAAAATGCAAGAGGATGCTTAAATCGTGCTATGCAATTTCAAAATTTTCTTGGTTCAGTGGGACTCGTGGATACCAATTCTTTGCGCTTTTGTATTTGTTTGTGATTGGAACACCTTCAGAATTGTCCAAGGAAGCTACTGAAACGAGAATGGAACCTTGAATCGCCCCAGAACCTTGAAATCAGATTTCAGTTTTTATGAGAATTTTCAATTTGCCAATGCCTCAGTATGCGCAGCTTTCAGTTCTTTTTATCATTAGGGTTATGTTCTGATCATATATGGAGCATGTTAGGTCAAGAAAATTGAAGAAAATCCATTGCTTTAATGATTTTTGAAGATTTGATTTCACAAGATCTTTTCCAATCTTTTTCTCATAGTTTTTGTATCAATCATGCTCAATTCTTATCACAACTTGCCCTAATCAGTTAAGCACGAAATATTGAGGTTATAATGTGCATAAAAAGATTTTTTAGGTTAAGGTTTATATTTTTCATGAATTAAAATCATTTAAATGAATATAAATTAATATTAATTCAAATAAATAATTAAAAAATATGAGAATACTTCCCTTTGGGCATAGTGGTCGTGCATAGGCTTGGTATGAAGAAATTTGGAAGATAATTGGGCCCATTTGCATTTTTAGGCCTTTTGCATCAATGTTGACTTTCAAAAATTTCCAAAAATTTCCCAACTTCCACAAGGCATAACTTGGTCAATTTTTAAGCTTTTCACATGTTCTTGGACATTTTGGAAAGGTCTTTGAGTCCTTTAACCAATGCCTTTGGTCCCATGTCATTTTGATTTTCCAATCTCAAGTTATGGCCTTTGACTTAAAGTCACTTTTTGTTGACTTTTGAAAATGACCTATAATGTTGAAATTGATAACTTTTTGTGAGAGCATTTCTTGGACTTGGAACATGAAGATGAATTGTAGGAAATGTCTTTCTCTTCAAAATGAGCTTTGGATGGAATTTTTCTGATAATCCATGTGAAAGTTATGCCCTGGTCAATTTCAGTTGACTTTTTCAGCTGTCCAAATATAGTAACTTTTGCATCTTTGATGATTTCTGAGCCAAATTTTGAGAATCATGATCAAGCATTGATCAAATGATGTTTGTGGCTTCAAAATGATATGTTGACCAAAAATTTGAACTTTTGACTGTCAAATGACCATTTTGCCCCTGCAGTTGACTGTAGTGCAATCTAGGGTTTTGACTGTGCAATTTTGAGCTGAATGCCTTGGAACTTGATATGAGGACACTTGACCATCTTCGTAGGCATATGAGACTTGATTGAGCCTTTGGAAAGTTCATTTGCTTGACCAGAACTCAAACCCTAGTTTTGACTGTCTAGGAGACAGTTGAGCTGCACAACCCTGGGGGAATTTTGTGACCTTGACTTTGACAATTCTTGATGAATATGGGAGGGCAAATTTTGGGGTACAACAGGGTCAAACCTCAATGAGTGTAGCATCGAGTATTAATCGACTTTGGGTTTACACCAAAGACGGCTATCTCACTACGTCCTAAAAGCCAAGTTGGTCAATTAAGGTGCTAAGGTCAGTTGACGCTTTATGATACCATGCAGCGGCCCCATATTCTCCTTGGTTACTCAAGGGCTACCGGTACACACCAAAGTATCGCATCAATGTAGCTACTTTTTCAACCGTGTCGGTATACCCCGCACAGTTCCCTCACAGTTTATTGCTACTTACCTAAAAAAAGGTGCCCCAAATCCGGGTGTAGGATCTTTAGTAAGCCCAAACAAGGAACCATAATGTAAATCATGCAAGTCAAACAAGGAAAGCAAGTAAAGGTGATCTAGCCCTAAGGTAACCCCACTTTTAAGATTGTCCCCAGCAGAGTCGCCAGTTCTGTAACACGGTGGGAGAACTGACTTGGTTGTTTTGCATTTTATCACAAATGTTGCGGTTAGCAAGAGTCGCCACCGACTTTTATTTTATCCAAAAGGAAAGGCTGAAAAGAACAGGAAAGACCTTTGAGATGTTTTCTTGAGTTCGGGGGTAGATTATGAAAAGGGAAGGTGTTAGCATCCTTTCCATCCATGGTTTTCCATGGGCTCTTAGTTGCTTGCTAGATAACTTGCTTTTTTTTGAAAATGTGCTTTGTGTGGTTTTTTGAAAGTATTTTGAAAAGGGGCCATTGTTTAGGAAAAAATTGTAATGATTCTCGTTCGTAAGAATGTATACAAAAGTGTTGATCCTTTGAAAATGTTTTCAAGTTTGAAAGGTGTTTTGAAAATGTTGGTGTTTGTTTTAAAAATAGCAAGGATGTTTTTGGTTTTGAAATTGAGCAAGCAACTAGGAACATCCTACCTACTCAAAAGTCTTTCATGTTTATTTCCTCTTTCCTTTGACATTGTTATCTTACCATTGATTTGGTAAGTAGCTCTATATTTGGATGTAAAAGGGACGGGCAAGGGTCATCGTATAGCCATGATTATCAATGTTGTAAGATATCTTAGCATTTTATTTAGGGACTAAGATCATTTTTGAAAGGCAACTTTGATAGCGTTATCGAGGGACTATGATCTTGTATTTTGTTTGTTTTTGCTAAGATACCTCACATGCATAATATGGTCATTTTTGTAAGCCAACAAAGTGGGTTTACCCTAAGGGTGTAAGTGTGCAAGTATATTTATTTACATGCATTGTTTTGTCTTTGAATTAGGGTTTTCTAAGCATTGATTTTAATCTTTCCATACAAACCCTAATTACTAACATTTGTATATAAGCGGCAAGTTATGGAATTTAAATGTCTTACGTTATTACAACGCTTTAGGGGATGGGGTATACAAATTTACAAATGGGGAATTGCAAGAAATTAAAACCCTAATTATCTATTACAACCATATTGAATTTGAATAAATGTACAAAAATGAATAAATATAATGTACAAGTATGAATAGGTAAGGGAATGGATTTTTTTTTGTATTAAAAGTTTTGACCTAATTAAATTAAAATAAAATAATTGAATAGAATAAGAAAATTAAAACTAATTTAATAAAAGAAATTAATTTATTAAAGAAAAAAATTTTTTTTTGTGAATTTGATTAATCTAGTAAATAAAAGTCCTAAGTTCTAGATTGATTTTAATTTACAAGAAAATAATATAATAATAATTAAGACTAATTATCTAAGTATTTAAAAAAAGGGAAATTAATTTATTAAAGGAAATGTTTTTTTTGTTCTTTTAGTTTTATGAAGAAAAATAAACTAAATAATTATAAATAATAAAATATAAATATTTTTAGGTTTTTTATTATTATTAATAGTAATAAAAAATTATAAAGAAAATTAAAATATAATAAAATATAAAAGTCAGGGGGGGGGGGGTTGGAAATGGTTTAAGGGGTTAGAAAGTTAGTAAAAAGAAACAAAGGCCCACTGCTTAGAGCCCAGGCGCTGCAAAAATCAAAAAGATGTAAAAATGTGAAGAAAAAAAGCAAAAGACAGCGCGCTGGGTGTTGAACCTGTTAGAACATAGTTTGATTCTACAACTCTTGATTGCAGTTTTGGTGATAACAAAATACAAAGAATAAATTATTTCTAAGATATATACAAAGAACAATTATGCTCCTTAAAATTATGTTTTGTATATGCAGAAGTTCTGATGGAATCAGCATCAGAATGGAATCAGCATCAGAAGATCATCAACCTGTGCTACACACTGAAGCTACCAGATTATACGCTGAAGCTTGATGACCAGAATCTGCGCCTAAACAAATACACTCTGACTTTGATCAAAGACATCCTTACCAAGTCATCAACACTCTGAAGCGTTATCAGCAGATACAACAAAGAAGACTCTGAAGCGTTACTGGTTATTCAAGACAGAATTAAATGCTAACAGCTTTCTTCAGACAAAGATCTTCTACAAAAGGAAAGTGCATAATTATCATTAAAACCTGCTTTATGGACAATGTATCCTTGCTTGCCTATATAAACAGGTCTGCTTGTGAAAAGAAGCACGTACGTACGTACGCACTCAAAATTTGCCAAGCTATCCAAACCATGCATATTTAAAGCTTTAGCAAATTTATTTTATTCCAAGCTTATTTTGTGTAATTATCACAGTTGTGATATACAGTTTTGTAAGAAAACAACCACACACACTTGTTCAATTCTTTTGTAAAAGAAGTTCCTTGAGATTAACCGGATTTTGGTTGTACTCAAGAAGACTTTAACAGTTGTTAAAGTAGCTGTTGTAATCCTTTGATAATAGTGGATTAAGACCTCGTTGGAGAGAGGGGAAATCACCTTGACGGATGGACTGGAGTAGTTTGAGATCAAATGAACCAGAATAAAAATATTGTGTTGTTTAGCCTTTTGATTTAAGTTTTACAATTCAACCCCCCCTTCTTGTGTTTTTCATATCTTCAATTGGCATCAGAGCGCCTGGTTCTGAGCTTTAACACTTAACCGTGTCAGTACAAGATCCAGTGTCAGAAAAACACAATGGCAGGACCAAGTCAAAACATCAGCAATGACAACAATGAAGAAAGGGACAGATTCAGTGGCAAACCTCCAGTATTTGATGGAGAAAACTTTGACTACTGGAAAGACAAAACTGAGAGTTTCTTTCTGGCCCATGATGTTGATCTATGGGACATGGTGACTAATGGATACACGCACCCAGTGGATGGACGTGGTCAGAAGATTGACAAGAAAATGATGTCTGATCAGCAAAAGCGTGAGTTCAAAAATCATCACAAGGCCAAAACAATTCTTCTCAGTGCCATCTCATATTCAGAATATGAGAAAATATCAAACAAAGAAACTGCCAAGAATATGTTTGATTCTCTGAGAATGACGCATGAAGGCAACATTTAAGTCAAAGAAACCAAAGCCCTTGTGCTTATTCAGAAGTATGAGGCATTCAAGATGGAAGATAGTGAATCAATAGAAGCTATGTTTTCAAGATTTCAAATTCTTGTTGTTGGTCTAAAAGTTCTTGACAAAGGATATTCCACTGCTGATCATGTCAAGAAGATCATCAGAAGCTTGCCAAAATAGTGGAGGCCAATGGTCACAGCGCTTAAGCTAGCCAAGGATCTCAACAAAATCTCTCTGGAGGAACTTGTCAGCTCCCTCAGAAGTCACGAGATAGAGCTAGAAGCAGATGAACCTCAAAAGCAAGGTAAGCCATTAGCTTTAAAATCTAACAGAAAATCTGACTCCAAAGTCTTACAGGCTGTGGAAGAAACCTCTGATGGATCCTCATCAGAAGAAGAAGAAATTTCTCTTCTCTCTAGAAGGGTGAACCAACTGTGCAAGCAGAGGAAAAGGAAGTTCAGGAATCCCAGAAGATCAGAAAATCAAAATGAATCTTCCTCCAGATACAGAAGGTCAGAATCCTCCTCTAGACACAAAAGATCTGAAGGCTCTTCAGGATACAGAAAGCCAAACAACAAAGACATCATCTGCTATGAGTGTAACGAGCAAGGGAACTACAAAAGTGATTGCCCAAAGCTTCAGAAGGAGAAGCCCAAAAAGAAGTTTGGCAAGGAAAAGAAGAAAAGTCTCATGGCTACATGGGATGATTCTGATACATCTGAAGTTGACTCAGAATCAGATGATAAAAGAGCAAACATAGCTCTCATGGAAAACGTCTATGAAGACAGTGAAGCTTCTGGTTCAGATTCAGAATCATATACAAAAGAGGTATTCCCTGACTTTACTATCAACTTTACTAAGGCTGAACTAGCTGAAAGCCTTAATGAGATTTTGGAAAGGTATCAGCAGATCAGAGTCAAATTCAGAAACCTGAAAATGAATCTTGCTTCTGACTCTTATAAAACTGAGAGTCTCAAATTGGAGAATTCTGAGTTAAAAGATGAAATTTCAAAACTATAAAACCAATTGCAAAACTCTCAGAAGGAAACAATCCCTGAAACTCCCAACAATGCTAATGAGATCATCAAAGAGTATGATCACAGCTTTCAAAAGTTTTTGGCTAAAAACATAGACAGAAGCAAAATGGCTTCAATGATCTATGGGGTTAGCAGAAATGGCAGAAAAGGGATAGGATATCAAGGTAAGGTTCCTACACCAAAAAATGTCATGGATTTAGTTATAAAGCGTACTCCACTTGATTCACACTTTATATATGGGCGCACACATGACATAAAATATACAAGTAGTGATTACTCTATCAAACCAAAATTCAACTAGAGTTTTGGTAAAACTAACAAATCAGGACCCAAGAAAATATGGGTACCTAAGGATAAAATAATACATGTGGCAGATATCTTTAGCAGCAAAGCAAAGACACCAATCATGGTACCTGGACTCTGGCTGCTCACGACACATGACGGGAAGAAGGCATATGTTCCAAAGCCTGGAACTTAAGCCTAGAGGCCACGTAGGCTTTGGAGGCAATCAGAGGGGAAAGATCATTGGCTCTGGAACAGTAGGTAATGGAAATCTTCCCTCTATTAGTAATGTTTTATTAGTTGATGGATTAATGCATAACTTGGTATCCATAAGTCAATTAAGTGATAACGGTTATAATATAATCTTCAATCAAAATTCATGCAAAGCTGTTAGTCAGAAAGATGGGACTATCCTATTTAATGGAAGGAGGAAAAACAACATTTATAAAATCAAACTTTCTGAACTGAAAAGTCAGAATGTAAAATGTCTTCTATCTGTTAACAACAAGCAATGGATCTGGCACAGAAGATTGGGACATGTTAGTATGAGAAGAATATCTCAGATTAACAAACTCAATCTGGTCAGAGGACTTCCTAACTTGAAGTTCAATTCAGATGCTCTGTGTGAAGCATGTCAGAAAGGCAAGTTTGTAAAACCTGCTTTCAAATCCAAAAACTTTATTTCCACCTCTAAGCCATTAGAACTTCTGCACATTGACTTATTTGGACCTGTAAAAACTGCTTCAGTCAGTGGCAAGAAGTATGGGTTAGTAATCGTAGATGACTATAGCAGATGGACATGGGTAAAGTTCTTAAGTCACAAGGACGAGTCACACTCTGTGTTTGTTACCTTCTGCAACCAAGTTCAGAATGAAAAAGGATCTTAGAATCGTCAAAGTCAGAAGTGATCATGGTGGAGAATTTGAAAATAAAGATTTTGAATTATTCTTGAATGAAAAAGGCATTCTGCATGATTTCTCTTGTCCTAGAACTCCCCAGTAAAATGGAGTTGTAGAACGAAAGAATAGAACATTGCAATAAATGGCCAGGACCATGATTAACGAGACTAACATTTCTAAGATCTTTTGGGCAGAAGCAATAAACACAGCGTGTTACATTCATAATAGAATCTCCATAAGACCTATTCTAGAAAAGACTCCATATGAATTGTGGGAGAACAGAAAGCCCAACATTTCTTATTTTCACTCATTTGGATGTACATGTTTTATTTTGAATACAAAAAATTATTTGAACAAGTTTGACTCTAAAGCACAAAAGTGTATTATGTTAGGATACTCTGAACGCTTAAGAGGGTACAGAGTATAAAATACAGAAACACAGATTGTTGAAGAGTCAATCAGTGTTCAGTTTGATGATAAGCTTGACTCTCAAAAGTCAAAGCATAATGAATTCCTTGCAGGTATGGAAGTGGAACTCACAGGTACTGAAGACAACTCAGAGGCTCTCAACAGAGACACTCCCTCAACATCAGAAAAAGTCAGTGCAAGCAACCCAGCACCTTCTGTTGATCAACTCCAGAAAAGACCATCCAGAAGCAGAATTGATCACCCAGAAGAAACAATCTTAGGAAGGAAGGAAGATCCAATCAGAACAAGATCTACCTTCAGAAACTCTGAAGAATCCCTCATGGGACTGGTTTCTCTGATTGAACCAACAACAATTGATGAAGCACTTCTGGACAATGACTGGATTCTGGCAATGCAATAGGAGCTAAATCAATTCACAAGAAATGACGTATGGGATCTGGTTCCCAAACCAAAAGGATTCAACGTCATAGGTACAAAATGGGTGTTCAGAAACAAACTGAACGAACAAGGTGAAGTCATCAGAAACAAAGCACGACTGGTAGCACAAGGTTATAGTCAGCAAGAGGGGATACACTATACAGAAACCTTTGCTCCAGTCGCCAGGTTAGAATCTATCAGACTTTTAATTTCATTTGCTGTTAATAAAGGCATCACTCTGTATCAGATGGATGTCAAGAGTGCATTCTTAAATGGCTATATAAAAGAAGAGGTTTATGTGCACCAACCCCCTAGTTTTGAAAGTTCCAAAAATCCAGAATATGTTTTCAAACTAAAGAAGTCACTCTATGGTCTGAAACAAGCTCCTAGAGCTTGGTATGAAAGACTAAGTAACTTCCTGTTAGAAAAGGAATTCACCAGATGGAAAGTGGACACAACCTTGTTCTGTAAGACAGTTAAGAATGACATTTTAGTATGTCAGATTTTTGTTGATGACATTATATTTGGATCCACTAAACCCTCTTTGGGAAGAGAGTTTGCTAAATGTATGCAGGCAGAATTTGAGATGAGCCTAATGGGGGAACTAAAATTCTTTCTGGGCATTCAGATTAATCAAACTCCATAAGGAACTTACATTCATCAGAGCAAATATGTCAGAGAACTTCTGAATAAATTTGATCTCTCAGAATGTAAGCCCTCAAGGATTCCAATGCATCCCACGTGCATTCTGGAAAAAGAAGAGGTAAGTAAAAAGGTAGAACAGAAGGTCTACAAAGGTATGATTGGTTCTCTTCTCTATCTGACGGCTGCAAGGCCTGACATTCTATTCAGTGTTTTCATTTGTGCTAGACTCCAATCAGATCCTAGAGAATCTCACTTAACAGCAGTTAAGCGAATTTTCAATTATCTGAAAGGTACTGCTAATCTGGGTTTGTTTTATAGAAAATCAAGTGATTACAGCTTAGTAGGATACTGTGATGCTGATTTTGCTGGAGACAGAGTTGAACGTAAAAGCACTTCTGGAAGCTGCCAGTTTCTGGGAGAAAATCTGATCTCATGGTCCAGTAAAAGACAATCCACAATAGCTCTATCAACAGCAGAAGCTGAATACATAGCAGCAGCTGGATGTAGCACGTAATTGCTCTGGATGAAAAGTCAACTTGAGGACTTCAATATATTTGAGAGTAACATCCCTATCCTCTGTGACAACACTTCTGCTATTTGTCTCAGTAAAAATCCTATTTTACATTCTAGGGCTAAGCATATAGAAATAAAACATCATTTTATTAGGGACTATATTCAGAAAGGGATTCTCAATTTAAAATTCATTGACACAGACCATCAATGGGCTGATGTCTTTACAAAACCTCTTTCTGAAGATAGGTTTAACTTCATTCTGAAACATCTCAGCATGAAGCTTTTCCAAGAATAAAACAGTTTTATTTACATATCTTAACCTTCAGAATTTTGGTTATTTTCTGTGAACTGCTGATCAACCTGCCTTCAGATTTTTAGAAGTCCAGATTGTATCAGAATCTATCCATGAAGATCTGAGTGCTTCATTTCAAGGATAGAAGTGTGTTGTTCACGTAAGAAAACAATTGTCATCCATTCATCAGCTACCTTCTGAGGCTGAACACGCGTTCACTTTTCTGAAAGGGCAAAAGCGCTGATTGGATGCATTGAGACACATGTCATGGGTAACCGTTCTAATATCTTTCTGAATCCCCGTAAATCAGCTGTCATTAATGCTTATAATCATTACAATTTATTTCTCTCTCTTGCCGTTTACGTTTTCAAAATATATTTAAACACATTTCTCATTCTTTACACTCTTTCACTTTCACTTTCTCTACAATCTAATTGTTTTCAGTTTGCATCTTTTTCAAAACCCTTTCATTTTCTTCTCAAATTTTTCTGTGTGAACATGGCTTCCTCAAGCAACCCAACTTCCAGTACTCAGAGAACAGAATCCACAGAACAATATGAAGAACCATTCAGAACTCTCCTCACGCCCATTAACAACCTAAAAGTACTCTCAGAATTAATTGTGGACTTTAACAGTCTTCAAGAAAACGGGTTCAATCTTTCTGAAGAAGTAAAGGCTCAAGGATGGAACATGTATTTTGACCGTCTGGTAGGTCCAACATTCCCAATCCTTGTGAAGGAATTTTGGATTCATGCTTCATCTTCCAATCATCAAGTTACTTCGTACATAATAGGGAAGAAGATAGTCATAACTGAAGACCTTATTGCAAGATTGATAGGTTACAGTGGTGGTGGCGTAAGATGCATAGACATGGCTGAAAGATGTGCTGATGTCGCTTTAATTGCTAGAGAAATATTCACTCTGGGTCTTCCCTCCAGCAAGATAAGGGATCTGAAAGACCATCACAAAATATGGGCTAAGATTATTCTGGGATGCATAAACTACAGGAAGCCAACCAGCTCTCCTGACTACATCAACATTGATCAGCAGTTTCTGATCTACTTCATCTCCCAGAAGATTAAGGTGAATCTGGCTCATTTGCTGTTCAATCATCTGAGGACTAGTGTTAAGGAGACTAGAGAAGAGGAGCGCACTAAAAGGGACTGGATACCCCTTGGAAGGCTCATATCAGATATTCTGACAGAGAATAAGCTGATAGATCATCTAACAGAAGCACATGAAATCAGTACTTTAGAGGCAACTGTTGGAAAACCGTTGAATGCAAAGAATCTAAAGAAGATGAAGATTATTGATAACATTAAGAAGGAACCCAATGTCACTTCTTTTGCAATAATCTCCAGCAGAAGAATCCCTCTGGATGACTTTCCCATGTTCT
Organism: Vicia faba; assembly: GCA_948472305.1. Taxonomy (NCBI): domain Eukaryota; kingdom Viridiplantae; phylum Streptophyta; class Magnoliopsida; order Fabales; family Fabaceae; genus Vicia; species Vicia faba. The sequence goes on from OX451736.1 coordinate 98,485,195, forward strand.
CAGAAATTGACTCCAAGCCTGAGATTATAGTCAGATATCTGGATGCATGAAAGGCAGATGGTACATCACCAGATTTAAACATTCAGGATCTGCAGCAGAAGGCTCCATAAGTTGTGCTGAAGAAGAACAAGAAAAGGAAGGCAGCAGCAGAAGGATCATCCCAGCGGACTCCCAAAGCAGCTAAAAAGAGAGGTAATCCTTCTTCTGTAACTGTTTTAGATTCAGTATATGTATCAACATCTGTACCAATCCCTACCCAATCAGAAATTCCTACCCCACAAACATTTGATGATTTTGACATTAAATTTGACCCCTCAGAAACTTTAACTCTTAGAGGATCTCACTCCCTACCTATCAATCCAAATATTGAAACAACTCATCAAGAACTTGCAAAAGTTCTATCAGATATTGAAACCTTTGACCAGCATATTTCTTCTCCCATACCAGTAAATCCAAACTCTGAAACCATTTCAGAAGCACCTCAACCAGAAATACCACTACCTCCATCTCCTCAACCAGAAATTCATCCACCTTCTCCACAACCTGAACTATTACAACCAAAAGTTCAAACTTCTGAGGTCCAAACTCCTGCATCCTGTGAACCAGAACCTCATCACGTTCAATCCAACCAAACTGTTGATTCTGATCCCATTCCCATTCCTGGGATCACTGAACCTCTGACCATCCATATGCCCATGACCATTCTGGATATTCCCCAAATTCCCTCCTCACTAGAATCAACTCCACCAAACTCCCCAACTAGTCCAATAATCATTCCAGACTCTCCCACTCCCTCACCAAAGAGCAATCCAAATGACAACGCCAAAACTGTCATTGATTTAACTGTTTTTGAATGCCTTGCTGCCATAACCCACAAAACAGCCATTCCAAAACCAAAACCCTCTGAACCTACACCAGATGTTGGTACCAGTTTATTGATATTTGAAACAGAAATGCAGAAGTGGATAACTTCCCTGAAGCAAGCTAGTCTTGAACTGATTGATCCTGCTGCATTAGATTATCTTTGGACAAGCTTCAGAAAATGGGTATGTTCTGAAACTCATAAGATGCAAGAACAAAGCTATGGAGAAGTTCAACAGAACTTTAGCAATCTGCTAAAAGTAATTGAAGATCAAGTTCTGAGCCAGCTGCTCAAGGAAGAAGTTCTCCCTCTGGACAATGCTCCCTGGTCAGAACATCGTCCAGCAGACAAAGTTAAACCAGAGTCAGAAGATCTGATTCTGACTGATACTCCAGAGCAGATGATTCCTGCAGAAGAACTGGGTCAAAAAGATGACATTGCAGAATGCTCTGAGAAGCATCCAGTTACTGAAGTTTCTCAAGCTTCCTCCTATGAAAGGCAGACTCTGGAAGATCTGAAGAGATCTGATATTTTGATGCAGGAAAGGATGGATAAACATGATGAAAAAATTTCGGAAATCAAGAGCATGTTAACCAAGCAAGAGGAAACCAACATCCAGATCAAGGGCTTGTTGGAAGCTTTGTTCACGTGTCTTCCTCCTCCCTCTTAGATTTTCCTCTGTTTTAAAATTTGTTTATCTGTAATATTCTCTACATTACTGCTATTCTAAACTTATCGTTGATTCTGATTTTAATATAAAATCCTTTTGGCTCTAATTATATGTTCTTTTTGATAACTGACAAAAAGGGGGAGAAAGAATAAGATATTTTCAATAACGGATCACTGAGACATAAGTATCAAACATTCTGATCTACTTAATTTCTCTCTTCTGAAAAACTTGAACAGGTACAAACTCTGATGAAAGATACAGTAAGATTTTGATGCTCAAAGACTCATAGAATTAAAGGGAAGTAATCAACTCAGGGGGAGTTTTTCTTCTTAATTCTATACTTTTTATTCTTTATTCTTTATTGAAAAATCTGGTTTTTGTCATCATCAAAAAGGGGGAGATTGTTAGAACATAGTTTGATTCTACAACCCTTGATTGGAGTTTTGATGATAACAAAATACAAAGAATAAATTATTTCTAAGATATATACAAAGAACAATTATGCTCCTTAAAATTATGTTTTGTATATGCAGAAGTTCTGATGGAATCAGCATCAGAAGATCAGCAACCTGTGCTACACACTAAAGCTACCATATTATACGCTGAAGCTTGATGACCAGAATCTGCGCCTAAACAAATACACTCTGACTCTGATCAAAGACATCCTTACCAAGTCATCAACACTCTGAAGCGTTATCAGCAGATACATCAAAGAAGACTCTGAAGCGTTACTGGTTATTCAAGACAGAATTAAATGCTAACGGCTTTCTTCAGACAAAGATCTTCTACAAAAGGAAAGTGCATAATTATCATTAAAACCTGCTTTATGGACAATGTATCCTTGCTTTCCTATATAAACAGGCCTGCTTGTGAAAAGAAGCACGTACGTACGCACTCAAAATTTGCCAAGCTATCCAAACCACGCATATTCAAAGCTTTAGAATATTTATTTTATTCCAAGCTTATTTTGTGTAATTATCACAGTTGTGATATACAGTTTTGTAAGAAAACAACAACATACACTTGTTCAATTCTTTTGTAAAAGAAGTTCCTTGATATTAACCGGATTGTGGTTGTACTCAAGAAGACTTTAACAGTTGTTAAAGTAGCTGTTGTAATCCTTTGAGAATAGTGGATTAAGACCTCGTTGGAGAGAGGCGAAATCACCTTGACGGGTGGACTGGAGTAGTTTGAGATCAAACGAACCAGGATAAAAATATTGTGTTGTTTAGCCTTTTGATTTAAGTTTTACAATTCAACCCCCCCTTCTTGTGTTTTTCACATCTTCAGAACCCACGCCCTCTTGGTTACTAGCGTGCTGCCTTACCACTGGGGTGGCTATACATCAGTTGATATAACTGAAACAATAAATACATAACACAAAACAAATTCCAGAAATGAACTTCATCTTCAACATCCAGCCATAGTTCCTGTAACTTGCTCATTTCTCAATGAAAATAAAAAATGCAAACATGAAAGTTGCTTCATTTTTCCATAGGAATCCAACCATATAAATATCATGAGCTATAAATCAAAGAAGAATGCGACTTTCTAAAAGTACCAAATTCTGACCTAAATATTTTCAGAGATTCAAACCTAAAATTCTATAAGCTCAATCAATATAAATGAAATCTATGGATATGTACAGTTTCAGGGCAATGATGTCTACATTTTATCTTCACAAATACAAGCCTAACAATGCATAAGTAATGAGATAGAAGTTCAAGAAAAATACCTCAAAACTGGAAACCGTGAAATGAAAATGAGCTTGATTCAAGGTGTTGCAATGATCAGGTTAGCTTCCTCAAGTTCCCAGGAAGCTAATGCAATGATTAGCTTGAGCAATGGATGGATGAAATGGTCTGGAGAATTCAACTTGCAGAGCTCTGTTTTTGGTTATAGAGGTTGATGAAGATGGAGTTACAGTTATGAAACAGGGTCAGAGATAGGTTATATTTGATGTGTAGGAGCTTTGTGATTGATTAGGAAGGAAAACACATGAGGGAAATGAGAGATATAAGTTTTTGGTCAGAACTGTGCATCAATGGAGTTTCTTGTGCAAATTCTGGCTTGAGGGACTTTTGGTGTGTTTTAGGGTGCTTAAGCTCGTTCTTTAGCTCACAAATAGTGCCTCTATTTATAAGCAACAAGTTTGGAAGCTTGTTGTTAATCAGAATTCAAAATCACAAGTTTAAGCATAACATGTTCTTTTTTGAGAAATCCAAGTTTCAAAGTCTTGTGTACTTGCTAAGATATAGTGGTTATGCTTTAAACACACTTTCTTATGACTTTGTAGATGGAGTGTGATCAGAGGGAACAAGTTAGAGGCTCAAGAATTGACTTTGTGCATAAAGCTGGCTTTTCAAGAATGGTATTCTTCACTCTCTTCCCAAAATGGCAATGTGAATTGGATAAAGCTTAAACCACTTGGATTATAGCTCAAAATATTTTGCAAGCCATTAATGATGGATAGATACACAGGTTAGAAGGCCTGCAAAGCAATATTATGCAGCCTAACATTGAAATTGCATTCTTGTTCATCATGAAAATGACCTATAATTCAAGAATGAAATGCCAACTTCATGCCTTCGATTCTCCTTGATCAAACATGATCTCAAGGAGTTCTTGGACATTTTAGAAATCTTGTAATGTGATCTATAACCCCTATTTGAATCAATTTTGAAAATTCCCCTTGGAACTATGTGAAAAATTGCCATGAAGTTAGGTTAAAATCCTGCCTAAACTAGGGCAAAATTTTCACTAAGTGTTTACAAAATCATAACTTGAAATCCTTGCATTTCTAGGGGAAGTTGTGTAAATAAATGTTTTATATATCATGGAGATATACAACTTTCATGTTGAAAGTTTCTTTTGATTCATCTTGCATCATGGTGAAAAATTGGCTCAAAGTTGTGAAAAAATATGAAGTTTTCAACACTTAGAAAAATTTCTAATTTTGGAAACTTTGACTTTTCAAAATGAAATATTGACTTTTTGATTTCTTGATGAACAAGTTTCATATTTTGACTTGTTTTGATGAATTGTGATCTTTGACACTTGATTTTGACCAAAAAGTCAAAGTTTGACTTTTCAGTGTATAATTGACTTTTGATCATTTGACTGAAAATCAACTATCAATCAAATGACCTTGAGCAATGTTTTGAGTCATGCCATTAGGTCAAAATGATGAAATTGAACTCTTTAGATCAAGACTCAAACCAATTAACCATTTGCTAGGTTAAAAAATCAGAAATTGCCCTTTCTCAGTCAAAACCCTAATTTTGACCATTTTGCCCTTTTGATGATCTGATCAAATTTCTTGAGGAATTGTGGTCCAAAATTGATCAAATGACATATATGAGTTCACAATGTTGATATGGATAAAAAATTATGAAGTTTGACTATAAATTGGCCATAGTTGACTTTTTCCCCAATACAATTGATTTTTAGGTCAACTGCTCAATTGATTGAGCAAAAATGTGATCCAAGACTTGAAACTTGACATGAGAAATCTTGGGGGTCCATAATGATCCATGAAATTAATATTATGAATTAAAGGTTCAATTATCCTTGTGCAATCTCAAACCCTAATTTCAGTCAGCAGTGCTTAAGGAGGTGTCTTGAGCTGATCAACCCTTGTGCAGTCTTGAACCAGAGGAGATTTTGTGAGAAAGTATTTGATAAAATGAGAGTGAAAATTTTGGGGTACAACAATATGTATGATATATGTATGCAATGTTTTCAAGGATTTCTAAGGATCAAATTTTCTTAGACAGAAAGAGAACAAATGTTAATTGCATTAAGAAGTTTTATTGGTCACAACAATGCCTCTTGGGCTTACAAAGGGAACAAAGCAACAATAAAATTTTCCAAGCACAAAGAAGACTTCAAGCTTCCAACGGGCGCATCCTCTTTGGTGCAATGTAGGCACTTATATTCCTCTCCTCGTGAATTAACCGGGTGAGCTCTAGAACCTTCTTCTCGTTGGCATAAAATTGAGCTTCGAAAGTATCCTGTTCTTCTTTAAGTTGGATCCAAGATTTCCATAGCTCCTCAAAATCAGTTGGCATATCAAGATCAAGAACAACGTAAGGAGTGTCTCCTTCAGCAATTGGCTCTACAATCACAGGTAAGATGGCGGGGTAAGGCACCATAAGACATTGAGCACGAGGTCGCACCCATTTGAGGTAAGGCTCAAGAGGGATGGAATTATTTTGTCCCAGTTTCTTGCTATCAACTCTGTTTGTCATGCCCCAAGCTCGAATGAACCTCTTGCGATAACCCTGAACATCATTCTCATAGTCAAAGATGATTCCTTGGACGAGTGCATCATGAGGACCATCCCTTCTAGCATAACCAAACTGTTGCAACACTAAATAAGGATTATAAGTGATTCCTCCCCTAATTCCTAAGAGAGGGACATTAGGGAATTCCCCACAGTGATCAATGATGGTAACATTCTCCGAGGATCGCGAACACCAATGAATATATGAATGTGTAAGGGACATCAGCCTATGAGACCATCTCATACCCTGCTCATTTCTCAAAATAGACCGAGGTAGGTGTGAAATAAACCACCTAGCCAATAGAGGAGTGCAACACAGAAGGGTCCCTCTTCTCTTTAGAGTGCGAGTATGCAGAGAGTGTAGAATATCCCCAAGTAAAGTAGGCACCAGATTATGTGACAGAAAAACCTTAACCGCATTCACATCTACGAGTTGGTCCGTGTTAGGGAATAGTACCATCCCATAGATGAGAAGGGCTAACACCTCCTCAAAAGCTTGTAAATACAGGCTATCCCAAAAATAGTAGGCTTTCTCAAATAGAAACTTAGCTGGAAATCCTTGGACACTTCTTCTGGTTTCCCAATTTGCCACTACATCAGACCGTTGTAAAGACAGAGCTTGAGCAATATCTTCAGGCTTTGGGTATCTTTCTGTACCGTTGAATGGTAGCTGATTAAGGATAGGTACCCCCAATAATTAAGAAAAATCCTCCATAGTAGGCACCAGCTGGTAATCAGGAAAAGTGAAGCAGTGGTGCAACGGGTCAAAGAACTGAAAGAGCACCTTTAACATTTCTTCATCAGGGGTTAAAGTGACCAAGTTGAGAAGTCGACCATGTTTTTCAGTGAAGGGAGAGCTTTTAGGAATCCTTGATGCTAACTCCTTGAGTTGAGGATGCACTTTCACAAAGTTGATTTGGATAGTGTTCCTGCGAGCAGCTGTCATGTCCTAAAAAACAAGACAAAGATAAGCCCTAGAAGATCCTTGAAATGGTTAGTATGATATGCCATGTTATGATGTCATGATTATGCCAGGAAATCACATATATATCAAGCATAAGCAAATCACACCAAAACCTTAGGTTTAAGGCTTGCATGGGTTGTAAGGTCATACCCTCTTGAAGGTGGATTGGTTCAACCTGTCGTATAAATAGTGTTGTACCCCAAAATTTACCCTCCCATATTCTTCAAGACTTTCAAAGAGCATGCTTCAAAATCTCCCCAAGGGTTGCACAGTTCAAGGGCCTCCTAACAGTCAGAAACTAGGGTTTTGGTTCTGGCAAAGAAATTGAAGTTTCCAAGGGTCCAATCAAGTCCCACATGCCTATAAACATGGTCAAGCATCCATATGCCAAGTTTCAAGACTTACAGCACAAAATTGCACAGTCAAAAACCCTAATTGCTCAACAGTCAACTGTAGGGGCAAAATGGTCATTTGACAGTCAAAAGTTCAAATTTTTGGTCAACATCTCATTTTGAAGCCACAAACATCATTTGATCAATTCTTGATTATGATTTTCAAAGCATGGCTCAAAAAGTCTCAAGATGCAAAAGTTTCCATATTTGGACAGTTGAAAAAGTCAATTGTAACTTGACCAAGGCATAACTTCCACATGGTTTATCAGAAAAATTCCATCCAAAGCTCATTTTTAAGAGAAAGACATTGCTAGGCTTCGTTGTAAGTCATAAGGGTATTCAAGTGGACCCTGCCAAGGTTAAAGCCATTCAAGAGATGCCAGTTCCTAAGACAGAGAAAGAGGTCAGAGGCTTTTTAGGACGCCTGAATTACATTGCCCGATTCATCTCGCACCTAACCGCTACCTGTGAACCAATCTTCAAGCTGCTGAAGAAAGATCAGGTAGTACGTTGGAATGACGAATGTCAGGCCGCTTTTGACAGAATCAAAGAGTATCTCCAAGAACCACCCATCCTTATGCCACCGGTTGAGGGGAGACCTCTGATACTATACCTGACAGTACTTGACAACTCAATGGGGTGTGTGCTGGGGCAGCATGACGAGTCTGGCTGAAAAGAGCATGCCATTTATTACCTTAGCAAAAAGTTTACCGACTGTGAGACCCGATACTCACTGCTTGAGAAAACTTGCTGCGCTTTGGTATGGGCTGCTCGCCGGCTGAGACAGTATATGCCGACTCACACTACCTTGTTGATCTCAAAGATGGATCCTATAAAATACATATTTGAAAAACCTGCTCTGTTTGGGAGAATAGCAAGATGGCAAATGATCTTGACGGAATACGACATTCAGTACACAACCCAGAAAGCCATCAAAGGAAGTGTATTGGCAGATCACTTGGCACACCAGGCAGTAGACGACTATCAGTCAATGAACTTTGAATTTCCTGACGAGAGTATCATGATAGTGACTGATTGTGAAGTACCTGGACCGGATGAAGGACCTGAGGAAGGATCCCGATGGTCTATGCACTTTGACGGGGCCTCCAATGCTTTGGGTAACGGTATCGGCGCTGTGATCATATCCCCTCAAGGCACTCATACTCCACTCACTGCCCGGCTATGTTTCAACTGCACCAACAACATGGCAGAGTATGAGGCATGCATCATGGGTCTCCAAGCTGCGATCGACCTAAGGATCAAGTTTCTGAGTGTTTTCGGAGATTCCGCTCTCGTGATCAATCAGATCAAAGGAGAGTGGGATACGAAACATCCGAATCTTATTCCTTACAGAGAATGTGTGTTGACCTTGATCCCTCACTTCACCGAGATAACTTTTGAACACTTTCCGAGAGAGGAGAATCAGTTGGCGGACGCGTTAGCTACGATGTCTTCTATGTTCAAGGTCAAATGGGACAATGAGGCTCCCCGGATCATTATCTGGAAACTGGACGAACCGGCATACTGTTGTGACCTTGAGACTGAATTGGTGACTGAGAAGCCTTGGTACCATGAGGTGAAGAGATATTTGGAAGCTCAGGAATACCCTGAAGGTGCATCTGTCAATGATAAGAAGTTTCTGAGAAGGTTCGCAGCGAAGTTCTTCCTTAGCAACGGCATTCTGTATAAGCGAAACCATGATTCGACCTTACTGCGTTGTGTGGACAAGACAGAGGCAGAAAGGATCATGGAAGAGCTACATGAAGGGACTTTCGGAACACATTCCAGTGGACACACTATGGCAAAGAAAATCCTTCGGGCAGGGTATTTCTGGTCCACAATGGAAGCCGACTGTTACCAACACTCTCGGACATGCCATAAATGCCAGATATATGCAGACAAGGTGCATGTTCCTCCAGTTCCTCTAAATTTTCTGACTGCGCCTTGGCCTTTTGCAATGTGGGGCATAGATATGATCGGTGAGATTAAACCTACAGCATCTAATGGGCATCGCTTCATCCTTGTAGCAATTGATTACTTCACGAAGTGGGTTGAAGCAGCATCCTACGCTACGGTAACCAAGACTGTTGTAGCACGGTTCATTCGGCACAACCTGATCTGTCGATACGGTGTCCCTGAAAGGATCATTACAGACAACGGTAGCAATCTCAATAACAAGATGATCACTGAGCTCTGCGAGCAGTTTAAGATACAGCACCACAACTCTTCTCCTTACAGACCGAAGATGAATGGGGCTGTAGAAGCGGCGAATAAGAACATTAAGAAAATTGTGCAGAAAATGACAGTGACTTATAAAGATTGGCACGAGATGTTACCGTTCGCTCTACATGGGTACCGTACCTCAGCCAGGACGTCAACCGGGGCAACTCCTTTCTCCTTGGTCTACGGTATGGAGGCAGTCTTACCGATCGAAGTGCAAATACCCTCTCTCCGGATAATGAAGGATGCAGATCTGAGCGAAGATGATTGGATCCAGACACGACTTGATCAATTAAACCTTATTGACGAGAAAAGACTTGCTTCTATCTGTCATGGTCAGACGTATCAGAAACGGATGATCAAGGCATTTAACAAAAAGGTCAGACCACAAGAATATCAAGTTGGGGATTTGGTAATCAAGCGTATCATCCTTCCTCAAAGTGATCCAAGGGGCAAATGGACCCCCACGTACGAAGGGCCATTTGTGGTTAAACATGTGTTCTCAGAAGGAGCCATGATCCTAACCACCATGGATGGTGACGACCTTCCTCACCCCGCTAATGCAGACATAGTAAAAAGATACTACGCATAACAAAAGACCCGCTAGGTTGACATACCTAGGCAAAAATTAGGGCTTCCCGACGAACCAAAAGGGTTCGGGCAAAATGAAGGGATGAAATGAAAAATCTGTACACCCGGCAAGTCGAAAACCTGAAAAGGCGGCTTGAGCAAAAATGGGTATCCAGGTGGACTGAAAACCCGAAAGGGCGGTCCAGGAAAAAGTTAGGGATAAAGCATAATACTATGTCTCATTGGATCACTTTGCATCCAAAATCCGGTATCTACATCAAGTTCAGACGGCATCGATCAGTCAGCTTCATCTTCAACTAAGGTCATCAGGTGATGAGACGCTCAAAGACATAAAGGCGATAACAGAGTTGAAACCCAGTGGGATCATTCCATTTCACACAGCTATTTATTTTCCTTTGTACAAACTTGTATAAATTCTTTTGTTCGGCGGCGTTCTCTTACTAGGACGTCAGCCTCTTGTACATAAACGCCTATTTTACAGGCAAATTCAAAATCAATACAAAAATCACTTTTCAGTTAAAAGTGCCAATTATTTTTCCTTTTCTGTTTTGTTTTGCGAAGAACGTCCAAGGTTCAATTTGTGATATATGCATTGACAATAATTTGCTCACTCATGAATATTTGCATACGAAACAAAGGATTAATTACAGGTAACAGTAGAAACAGGGGCAATAAAGAGTTGTCTAAGCAATCTAATTGTTCTGTCCTCCAAGGTATCAAGGTGAGTTCGGCTGAAGAACATAACCAGTATATCTTAATTCCCCAGAGAGTGCGTCAGCAAGTCAATACACTCTCCCCAAGCAAAGCTATTATCAGCCTTAAGGAAGTTGGGTATCCCCTGTAGATCTCAACATTCCCCAGCACGATATACAGACATTCCTAACAAGCATCCCCGGCAGTCTTGGTCTAAAGATTGGTCCCCGACGGTATATCAAACATTCAATGGAGCTACTTCCCCAGCATATCAAATTAATTTCCCCAGGAGAATCCAATCAAGATTTCCCCAGGAAAGTTTGAACCATCTCCCCAAGCAGTAAGCTTATCCCCAGTAGATTCTGGAAGCTTATCCCCGCAGAGCACGAACGCGTCTCCCGGCTTTATTCAAAGAGTTATTTCCCTACCAGGATATAACTGGGTTATCCTCAGCCAAAAGCCATGAGAAGATCGCCCTCGGCAAAGTCTTCTTATCCCCAGCGAAGTCTATTAGCACTTCCAACACAACAATGGTATCCCCAGCAAAGTTACCATCAACATTCCAGCAAGTACCTCTCTCCAACACAACAATGGCTCCCCAGCAAGATCACTAGAGTATTTTTCTCCCCGCAGAGTAATCCATTCGCCAAGTTTATTCCCCAACGGAGTTATCTTCTTCTATCGGTATTCTTGCAGCTATCATCCCCAGCGGAAGCAAAGATCTATTCTTCAACATCAACCCAGGATGTGACTTCCCGGCACCCGTCAAGGATTCATTTTCCTAGACGAAAAACATATGTTCATAAACATCGCATTTTCATACATCATAGCATGCATATACGCATCATATCTTACAAATCTCATTTATGTTGAGAACATCATTGCTTGATCCATATCATGCATTGCATATGACTGACCTTTACCTTTCAGGAAAGATCCAGTTAAGTTCTCAGCTATATTTCAAGACTTTAGTCTGGTTCAGTTAAATCGACCCTAAGATTTTCCTGATTCTTATCCAGTCAAAGGCCTTCTCTGGTTCAGTCAGATCGACCCTAAGATCTCCCTGATTCTTATCCAGTTGAAGATAGTCAAGACCTTGACCGGTTCAGTTAAATCGACCCTAAGATTTTCCTGATTCTTATCCAGTCAAAGGCCTTCTCTGGTTCAGTCAGATCGACCCTAAGATCTCCCTGATTCTTATCCAGTTGAAGATTCCAAGACCTTGTCCGGTTCAGTTAAATCGACCCTAAGATTTTCCTGTTTCTTATCCAGTCAAAGGCCTTCTCTGGTTCAGTCAGATCGACTCTAAGATCTCCCTATTTCTTATCCAGTTGAAGATTTCAAGACCTTGCTTGGTTCAGTTAAGTCGACCCTAAGATTTTTCTTGATTCTTACCCAATCAAAGGCCTTCTCTAGTCCAGTTAAATCGATCCCTAAAAGATTTTCCTGATGAAGACTCAGTAGAAGACATCCAAGATTCTCTCAGCGTTACTGTTGAGGTAGTAATCGCCCCAAGATTCTCTCATCGTTACTGTTGAGGTTGAAGTCGCCCAAGATTCTCTCAGCGTTACTGTTGAGGTTGAAGTCGCTTACGGTTCTCTCCCCGTTACTGCGGAGGTAGTAATCGCCCCAAGATTCTCTCAGCGTTACTGTTGAGGTTGAAGTCGCCCAAGATTCTCTCAGCGTTACTGTTGAGGTTGAAGTCGCCCAAGATTCTCTCAGCGTTACTGTTGAGGTTGAAGTCGCCCAAGATTCTCTCAGCGTTATTGTTGAGGTAGTGATCGTCCAAGGTTCTCTCACCATCCTGTTGAGGTAGTAACCATCCCTGGTTCATTCATCATCTTTTGAAGCTCCAGATCCAGCTCCTGTAACCAGTCAGGACACCTCTATACAAAGAGTTTGAAGATCAGCTCCTGCAACAGGCCGGGTAATCATTTTCTTTTTCAAGTACGCAAGTTCTCGCTAAGGAATCTCTTACGCAATCAACACCCAGATGGCATCTATAAGCCCATCCACCTATCCAATCACCTCTCAGCATGGCATCTATAAGCCCATCATCCTATCCATTAATCTCCAAATGGCATCTATAAGCCCATTCCCACCATCACACTACTATGTGAGCGCAAATTTCTGGGCACTCTAGTGTTCAATCATCTTCCACCTTCGGATTACGAAAGGCACGTCAGCCAATCTGCATCCTCAGGTCTAAGAAGATTGAACAGGGGCAACTGTTGTACCCCAAAACTTGCCCTCCCATATTCTTCAAGACTTGCAAAGAGCATGCTTCAAAATCTCCCCAAGGGTTGCACAGTTCAAGGGCCTCCTAACAGTCAGAAACTAGGGTTTTGGTTCTGGCAAAGAAATTGAAGTTTCCAAGGGTCCAATCAAGTCCCACATGCCTATAAACATGGTCAAGCATCCATATGCCAAGTTTCAAGACTTACAGCACAAAATTGCACAGTCAAAAACCCTAATTGCTCAACAGTCAACTGTAGGGGCAAAATGGTCATTTGACAGTCAAAAGTTCAAATTTTTGGTCAACATCTCATTTTGAAGCCAAAAATATCATTTGATCAATTCTTGATTATGATTTTCAAAGCATGGCTCAAAAAGTCTCAAGATGCAAAAGTTTCCATATTTGGACAGTTGAAAAAGTCAACTGTAACTTGACCAAGGCATAACTTCCACATGGTTTATCAGAAAAATTACATCCAAAGCTCATTTTTAAGAGAAATACATTTCCTACAACTCCTCTTCACACTTCAAGTCCAAGAAATGCTCTCACAAAAAGTTATCAATTCCAACATTATAGGTCATTTTCAAAAGTCAACAAAAAGGGACTTTAAGTCAAAGACCATAACTTGAGATTGGTAAATCAAAATGACATGGGACAAAAGGAATTGGTTAGAGGACTTCAAGACCTTTCCAAAATGTCCAAGAACATGATCAAAGCTTAACAATTGAGCAAGATATGCCTTGTGGAAGTTGGGAAATTTTTGGGAATTTTGAAAAGTCAACTTTGCTTCAAATGCCTCAAAATTGCTAATGGGCCACATTTTCTTCCAAGAATCATTATCCAAAGGCTATGCACGACCATTTGACCCAAAGGGGATTTATTTCATCATTTTTTATTATTTATTTGAATTTTTTATCAACATTAATTCATTTAATTAAATAAAATATGAAAAAATACTAAACAAATGTGTTTGAATCTTTTTATGCAGTATAATCACTCATTGGTTACTCAAGATCTTGTGCACATCAAAAAAGGGAAGATTTGGTGCAAATTGGCATGTTATTCATGGAAAAGATTTGAAAAAATATTCATTGAAAATCAAATATTTGATACATCAATGCAAAGGCTTTTTGACTAAAATTTCTACCCTAATCCATTGGCATACATATACAGATCACAACCCTAGTGCACAGAACCTTCAGGTTGCGCCTCATATCAAAAACCAAGTTTGCATTTTTGTCCAAAATCTCAAAACTGAAAACTGCATTCTAGCATGATTAAAAGAAAAGTAACAATTCCAATAGCTTTCCAAAGCATCAAGGAAGCTTTCTGAATCTTTTTCCAGTCCCCACGCCTGAAGAATTGGTATATGGATGTCAAACTTTCTCAAAATTTTTCCATAATCGTATTCTAATATGCATACATTTTTTATACATTTTGAATATTGATTTAGACTAATATGAAGGTTCTGAGACTAATGGTAACCTTTAATTTGACTAACAATGCTTGTAGCGAAATATGCCATTGAAATGTTTTAGGGTTTCTCAAGTTTCAAATTGGGCGTTTGCATATACTGTAAAATCAGGACATCCCAGTACCATGGTTAGAATCAGGACGTTTGGACGAATTCAATACACTAGTCGCGCCCTATTTATATGGCCACACGAGCTATTCGCTATTTTGGAAAAGACTGTGTTTTGGGGGGGGTTTAAAACCCCCGCTACTTCTTTTTATTTCAGGGACGAACGAAGAAGAAGATCATGTGGCAAGATCTGATTGGATAATTTGAATTCCAGCGCGCGTTTTTTGTTTCTATGTCATTAACGTCAATTTTCATTTATATTATTTGTTTTTCATTATATATACAACGCGTCCCATAGCATCAGTCCAGTGGTCCAGATCCAAAGCCTATGGAATGCTTCAGTCAATGCATACGCACATGATCACTGAGAAGTCAGAAAGGGCCAAGCTTCTTGGGCCTAATTGCTGGCAAAATACCTCCAAAGGGCCAACAAACCCCCTCCTGTTTGCATTTCTCTCTTTCATTCTTTTTTTATTTATTGGTTTTAATTTATTTGTTCATTTAATTCCTCCAAATTAATTTTTTATAATATAATAAAAATACAAAAAAAAAATAGAAAGACAAAAAATATAAATATATTTTATTTAATTGTTTTTATAAATAAATTCTATTAATTAATTTAGTTTTTAATCCTAGGTTCAATTTTAATGTTTTTTCCAATAAACTAAAAAATGTAGAATTAGGGTTTTAAATACTTTTATTTTTTTTTTATTTTCTTGTACCATTATTAATATATAATTATTTATTTTGTAAATAAAATTGCCATGTAAATAATTAGGTTAAAATTAGGGTACAAACTTAAACATTTTTTTAATAAATTAAAAATAGTTTAGAATTAGGTTTTAATTCCATTAATTCTCATTAAACTCCATAAATACAAAAAAAAACTCAAAAATAATTTCCTTTTCTCATTTAACTTAATTAATTTATTAATTGTAATTTAATTTCCTTAAAAGGGTCCAACGCCCTCGAACATTCGATTCTAATTTCTTTTCGCGCATTTATTCTTATTTATTTTCTTTCAAACATTATGTAATTGTTCAAGCTATGTAATAGTAACTAGGTTTTACTATCCGCATTTTTATTAAAAACGGGTCTTTGTAATTTGGCGATGTATAGACCCGCGCCTTGTAATAGCGTAGGATTTTACTTTCCGTATTTAAATTTCCGCACTTTTAAACTGCTAAACTTTGCATGAAAGAATGTATGGCCTAAATTAAAAACAATGCGTAGATCACCATGATACATGTACAAGATAAAACATGAACTGAAAACAACACACAAATACACACACCACTTCTAGGGTACGCCTCACCTGTTGCCTTCGAAACGTGGTCGTCAAGTATAGGACATTTTAGTAAGTCCTTATGTCCATGACGTGATCCAGTTGCCTCGAAACGGTTGCCTCGGAATAAAAAAGGATCAATGGCATAAGGGTAGCTTCTAAGGTGTCCTACTGTTGCTCTGGTGACCACACTGTCCCTAACAAACGAATTGACCCGAACACCTCCAACGGTAGTGCTACCTACCTCTCAATGGTGGGATGGCACTACCTTAAGGACATTTACACAGCCTAATTCCTTAGGGTAGGTAGATGACTCATAGATACTTGCTCTAATTCAAAACAAATCAAAAACTCTTTTCACACCGACACTTTCAAAAAGCTTTTAAAACAATTTTTCAAACACTCTTGAGGACTGATACAAGAGTCGATCTGAAATCTTTAAACGAAACTTTTTCAAACCCACTCACACTTTGAAAAGCAAACACTTTTGAAAACACATAAGAGCAAGTACCTAAGAGCCCATGGATAACCATGGATAGAAAGGGTGCTAACACCTTCCCTTTCTATAAATCTACCTCCCGAACCGAGAGACAATCTCATAAGGAATTTTGCTGTGCTTTTGTCCTGTCCATGTTGGAGAAAATAAAAGACGGTGGCGACTCTTGCTTCCGCGGCATTTCGCGAACCAACGTTAAACAGTCAGTTCCAGATCCACCGATCACAAATAATAATCGGGTTCTAAGGGATCTCAATATCACTGACCTTTCCCACAAGCTTCGTTTGATAGGCGACTGACTCGCAACCAAACAAAACTCAGGAGTCAAGTCTCAATGAGTATAGCATCGAGTATCTGCCGACTTTGGTAATACACCAAAGACGGCCATCTCACTATGTCCTAATTCGCAAGTTGTTCATTTAAAGGTTCTAAGCTCAGTTGACGCTTCATGACACCATGCAGCGGCCCTGTATTCTCCTTGATTAACTCAAGGGCTACCGATACCAACCAAAGTGTCGCATCAACATAGCCATCGCTTCAACCGTGTCGGTATACCCTGCACAATTTGTCACGATCTATTGCTACTTACCTAAAAGGTTTCCCCCGATACGGGTGTAGGATCTATAGTAACCCAAATAATCCCTTAAAAGTAAAGCAAACAAATAAGCAAACAATTTAGAAATGATCAAGACCATAAGGTAAACCCCACTTTATAATGTCCCCAACAGAGTCGCCAGTTCTGTGATATGGTGGCAGAACCGATTATTTAATACTGGTTTTGCATTTTATATTCACAAATGTCGCGGTAAGCAAGAGTCGCCACCAACTCTTCTTTTATCCAACGAAGGAAAGGGTGAAAAGAACAGAAAAAGACCTTTTTCGAGATTTTCTGAGTAAGGGGGTAGATTATGGAAAGGGAAGGTATTAGCATCCTTTCCATTCGTGGTTTTCCACGGGCTCTTAGGTACTTGCTCATTTTTGAAAACTGTTTGTGTTTGTGTGTTTTGACAAGTTTTGTTTGCTTTTATTGTAACTCTTGTATCAGTCCTCAAGAGTGTGATAAAGCGTTTTTGAAAGTAGTTTGAAAAGTGTGTAAGTGTGAAAAGAAATTGGTTTTGAGCAAGTACTTAAGAACGGTATACCTACTCGAAAAAGGACGTTCTTTTCCTCCTTTCCTTTAGATAGCTCTATCCTACTATTAATGAGTAGGTAGCCCTATTGTCGGATATTGAGGGACTATCAAAAGAGACACTATGGTCATTGAAGGCAACATGTAAGGATATATTAGCATTCGAAGGGACTGTTATCATATAGGCAACATCGAGGGACAAGATCATTTACCGAAAGGAAACTCGAGGGACGTTTAGGGACCATGATCTTTTATGATGACTTTTATACCGAGGGTATTTGCTAAGATATCCCTACGTTCGAGGGACATGACCATTTCCGAGGCAACCGAGTGAGGAATACCCTAAGGATGCAAGTGTGAGAAGTGTGTTTTTTCAGTTATATTATCTTGAGATTAGTGATCTAATGGTTAATTGAATTTATCTTGTCATGCACGCCTAATTTACCAGCAATTAATATTTAGCAGAAAATTAAAATGCAAGAATTTAAATCTACGCTATTACAATGTTTTCGGGAAGGGGCATTTACATGTCCAACTGGGGGAAAGAAAATAAAGAAAAGCAGTAAAGTCCTTTTTAATCTATTACATCCCGTCAGCAGGTACAATATTATAAAAGGTGCGAGAATAAGATAAACGCGCGTGAAAATGGAAAGAAACGTCTACCAACCTAAAAAAGTCTAAGTAAAAAAAAATCTTTTCTTTTTGTTTTTTTTTATTTAGGAAAATACAAAATTAAATTAAACCTAGATTTAATTAATTAAAATAAAAGAAAGTTATTGATCAAAATTAAATTCTAAACAAAAACCTAACATTTTTTGTATTTTTTTATTTAAGAAAATATTTGAATGAAATAACCTAAGTCTAATTGATTTTAAAGCTAATAAAATAAAATTAAAATAATTAACTAATTAATTAAAATAATTTTAGAAAACCTAAATCTATTTATTTATTTTTGATTTTTTTTATGATTTGTTAGGAAAAAGATTAAAAGAAAATAAATATGATAAAACAAAAAAGATAAACAAAAATTTGCAAATGGGCCTGGGTGTTATGGAGCAAATATGGGGTGCTGATTAAAAAAAACGTGAGGCCCATACAAAGAGGAGCCCAGGTCTGCTCTATGACCCACTGAGGGAAGCTTTGGAAAGCGCATGGTGGTCTGCACATGGGAGGCGCTAGATCTAGATCAAGTGGTGATCTAATGGCTTGGATCTAGTGGTTTATGATGCACACGTTGGGACTTGAAGCATCAAATTTGCAGATAATATGTTAGAAAAAAGAAAATGCATGACCTGGATCTCGAACCCAGGTCCTCTCTCTCACGCACATGTTCCATTGCCAATTGATTTGTATGATCATTCGTTTAAATAACCAAAACAATAATATAATATAAGAAAATTGGTCAGATATATTAGAAATGAAAAAGACGCGCGCTGGTTTTGAATGGTCCAATGGAAGAGAGGCACGATGGCTTGCCGGAGTCAACATTTCATAGGTGCCGGAGTCAAACTCCGGTCACCTTCTTCGGCCATTCAAAACCCTAAAACCTGCACAAAGAAAAATCAAGGCTTAAGATTAAGGCTACCCCCCTTATTTCGTATGCTACAAGTTCAATGGTGGTGGCCGTTTGGCATGAAAAGTCCAGCAACATCCTGTTCGAAGCTTAACCGTTCTAGAACCTTAGAAATGGTAACCTGCGATCCATGGCCTTATCTTTACATGTAAAACGTTAGAAAGCTTCACAATGACTAAACAAACATGATTATGCGTTTCAAATCTACTTAAAATGCATACACTAAAAGATCAAAGATGCGAAACTTTACCCAATGGAGATGATTCGGTTGGGAACTTTTAGGTGTGGAACAACGTGGATAAGGAGTGATATATATTC
This sequence comes from Vicia faba, assembly GCA_948472305.1. Classification (NCBI taxonomy): domain Eukaryota; kingdom Viridiplantae; phylum Streptophyta; class Magnoliopsida; order Fabales; family Fabaceae; genus Vicia; species Vicia faba. The sequence goes on from OX451736.1 coordinate 98,504,491, forward strand.
CTGGGAAGCTCAGAAGGTTGATGGAGGGCTTAGATTGGATTGAAACGGGCTGGAATTTAGGTTTTGGATTTTCACGATTTTGACAATTTTCTTAAAAATTTGGTAGAGCTCTTGTACCGTGTGTAGGCCTCCATTTGGCTTGCCAAGGTGATGTATTTATAGGGTAGAAGGAAGAGACAAGTTTATATGGAAAGAACCAATTCCATAACTCAAGTTTTCAAACCAAAATCCAACAAATTAAAAGGCTTCCAAATTTGCCAAAACTTTCTCTTTCCATGCTAGCATGTATCTGGACATTTGTGCATGAAAAATGGGCCTCAAGACTGACCCAAAACACTAGCCCACATGTAAAAAATAATAACCTATCATTTTATGCATTTATCTTGTATTTATTTAATTTTAAATTGAATAAAAATCAAAATAAATGAAAATAAAATCCAAGGCATGCAAAAGTGGATTTAGAGGTCCTTCATAAGGTCATGAGAGTGTTTGAAGTCCAAAAAGTTAGGCCATGGCCCTAAAAGGTCAAATTTGCTCAATACACTATTCATGAATTTTCCAAATTTTCCCAACTTAGGCAAGCCATAACTTGCTCAATTTTTATCTCATGATGATTATGTTGTACTTTTTGAAAATCCCAAGATGTCTACTTCAACCCCTCTTTTTATAAATTTTGCATTTGAAGATGTTATCGGGATGTAAAATGTCTTGGAAAAAGTGGCTTTTGTTGACTTTCTAAAAATGACATGTAATGTATGAACTTGTCTCTTTCAAATGGTGCATTTATTGAACTTGAGAGATGAAGAGAAGTTGTAGGTCATTGAGTTCTCTTCAAAATTAGCTTTGGTTGGAAAATTTATGATAAAGTATGAGAAAGTTATGCTTGGTCAATGTTTGGTTGACTTTTCCTATAGAAACCCTAATTTGCCATTTTTGACTTTTGATGAATTAGGAGCATTTCTATAGGATCGTGATCAACTCTTGATAAAATGATGGTTATAACTTCAAAATTATGATGTTGACCAAAAATATTGAAGTTTGACTGTTCATGGGCCACATTTAACTTTTGACCTAGCACAATTGATTTTCCAGTACTTTGAGCAATTGACTGAGCAAACTTATTGAGCAAGGCATGAAACTTGGCATGGATAATCTTGAAGACATATTAGGACCATGTAAAGCATGTTAGACCTTTGGAGCTCATCCATCTTGATGAAAATTGAAACCCTAGTAGGGGGTTCGTTGCCTTAGGAGGAGAATTGTCTGGTTAATTCTTGGTCAACCTTTGAGCAATTGAGAACCTCTAAGAGTATGTCTTATGTGAAAATGAGAGGGAAAATTTTGGGGTACAACAGGCGAATTAGGAAAAAAGGGGCATCCCAGTGGATTGAAAACCCTAAAGGGTGATCTAGGAAAAAAAATAGGGACATATAAGCAAAATCATCATCTCGGTGCATTGAAAACCCGAAAGGGCGAACCAGACAAAATTTAGGGATTTTATTCAAAAAATGAACAAATAGATTGTGGTTTAAGAATTCATAACTACTACTATGACTAAGGGGATAGGTTAATCTAAATCATCTTACTCGGAAGCAAAGGAGATTGGAGCTATCAAATGACATTAGAGAATTAGCAGTATCAATTATCATTTTCATTGCCATTTTCAAATTTTGCTAAAACTTTTTGTAGTAACCTCTTTTTAGGAATTTCATCTTGTACTTTCTCCTGTTCAAAGGCATTAACATTAATAAAACAATTTATTTTTCAGTTCTACTTCAATTGTATTTTTCTTTTTACGACTTGTTTGCAAATACTACTATTATTTCTTGAAAACATTGCGTCGAAATAATTTTGGGGATTTGACAAAATAAATAAAAAGCATTGACAAAACATCAAAAAGAACTTTGGTTAGAAGAACATCAAAAGAAATCCACGCCTATGTCCATTTCTATGAGTATGCCAACGATACAATTATCAACGTTCCATTTACATCGTTCACCACAATCTATCAAAGTAAAAATAAACTTAGAGATACTGCAATCAGTATCAAACAACATTAGGAAGTCAGTGATTCAAAGAATCTGAGGGTCTAAAAGGAGAGAATTATCAAAAACATTCATAAACATTGGGTGCATTTACATACAAAACACATACCAATAATTTTGGGCATCATAAGTATATATAAAAAATTTCTATTGGGCATCATACATATACGTATCAATTATATATTTCATTCTCAAACTGAATAGGCCATGACTACTGTGAATTATCTTGAAACTATCATCAGCTAAGTTACCCGTGTGAATCGAACATTCAAATCTTAGGACATTTCACTTTGTTACAAAATACCTCAGTTGAGAACAGACGCAACACTTGGAGGTATTGTGAACCATGAATTACATTGGGCGATGTGTCTGCGAATCATACTCTTGACCTAGCCTTTCAATTTCAAGACTTCCAAATTATCAAACATCGAACCCGCATTATTTATCCCCTAGATTGTGATAAATATGCAAGTCTGCTTTACAACTCGCTATGTTAGTGTCAATGCTTTATCTAGTTTGTTACTAGACCTAACTCTATTAGATTAGTCCCCTGGTGTAAATAGAGTTAATACCCGCATTATCTACCCCTAGGTTATGGTAGACATGCATAATCTTCTATATAACTTGCTGCATTAGTCCCAAAGCAGCAATAAGTTATCTATTTTAAAAACCCATATCTTTTTATTCCCTAGGTTGTGATAAATTTCGCAAAACTACGATATAACTTACTATGTTAGTCTCGAAGCATTAGTAAGATATTTTTCATTCTCGTATTATCTATCCCCTAGGTTATGGTATGTATTCAAAAATATGCAATATAGTTCATCGTGTCAGTCTCGAAGCAACAATGAATTATCAAGCTTGTGCTATTTACCCCCCTAGGTTGTGGAAAATGTAAAATCGACGGTATAGCTTACTATGTTAGTCCTTAAGAATTAGTAAGTTATTTTTCAAAAGTCGTGTTATCTATCCCCTAGGTTGTGGTAGATATACAAAATCTGCGATATAATTCATCGTGTTAGTCTCGAAGCGATAATGAGTTATCAAACTTATGGTATTTACCCCATAGGTTGCGGTAAATATGCAATAATCACGATATAAATTATTGCATTAGTCTCAAAGCATCAATAAGTTATTTATTTTCAAAACTCTTTTGTTGGTTGAAATCATGTTTCTAAATTTGTCACATGCAAGTATACATGTTGTGATTGCAGCAAGTAATAAATATAAGAGTATTGTACCCACTGGGAGTAAAGTTATTTATATTTGACTTTGTAAAATCCTATTCTTTCAATTTAAGCATGAGTGAGAAATAATAATAAGGTTGTTGGTGATGAGTTTAACGTTACTTATAACAAAACTGTAAAGAGTGCAAATGGGAGTGAAATGTATTAAGAGAGATAAAGTTGAGCATAGATCCATTAATATAACTTATGCATTTATGTGTTTATACTGTGTGGAGTCGTGACAGGCAAGGTCAGGATGATCTTGTGGGGTATTTCTACAACATTCCAAACATGCATGCAAGGGCAAGGGAACAAGTCTCTAAGCCTCACTTATAACCAAAGTTTGCATCTTTTAATAAATCTAATTTCCTTAATGGTTACAACTTCTTATATCTAAGTAAGTTAGGTCAAGCAAATATATATATATATATATATATATATATATATATATATATATATATATATATATATATATATATATATATATATATATATATATATCCTACTTTTTCAACCATTTTTACTCATGAAATACGCTTGTTGTTATATCTCTCTCAACACCAAGTTGTTACCTATTTTTATGTTGATCATGCAAAGAAACAAGTTTTGAAACAAAAATACATGGTAAAGCAAGCACTAAACACATAACATATAACATAAACACACTTTTATATTTACTTCACTTAGCTCAACTACAAAGGTTTTAGCTCATGATGAGCCGAGTACAAACAGCAAGCAAAACTTTTACAATAAACATCTTAAGACAATGAAAATGACAAAAGATATAAACCTAAGAGAAGACTTGAAGGTCTCCTAGATACGGATAATTTTCAGGAGGAAACTTCGGCCATGACACTACTCACTAGTTAGCACCATAATGGATGAGGAAAGACAACTCTCTCACACTTAACTATCCAAGCACATAAAACTCTTTGTGAATATTTTCTTTGAACAACCGAACTCTATATCTCTCTCTTCAACTAGCTTTTCTTTAAATAGGATAAGGATTAGGGTTAGTACCTTGCATTGGATCATGGGCTTTTCCTATGAATCACATCAAGCCCAAATGTACTAGCGCCATAACACCAACAGCATGCTATACGACACAAGGATTCATATGATAGGGGACAATAGTGGGAGACAAGGTGGTGTGTGGAAGAATATGCAGCAAGCGCAAGCGGCGCTGGTCTGACTAAAGCAGAGTATGTATGTACTAGATTTTGTCTTCTATATTCTCCACTATCATCTTTGAATTTGAATAGCTTTATTCTCTTTTTATGTACCACCATGTTTTCCCTCCTTTAATTATCCTCTCACGCTTTCCTTAAGGCCAACAACTTCCCTCATTTAAATTCTCTTGCCTAATAATTCTTCTTGAAATTGCTAACTTGTGCAACTTGTAGTAGTCCATCTCTGTCTTGCCTACATTCGACCCTACTAACCTTTTGTACACACAAAACCACAATTAAAAGTAAAAAGTGGAGCACCTATTGTGCTCCACACTAAACATTAAGTTAACTCTAAAATACAAGAAATTAAACTAAAAATCAATTAGAATACTAAAATAGAAAATACTAAAGGCATGAATTAACTCACAAAATGTGTGTTAACACACCCCTAAACTTGAATCTTTACATGTCCTCAGGTGATGCGACGGGAAAAGACAAATAGAACAACTTCAAGCAATTACTCCCCTATTTTATCAGATCCAATCTTTACAAAACGCAGAGTTATCCTCCTAGGGACTATCTTAAAAACAGATACTACTCACTACTTAGGCTCAATCTTGATTGTGTGTGTATGTTCTTTAGATTACCAACACTCCCTGTCAATACATAACTCTTTTGTTAAGTTAGTCAACCTATTGCTTGTCTTTCTTAGCTTTCAACCTAGTGGGGGATTTTGACTCCTTGTTCTTGAACCTTCACCTAGGACCACACTTGCATTTTTTTCTCAAATTTTTTTCGTAGTTTCCCCTCTTTCACTTCAATGGCCTCAATTAATCATGATTCCAATCTTGCTAATTATGGTGGGGACAACTACCGTTCCTCCAGTTTCGGGCACAGGAGCAAGACTTTTTCTTCTCTTCCAGTTTCGGGTACAAGAGATGTTCCTCCAGACACGAGCACATGAACTTTTATTCAGAAGTTCTCTTTGGAAAATTTTTACACACCTTTGTGTAATTATTCTATTTTCGTCTTAATGTAATGCTCCCGGAGTGTTCCTGTCCTTTTAACAAGAGTATTTACCACCCCAACTAAACATTTCAGCTAAAAGATAACAAATAAATCTTTTCTATAGGCTTCCTACTTCCAAGACTACCAAAGTCACGACAGGGGTTGTCAGTAACAAAAGACCTAGGGAAAACAATACTCCTCAAGCCTTTGTCTCCTAAAATTAAGGCCCAATAGAATTTTCCCTAAGTTTGTTCAGATGGTCTATTCTAAGGGGGATGTTTCTCAACTTTTCTCATGTTGTACTTATTTATTGTCCTTTTTAAGCAACACAGAACAATAATTAAACTACGATATGAAGAAAAATTAACATCACAATTCACTAATAAAAGGCTGCAAGAAACCACTCAAAACAACATTAATCAAAGGCTAAAATAGCCAACAAAACACAAGAATAATAGAACAACAAAATTAACATTAGTCACGACTCTATCCACCACCCCCCTATACTTAAAGTAAGGACATTGTCCTCACTGTTAAGTAGAAGGGATGGGGCGTGCCTATTTTCTCAAAGTTTACAAGCTAGGCACGAAGCCTACAGCTCTTCCTAGAGGGCTTCTTCGGGGCTGGATCTTGTTTTTCTTTCTTTCTAGCCTATTTCTGGGCAGGCTCTGGAAGATTGGATTTGACATTGGAAGTCTTGATAGGGGACTTCTGCGGAGGTACTTTGGCTATTACAAGAGTCTTGGTTGGGGTTGGTTCTTTGGCATTCTTAATAATTGAACATGGGGTGCTGGCCTTTGTAGGCCCCTTAACCTTCTTAGGGGTGACTACAGTAGTTACATCAGCACATGACTCCACAAGAGTCTTATCAGATAGTTCTAATTCTTTTGAACTATCAGAGAGATATCCTTCTTCCTCCTCATCTACTTCTTCAGCTTTCTTGTTAGAACCTTCCTCAGCTTCACTCACAAAAGACTCAATTTCACTTTTATAATTTTCTTCCTCCTCTTCTCTGCTCGAGTCCTCTTCATTCATGCCATTAGTGTCCTTCATTTCAGCATCCCCCTCTTCCTTGTTATCTTCCTCCCCTTTCTCAACTTCAGTCTCTAATTTTTCTTCTTCAAACTTTTCACTTGGTTCCTCTTCTAATTCCTTCACAAGTTCCTCATCACTTTTCTTTGCAGCCTTCTGGTATTTTACCTTTTTAGGAACTTCTGCTTGCAATTCCTTCTTATCCTTACCTGCTTGCTTGATCATATTATTCAAAGTCTCATCATCATCATCATCAGACTCAGATTCTTCCCCTATCACCAGTTCTTCAATGATATTCTTTTTCTTTGGCACCCAGATCTTGGCTGGTGTTTCTCCCTTGATCTTCTTCTTCTTTTTTATTTGGTGAGTCATCCTTAGGCACGCCTTTAGTTCACGTTCCTGGATCTCTCATGACAGCAAGTTCAAACTTCATGGGCATCTTGCCCTTTTTCTTCATTTTCTTTTCTTCATTCTCCTCATTCACCAATTTCTTTTATTCTTCATCTTCTTCCTCCATCCCCAATATGTGGTCAGGGAATGGAGGGGCTGGAATATCATCATCCATTATTCGGTAAACCTTGGATTCCTATTCATACCATGCTTTCTGAAATCTGTAATAGCCTCTATGATCCTTCTACATCTGCAGCAGCATTTGCCATGAGAAACTGTCAGTTTCAAAACTGAAGTCTCCTTCAGATGACTTCTTTCCTGCCTCATCTCTCTTTCTTGCTTTTGGCTTCATTGACATTTGTAGATTGTTCTTATCAAACCCAGCTTTGGCGTTGCAGGCTTCATTAGTTGTTATGCCCTTTACTCATTGATTGATGCATAAAGCTGTGATCAGACACAGGAGATACAACATCTCATCCTTCTTCTTAGCACACATTTGAATCTCTTGCACTATTATCCTCCCAGCATTGACATCTATTCTAGAGGTAATACAATGGAGAAGAGTCATCCATTGCCTGTTGACCTTCTCATTGTGAGTGGTGGGTTTATAGAATGCTTGATGAATTGATACCATGCCTTGAATTTAAGCTTAAGGTCCATTCTTCTCACAGATTTTTTACCCCCACACTCAACCCATGTGGTGTTGGGGTTGCAAAGAGATTGCATGTAGACTTCATACTCTGACTCGTCACCTCTTGACAAAATGTCATGATATTCCTCCTCTAATTTCTTCAGGCTAAACATCATGTTGATAGTGTAAGAACAAGAAGTGTTTCTACATAAAATCATGGGATTTTGATGATAACTTTACATGTTATCTTAGAGAAAAATTGTATACACTAATGATTTCTTTCTAGTGTACAGCTGCTGCTATAATGTTCTGACTCAGATAGAAGGCGTGTGACGTCATCAGGTTCTGAACATACACTCTGGAAGAAAACATGTGGTTATGTGTTACAAATTGAAGTCAAGTTTATAAATCTATCTTCTGCAATGTGTCTAAGGAACTTTAGTACAATAAGTTTTGATCATGACTTTGTGGTTAAGCTTTGGAGGCCTTTTAAAGCTTTTCTTCTATGTGTTACAAAGTTATGAAGATTATGAAGATGAGGTTCTGCTGGACAAGTTCTGATGATCTGAATAAAAACAAGTTCTTACAACCAAGTGTTGAAGACTCTGAAGACAAAGTTTTGTGTGACAAGTTCTGAATACTCCAAGACTTAGGTTTTAAGAATTAAGAGTGAATCTTATACAACAAGATTCAATGTTCAACATTCAAATATCTGAAGCCTTTGAAGATAAGAAGAAAGTTCAAATGATTAATGTGTGATGTTGTGAAAAAGTTACATAAAGTGTTTGTAACCTCTACCCTCTAGGGTGGCATAAGGACTGTCCTTTATACTGTATTGTCAACCACTCTCATTGTGACCATTGGGAACAAACAACTGGATTTACTACTATCTTTATTTACTTAACGGATCTATATATACAAGCTTAATAGAAAAATATTGTTCATAGAAAAGGTGGAAAGCTATCATTGAACAGTGACAAGATACATAAATATTATTTTATACTGTCTAAACTTTTACACCTTATTCTATCCATTGGGAACTAACCGTTGGTGCAGGAAAAGTCCTTTTTTTTACTTACAATGTCTCTCTCTATCAAAGGCTATAAATGAAGATTGAAGATTCCAAGAAAAGTAGTTGTTGTCGTTTTCCATTGGCCATCAAGCTTTATCCTCTGAAAGGAAAGCAGTGGATGATGAAGATGTTAAAGATGTAATCCTACACATTATGAAAACCACCAAAGAAGAGAGAAAAGAAATAAAAAAGTTTAAACAATATGTTATTCAAATAACATCATATGCATCTTAGATGAAAAGGAAAAAGAAAGGAGTTTGTGCTCGTAGCTTGCTCAAAGAAGAAGAAGACTAAAGATGTTATTCAACTTCCAATCACATACATCTTGGTATATCTCAGAATAAGCAAGGAGTTTTTGCTCGTAGCTTGCTTAACAACAAGATGAATAAGAACTACAAGATTCTACTTAACTTATGATCATATACATCTTTGTAGAACATTGTAATGAAAACTAGAGTTCTTGCTCGTATAGTGTTTCTGTTCATATCTCTTCATGTAAATTGTTTTAACACTTGATTTGTTGCTCCAAGAATTGTTAAGTAATATATGTTTAAAACACTTGTGTAATCTGCTTAGAAGAAGCATTCATGTAAACACAAGATCAACATCAAATGTTGTTGATTGATTACTTGGGAGACTTGGTGAAAGTCAGATCTCAAGAAGATAATGGTTGCGGTCATTATGGAAATTTTGATAGGAGATCTTTCAGGATTGGATTCTGCTAGGTCAATGGTAGTCATATCTCAAAGGGGACCGAGTGAAGGTCATACTCTTGTAAGATCACTGATGGATATCATTGAAATTTCCTTGAGAGACTGAGTGAAGGCCTGATCTCAAGAAGATAATGGATGTTGGTCATTGTGGGAAGTCTGAATAGGAGATCTTGAGGGATAAGATTCTATTTGGTTAATGAATGTTATATTCGGTTGTATCACTGAACATGTCATTATGTGTTATTCATAGGCGGTTTCCCGTGCAAGTATCATCAGTTTGGTTATAGTGGATTAAGTCCTTGGATAAGTCAAAATCATCCTTGAGGGATGGGCAAGAGTATCCTAGTTAGCTGTAGCGGTAGAAATGTTTAAGACTAAGCCATTGGATTGACTAGACTTTATACAAATCAAAAATAAAAATCTCCACCGCGCTTTATTGTTTCCAAAGGAATAGGAAAAGAGCGAATAACCCAAAAAGAGGGGGAAAGATTCAAGGTAAGGGGGTTGGTTATGCAAAGGGAAGGTATTAGCACCCTAAACATCTATGGTACTCCGCATGAGCCTCTTTGTAAAATCTGTATATTTTGGCTATAAAAACTGTTGTATATAAAATGGATGGTGGAGGTGAGAAAAGAAATCTATTTTTTATGATTTTTGCACCCGCCGCGATTGTGAAACTTTAGTGCCTACGTACCACCTCTCTTGCAATAGGGGACCAGGGTACGCATAGTTCCTCTTTTAAAAATTTGAAACACAAATGCGTTGGTCAATTTTATAAGATAAAACATCATCGTCATTGTCCGTGTGGAAAACATACCTACTACCCACAATTATGAGAAAGGAGAATTTGCATCTTCTCAAAGTGGAGGATACGGCTTGGATTTTAAAATCAACAATGCCTCATTCAACACCCAAGTGGAAATATCTCTCTTCACTACATATTATAGAAGTATAATTGTTTGCATCACTACAAGGATTGACAAGAGTTTAATCTTTTGAGAAAATTTTAAAGTAAAAGCCAAAGTGGCAAAATGGTTTGAAGTTGATTGGAATTTATTTATGAAAATGCTTTGAAAATGCATAGACCTAAGTCCAAGTTTATCATGAAAATGGTTCAGGTTTCAAAACAAGAAGAGTTCTCAAAAAAGAGGAAGAAGATTTTTGAAATTAAATAAGATGGGAGGAGAAGAAGAGGCTATCCCAAAGCATAAGATAAAAGTTAGGGATAAGAACCATCTAACCAACAAGAAGCCAAAACTTGACATTATAATCCAAGATAGAATTCCCATTCCTTGGATTGGAACCAATCAAGCAAATAAATACTAGACCTCTTGAGAGAACTAAATTTTAAGTGTATTAAGTCTTCACAAAAAATTGGGTAGAGTAACGGCTGTATACGGGTGAATTCCAGATCACAAATAAAGGATGTGATCATAAAAACCTGCACACAAAACAAACAAGCAACCCAATGTCTTGAGGTAAACCTCAAGAATTCCAGACAAAACAATCAAATAAGATCTCTAAGATAGGTCAAGGTTTCTAATCCTAAGTCCAAGAAAAGTCCCATGCTCCATAATGCCAAGGATAGTAACCAAGTAGTCCAAGTATCATTAAAGATTTTTTAGAGTTTATGTTGATTATTAAGTATCTTAAGAAAGGAAGAGAAAAGCTCAAGTGAGCAAAGTAAAAATGGCAAGAAAATAAATGCTCAAATGAGCAAAGATAAAAATGGCATGAAATGTAAATGCAAAAAGTAAATAGTACATAAAGCATAAAAAAAGAATAAAAACATAAGATAAAACAAGTCAATAATTAGTGCTTAGTTGGATGACCATCTTGAAACTTGCATTTGGAACTCATTAGAGGATTGGTAGAACCAAAGCCTCCACACAACAAGTTACATTTTTTTTGTCAAGTATATCATCCATTTGGAATTCTCATAAGTACCATTTAATGATCAACAATGTTTAAGTGATCCGCGTTGACCAAAGGTGTTGTAGATCCATTAGAGGATTGGTAGAACCAAAGCCTCCACACAATGAATCTCAAGGTTATTAGATCAAAGAGATCAAATTAACATACTTGGGCTTGCAATCATAAGTTTGGGCCACGAATGATCATTTATTCGAATCGGGAAAAAAATTTAGCGCTATGTTAAGCAATCGTAAGTGGACTTATATAGAAGTCGCACCTTTTTTGAGGCCGGTCAATAGCAATTTATGCACCATTTATTTTGAGACATGATATAGAGATCATGCTCCAACAACATTTAGTGCAATAAGAAGGGGATGAGATGAAGAGGGATAGGGTACAAAAATATACAAACCACATTTGAATTAAATTTTAATCAAACTATTATTAAAATCATTTATCCATTTTTATGGAGTTAAACTCAACACCATGGATCCAATGATGTTAATAAAGTTCATGATTCAAAACCTAACCCAAGATTATCCAGAAAATAATCACAAAGTAATATCACATTTAATATAAAAAAAAAGAATTAAAAATGTTTTAAAAATAGAAAATAATGAGAAAAATATCAATTATGTTCAAATTAATCAAGAAGTGAGAAGTAAGGCCATAGAAAAATCAGAAATGGATCCAAATATTTTTATAAAAATTTTGGTAATTTTTAAAAGTCAGAAACTATTTTTAAACTATTTAAAATTGTTCAAACAAACATAAAATAGGTAAAAAATAGTAAACCTCATCATAAAATTCCATAAAATTTTTAGAAAGTCAAAAATATGCAAAATAACATTTATGATTTTTTTTCAGAATTAAAAAATGTCAGAAAGTATTTTTTAGGTAATTAAAAGAAAACAAATAATACAAATAATACAAAAAATGCTAAATGTTAAAATAAAGATATGAAAAAATAGTCATGAGATCAGAAATAATTCAAAGTATTTTTGTGAATTTTTTCATAATTTTTGGATAAAAAATAAAAGAGTTATGAATTTTTGAAAATTTAATCAATAAAAATATAAAATCAGAAAATAAAATAAAACCAAAAAGATGTGGACCATCAGATCATAGTCAAAACGCGTTAGTAAGCTAATCCAGTGGACCGGACGCATTGTGCTTGATATGGACCTTAGTGAGATACACATGGGATCAGAAAAAGGGCAACCAATGAAATTAAAACGCTTGGCACGCTATCATTGGCTGAGACGAGACAAGTCATCGTCTTCAACCTCCAGACACCCTGCAATGGGGATTTCGTGAGATCCTTCAAATGGAAAAGTTAGGATCTCAGGCTAGCATCATTGAACTCGTCTCTTCAAGACGATTCTAACACAACCATCGCGCCAAATTTATATAAGGTATGGAGAGAGATATGAATCAAAAACCCAGAAAATAACGAGCACCTTCAATTTGAGATTTCTCTCTCAATTCTCAATGGATTTAAAAATTGTAATCAGCATTAGAATCAGGAGAAGAAGTAGAATAGATTAGTGCTTAATTTGGAATGGTGGAGAATTCTACCTTTTCGAAGTTCAAGGAATAAGCTCTGAAACTGGACTTGTGTAGCTTAAATTATGGCTCATTTTGATTGGTTTAAGTGCTAGAGAGTTTATATGATGGTCAAGGATGATGAATGCGCGAAGAATTTTGGAAAAGGGAGCTTAAATCTTATAAACTCAATTCAAAAAAGATGGGTACGTGTGAGGTTTTGGCAGGGTGTTCTTGGCTCTCAAAGCTTGAAGAAATGAATGGGGAATGACCCTCTATTTATAGGGAAGTGAATGGGAATGAAAATTTGAAGAAACAAGGAAGTTTGGAGGGAAATTGAGTGAGGGTCGAGCACGAGTGAAGTGTGACTTCTTTTCCATCAAAACTCAACCAAATCTTGCATTTTGGGGTGCTAATCACTTCTGAAAAGTTTTCTAATCAAGTTTAAATCAAAAACACGCATAAATCTTGTGTTTAGAAGTCACATTATGGATATCAAAATTCTGACTTTGTGAAAAAATCAGTTTCAAGCTACCAAATTCAAATCCGTGGCATTTCCAACTCAATGGGTCTTAGGGCATGATTCTGGATACCTTAGAAAGATGAGGTTATAAGATTTGTAATGGAAAAAGAATGGAATCAAATGGATGCTTGATCTGAAAGTTACATGGAGTCAAAGTTGAAGAAAAATAGTTGACTTTCCATACTTAGAAATATTTCCAATTCTTCTTCAAAAATGATCTATAATCTTTTGCATCCAAACATGGCCTTACACTTGGAATTTGCTCTTGACTAAAAAAGATGGAATGAAATAGATATCTTGAGTGACATTTTTGGACTTGAACTATTCAAAATCTCCAAATATTGAGAGAGTTATGACTTGTTGAAGTTGGCCAAAAATCATGAAATGACCTATAATCTTTTGCATCTTTAAGGCAACTTCCATCTATTTTCTCACTTTTCACATAAAAGAAGGCATAAAGTAAACATCTTCAAGATAATTGTGTTCATTGAAGTCACATATGGAAAATTGTGGATTCATCTGGATGACTTGTAATCATTCTTCTTCACCAAGTTCCTTCCACATGAAAAATCTTTGGAATTTTTGAAGTGATTTGTTGATAACCCTTTGAAGAGAAGGATGTATTTGTAATCACTCAAAAATACCACAAGGTGAGAAAGATATGCTCCTTTGAAGTTCAAAACCCTAGCTTATAGATCAAGAGAATGCCTTGAGGAACTTTGACAAGTTTGAACAAACTTCTTGTACCAATATTCTTGCTTTGTGAATAGAAGTTGTCGAGGATGATAATGAGAACTCTTAGCCACCAAAAACCACTTCCATATCTTGAATTTTGAGAGAAATATTCTCTTGTGACCAACGGGAACAAGGCCTTGTCCAAACATGACAACTTCTCCAATCAACCCCTTGTACTTTTGGGTCAAATTTAATAACCTTGAAATATGGTGAACCAAAACAATCTTGATATGCCATTTCTTCCAAAACCAATCCAATGATGAGGTTTGAACTTCTCAAGCTTGTATTGACTAGGGCATGGAAATAAACTCATGAACCCATGGGGTAACTTGTTAAATCTCATTGCCCTTACCTACATGGATAACAAACAAGACAAGCCAACATTGTATTTTATAAGTGAAGAAATTAAAACAATATTCATGATCACAAAAGGAACATAAGTCAAGGTGCTTGGTAATCCCTCAAAAGGAGCATAACTCAAAGTAGGGAGGGGAACCAAGGATCCTAGTGTGATCTTGTTGTGAGTGAAACAACATGGTATGATGAAGGGATCTTAGGGACAAAAATTGGGGTACAACATTAGCGGAGAACCTGGATAAATTACTTGTGTCCTTTTCTCTTTATTGTCTTTATAGCTATTATCATTTGAGTGCTTATATTTTCAAAAGGGGAATGTTTTCTATGAACACAATTCAAACCCCCTCCCTTTCTTCTGTTTTCTCTACCTTTAATTGGTATCAAAGTTTAGCTCTGTTATTGATTTAAGATCAAACACTTAACCGTGTAGAGAGATCTACTTAGAGAAAATTATATAGTTGCCTGTTACTCATATGATAGAAAGCTTTTCTGATTCAAAACCCGTTCTTTATAGGATTCAAAATTTTGGGCAAGAATCAGAAAATATGAAGATAGGATCCCTGAAACAAGGTCTTAGGATTTTGAAGGCTCAAGTACCTGATGGAAAGGGATTTCATCTTTTTATTCAACATAAGTTTTCCATCATAAGCAAAGGTCAACAATCAGCACTCCGGATCATCAATTGAAGTTGTCTCTCAAACAACCAATGCAAACTGAAATGGATCCAATCAATGTCATATATGGAATATACATCAAGAACTCTAAGAAGACCAAAGCTTCTCAAAGATATGTTCTTAAGAAATTAGATGAAGGAGTTGCCTGAAAGCTTTGAAGAAGTATTGTGCAAAAGAATGGGAAGTCAAGAGGAAAAAATGCTATCCACCAAGGAGAAAATTAAATCAGAACATCTCTGAAGTATATGGAAACTACTATTAGAATCTGAAGAAAGTAAAGTAGTTAATGAAGAACAAGAAGTGAAGAAATTAGAAGATGTTTATCCAGAAGTTTCTTCGTTTCAAGCTCTAGAGAAGGCATAGCCACTTAAAGATTTCTTCTCAAAGGAAGTCATGCAGAAATGGAGAATCAGAAACTTAAAATGGAACTTTAAACTGATCAACTCTAGACGAAGAAGTTGCAAGCACTCAGAAGTAAATGGGATAGAATCTTGTGACCCTCAAAGAATCTCGTAAGAAGGATCTAGAATCAGACTCATAAAGCGTCAACATGTGTCATATAAACTCTTTATCTCTCTCATATTTGTTACTTTATTAAAAAGATTATTTGGATTAGACAAATTATCTATGTTGTCCCTTCATTTCGCAGATATATGTCTCATCGTGCACTATATCATCGTCATGAAAATAGGTATAGGTCATCATTACTTTCCTTGCGTACATGTTTCCAAAATTATATTTATATATATTTTAAATAATCTTTCCCTTTTTTATTTCTTTCCTAAGTTTCTAGTTCATAACCTAAAATCCTAAAATCAATTATGAACTCTCAAAACAAAATCACTCTTGAAAGGCTCTCTCCTCATAACCACAAAGCTTTTCCTCATCTTCTCTACTTATCACCTGGGAATGATCAAGAGTGTATAAAAGAAGAACCATATTATTCTCCTAAAGTTACTATGTCTACAAAATTGGACTCTTTAAATGTTCTTTGTGAACCCTTCGTAGATTTTCAAAACATCAAATATAATGGCTTTGATCTTTTGGCTGATGTTACCAACCAAGGGTGGGAAAACTACTTCAACCTTCTCAAGGGACCCGTTCTTCCTAACTTGTAAAAGACTTCTAGCTACATGCTAAGTCATCAACCTTCCAATTAGCATCGTTTGTTAAAGGGAAGAACGTTATCATTAATGAACAAATCATCACCAAAGTTCTTAATCTTGATGGAAAAGGATTAAGGTTCTATGAAGAAAACATTCAATGGTTGGAATTGATAGAAGGTTATCAAGTTATATTCAAATCACCAAAAGCCTCAAAGATTGATGGTCTTCATGATCGTCTAAGAATCTAGGCCAAAATCTTTGAATCATCAATAATCCAAGTACCTCAAAGGAAGCATGCATCGATTACTTCTGGAGATCTGTTATACATACTATACTTCATTTCCTTAGGCATTTGTATAAATCTCCACTATCTTATTTTTCATCATATAAGAGATAATGTAAGAATAACCATATATGGAAGTGATAGAATGAAGAGTTATATTCCTCTTGGAAGACTCTTATCCAGTATCATCACTGAGAGCATCGATCTGAGGGATCTGGATGAAAAAGACCTTAAGATGACCATTGGTGAATTCTTCAACTCTATGAACCTGGTAGAAATGAGAATTCTGGAAAAGGTATCCAAACCACCTGAAGAAAAGGCTATGAACATCATTCTACCAAGAAAAACCCCTCAGTTCAAAATTGAGAATCAAAATGAAAGCATAAGGGCAATGTTTCTTTTTAGAAACTCCTGCATGGAAGAAAATGGTGAAGAAGAAAGAAGAAGATGTTGTAAGAAACCACATCTCTTTCCACCAGAAAAAGATCTATCTAGCAAGAAAAGGTCAGCCATAAATGTCATGTTTCAAGAGTCTGAAACATCTCTGAAGAAAAAGAATAAAAATAAAAGGATAGATTCATCTATGGATATGAATGAATCTAATTCCCCTTGCTCTAGCTCTGATCGTAGAAATACAGTCTTACCTCTTCCCTCATCCTCTACAGTGTTCCCCTAAACCACTGTTACCTCCCCACTCCATCAAAATTCTAATATACTAGGCATTGACTCAAATTTGGAAGCTTTGAAACCTATTTGGCTCAAGCACTGATTTATCTTTTCTTAGTAATAACTGGAATGAGTTCAACAAATGGATGAATGCTGAATTTTTAAGAATACAGGCCTTGTCTGACCAGGCCAAGGAAAAGTATTTAACTGAGACGGCAAGAAATGATTTATCCTTGGAAGCTAAAGAGCAGCTGAAAAGGAAACATATAAAAAGGAGGTCATAATATGAGAAGCTCCTAGAAAGGATCAAGATGAGATAGAAGATTTCTCCACCAGAAGTTCTAGGTTATTTCCTAAGCTTCTAAAGCCTATGGAGAGATGTAGAAGGAACAAGGATAGGTTAAAGAGTTTATGGCAAAAAAAATGAAGTTGAATTACATGATTAAGGAGTTTATTAGCTAGTTTGATCAAAACAACCAATACAATCATTTAACTTAAACCTTTGTCATGCATGATAAGATAAGTTGATTAGTTTGAACCCCTCATCATAGTAACCTTTCTTGTTTTATAGTAACTGCTTGCATGTTATTCCGTTGTGTTATCTATTTCCTTTCAATATAAGGATATAAGTATCTAGCCTTCATACCTTCTGGAATAACTCTATCTGAAATCTTCTTTAGAGAAGGATTCTTTTAGGTACTACTGGATACAATAAAGCGGTAAGAAAAAAGTAAATTATTATTTTACTGGGTGATATTTAGGCTATATCATATCGTGTCCACAGAGATGGGTGTATTAAAATGTCGTTTGAAAAATCTCTTGTTAATGAGTTTGTGGGATAAATGGGTTGAAAGGAAATGCGGGAGTTAAAAGTTATCAACAGGAAAAGAATTCATTCTCAGGAGAAAAGACTTATCAAGCATGCATAATAACCCACTCGTCACAAACTTAAACCTATCGACCAGTTATACTCAACCTACAATATTCATCAATGTCATCATATGTCAAACACAACACCCACTGTATCACCTCGGCGACGATCTCTCAACCAACCTTAACAGCACAAAAGTCAAACTTGGTCACTTGCGTTGATGATCTCTCAATGCGACACAAACAACAGAGGCATTAATCACAAACAACCTAAGCGAATGTAAGCACTAAATTTATCTCTAGAATTTAAAAATTAACAGATAATCATCCTAGATAATAAGCCAACCAGTATATGTCTATAACAACTCAAATCCCTAGCACAGAGCAAAAATCAAGGATAACAATCGATAAAGATTTGTAAAGCAAGTTTTATATAACGCCATGGGCGAAAAATATACATGAGTTCAAAGTAAATACATATACAAACCCAACCAATAGAGAATACACAAAGAAAAAGAGAAATGAACCGCAAATCTACCATTTTGTCAGCGCCGACCAAAGAGTAATCCACCCCAGATCATCCGTATGCAAGATTTATAGTTGTTATCTAAAGCTAATCTACCTAAAAATAAGGTTGATAGAATTTGGGAACAAAAACACCCCAAAAACCATAATAAAAATGAACTGAAAATGAAGTTATAAAACAAATCTCAATAGACCGCGCTAAGCGGGCTGGGAGATATTTACACATTAAACTGACTTAAACCATGCTAAGCGCGTTGTCCGCGCTAAGCAAGCTCAAAAACAAAGCTTCTTCCAAATTTGTCAAAATTTCACGTAGCACGCTAGAGGATGCGCTTAGCATGGTCCCCTGAGCAGAACTTCTCAAAACAGGGTCTTTTATTCCGAAAGCGCACATCTGGAGTTATGCCTTCGACACCTTATTCCTCTATGCTCCAAAATGCAACAAATACCTACAATATGAATGGAAAAAACATCAAACGGTACACTATGTACACAAAAACACAAATAAACACAGACTAAATGTATTTACACAAAATTTGGATTTATTCAATGATATTTACAAAAAAGAGTCGATAAGTGCAACAAAAGTATATACAAAAATAACTACAATTTGCACTTATCAGGTACCCGTAGAACTAGCTCTACTAGTGCTTCTGGTGAAGAAAAAGTGCAAAGTCTTTGAGGGTTAAATGATGTCTTCTTAGTGTTTAAGTTTCCTATTTGTCTATTTGCTCTACTTGCTTTATTGAGTTTTTATTATTTTTATTTAAGTTAATGAATTATGCTTCCTGTATTAGTTACCTTCTCAGTTTAGGTTTTTCTTTCTATCTTTATTACCTTTCTGTGTAATTAATATTCTCTTTCTGCATTCAAAAAATATTAAGTTTTTCTGTTCTGATTCATATTAGTCTCTAGTATCTCTATCACCTATTTCCTCCAATTGCTTTTTCAATAATTTTTTGTTTCTCTATTACCTTTTTGATTTCTCACAGAGTGGGAGAAATTAAAATGATATTTTGATAATGCTTATGCTCATAACATTAAACTCAAACATATAAAATATTATTTCTACTTACTGTTTATTTGATGTTTCTATCCGGGAACTCTAAACAAGTTCACCAAGCATTCTTAAGACAGGTTGAAGATGAAGCTCCTGGTGCTAAGGTTGAAAACCTTATGGATGAAATCAACTATGATTGTATACATAAGATGTTGTACACTTTGTGAATATATGAATAATTAAACAGATTTACCAAACACAATTCAAAAGTTATAAACTTACTGAAAGTAAGGTAATCTTGCTGATATCATAGTGTTCAGAAGTTGTTAACTTTCTAAAAGTAAGAAATTCAGACTCAAAGCTCAGAAGTTGTGCTTTCCTGAAAGGAAGATGTGATACGATGGCAGAACCGACTGTTATACTGGTTTTGCGTTTGTGTTTGCAAATGTTGTGGTAAGCAAGAGTCGCCACCGAATTTTATTTTATCCAACAAAGGAAAGGGTGAAAAGAACAGAAAAAGACCTTTCGAGAGTTTTCTGAGTAAAGGAGGTAGATTATGGAAAGGGAGGGTGTTAGGACCCTTTCCATCTGTAGTTATCTAAGAACTCTTAGATGCTTAGCTCATTTTTGAAATACCTTGTGCTTTTGTGTGTTTTTGAAAATTATTTTTACACGCCATCAGTTGGCTTTATAATAACTCTTGTATCAGTCCTCAAGAGTGTTGATAAAGCGTTTTTGAAAAGGTTTTTGAAAATTGTTTTGTGTAAGTGTAAAAAGTTTGTTTTGAGAATAGCATCTAAGAACTATCTACTTTACTCGAAAGGGTCGTTCTTTTCCTCCTTTCCTTTAGACAGTGCTAGCCTACTATTAGTGAGTAGGTAGCCCTATCGTTGGATGTTTGAGGGACATTCGAAGGGACGTTTTATAGTCACGAAGGCAACTTGGAAAGAAGTTTTAGTAACTACCCTAGGGTTTTAAGATCATTGTTTACCGAGGCAACGTCGAGAGGGTCATCGGGGGACTTATGATCTTTTTAAACCAGAGGGTAGCGACTAAAATCTCCCATGTTTTGAGAATTGTGACTATTTTCCGAAAGGTAACCAAAGTGGGAGTACCCTAGAGGTGCGCATGTGCAAGTGTGTTATATTCAGTTGTTTTTGTCTTTTGAATTAGGTTTGCTAGTGTTTTATTTTATTCTTGCCATATAATCCTATTACCATACATCTAACAGTTAATATGTACAGGAATTATAAAATGCGGAAAGTAAATTCTACGCTATTACATCACATGAGCAGTTAAAATATTTAGAAAAAAATGCGAAAGGATAAACTAACTATTACAAGATCAAATGAGCGACCTATACATTCTTTCTAGAATTTAAATGACAAAACAAAAATGGAAAACAAAAATGAGAAGAGATTGCTTGGAAAGAAAATCCTAAAAAAAGCCTAAGTATTAAGAAAAATATTTTTTTGGTATTTTTGTGGTTTGATTTTAATATTTAAGGCCTAAGTCTAAATTAATTTTACTTTTAAGAAAAAAATGTTAAAATGATTAAATAATTAATTAACAAAGTTTAATCCAAAAAAGAAACTAAGACTAATGTTTTTTATGATTTTTGATTTTAATGTTGATTTAAATAATAAGATCAATAAAGAAATGAACAAAAAAAACAAAATGAAAATACAAAGGGTTATCCTTCGATCCAGGGAGAAATGTGGTTTTTCGATCCAGGGTATGATTTTTTGATCCAATGAGGGATGTGATTTTTTAATCCAGGGAGAGATGTTTGTTTTTCGATCTGGATCTGCAAGACAAAAGTTAGCAAAAATGAAGATGCAAGACCTGGGTATCGAACCCAGGTCCTTCTATCTTATACATGTTTATCTGTTTAGGTTGGATCTGCAGTACAAGTGTTAGAGAAAAAAAACAAATGCAGACCTGGGTGTCAAACCCAGGTCCTTAGTTCTGAATACAAATCGAACGAACTATAAGTGCTAATATGTCATGCAAATGTAAAGTTTGATCTTTTGCCAATTCTTGCCATCGGTGATATATGGATCTGTGACTTCAGGCGTGGGTATGCTTGTTTAAAATTTATTTCGATTTTGACAAACTTTGGAGATTTTGAGAAATTTGGTGTTCTTTTTCAGACAATGTGTGTGTAGTATTTTTGAGGCAACTTGCGTGGTGTTTCTTATCTCTTATTCGTCCCTGGCAATGTGTCCTTAGGCCAATATTTATAGGGGTGTAGAGGGGAATGGAAATGGCAAGGGACAACCATTAACCATACTTTGAAGGAAAAATCAGACAAATTAAAGGATTGCCTTTTTTGATGAATTCCTACCCTTTTGGGTTTTGGGATGAACCTGGACATGTTTCAATCCCTGACTCCTTTGAATGCCTCCACGCCTTGCTCTTCGATTGGCCCTGAGTTACTTCCTTCGAATGGCTCCAGGACTCATCATTGTGGCTTCTTCGATTGAGCCACTATCTGCCTTAGTAGCTTGATCTGAAACTTTTCAACTAGCCCAATCTAAAACTCCTTTCTGGTCAGTCGAAGCTTATTTTGTTACCTCCTTCGAATGTAATTATACAGGAGGCTTGGGCTTGGCAGCATGTAGGATTTTTTGCCAACAAGCATCTTGGACTAAGACTCATCATAAAACAAACTTGTTTTCAATAATTATGTGTCCTTCGAATGGACCAATGTATGTCCTTCGAAGGCATCATTTGTGTGTCCTTCGAATGGACCAAATGTACGTCCTTCGAAGGCACCACTTATATGTTTCTTTGAATGGACCATACTATGTGTCTAAGTGTAGAAAACTTGTGAATCAAAGGGTTTAGAGGTGGAATGAAAGCTAGCATGAGGGAAGTTCTTGCCTTGTGAATTGAAGGCAAGCATGTAGAGGAAGTCTTCGCCTTGTGCGCTGAAGAAAAGCGCAGAGGAGGCACTTGTCTTGTGGATCAAAGCAGACACGTAAGAGGCCAATTCTCAATCGAAGCTTGCCTGCAGGAGACTATTGCTTTGTGAATTAAAGCAGGCATGTAGGAAGTTCTTGCCTTGTGAATTGAAGGCAAGCCTGAAGCATCCAATGCTCAGTCAAAGCTTTGTGATTTGAGCTTGATCGAAGAGGGCCCAGCGCCTAATCGAAGCTTGTGAATCAGGCTTGCATCGAAGGAGGCCAAATGTTCAATCGAAGCTTGTGAAATAGGCTTGCATCAAAGGAGGCCAAATGTTCAATCGAAGCTTGTGAAATAGGCTTGCATCGAAGGAGGCCAAATGTTTAATCGAAGCTAGTGAAACAAAGCTTGCTCAAATGGTTTTAGATGCCCAACCGAAGCTTATGAATTAAGGTGAATTTTCTCTTCTTCGATTTGATGCCTGAAAGCCAAAAATCCAATTGTATTTGTGTAAACTTGCCATTTTGAAAATCCTTGTGAGAAAATGTCTTGAGAAAAAGGAAGGTAAATTTTGGGGTACAACAGTTTCCCCTGTTCAATCTTCTTAAACCTGAAGATTTAGATTGGCTTGTTTGCCTTTAATGATCTGAAGGTGGAAGATGATTGAACACTAGAGTGTCCAGAAATTTGAACTCACATGATGTGATGGTTGATTGTATAGGGAATGGGCTTAAAGATTCCATTTGGAAAAGATGACTGGGAGTTGTCGAAGATGGGCTTAAAGATGCCATCCAAAGTAGGTTCTGACTTCATAAGAGGTCTCTTTATGGGGGATTCATGTTCCTGCTGTATGAGGAGGAGTCTGCTGGGTAATGTTGATTTTTGTTGTTCTCCTGCTTGAGGAAAACTCTGTGGGGAATAAAGTCTAGGAACTTCAGTTGTCCAAGGCTCTACTGAGGAGTTATCTCTAGAAAAGTTTGATATTTTCTTGTTGAAATCTAGGCTTCACAGTAATTTTCTGGGGAGAATGAAATTAACTTCTATTTGGAAATATATTAGAAGAAACCTGCGTATGGCTGCTTCAAGCTGAGTCTGTGTTAGACTGTATCTTAAAACCGCGAGAAGGAATTTGTGTAAGATTGCTTCAGGATGAGTCCGTGTTAGACTGCATATGGGGATTAGGAGAAGAAACCTGTGTAAGATTGCTTCAGGATGAGTTCGTGTTAGACTGCATCTGGAGATTATGAGAAGAAACCCGTGTAAGATTGCTTCAGGATGAGTTTGTGTTAGATTGCATCTGGAGATCATGAGAAGAAACCCGTGTAATATTGCTTCAGGATGAGTCCGTGTTATACTGCATCTGGAGATCATGAGAAGAAACCCGTGTAAGGTTGCTTCAGGATGGTCATGTAGATAGTCTCCCCATCTTGTTTCGGGAATTGATCTATAATCAGTTGTTTCATAGATAGTTGTCCTGTCTTGTTTAAGGTATTAATCTGGAACCTGCTTTTGTTGGTCATTGATATAGTTGTCCTGTCTGGTTTCAGGTATTAATCTCTAACCTGAGAGAAAGAAAGATAATTTCCTTGTCTTGTTTCGGGAGTTAATCTTCAATCTGCTCGTGTAGATAATTATCCTGGCTTGTTTCACGTATTAATCTATAATCAGTCGTTCACAGATAGTTATCCTGGCTTGTTACAGGTATTAATCTGGAACTTCTTTTTGTTGGTCGTAAAGATAGTTGTCCTAGCTGGTTTCGGGTATTAATCTCTAACCTTAGAGAAAGAAAGATAGTTTCCCCGGCTTATTTCGGGAGTTAATCTTCAATCTGCTCATGTAGATAGTTGTCCTGGATTGTTTCAGGTATTAATCTACAATCAGTCGTTCATAGATAGTTATCCTGGCTTGTTACATGTATTAATATGGAACTTGTTTTGGTCGTTGAGATAGTTGTCCTGTTTGGTTTCAAGTATTAATCTCTGACCTTAGAGAAAGAAAGATAGTTTCCCCGGCTTGTTTCGGGAGTTAATCTTCAATCTTCTCATGTAGATAGTTGTCCTAGCTTATTTCAGGTATTAATCTACAATCAATCATTCACAGATAGTTATCCTGGCTTGTTATATGTATTAATCTGGAACTTTTTTTGGTCGTTGAGATAGTTGTCCTGTCTGGTTTCAGGTATTAATCTCTGACCTAGGAGAAAGAAAGATAGGTTTCTCGTCTGGTTTTAGGTATTAATCTACCTGTTGTATAAGTTGGTAAACCCGTCTTGCTCTGGGAGTTTATACCACTTGGTCGTGTAGATAGTTTCCCCGTTTGGTTTTGGGCATTAGTCTTTGACCTGCTGTATAAGTTGATAGTGTTTGTCTGTCTGCTAATTTAACCTGAAAAGGTAAAACCGGTTTCATGTGATGTCATGATGTATGAATTGCATGATGCTCTCAAAATAAATGAGATTGTGATATATGCATTTGTGCTGCATATGCTATGATGTTTGTAGAATGATGCATGAATGCCATGTATGAACGTATCAGCAATTCTATTGCAGTGTTGTTGAATTAGGGAAAATAAATCCATGATTGTTGTTGGGGGTGAAGAATGTAGGTCTTCAAATTTTGATGAAGTTGAAATGCTGGGAGACGGGTTCCCGTTGTTAGAGAAATAAACTCTGTTAAGAAAGAGAAACTCTATGGACTGCTTGGGGATTTTGTTGAAATCCTGCTCGGGAATCCTAAAAAGCTTGTGAACCAGGATAAAGAATTCCTTAAGATGTCGGGTAAGTAATTGGAAATTTTACTCCGCCGGGGATATCAAAAACTTTGACATTATTAGGCTGTATGCTAAGGATATGGCAGTGAATTTATGGTAAGATGCTCATGCCTATGTACTTGCTGAAGAAAGTATATGCCAGGGATTTTATAGATGGTCTGAATGTTATCCCAATTCCTGGAGTCTTAGAGTAAATGTTGGTCATGGTGATAGACAAGTAATGAGACGATGGGACATAGTCGTACGTTTTAATCCCTAACTTTTGCCTGGACTGTCCTTTCAGATTTTCAGTCCAACGGGATACCCTTTTTTGCCCAAGTTTCCTTTTCAGGTTTTTGACTTGCCAGGTGTACAAATTTTTCATATGTATATCCCAAATTTTTTCCCGAACCCTTTTGGTTCGCCGGGATGCCCTTATTTTTGCCTAGGCCAGTCGACCTAGCGGGTCTTTACTCATGCGTAGTATCTTTTAACTATGTCTGCGTTCATCGGGTGCGGAGAATTGTCACTGTCCATAGTAGTAAGTGTTGCCACACTGCCAGAAGATGTTTGCTTGATTGCACGTGATTCGTTGATGGAATTTATGTCCAATTCCCCAAGTGATTCAGATGGGGATCTGCCCCTGGCTATTTGGCCCTTTTGAGAGATTCCTCAACTCTTGACTTGACTGTCCCAGGTCAGTTAGACACCATGCTATGCCCCTTAATTATGAAAGGCCTGTTATTGGATATGTCTTTCCATCTGAGGTAATTCTGTCCCTTGAGAGGATTTCCTATCGTTGAATATTCGTCGTGTGAATTTCTCTATTGTTGAACAATTAGTCATATGCAAACAAAGGTATTTTAAAAATGAAAAGCTTATGTCTGTCTTGAAGTTGAAAAAAAATTCACTTCTTTTTAGTAAAACAAACAAATTTTGTAAGAGTGTGATATCAACTCAGGATTATAGCAAACCTTATAGGAGTCAGGATACCTTTTATAAGAATATGCTTTCAAACTAACCCATGCTTCAGCTAGGACTTTTAAGGGTTGTAACATGGCCTGGTTCACGGTTTAAGAAACAAAGGATAAAGGCTCGAAATTTATTGGTACCCATGTCGTTCTTCGTGATGTTCTTCAGTCCTATACTCATTTTATTGTGCATTTAAATCCCAATTGAGTCTGGAATCTTTTCCTTGATATTCCGGTGATGGTTCAGACACTGAAAGTTTATTTTGTGGAAGGAAGTCATTTTTGTAACCTTTTCTTTTTTGTGTTGAGGATTTGCAGCGACCTCTTTTTTTGATTTTATTATCCCTACTTTTGCATGAACTGTTTCTTTTGTGATGGCAGTCAGCGGGATGCCCCGGTTTTTTTCTTAAGTCTCCTTCATAGGTTTTAACTTAGCGGGCTTTTCTTTTTGAGAAATAATGACTGCCTGTATTAATGATTATGTGGAACCATCACCGTCTTCTGTTTTAGAATGATACCTCTGACACTACTTGTCTTGTACAAGAGGAAGGCTTGAGATTGGAATGCACATTTTAATTAACTGAGAAACTACTTTACCCCAGGTTATAATTAAGGTTTCAATTTGTGTGAAACAAGAAAACTCCTACTTCTTAGGATCAAAGGGGTTGACTAGGGATTATCTTCCTTATCACTCCACTGTTTAGGATTTGAAACAACGCATGTACATCGTCAGCGGGGTCTATTCAAAAGCATACTGTAGATATTTTGGTATCGTTTTTGTCACCCTCCCTCTAAAGGCTTAGAGCTTTTGATCAGGAGTTGAATATCACAAAAGAAGTAAAAGCACGGTTTAAATATAGTTAATACTAATGGATTGATTCAAGACAAACATATGCAGTGCATTGATGAAGTAACAAAGTTTGACATAGTAAGTGTTCGAACAAATCAAAAGAAAATTACAATTTGGAAATTCTAATGAACGAAAAGCCTCTTTGTCAGAACTTGTCACTTCAGATGGTGTGCCTTTGAAGGATGGTAGAATAATTCATCTTGACTATCTTGTGTAAACTCCAGCACTTCTTCGTCGATCAAGTCTTGAGTCTTATTTCTCAACGTCCAACAACTATTAGTGTCATGTCCATGACTATTAGAGTGGTATACACACCTTGCATTTGGATTGTACATTGGGGAAGCAGTGTTGGGATTCTGAGGAGGATCCTTCAACGTAACCAGCTTGGCCTCCAACACGTGTTGCAATGCTTGAGACAATGACACATAGATTTTGGTAAAACATATTTTAGATGTGTTCCGCTTACGCTGATTACCCCGTCTTTGTTGGCGAGGTTGTGACGTAGCAGTATTTTGGAAAGGTCTACTCTCCACCAATCCAACTTCTTGTCTCATCAAGGGCTGATTAATGACTTGATCCCCAGCCTCGACTATTTGCTTCATACGGTTACATCCGTCTTGATGAAGCTTACTGATGTGAATCCTTAACTCTTCTTGTCCCCGAGCTAAATTTTGGATAAGATCCATTTGATTACTCATTTGGACTATCATCCTTTCCATCTCAGCCTGCAGTTGTTCCAACTGGTCATCCTTGTTGTTGTCAGGATGTTTCTTGGTAAAATTCCCGTTGAGGAGTGTTGTCAACTCTTGTTGCCCTTGGATAGGTTCAGGAAAATTTCCTTGAACTGAGCATCTTGAGTTTGGAGATCTCTGCTGTTTTGTTTGAGAGCCATTTTCCTTGCTGAAATAAACAGCGAGAACATGAGAAACCTGTACTGGAAGACCTGTTAGGTAATGACATGCATGATGTGTGGATGCAATATTTTCAAGGATCTCATAGGGTAAACACAATAAAATTTCAAAAGTTGAATTTTAACTGCGACTTTGACGGAAGAACTTCAAATTGTTGAATGTCCTTCTGTGAGAAACAAGCTCAACATATCGAGTGGGTCATAGCCCCTAAGTCAAGTTATCATGTTTTGATCTTTTTACGAAATTGTCTAAAGGAAAATAAATCCCCTTGCCCCTTGGTAGACGTCTGATTTATCAAAACCTGCATCACAGACCCTTTGAGATCCTTGAAATGGTTAAGGAAATGTTATGGTATGATATTATGGTGTGTAAGCTATGCACCAAACAAAAGTGTAAGGTGATGAAGGCAAGTAACTCTTGTAAGAAAACCAATTTATTGGATAATGTATACAAACAAGGTCCTGCAAGGAATACAAACAAAGTCCTACAATGAGTTCAAGTTGTTAGACAATGAAAGCAGACAAGTCACACAAGCAGCCTTAGGTTCAGGCTTGTATGGGGTTTGTAGGTAAGTACCCTCTTGAAGTTTAGTTGGCTCAACCTGTCCTAGTAATAATAACCGAGTTTTAAGGAGTCTCAATATCACTAATCTTTCTTCACTGGGCATTGTTCCAGCGCAAGCCTCTTTATTGGCGACCGATATATCCTGGAAATCAGATCTCAAGGAGTGTCGTATCGAGTATCAACTAACTTTGGACTGCACCAAAGTTGTGTATCTCACTACTTCCTAATGGCCAAGTTGTTCAATTAAAGGTTCTAAGTTCATTTGGTGCTTCATGACACCATACAGCGGCCCCGTATTCTCCTTGACTACTTAAGGGCTACCGGTACCAACAAATGTGTCACACCAACATAGATATCGTTTCAACCGTGTCGGTATACCCTACACAATCCCCAAGATATATTGCTACTTACCTAAAAGGTGCCACAGATCCGAGTGTATGATCTTTACAAGTAAACCCAAATAAAACTTTAAAGTAAAGCAAGCAAAGCATATAAGGAAAATAATTTTAAAATGATCTAACTCTAAGGTAACCCCACTTTTTTATAAATCCCCAGCAGAGTCGCCAGTTCTGTGATACGGTGGCAGAACCGATAGTTATACTGGTTTTGCATTTGTGTTTGCAAATGTTGCAGTAAGCAAGAGTCGCCACCGAGTTTTCTTTTATCCAACAAAGGAAAGGGTGAAAAGAACAGAAAAATACCGTTCGACAGTTTTCTGAGTAAGGGGGGTAGATTATGGAAAGGGAAGGTGTTAGCACCCTTTCCATCTGTAGTTATCTACAGGCTCTTATATGCTTAGCTCATTTTTGAAATACCTTGTGCTTTTGTGTGTTTTTGAAAAGTATTTTGAAATGCCATCAGTTGGCTTTATGATAACTCTTGTATCAGTCCTCAAGAGTGTTGATAAAGCATTTTTTGAAAAGGTTTTTGAAAATTGTTTTGTGTAAGTGTAAAAAGTTTGTTTTGAGCATATCATCTAGGAACTATCTACTTTACTCGAAAGGGTCTTTCTTTTCCTCTTTTCCTTTAGACAGTGCTAGCCTACTGTTGTACCCAAAAATTTTCCATCCCATATTCCTCAAGGTTTGTCAAGAATGATCCTCAAATTGCTCAAGATTGCTTAAGGATTGTACAGTCAAACCACCTCCTAAGCCAGCTGAAATTAGGGTTTTGGTTCTTTCAAGGAATTTTGGGTTTTCAATGGTTCAATCAAGTCTCATAGGCCTATATACATCCTCAAGCACCTACATGCCAAGTTTCAAGACTCACAGTGCCAATTTGCACAGTCAAAAGCCTCATTTGACCTACAATCAACTACAAGGGCAAAATGGTCATTTTGCAGTCAAAAGTCAGAATTTTTGGTCAACATCTTATTTTGAGTCCACAATCATCATTTGATTAAGTCTTGATCATGATTCCACAAGGATAGCTCAAAAATCATCAAGATGCAAAAGTTATTATTTTTGGACAGTAGAAAAGTCAACTGTATCTTGACCAGGGCATAACATTTTCATGGTTTGTCAGAAAAATTCCATCTAATGCTCGTTTTGAAGGGGATGCAATTTCCTATAATCCATCTTCACACTCCAAGTTCAAGAAATGCTCCCACAAGAACTTATCAGTTTTGACATTATAGGTCAAATTTAAAAGTCAACAAAAGTGCACTTTGAGTCAAAGGCCATAACTTGAGATTGGTAAATCCAAATGACATGGGACCAAAGGCATTGGTTAGAGGACTTCAAGAGCTTTCCAAAATGTCCAAGAACATGGTCATATGATTAAAATTGAGCAAGTTGTGCATTGGAGAAGTCGGGAAATTTTTAGGAATTTGCAAAAGTCAACTTTGCTTAAAACACCTTCTTTTTGCTAATGGGCCTCAAATTTCTAGTTGAAACTTCATCCATGGCCTATGCACGACCCATCAAGCTTAATTGAGTTTATTTTCTTATTTTTATTGATTAATTGGATTTTTAATTAATATTAATTCATTTAATTAATTTAAATTATAGGAAAATAAAAGATTTGATGTTTTCAATCTTTTTGTGAAGCAAATAGGACCTCAGCATGCTGGCAAATTCGAGCACCAAGTCAAAGATATAAAATCTCCAAATTTGGCAACATTTTCCAATCATGAAAAATCAAAAAGATTTGATTTCCAATCAAAGATTCAATCACCATTGCACATGGATTTTTGCCCAGTTCTTGACCTAATTCAATTGCCCTATATATATGCAAGCAAATCCTAACCTAGCACACGTGAGAAAACTGCAGAAAGACCCCATACAATTTCAAGAAATTCCAAGAAAACTCAAAACTGATTTTTGCATTCCAGGCCAATTCAAGGCATTCTATTGATTCAAACACATTGCAGGAAGTGTCAGGAGTGATTTGTAATTGAATTTACGCACTAAAACTCACAGAATCATCACACACAGTTTCACGGTTTGCTTTTTTATTTCAGAATCGTACAGCTTAATTCATGCATATTTAACATGCTTTTGTGTTTGATTTGTGTTGCTAGGAACCATACGAAGCTAATGGTATCTTTGAATTAAATTATAATGTCCTGAATCAAAAGATGCCTTAGTTGAATTTTTAGGGTTCGTGAGCTTTGAATTGGGGCTTTGCAATCCAGGAAAAATTAAGACTTATAATACATATGACTGAATTCGTGAGGACCAGACGAACATAACCCACCCATCGTGAAATATTTATATGCATTGAGCTGCTAATCGCTATTTTTTGTTGCCATGGTTGGTGGGGGTTAAAAACCCCCGCTATCTGATTCTGAATATGTAGGTACAATGAGGAAGACGATGATGTGTTGATACACCATTGGGTAATTTGAAAACACACGCATTTTTTGTGTTTTACAGCATATTTGTTAAATTCCCAATATAATAAATGCCTATTATCTAAAGAACAAAAAGGTGCAGGTGGTGTAGTGGTTGAGCGTTTGTCCAATGAACACTGGGACCTGGGTTCGAATCCCAGGTCCCCCAAACGTTTATTTGTTCTTTTTCCTCAGGCGTTCTAGTGCAAAGCTTGCAAAGGTGGTACACCATACGCTTCCAATTCCCAGGTTCCAAGTGGCCACAAACTCAAATCTTATGGCCTAGATTGAAAGACTAGCATACTCCTTAGTCAACATGCGCATGGAGGACCTCAGAAAGTCAAACAGGCTTGAGCAATTGGGCTTCAGAATTCCAGAAAATACCTCCTAACTTGGGCCAACACCCCCCCTGGGTTATTCTTTTTTCTCTTTTTATATTTTCTATTTAACTATTTTTATTATTAATTATTATTATTATTAGTTAATTAATCAAATTAATTTTTTCATAATAAATTCAGAAAACTAAAATATAATATTTTTATTATTATTATTTATTAATTTCACCCTTTATTATTTTTGTAAATAAATACTAACATCATTAATTTAGTTTAATTAGGGTGAATTTTAACTTTTTTTTACAATAAATAAAATTAACATGGAATTAGGGTTTTTACTAACTTTTGACTATTTTTTATTTATTTCCTTGAGACATTAAAAAACAAAAAATATTTCTTTTTATTAATTAATTAGTTTTAGGATTAATTTAATTAAATTCCAAATAACAAAAAACTCTTTCTTTCTCAAAAAAGGGTCAAAACCCTAAGAACTTCTCCGATTCAATTTTTCTCGCGCATGTTTATTTTTTATTCATATTTTTGATTCACTATTATGTAATTGTTCCGAGGATGTAATAGCTTTAATTAGGACTTTTTATCGCTTTTATTTATTTTCTCGCATTTATTTTTCAAGGGTTGTTTTTGGCGATGTAAATACCTGACGCCTTGTAATAGCTTAGATTTATTTTCCGCAACATTTAACTGTTAGATGTATGTTAACTAGGCTATGCATGACAAGACTTATCTCTGAAATTAAAATCAACCCGTAGCTCACCATAACATGTGCAAAGATAACTTAACTGAATCCTGACACACTCGCACATGCCACTCCTAGGGTACGCCTCACTTGGTTGCCTCGACGTGGTCATTGAGTATAGGGTGTTTTAGAGGTCGCCCTCCTGTCTAAAGATCCAAGTTGCCTCGAAACGGTTGCCTCGGATAAAACGATCTAAGACATTAGGGTTACCGCTAAGGCGTCCTACCATTGCTTTAGTGACTACATGTCCCTATAATCGAATTGACCCGAAAAACTCCAACGACGGTGCTACCTACTTCTCAATAGTGGGATAGTACTGTCTAAAGGACATTTACACAGCTTAATTTCTTTTGAGTAGGTAGAGGTTCTCAGGTACTTTCTCTTTACAAACAAAAATACTTTTCGCACCTACACTTTTCTGACAAAAGTTTTCAAACAACACTTCATACACTCTTGAGGACAGATACAAGAGTTAAATCAAAGTTTTCAAACAAACTTTTTTCAAAACCCACAAACTCAAGAAAAGCAAAACATTTTGAAAACATAGTGAGCAAGTACCTAAGAGCCCGTGGATAACCACGGATAGAAAGGGTGCTAACACCTTCCCTTTCTATAATCTACCTCCCGAACCCGAGAAACATCTCGAAAAGGAATTTTGCTGTGCTTTTTTCCTTTCCTTGTTGGAGAAAATAAAAGACGGTGGCGACTCTTGCTTACCGCGACATTTTGCGAAACGCAAACGCGAACCAGCATTTCAAAATAGTCAGTTCTATTTCCACCGATCACACCTACTATTAGAGAGTAAGTAACCCTATCGTTGGATGTTTGAGGGACATTTAAAGGGACGTTTTATAGTCACAAAGGCAACTTGGCAAGTAGTTTTAGTAACTACCCTAGGGTTTTAAGATCATTCTTTACCGAGGCAACATCAAGAGGGTCATCGAGGGACTTATGATCTTTTTAAACCAGAGGGTAGCCACTAAAATCTCTCATGTTTCGAGAATTGTGACTATTTTCCGAAAGGCAACCAAGTGGGAGTACCCTAGAGGTGCGCATGTGCAAGTGTGTTATATACATTTATTTTTGTCTTTTGCATTAGGTTTGCTAGCGTTTTATTTTATTCTTGTCATACAATCCTATTACCATACATCTAACAGTTAATATGTACAAGAATTATAAATTGCGGAAAGTAAATCCTACGTTATTACATCCCATGAGCAGTTACATTATTTAGAAAAAATACGAAAGGATAAAATAACTATTACATGATCAAATGAGCGACCTATACATTCTTTCTAGAATTTAAATAACAAAAGAAAAATGGAAAACAAAAATGAGAAGAGATTGCTTGGAAATAAAATCCTAAAAAAAGCCTAAGTATTAAGAAAAATATTTTTTTGGCATTTTTGTGGTTTGATTTTAATATTTAAGGCCTAAGTCTAAATTAATTTTACTTTTAAGAAAAAAATGTTTAAATGATTAAATAATTAATTAACAAAGTTTAATCCAAAAAAGAAACTAAGACTAATGTTTTTTTATGATTTTTTATTTTAATGTGTATTTAAATAATAAGGTCAATAAAGAAATGAACAAAAAAATAAAATGAAAATACAAAGGATTATCCTTCGATCCAGGGAGAAATATGGTTTTTCGATCCAGGGTATGATTTTTCGATCCAAGGAGGGATGTGATTTTTCGATCCAGGGAGAGATGTTTATTTTTCAATCTAGATCTGCAAGACAAAACTTAGCAAAAATGAAGATGCAGGACCTGAGTATCGAACCCAGGTCTTTCGATCCTGTGCGTGTTTATCTATTTATGCTGGATCTGCAGTACAAGTGTTAGAGAGAAAAAAAACAAATGCATACTTGGGTGTCGAACCCAAGTCCTTAGTTCTAAATACAAATTGAACGAACTATATGTTTTAATATGTCATGCAAATGTAAAGTTTGATCTTTTGCCAATTCTTACCAACGGTGATGTATGGATCTGTGACTTCAGGCATGGGCATGCTTGTTTAAGGGTTGTTTCGATTTTGACAACCTTTGGAGATTTTGAGAAATTTGGTGGTCTTCTTCAGGCAATGTGTATGTAGTATTTTTGAGGCAACTTGCGTGGTGTTTCTTATCTCTTTTTCGTCCCTGGAAATGTGTCCTTAGGCATGTATTTATAGGGTTTTAGAGGGGAATGGAAATGGCAAGGGACAACCATTAACCAGGCTTTGAAGGCAAAATCAAAAAAATTAAAGGAATGCCTTTTTTGATGAATTCCTACCCTTTTGGGTTTTGGGATGAACCTGGACATGTTTCAATCCCTGACTCCTTCGAATGCCTCCATGCCTTGCTCTTTGATTTGACCTGAGTTACTTCCTTCTAATGGCTTCGGGCCTCATCATTGTGGCTTCTTCGATTGAGCCACTATCTGCCTTAGTAGCTTGATCTGAAACTTTTCAACTAGCCCAATCGAAAATTCTTTTCTGGCCAATCAAAGCTTATTTTGTTACCTCCTTCGAATGTAATTATGCAGGAGGCTTGGGCTTGGCAGCATGTAGGATTTTGGGCCAGTAAGAATCTTGGACCAAGACTCATCATAAAACAAACTTGTTTTCAATAATTATGTGTTCTTCGAATGGACCAATGTATGTCCTTCGAAGGCACCATTTGTGTGTCCTTTGAATGGACCAAATGTAGTCCTTCGAAGGCACCACTTATTTGTTTCTTTGAATGGACCATACTATGTGTCAAAGTGTAGAAAACTTATGAATCGAAGGGTTTAGAGGTGGAGTCAAAGCTAGCATGAGGGAAGTTCTTGCCTTGTGAATCAAAGGCAAGCATGAAGAGGAAGTATTTGCCTTGTGCTCTGAAGGCAAGCACAGAGGAGGAACTTGTCTTGTGGATCAAAGAAGACATGTAAGAGGCCAATTCTCAATCGAAGCATGCCTGCAGGAGACTACTGCTTTGTGAATTGAAGCAGGCATGTAAGAAGTTCTTGCCTTGGGAATTGAAGGCAAGCCTAAAGCAGGCAATGCTCAGTCGAAGCTTTGTGATTTGAACTTGACCGAAGGGGGCCCAACGCCCAATCGAAGCTTATGAACCAGGATTGCATCGAAGGAGGCCAACTGTTCAATCAAACTTGTGAAATAGGCTTGCATCGAAGGAGGCCAAATGTTCAATCGAATCTTATGAAACATGCTTGCATCGAAGGAGGCCAAATGTTCAATTGAATCTAGTGAAATAAAGCTTGCTCGAAGGGTTTTAGATGCCCAATCGAAGCTTATGAATCAAGGTGAATTTTATCTTCTTATGCCTGAAAGCCAAAAATCCATTTGTACTTGTGTAAACTTGCCCTTTTGAAAATCATTGTAAGAAAATGTCGTGAGAAAAAGGAAGGCAAATTTTGGGGTACAACAGAAGAAAAGTCAACATTATGATGCATGCTCTCATACAAAGATGCCACTTAAAATATGTGGATTGATACGTGTGCTTCAGCAACATACGCTCTATTCATAAGTCATGGACTATCTAAATGTCTAATACATTGGAATATATCAGATCAAACTCTGATGCTTGAGAAGTATAATGTTTTGGTTATTATATTATAATCATGGATCAGAAACTCTTATAATTGATGCATGGAATTATTTAATCAGGCTCAAATCAAGTTTTTATTATTCATCACGTGCTCATTAAACCAGGTTCTAAGATGAAGACTAGATGTTCTAGTCAGACTCTGATGAGTTGCTGTAGGGAAGTGCTACTTCTCTATTTTATATTCTGAATACTCATAATTTATTTTGTGAGTCTTGGGCTCAGGGGGAGACTCAGAATAAACTTAAATGAAATTTTGGGTTTAATAGATTCAGAGGGAGCTGTGAGCTTAACTATGAATTTGTCGGTTACAGTGATTACCCTGTAAATTATTCTATCAAAATACATGGTTTTGTCATCATCAAGAAGGGGGAGATTGTAAGAACAAGAATTTTTTCTACATCTGGCCTTGGGATTTTGATGATAAATTTACATGTTATCTTGGAGAACAATTGTATACACTAATGGTTTTGTTCTAGTGTATAGTTGCTGCTATAATATTCTGAAGGTGTGTGATGTCATTAGTTTCTGAACATACACTCTAGAAGAAAACATGTGGCTACGTTTTATAGATTAAAGTCAAGGTTTTGAATCTATCTCCTATAACGTGTCTAAGGGATGTTAGTACAAGATGTTCTGATCATGACTTTATGGTTAAGCTTTGAAGGCTTTCAAAAGAATTGCTTATATGTGTTACAAAGTTCTGAAGATTATGAAGACGAGGTTCTGCTGAACAAGTTCTGATGGTCTGAAGAAAAGCAAGTTCTTACAACCAAGTCCTGAAGACTCTGAAGACAAAGTTTTGTGTGACAAGTTATGAAGACTCCGTGAATTATGTCCTAAGACTTAAGAGTGAATCTTTTACAACAAGCTTCAACGTTCAATATTAAAATATTTGAATCCTTTGAAGATAAGAAGAAAGTTCAAATTATTAATGTGTGATGTTGTTCAAAAGGTACATAAAGTGTTTGTGACCTCTACCCTATAGGGTGGCGTAAGGATTGTCCTTTATATTGTATTGTTAACCACTCTCATTGTGACCGTTGGGAACAAACAACTAGATTTACAACTATTTTTATTTACTTAAGGGGTCTCTGTATACAAGCTTAATAGAAAAATATTATTCATAGAAAAGGTGGAAAAGTATCATTGAACAGTGACAGGATACAAAAATATTATTTTATATTGTCTAAGCTCTTACACCTTATTCTATCCGTTGGGAATTAACCGTTGGTGCAGGAAAAGTCCTTTCTATCCTCACAATGTCTCTCTCTGTCAAATTCTTTAAATGAAGATTGAATATTCAAAGAAAAGTAGTTGTTGCCATTTGCCATTGGCCATCAAGCTTTATCCTGTGAAAGGAAAGCAGTGAATGCTGAAGATTTTAACGTTGCAATGATACACATTCTCAAGACCACCAAAGAAGAGAGAAAAGAAAGAAAGAAAGAAGATTTCAACAAGATGTTATTCAACTATTATCATATGCATCTTGGATGAAACAAAAGAAGAAATTATTTGTTGCTCATAGCTTACTCAAAGAAGAAGAAGACTACAAGATGTTATTCAACTTCCAATTACATACATCTTGGTAGATCTCAGAAGAAGCAAGGAGTTATTGCTCGTAGCTTGCTTAACAAGAAGATGAAGAAGAACACTACAAGATGCTACTCAACTTCTGATCATATACATCTTTGTAGAACATTGTAATGATCACTAGAGTTATTGCTCGTATAGGTTTTTTGTTCATATCTCTTCATGTAAATTATTTTAATACTTGAGTTGTTTCTCGAATAAGTGTTAAACAATATGTGCTTAAAACACTTGTGTAATCTGCTTAGAAAAAGCATTCATGTAAGCACAAGATCACCATCAACTGTTGTTGATTGATTCCTTGTGAGACTTGGTGAAAGTCAGATCTCAAGAAGATAATGGTTGCAGTCTTTATGGAAATCCTGATAGGAGATCTTGCGGGATCGAATTCTGTTAGGTCAATGGTAGTTATATTTCAAAGGGGACTGAGTTAAGTTCCGACTCTTGTGAGATCACTGATGGATATCATTGAAAGTTCCTTGAGAGATTGAGTGAAGGTCTGATCTCAATAAGATAATGGATGCTGGTTACTATGGGAAATTTGAATAAGAGATCTTGAAGGATCAGATTTTATTGGGTCAATGAATGTTATATCTGGTTGTATCACTAAACGTGTCATTGTATGTTAGTCACTGGTGGTTGCTCGTGTAAGGTAATCAGTTTAGTTATAGGGGATTAAGTCCTTGGATAAGGCGAAATCATCCATGTGGGGGTGGACAGGAGATTCCTAGTTAACGATGAACCTGGATAAATTACTTATGTCATTTTCTCTTCATTGTCTTTATAGCTATTATCATTAGAGTGCTTAGATTTTCTAAAGGGGGGTGTTTTAAATGAACACAGTCCACCCCCCCCCCCTTTATTATGTTTTCTCTACCTTTAGATAGTTCCTTCAGAATAAGAGACTTCAAAGCCTCTAATCATGACCACATATTTCTTGTTGGCAGGTTTTAGTTTGGAGTAGAATTCTTTTACGATTTGAGTGTTGTAAGACTCAGGGTGTTGGCACAATTTATGCCATTTCTTGCTTTTAATCAAAGAATTAATGCTTGCAAGAACCCCTAGGTTTTCATCCTTCAGGTCAAAGGTAAAAACCCTATCAGAAAATATACCTTGGCAGGAGATGTAGTCAGTGAATCTCCTCCTTGCTTCATCACTGACAAAGATCTCACAGTCACTTCCGTTGTCGTCGGAAATGTCCATGGAGGGTGAGGGTTAACCCTAGACACTATAGACTATTTAAACAACCTAGAGTATGGTGAGGGTTAACCTTAGCCTATAATAATCATGAAAGCGTGCCATTAGCATTAAATGCTTTGTCTTGTTGTGTGACGTCACTCTGCTGCACATCAGGCTGCTATACGCATGGGATTCACTCGTTCCTTGACTCTTCACTTTTTGATCACGCCTTCCAACACTTTCCTTTCTTAACATACTTCCCATGACAAGACAACAATAGTATTCAAATATTCTTGTGCAAACTAGGCTCAACTTTCCCAGTTACGACAAGACTTGGCAATAACTCCTTTTCTTCTATAGCTTAACTCATTAATCATGATACCTGAAAAATAAAACTAACTACAAAAAAAATTAATATTGGGCTGCCTCCCAAGAGTGCTATTTTATATTCTTTTAGCCTGACTATGGAAAAATTCAAATGGTATCATTTAAAAACACGGTGGTCCTTGTGTTGTTTGAGGATTCACCATAGTACACCTTCACTCTTTGACCATTTACCTTGAAGGTTTCTCCAGTTTTCTCATTCAACAGATATACTGCCCCATAAGGATAAATATTTAAAAGTTTAAAGGGCTCATACAATCTAGACTTCAACTTTCCAGGGAAAAGTTTTAATCTAGAATTGAACAAGAGAATGGGTTGTCCTTCAACTAATTCTCTCTGTAGACACTTTCTGTCATGCCACTTCTTAGTCTTTTCCTTGTACAATTCAGCATTTCATATTAGAATAGCCTATGTTCCTCTAGCTTATTGAGTTGAAGCATTCTAGCTTGGCCAACTTTAAATATATCAAAGTTCAGGTTTTTGATAGCCCAAAAATCCTTGTGCTCTAACTCAATAGGCAAGTGACATGCCTTCCCATAGACAAGTCTGTAGGTAGACATGCCTAAAGGAGTCTTAAAGGTTGTCAATTATGCCCATAAAGCGTCATCCAAGTGCCTAGACCAGTCCTTCCTAAAAGGATTAATAACTTTCTCCAAAATCATTTTTATTTATCTATTTGAAATTTCAGCTTGCCCACTACATTGTTGGTGATAGGCAATAGCAAATTTGTGTTTCACTCCATACTTTGCCATTAAATTTTCAAATATTTTATTTCAAAAATGGGTTCCTCCATCACTATTGATCACTCTAGGGGTTCCATGTTTAGAACAAATATTTTGTTTAGAACAAATATTTTTCACCAAAAATTTGGTCACCACCCTAGCATCATTAGTAGGATTTGATATTGCTTCTATCCATTTAGAAACATAATCCACAACTACCAATATGTATAAGGTGCCAAAAGATTGAGGAAATGGCCCCATGAAATATATGCCCCATACATAAAAAATTTCAATTTCCAAGATGTTGGCAAGAGGCATCTCTTGCCTCATGGAGATATTTCCAACTCTTTGGCATCTATCACATCTTCTTTCCAGATCATTAGCATCTTTAAAAAGAGTGGGCGAGAAATAACTTGATTGCGAGACTTTAGTTGTAGTTCTAGTTACTCCAAATTGTCCTCCATAAGGAGCTTCATAACAGGCAAACAAGATCTGTCGTGCCTCTGGATGATCCACACATTTTATCAGTAATTGATTAGTACACTTCTTGTAGAGAAAAGGTTCATCCTAGAAATAAATTCTGGTCATGTGAAAGAACCTCTTCCTCTGTTGAGAGTTGAATTTCAGGTAGAACATATCTACTAACCAAGTAGTTAACAATGTCAGCATACTAAGGAGTCACGCCTGCGGTTATCAACAACAGTTTTTCATCAGGAAATGACTCCTTAATTTCTCCAGTACTCTTTTCTTGCACTTCCTCTGGCAGTTTTGACAAATGGTCAGCTACAAGGTTTTCAACTCCCTTCTTGTCTCTAATCTCCAGATCAAATCCTTACAGCAAGAGTACCCATCTAATGAGCCTCGACTTGGCATTCTTTTTAGCATAATATACTTGATGGCAACATGATCCGTGTATACAATCACCTTGTTTCCCACTTAGTAGGATCTGAATTAATCAAAGGCAAACACAACTGCTAGCAGCTCCTTCTCAGTTGTTGTGTAGTTGACTTAATCTTCAATTAATGTTCTGCTAGCATAGTAGATGGAGTGAAACACCTTGTCGTGCTTCTGAACCAGCACAACGCCAATTATAAAGTCACTTGCATCACACATTAGCTCAAAAGGCTTAATCGAGTAAGGAACTTTCACAATGGGGGCAAAGATAAGAGCTTTCTTCAAGTGGTTGAAGGAGCTCAAACATTATTGATTGAAGTCCAAAGGCACATCATGTTGCAATAGTCGGCAAAGCGGTTTAGTGATTTTTTAGAAGTCTTTAATGAATCTTTTATAGAAGCCAGCATGCCCCAAGAAACTTATAATTCCTTTAATGTTCACTAGTGGGGGAAGCTTCTCAATTACTTCTATCTTAGCTTGATCTACTTCCAAACCTTTCTTTGAGATCTTGTATCCAAGCACAATTCCTTCCTTGACCATAAAATGGAACTTCTCCCAATTCAACACCAAATTATTCTCTCCACACCTTGTTAAAACTAAATCCAAGTTGTCTAAACACTTCTGGAATGACTCCCCAAAAACATAGAAGTCATCCATGAATACTTCCATGGAACTTTCAATGTTGTCAGAAAAGATAGACATCATGCACCTTTAAAAAGTGGTTGGAGCATTGCACAATCCAAAAGGCATTCTCCTAAAGGCAAAGGTGCCACTTGGACAAGTTAATATAGTATTTTATTGGTCTTCAAGGGCTATGGCTATTTGGTTGTAGCTCGAGTACCCATCCAAGAAACAATAATACTCTTTTCTAGCCAATCAATTAAGCATCTGGTCAATGAAAGGTAATGCAAAGTGATCCTTTCTGGTGGCCATGTTGAGCTTTGTATAGTCCATGCAAATCCTCCATCTCGTGACAGTT
Organism: Vicia faba; assembly: GCA_948472305.1. NCBI lineage: Eukaryota > Viridiplantae > Streptophyta > Magnoliopsida > Fabales > Fabaceae > Vicia > Vicia faba. The sequence goes on from OX451736.1 coordinate 98,546,186, forward strand.
CTTGTTGGGATTATCTCATCTTTCTCATTGTTGACTACAGTCATGCCTCCCTTCTTTGGCACACACTAAATAAGACATACCCACACACTATCAGAAATGGGATAGATAATCCCAACATCTAACCATTTAATAATCTACTTCTTGACCACATCCTTCATGATAGATTTGAGTCTTCTTTGGCTCTCAATGCTATTCTTGGCATTTTTCTCTAGAAAAATTCTATGCATGCACACAGTAGGGTTGATCCCTTTTATGTCAAAAATTTGCCACGCAATAGCCTTTTTGTGTTTTTTCAGAATATCCAACAACTGGCCCTTCTGTTCTTCACCCAAGTCTATTGCAACAATGACAGGAAACTTCTATCCTGCCTCCAGAAAAGCATATTGTAAATGGGCACGTAGTTGCTTTAATTCCAGATCATGGGGCACTTTTATTGAAGGAGAACATTGCTTCTTACCATCAGCTGATATTTACAGAACTTCCATGACTTCATATTTAATAGTTGATTTACACATTGGTCCATACATGATGCCCTCTTGTGAATCATCTTCTTTCTCTAGCTTTCCCAGTGCTTGAGTCAAGACTTCACTTGACTTTAGTAAACTCTTGTGGACAATTCCTTCCCAGCTGGAAATCATAGAACAATCAGTAACCTCCTCCTCAGGATATTGTAGTGCATTGAGAACGTTAAAAACCACTTGCTGTCCATTCACCCTCATGGCGAGTTATCCTTTTTCTACATCAATTAAAGTCCTTCCCGTAGCAAGAAATGGTCTCCCCGCCAAAATGGGAATGTCCTCATCAGCCTCAAAACCCATAATAATGAAGACAGTAGGGAATACCAACTTATCAACCCTTACCAAGACATCTTTTATCTTCCCTTGAGGAAGAAAATACCTATATATGCCAATGGTAGAGTGATGGTTGTAGGCCTGGATGCGCCTATCCCCAACTTCTTAAAGATAGATAAGGGCATAAGGTTGATGTTGGGCCCTAAGTCACACAATGCTTTTCCACATAAAGAGTCTCCAATGTTACATGGAATGGTGAAACTTCCTGGATCCTTCAGCTTTGGTGGGAGTTTGCATTGAACTAATTGGCTACACTCTTGGGATAGTACTACCTTAGCAAATTCTCCTACTCTTCTTCTTTTTGTAAGCATATCCTTCATGAACTTTGAATAGTTTGGAATTTGTTCAATGGCTTCTATCAGAGGTATGTTAATGTGAAGCTGCTTGAGTATCTCCATAAACTTGCCAAACTGTTGCTTTTCTTTTGCCTTCCTAATACTTTGGGGAAAAGGAGGGGTGGTCTTTCTTGAACTAGCTTAGTTTATCTATCCAGTTCTAGCATGACTGCTGACTATTTTCCTGCTTGAGAAGTCTTTCCAGCTATAGTGTTATCAGTAGTTTCTTCATTATTCCCAACTGAGGTCGGTTCCTCATTGGGTCCTTCTTTATCTTCAGAGTTGTCCTGCTCATGCAGGTCTCCACTGGTCTCAGCACCATTTGATGGGGATACTTCACATTCCTTACCACTTCTTAACTTTATGACCTTATACGTTTCCACATTCTTTACTCCAGAAGTAGTTGTTAGAGTTTCAGTAGAGCTAGGGAGTGCTCCCATAGGCCTTGAGCTCAAAGCGGTGGCTATTTGCCTCACTTGGTTCTCTAGGTTTTTGATACTCACCTCTTGTGCTATAAACTAATTTTTGGTCTTTTGAATAAATGATTTCAAAACATTTTCCAACTGCTTATTGACTTGATTTGCCACTCCATAGTTTGGTGCAGTAAAACTAGGAGGAACTTGTGGTGCTTGGGCAGCTTGAGGTTTCAGTTGACTTTGGGTATTGCTCCATGAAAAGTTAGGATGGTTGCGCCTCCTGGGTTATAAGTGCTTCTGTAGGGGTTGTTGTTTCTATTGCAATTGTTACCAACATAGTTGACTAAGACAGGATTTGCATGACACTCTTCAAACATATGTGCACCTCCACAATAGATACAGGCAAACTCAAACGCGTCAGTAACCATCTTCACAGGTTCAGGCTTAGTCACTTTTAGAGTCATCATCTTTTTCATCATTTGATGAATCTGGGCCACTTGAGCAGCAAGGGTTGTAGTCTCGTTGACTTCATGGACCCCTGAAGTGGGCTTCTTTTAGGTAACATTAGCAATTTTTCTTGCTACTGGCCATTGATAAGTGTTGGCCATGATGCTCTCTATCAACCTATATCCTTCTTCATATGACTTAGACAAAAGCGCTCCTCCACTGTATGCATCAAGCATATTCCTTGAGGAGGGAATCAGCCCATTGTAAAATGTTTCAAGCTGAATACAAATAGGGATGCCATGGTGAGGGCATTTCCTAAGTAATTCTTTAAATATTTTCCAAGCTTCAAATAGTGATTCATCATCTCCTTGCCTAAATGAAGGGATCTCGTTTCTCATCTTTGCATTCTCGGAAGGAGGAAAGTATTTAGCCAAGAACTTCTCGGTTAGGTCATTCTATGTGGCAATGGAATTAGGCTCCAAGGAATTTAGCCTACTTTTGGCTCTATCCCTAAGAGAATAAGGAAACAGCCTTAACCTAAAGGCTTTGTCATTCACGCCTGGAATTTTGCAGTTACTAGCCACGTCTAGAAATTTCCTCAAGTGAAAATGAAGAAGGTCTTCATTACGAGAACCAGAATATTGACCAATAGTTTGCAACATTTGAAACATCTTAGGCTTGAACTAAAATTATGCTGTTATGATTTCTGGAAAGATGATGCCAGTACTCATAGTGTTAGGATCAAAAATAGCATAATAGCATAATCCCTAATGTTACGGGCCCTATCATTGGCAATACTGATAATATCGTTATTAGCCATGACAAGGACAGCCTCTTCTTCGTCTAAATCAACTGATGGTGGTTCTTGTACTGGTCCTTCTAAATCAGCCAGATTAGCTGGAAGAGGAACTCCATGTGTGTGTCTAGCAAGTATATTTCTCCTTAGGGATCTGAGTGCTCTTTCAGGTTCAGGATATCCACTACAAACTGGCCTCAATGATCTATGCATACAATAATGACAACACCTGTCTTGATACCAAACCAAACTACAGCAGAACGTCAAAAACTCAAATGCTTAAAGTAAAACAATAGAAACAAATACAAAATCAGAAATGTAACAAATTACTCCCCAACAACGGCGCCAAAAACTTTATGGTTGAAATCGCGTTTCCAAATTTGTCACATGCAAGTATACATGTTGCGATTGTAGCAAGTAATAAATATAAGAGTATCATACCAACAGAAAGTAAAGTTACATAGATTTGACTTGTAAAATCCTATTCTTTCAAGTTAAGCATGAGTTAGAAATAATAATAAGGTTGTTGGTGATGAGTTCGGTGTTACTTATAACAAAACTGTAAAGAGTGCAAATGGGAGTGAAGTGTTTTAAGAGAGGTAGAGTTGAGCATAGATCCATTAATATTACTTATGCATTTATGTGTTTATACTCTGTGGAGTCGTGATAGGAAAGGTCATAATGATCTTGTGGTGAATTTATACAATATTCAAAACATACATGCAAAGGTAAGGGAACAAGTCTCTAAGCCTCACTTATAACAAAAGCTTGCGTCTGTTAATAAATCTAATTTCCTTAATGGTTACATCTTCTTATATCTAAGTAAGCTACGTCAAGTAAATATATATATCCTACTTTTTCAACCATTTTTACTCATGAAATACGCTTGTTGTTAGATCTCTCTCAACACCAAGTTATTACCTATTTTTAAGTTGATCATGCAAAGAAACAAGTTTTGCAACAAAAATGCATGGTAAATAAAGCACTAACCACACAACATATAACATAAACACACTTTTAAAATTAACTTCACTTAGCTTAACTACAATGATGAGCCGAGTACAAGCAGCGAGCAAAGCTCTTACAATAAACATCTTAAGACAATGAAAATGACAAAAGATATAAACCTAAGATAGAACTTGAAGGTCTCCTTGAGACGGATAATCTTCAAGAGGCAGCTTCATTCATGCCACTGCTCATCAGTTAGCACCAGAATGGATAAAGAAAGAAAACTCTCTCACACTTAACTATCCAAGCACATAAAACTCTCTGTGAATATTTTCTTTGAACAGTTTAACTCTCTCTCTCTCTCCAGCTAACTTCTCTTTATATAGGACACGGATTAGGGTTGGTATCTTGTATTGGATCATGGGCTTTTCCTGTGAATCACATCAAGCCCAAATGGACTAGCGCCAAAACACCAACAACGTACTAGATGACACAAGGATTCGTATGAGAGGGGACAGTAGTGGGAGACAAAGTGGCGTGTGGCAAAATATGCAGCAAGTGCAGGCGACGCTGGTCTGACTAAAGCAGAGTACGGATGTACTAGCTTTTGTCTTCTAGCTTCTCCATTATCATCTTTGAATTTGAATAACTTTATTCTCTTTTTTTACACCACCAAGATTTCCCTCCTTTAATTCTTCTCTCACGCTTTCCTTATGGCCAACAAATTCCCTCATTTAAATTCTCATGCCTAATAAGTCTTCTTGAAATTGCTAACTTTCAGTAGTCCAGCTATGTCTTGCCTCCGCTCGATCCTTCTAACCTTTTGTACACACAAAAACATAATTGAAAGTAAAAAGGGGATCACCTATTATGCTCCACACTAAACATTAAATTAACTCCAAAATGCAAGAAATTAAACTAAAAAGCAATTAGAATACTAAAATAGAAAATACTAAAGGCATGAATTAACTCACAAAATGTGTGTTAACATCTGCATTATTTATCCCCTAGGTTGTGATAAATATGCAAAATCTACGATATAACTTGTTACATTACTCTCGAAACAGCCATAAGTTATCTATTTTTTTAAACAAATCACGTTATTTAGCGCCTAGGTTGTGGTAAATATACGAATTATGCGTTTACCTTTTCTCAGGTATTGACGAGTTATCCGCGTCATCATCTCCTGATTATCCGTGTTTACTGTTTCTCGGGCATTGATGAGTTATCTGTGTCATCCTTGCCATTTTTTTACTGTCGGTTGCTTTATTTTTCAAACTGTTATTCAAATGGTTTACAAAAACATTTGGTCAAAATTTGGGGTCTTCCATTATTTAATAACCATCCGATCCGAACGTGCGAAAAAATCGTACACTCGCACCCTTCAATCAAAGAGAAATTAAATAAGGGCATCAGTCATACCCCAAATTTTCCCGCATTGGTGTTAAAAGTCAATTCACACTATTTTAGGCATTGTTCATACTAATATTTGAATTATTACAAGTTATATTTTCATACGTGCTAATTTATTGTTTAGTTTTGTTTAAATATAGTAGAAGTTAATTTTGTAGGGGGTTTTATTTCATAAAAATTGTTGGTCATATTGTTAATTGGGTTTATCATCTAAAACCAATTAGACGGCCCATTAGATTTTTTTGGTGAGTCCATAGGAAAGCTTAATTTTAAGTAAAAAATGTGATAATAATAATAATAATAATAATAATAAATTTTATTATTTATTTTTAGCATTTGTTGTCGGATTGACCGAAGTCAACACTATGAAAAACACATTTGTTTTATAATTATGTTATTATTTGGTTTTGTTTGGTTTTATTGTTTTTATTATAAAAATATATATGTATGTGTTATGGTGTTGACCCAGGGTCAACTTTATATATATATATATATATATATATATATATATATATATATATATATATATATATATATATATATATATATATATATATATATATATATATATATATATATATATATATATATATATATATATATATATATATATATATATATATATATATATATATATATATATATATATATATATATATATATATATATATATATATATATGTGTGTGTGTGTGTGTGTGTGTGTGTGTGTGTGTGTGTGTGTGTGTGTGTGTGTGTGTGTGTGTGTGTGTGTGTGTGTGTGTGTGTGTGTGTGTGTGTGTGTGTGTGTGTGTGTGTGTGTGTGTGTGTGTGTGTGTGTGTGTGTGTGTGTGTGTGTGTGTGTGTGTGTGTGTGTGTGTGTGTGTGTGTGTGTGTGTGTGTGTGTGTGTTATTTAATTATTATTTATTTATTTATTATTATTATTATTATTAATTGGGAAGCATTGTTGACTAAGTCAACAAAGGGTTGGAAACCCTAATCCCAAAAAGTTGCGCCTTGAACCTTCTTCACTAAGCTAGTGATTAAAGCCCAAATCCAGAATTGAAGAATCAAATCAATGGAACAATCAAGGATTGAAAACAGACTTTAATTGATTCAATCTATATACATAATTTCATCCAAATACATTACAAGTTCAAACCCTAAAAACAAATCTGAATCAATTTACAAATCAAATCCGATCAAGAATCAATCTAAGGCCTAATTGATTTATAACAACAAATCAACCTAAATTAATTCCTAATTTGAATCTAACCCTAATACTATTTAAACCTAACTCTAAACTTAAGAGAGGTACAAAGAATTTAAAGCAGAAAAGGAGAGGAGAGTTGGAGATTGGAGAATCAAAGCCCTAATTTCCTTGTGCGAGTTCTTCAAAACGTATACCTAAGAACAAAGAAATAGAAGAGAGATCAGAAGGAGAAATCGAAGAGGAATTAAAAGGATTTTTATGAGAAGTGTCACGACAGGAAAGGTTGGTTATACTTAGCTTTCATATGTTATTGTGATCTGTGTTTATCTGTGGTTAATTTGTGTTTTCTGGAAAAAAAATAGGGTTAGGGTTCTTATTTTGGGGTTAGGGTTCATACATATCCAAGTTTCTGGGCTAGGGTTAATGAAATAAGGGTTAGGGTTCATCAGTTAGGGCTTAGGGTTCATAGGTTTAGGGTTGAATCTTCAAAGGGTTCATGATGGATTCTAAAAATCGATAAAGCTTCAGGCGAGCTTTCAATGGAGATGACAGCCTCAACAACCATCCACGGTGGCGCCTCCTAGGGTTCATGGGACCTGGGTTTGGTTGGGTGAAGGTATGAGATCTCGGTTGAAATACAACCGGAGATCTGGGTTCAAGGGTGTTGTTTGGGGTGGTATGAGACTATGCCACAGGTGGAAGTGCTTTCTGGCAGGCGGCCACGATTTTCGGCGAGGAAATCCTAGAGAGAAAGCTTTTCTCTCTACATTTGTGTAGTGAGAACGAGTAGAGAGTGGGAGGAGAAAGAAATGAATTATGTGAAGAAGGAACGTTTATATACTCCCCTTGTCTCTCTGTGCACGTATCATACCATACTCCCTCAGTCAACGATTCATCAGAGCCGTTCATTTGGATTACTTTTGATCGGCACCCCAGAATCAACTTTTGTTGGCCTTTTGATCAAAATCAAGCATTTCAGGCTATGTTAACCCACCATAACACAGTGCACCTTCCCACATAACGTCCAGACGGACCCATAATTTGTTTTGGGCCTAAGCCCTATCTATTTGCACACTCCATATTACTACCCCCAACGTACCACCATACCCACACGCTATTGGGCTCCAACAAGTTATGGGCTTAAGCCCTTGCTAATTACACACCCCAGCTTTACTCACTTGAATAAAAATACACCCCCTATTTAATAAATTTATTTATTTATTATATTTATTTATTTAATTTTTTATTTAATTTCTTTATTTATATATTACATTCATTTATTTATCTTGAGCATTTTTCTCTCAACATTATTTTTTCACACATTTGCATTAAAATAGTTTTATTTATTATTATAAATATATAATTTATTTTTGATAAGTAAATATAATTGTTATAATAATTATTAACTATTTTCCAAAATTACTAACCTTCTTCCATTTTAATTCAATTAAATATTTTTTTACTAATTTCAACCTTATATCATTCAAGCATTTTTTTCAAAATTACATGCATTTAAAATAGCTAACCAATCAAACCTGAAATTTTTCTACTAACTTAATTTCAATTCAATATTATTTTAAAAAAAAGGATTGTGAACTTGCTTTCAAATTAAACTTCGAACTACGCCCACGACTACACAACTTTCAAACCTGGACGAATTTTAAAGAATCGTTAGAAAGCAATTACACAATCCTATAAAAAACAAACCAAACACATACGAACTACAAATTTGGACTCCGATTTTTCACAAGAAGATACGTAGGCACACGGTTAAAACCAAGGCGAGTTCATAACTAAAAAATTAAATTCTTTTCTCAAATATATGGAAACAATATAGTTAAATAGAAAATTCTCGATTTACCCTTAGACATAGAAATGGAGCCCCTTGAGAATAAGGGAGATGAAGGGTGTCTAACACCTTCCCTTTGTCTAACCAACTCAGAATTTAGAATCTCTGTATAAATTAGGGTTATTCCTTACTTCCCTGTCCTTAGGATAAAAAGTAGTTGTGGTGGCACTCTTATTGAACCCGTGGAAGAAGAAGAGATATGTAACTTCTATTTCGTTATGTTTCCAATTATTATATTATTGTGTATTTTGTTTTTATTTTTTGTTTTAAAGTTGCTCATGCCAAGTATCATGCAATAAGTGAGAGGTTTGAAAGTCTCTAAAAATCAAATGAATGAGATAGGAGCCAAAGTGACCCGCCCCTCTCTACTGTAACATCTTGTTTCAATTTATTTTTCTCGTCTTATTTATTAATATTATTAGTTTTTTATTTAGAAAATTATGTTTTCTTGATTTGGGCCTTGGGCCTTAATTCTAATTTTTTTTATTTATATTTTTTAGTTAGAAATAATACATAAATCAAACATTTTTTTAAATAAAATAAATTCAATATTTTGTAATAAAAGGATTTCACCTCCTCGAGTAACTAGTAGGCGGATTTAACGCCTTACCGATTGATTACTCAAATAAAAATATAATACCTAAAAATCATCAATCAATCTAATGAATTTCTTCACCCTGTGCGATTTAATTCTAATAAGGATCAACTCCTTGTAAAAATCAATTTCTTCGCCCCGTGCGATTTCATTTTGATAAAGATCAACTCTTTATTAATCAATCAAATTCAAAACAGAAAACCAAATTAAAAAAATGTTTTCCTACTAATATAAGCAAAACTCAAGATTTTTTCAAACAAAGGATCGTCCGGTTACTTTCTACTTAGATATAAAAACTTCGCCTACCATCACTCAATTTTCAAACCCATGCAAGTTCAAACACCATTCAAAAGCAACTTAACACGATTCTATAAAAAATACTAACCAAACACTTCGAACTACGAAGGACTCTGATTTCTTCTTAAGAAGATACATAGGCACGCAGTTGAAAAACCAAGGCTAGTCAACTAACTAAAAAACTAAGGTTTCCCTTGTTTATATTATGTTTGATAATATGATTAAATAAAGAAATAGTCTCCATAAGTCCTAAAGCTAAAAAATATCCCCTTGAGTACAAGGGAGATAAAGGGTGATTAACATCTTCCCTTTATCTAATCAACTCATGAACCCACTAATCTCTAAACACTTAGAGTTTTTTTGTTCCTTTCCCCTCCTTAGGACAAATAATTAGTGATGGAGACTCTCGTATTTTTTTCCGGTTATGATAACCTTTAATCTCTTTATTTCTTTTCTAGTTGCTTTACTTTTAGTTTTGCTTCTTGCTTTGCATGTTTATTTTGGGTTTTTTTCACTTTTTTCCCATTACCTTGGAAATAATAAAGCGCTGTGACGACTTTCACTTTGCGAGTCAAGTCAATCAATGGCTTGATCTTAATTTTTCACCGCCATAACTTCCATATTAGTTCTTACATGGGCTCATTTATTTCCCATTTAATATCAATAAATCATTCTAATTCCAACTCCAAGTTATCATCATTCCAAGGTTTCAAACAATCCCCCACTTGAATTTAAAAGGTGAATTTAGAAGTAACATCAAGCGTTTATAAGATTGTGCATAAGCAAAGATGTATACAACTTTAACCTTTGCATAACAAGTAGTGTTCTAATTCAACAAGAGTGGCACTATTGTATTGAACTCTATCTTAGACATCAGACCCACACACAAAGTTTTCTTAAGGTGTATTCTAATAGCACGTGCTTTATTGACCCTGCACGTGTATCCCGGTTTAGTGAAGGCTCTAGGAATTTTTCCTCACAATTCTATATGAACCAGCCTAATTTCCACAACTAAGGTGCGTTAAATAGTAATCATGTAGCTTAGTTACTCCCTCATATAGAGTATAGATCTCATTAAGAGTTTCTATTATTCCATCCTCTTATCGCTTCAGGATTCATGCTTCTCTTATTTACTCTAGCATGATCGCCTCATATTGCTCACAACTTATTATTACCCATTGGACCTATTTCTTGAGATCTCCAATCATTTAGACCGAGTTACAATCATGAGAAACTCGTATTCCTATAGGTGTTAGTCCCATCTTATATGAAGTATCATAAACTTTCTCTCTAGATAATCCTTTCGTCAAAGGGTCTGCTAAATTTTCATCAGTACATACTATCATACCCTAATTTTTACTCCTAAGATTGTAACTATCATATCATTTGCATTTAATCAAATATCACAAGCATGGCATCCTCCTAGCCTATACCCTTTTGGTTTAATCTTTGTGGGAGATCATCAAGAACCCTTTGTATTTTATTTTTACATCTTTGCTTGTGAATGAAATTCGGATAGGTCAAAATTCAGATGTCCTATGAGGATGTCGAGACATATGATCCAACACAAAGCACACATGTAAGGTATATAACATTAAGAGCGGTACTGAAAAGCATAAACAACACACCAGAAATGTTAACCGAATTCGGAGCAACTCTCCTACTCTGGGGGCATACCAAGCTAGGGAAAATCCACTATGATAATATCAATTCAAATCTAAATTTGGAAGTTTACAAATTATAACTTAATCACTACCCGTGTTGTATTTCTATCTAATACTCACCTAGATATGAGGCCCTCCTCAATCCCTCTTCAATCACAGACAGTGATTAGATCAACACAAACAATTCTGAACAAACAGGAAGACACGCTTCCATGATGATCTCTAGCCAAGACTCTTGACTAAGAAGACAACATGGAGTTTCTTACAAGCTTCCTCCAAGAACAATACTCAACTCATTACTTCACAGCTTCTGAGTGAAAACACAATGACCATCTCACAATCTGAGTGGTTCACTTACACCAACTCTACTAGAGAGCGGATAAAAGACAAAGCCATAGACTTCTACATCTTGAACCCATGCCTTTCCTAAGTTACAAACACTTCTATTTATAACTTATTCCCAACTGGATTTGGGCCTTCAAAATACAACTTTTTGGTTGTTACATTTAGCAGTAACTTCTGCTACAAACAATGTCTTTAATCATTAGTTTCCTAAATAATTTCCATATTTAGAAACTGAATAATCTTCAATATTCTGATTTGATTCTTCTTGACCTTTAAATCAGTGCCACATATGATTGCATAATATTTCTATAATATTCTGCATCAGTTAAATCATAACAGAATCTAACTGTCCATTTTAGCTCAGGCGTGATGTCGTATGCTCCTTCATAGGACATCTTATCTGACATGTTGTTCCAGATGTTGAAACACTTCAACTCAACATATCCTAACATAAGATAGGACTTCTTTCTCAACCTGTTGTTGTTATCAAGTTAACACCTCCTATCTAACATATTGTTATCTTATTTGTTTTACAAAAGTTAATGTCAATCCTAAAAATAGATAACTTACAGTGAACATTTTAACTTTGCTAACCATATTCAAAATACAAAAACATGTGTTGATTTCTTTTCTCCTTTTGCAAGGTAGTGATTAGAAATCAAAGGATCAAGATGGTTTCCTAAATTAGGGTTTTGTTTCCCAAGGTAAAAGTATGGGCAACAAGTGGTCCTTAAGAGCTTGTACTTTAAGGCATGACCTATAATTTTAGGTCACATTCATGTCAAGCTTCTTTCAAATTCATTTGATCAAGAAAATTTCAAGTTTAGTGCATGATTTCAAAGTTGATTCAAGTATGGATCATTTGTTTATTTCCATCACATCTTCATCCAATTGTCAAGCAATTATCAATAGTATTCAAGGGACAATCAAGAAGTTCAAGTTTAGTGCATGATTTAAAAGTTGATTCAAGTATGGTTCATGTGTTTATTTACATGCCATATTCATCCAATTATCAATCAATTATCAAGGTTATTCAAGGGACAATTAAGATTCCTTTTATTGATATTAAAGTGTTCATCATTAGGCTTTTGGATGCAAGAAAATAGAAAAAATCACAAGTTGGTACATGTTTGGTTGACCTAAAATCAGATATGACATATCACTTGGTCCAAACACCATAACTCTCTCATATTTAAACATTTTTGGACTCTACTTCAAGCCAAATGTCAAATTTGAGCCCCTCTACAACTTTGTTTCAAGGGTCAAACATCAATTTTGCCTCTAAGGACCTCAATTTTGGAATTGGACAAGATGACCATGTGTGCATAGAAGCTGGTCCAAAACTTGGTTCGGCCTATTGCCTAACCTAGAATTTAGGTCATGACCTAAATTTGTCATCCATACCATTTTAAACTCAAGAATCCTTTTGATGTGATTTTATTTGCATTTGATTCTTCATCATGAGGAGATCATTTGGCACGAAAAACATTTCAAAATTCACGAAGGAATCGCATTTGGCCTAAGCTCCAACATGGCACCATGAACTCTACATTTTTACGCATGACCCATAATTAGAAATTACCAAAATTTCACTAGGGACCACCAACACATGTACACACTCATTTTTCCTTGCAAAATGCATAGAACGGAGTGCAAAATAACCATATTCCGTGTCAAGCTCACACATCTCATCCCTCTTCTCACACGGATTGCAAATTAAGAAATCTCAGCTTGGTTCACATGTTCTAGATCTGAATTCACATATACCATGGCCTTATTTTGTTTCCTATAAATATAGGAGCATTTTGCCTTCATTTTAAAGCTTGAAGATCCATAAAACCTCTTCCATCTTCACTCCTGAAAAGCTTTAAAAACCATAAATCAATTTTCCTAATTAAGCTTGTTTTACCTTCAAATCTCTTCCCAGAATCACTCATCGGCACCATCTGAAGCTAACTGAACCATTACAGAATCTTACAACCTCATGCAACTTTCAACTCAATTTCACCATTGTTTACCTTCGAAGCTTCAACTGGAAAGCTAGATACAAGTTAAATTTCTGAACAAACAAGTTACCATACTCTTCGTCTTAATTCACTGATTCAAAGCCCTCACTTACTTGGAATTTATTCTTCATATTTGTCATTTAATTTTACTTTGAAGCATTAGGATTTTGTGTTTCTGAGAAAATTCTCTCTGCTTAGAGGCAATCAATGACTCTAATGCAGAGAGACATGAACGATGGCATGAGTATAAGCTTAACCATGTATTGTTTGAGCTTAAAACTCAGAGTTCATGAATCTGCAAAATCATCTCAAGGTTGAATATGATTCAATGCTTCACGCGCTTTGGTTGGAAAATTTGAATTATGACCATTCACCACATGCCACGCAGCTAGCCGTTGTGTTTTTATTTTCTTTTTAAAACTTAAATCCAGTTTTATTATTTATTTCTTTTCTTATTTATTTTAAATAGCTCCTTTGACCTTTTTGACTCTAATTTTTTTTCCTTAAATCATACAAAATATTTTCTATCACATATATGTTTTCTAGAATTTTAAAATCATTTTTAGCATTTTTGTTATTTTATTTTTAATTTTCATTTAACAATTTATTTTCATTTTGAAATATTTTTCACTCCAACTTTTGAGATCTAATTACTTATAATATTTCTGACTTTCTAAAATGTTTTTGACAATTTATTTGATGTTTTGATGCGTCTTTGGAATTTTCCATTTAATTTCCATTTTTAATCAATTCTAAAATAATTTTAATCATATGTTTTATCTATTTTTGTTTGACTTTTGTTGACTTTGGATCATGACTTGGTTAATCAATACTTCATCAATTTCAATTGGTCTTTGAATGATGCTTTGGTTGTATAAACTTTCATCATTTCAAACTTAGCATTTAAATTATCATTTGATCATTTTTGGTACTTTGAATTAATGATAAATTTATCCTATTGTATTATGAGCTTGAATGGTTGAAATTGATGATAGATTATCCCTTGTCACATTTCAATTGTGTTTGATCATTTCTTTTTCTCCATCTTATTCTTTCTTTTGTTTTGACCATTGTTTTACATTTCTTTAGGAGAATGATTTTGTATCATTTCTCTAACATGTCGACATATAAATTGCATAACCAACCCTCGTATCCAGATCTCTCTTTTGTTTTATTTTCGCGTTGGATTTTCTCAATATTTTCCATTTCCTTTGGAAACAACAAATTTCGGTGGCGACTCTTGTCTTTTCAAGTTAAGTTAATCAATAATTTAATCTCAATTTTTCCCGCCACCACAACTAATGACTCTGCTGGAGAATCTTCCCATCCTAAGCGGGTTAAGCCTAACTTGTTTATCTATGTTTATGTTATTGCTTTTTGTTTTCTATTTTGCTTGTTTGTGGGTGCTTGGTGATCTATGTGTGGTGAAATAAGTTCTCTAACAGGACTTGAGTGCACTTAAGTTAGGATGGTGGTATAGTGATATGGACCCTCGTGGTGTTAAGCCCCGTCTGGTTGGCATGAGAACTCCACTCAGATGAGACCCCCTTGAAGGTACTAATGTCTTACGAATAGTCGTAATGTCGTTATTTCTTTTTACCTGGAAGCCCATGATTCAGATAGACCTTTAGAACACTTTAACCCTTCTTGGCCTTTTAGGATGTAATTGTGGTGACCTTTCAGGCATAGGCTTGGTCTAGTTGATATACGATACTACACTCATATGAGATTCTCTTGAGAATATTGTTGGTCTTCGAGCAGTTGTTAAATCGGTGATATTTGAGAGATAGATTCATGATTATGGGAACTTTCTTATAACATTGTTATTGTTCAAAGACATACAAAGCTATATAGAAGATACCCAATGGGATGGTTGTTACCCTGTCCACCTGGCTCCATGCTTGTGATGCTAAACCTTTTAACATATCATGTTTGTGATTGTGGAATAATCATGCATTCATGCATTCATAAACATCTTTTTTTCACCTGGTTTTCAAGGAACTTAGGAGCTTCACTTGCAAACGTTACAAGTAATCTGAGCATGAACTCTGGAAGGAGAGACACTCCTCAGTTTCATTTCAAACATCCTGAGATGAAAGAGTTAAGGAAGCTAGGATATTTGGTGGCTTGTCTTTATGATTCCAAAGACTGGTACAAAAGACTTCTGACTGTGGTTAATATTTATGTAAAAGATGGAGTTTTTAACCACTTGTTCCAGTTCTATAATTAAGCGTATAAGTGTTTCACTTTCTCTGATTATCAGTATGCACCTACTTTGGAGGAGTATTACTATCACATAGTATTTCATGTATCAGATCAAATACTGTTCAGTGGATTAGAGAAGATCCCTAAGTCTCATGTCATCGGAGAGGTTATGCACTTGGGAAGAGGGGAGATTGATGCTAATCTTGTGACTAAAGGACGTATTCTTGGTCTACCTGCCAAATTCTTCATGGAGAAGGCTGATACTCTTGTTAGTCTGGGAAGTATGGTTGCTTTCAAAGTTGTTTTTGTTATACGATAGGACATATCTAGAAGGGGGGTTGAATAGATACCGTGATTTTTAAAAAGAGTTTTTAGTGAAAACTTAAAATGCAGTGAAAGCTACCCGCATACACTCGTTTAAAAATGACCCTCTATTGAAAAGATTGGATATTCGTAAATCTGAATGGAATGAATCAATGAGAATTATTAACACTTAATTCAATTATAATTTGATCACTTATACTCTTTAACTGTTGTCAGTTACTTCCAATGAATTGTTGAGTATAAAACACACAAATTTTCACTTTTGGACTTTTATCGAACACTTGGTGTGCGTAATCACACCAAGTCCAATATATCTTAATTTGTAGTGTTAAAACCAATTATAGCAATCAAATTGATTACTATAGTCCTTAGAAATATTTCTATCACACTACAAATCCATAAAATTGGAACCACAAGTGCAAATTCACAAATTATAGCAAATAAACGGTAAAAGACGAGAAAGAAAAATGACACGCGATTTGATTAGGTAGTTCCCCAAGTCATCCTCGCGTGGGGTACTCTGCCCCTAACTCTAGAATGTAGAATTATTGCAAAGTTTGTACAAGAGATAGAAAATAGTCACCATAATTTAAACCCAATATGTTGAATTGAAAACTAAGCTCCTATCTTCCCTTGATTCAATTTGAATCATGTATGTCACCAATCTTCGATAAACCTCTGGTTGTAGCTACCTTGTTGAGAACCCAAACCATTTCTCAAACCCTTTGCTCGGTTGATTTGATTGCAAGATGGTGACCCCAATTCTTCCTTCACAATCCTTCGATTGTAGCTACCTTGTCGAGCGAACCCACGGTTCCTCAATCCCTTAAGCACAGATGGTAAAGAATTGTCAAAAACCCCCCCAAATCCCAATGATCTTGGAGGAAAAACCCTCATATTTTATTCAAGAAAAACCCACAATTACTCAACCCGAACAAGATCGCAATCTTCTACTTCAGATGTTATCAACACACGCTCTACACCTTGATCGACAAAAATTATTATGTGTAGTTGTCAATGGATGAGTGAGAGGTGTACCTCGTGTATCTATTTCACTTTTCTTATGGAAAATAAAATTATAGAACCTTAGAAGACTATATATGTTATCTCAAGTCAAAACCCAAACTGTCAAGCTGAAAAACAGATTTAACGAGTGAATGGTCAACCTATGCCAAAAGGGGGACTCGACCTGAGCATTCCCGAGAGTTCCAGAAGACAAATTGTGTGGTCCAGGTGTCGACCGCTCCAGGGCTTCACGTCGATGCATAGCTTCTAAAAATTACTTCCAGGTTGAGTCGACCACACATTTGACACGAGCAAACCCGAGACTTCCCCAAGGCGCAACTTTTAATCCATGTGTCGACCACTCCAGGGCTACGCGTCGACTCATAGTTTCTAAAAATTACTACCAGGTTGAGTCGATGACACAGTCGACATGAGCAAACTTGAGACTTCCTCAAAGAGAAACTTTCAATCATGCGTTGACCAGAGCTATCTTTGAGTCGACTCAAAGCATAGAGATTTAAAAAAATACCAAACTTTGAAGATTTTTCATTCTTCCTTGTCCACCATATCATCTAGCCACATTTCCAACATATAGTGGAAAGTTTTGAAATCATTGAAACCCTTATTGAAAGAACCTTTCCCTCATAGTTTTGGATTTATCTATGGCATAGTTTTGTTCCCTAACATTGATGACATTGTAGATATCAATGCCATTCGCGTCTTTCTGATTTAGAATCCAGTTCCTACTATGCTCGCAGATACATACTATTATATCCATTACATAAGGGAAAAGAACAGAGGGGTTGTTATATGTTGTGCACCTTTACTGTACAAGTGGTGCACCTTTAATTGATGATTATTTGCGGTTTTAAATTTTTGCTCAGGCTTCATAATTTTCTGGCTTTGCCACTGTCTAAGGTGATAAACTTATGAATGTCAGGAAGTTCAAAATTTTATGATATAAAGTGGTTTGCTCGAAAAATTACATGACATATGGCTCAAATTGTTCAACCAATTTAAGTTATCCAGTTATTTGTTTTTACACAAAACTCCTTCTTGGGAACTTTTATATCTAGAAAGGTTATATTCTTACAACAAGATTTTCCTTTTATGCCAAGTTTAGAAGAATTTTCTCCATTATCACAACAGTCTAATCCTTTTCTTTATAATGACCCAGCCTAGAATATAAAGTCTTTGCTATCAAGCCCATATAAGGTACTATAAATGCTAGCCTTCTTGTGCTTTTGATCAGGCTAGAATAATATTTTCCAAAGTCTTTGATATCAATAAAGTAGTGAGAAATGTTGATTCTTAAGTCATTTAGATTGACCAAAGTATGAGTTCATTTGAAGACATAGACCTAATGAGAGTATAAACCTGGAAAGAGAGAGAGAGGCCCTGATGTTGAGAAAGAGTAAGTGTCATTGGAAACATTTGTATTTAATTCCCATCGAGTCGATGAAACATTTTCTTAGAGAAGGTTTCTATGTATCTTCATGCGCCTTGGGAAGGAAGCTGACACGCTTAGGGAACTTGAGTTTCATTATTGAATTGAGGCTTCATATTGACCGTTGGTTATTACATTTGATTTCCATTGGTTCCATTTCGTTGATCTTGGCGTTGTTTGTGCTTATAAATAAGGAACTTGACCTTTTTTTTATACTTTTTCGACTCCTTTCGTATTTGAGAAAAATCAATTCTCTCCTTCTTGTGATTACTATGATTGTTGTTCACACTTTCTAGGCTTCAAGTACTTGCTCCTGATTTATCAGAACCCGCATTAACACATAATATATGTGTTTCTTAATATTATTCGTTTATCATTTTGTGCTAGTTCTTGAGATATTTCCACCTAGGAAACCTATAAGTTCCTTTTATCGACCTTGGTAGAAATTTAGAGATTAGTGATGAATCTTCCTAAGCCGAGGTGGAGGTGATAAATACCTAAATGGTAGATCTAGAGACGGAGAACCTAGGGGTGTTTATCCTAGAAAATAGAGAGGCCTCTCTTACTTGACTAGATATTAGGGAGGTCGCTCAAGGGTTTACTTTTGTTATAATTATCATAAGGAGGAGTGGAAGGTCCATGCTCACACTAAATGTTATATAAGTAAATTCGATCATGAGCCAACTAATAGTGAAATGTGAGTCCTTGTTTATTTTGGTGAGTGATTAACCTTGGAATTACAAGTGATTATATAGTTGGTACGACATGTTCGTGTTTCCTTTACATGAATATTTATTCTCCCGAATGAGGTTTACCCTCCCCTTTAATGTCTTCAAAGTTGGAGTCATGAACCACTTTGGGATTTCTCCCTCATAGTCACACCCTATTAGTTATGCATGTCTCAAAGTTTTTTAATACTGGTGCGAGTACAAGAATATTGTTCCCATACTAATGTTTTTATTTCCCCTTTTCCATGTCCAACTTACTTCTAGTGATTCTGCTAAAGCCCAGGGGTTAACTTCTTTAACACAATGTCAATAAAATGTTTGACGTCTATATGGATAACTTCAAGAGATTCAAGGTTGGATATTATTTGTCACCTCTATTAACGACACCTCTTACAAGAGCCTGTGTGAGATTACAAAAGGGTTTGTTGATTGTAGTGATTACTCCCCTTCCCTACACTAAGCTCTCCGTCCCCTTCATCATGTGTGGATAAATTCACAAAGTTTTGAAGAGGAGGGGTACCTGAAGAAGAACTTTACGAAGTTTTAGGATCATGGTATTGTCGAAGAGGTGGATCCTTCAGGCAACAACCCATCCATATTTGGTAAAGTAACAAATACTTTAGCTCAATGGTTCTATTTATAGAACTGCTTGTGTGGACGGTAAGTTGGACAAGCCCGCTAAGAATATTATACCTTACGATGTAATGTATTTCACTTTAATACATTGTATATTTTGGTGTTCCGTATTTTACTTAAGTACATCATACTTTACGATGTTCCTTATTTGTCTTAACTACATCATACCTTACAGTGCTCCATATTTCACTTAAGTACACCATACCTTATGGTATATCACATTTCTCTAATTAACGTTACTGCATTGCAAGACCGCACAATCAAATAAAATTCACCTATTTATGTTATCCCATCAATATATCTTTATGTGTGTGTGACCCTGTAGGTTTTTGCGATGTTGCCAATCATATCAAACCACATATTTAATATAATAAACAATGATAAGTATCTAGCAACACATCACTACTATCTAAGCCATGAAAATGTCATGTGATCTGAAAAACCTTTCTGTGATAATGTTTATAAGTATAATTATCCCTTGTTATTATGTCAATATTGATCTCAAGACATAGATTTTTCCACCCTTGTCTAGTTCCATATTGGGTCTTTGGACATTTATTATGTTACACAAGATTGACAAATTCCATCTAGGTCAATATGTCTTGTATAGAAGAATTACAAACATGATCATGGTCTGATGAATCAAGAACATATAAACCTATTTGAAGCTTAGTTGAACCAATCATTTCCTTGGAATGATTCTGCGGGATTTGACACGATTTATTAGTGAACTAAACAAAACATGAATTATTTTGTACCATTTTTTGCTATAGAGAGTAAATTGACATTGAAACTAGGAATGTATAAGACATTGTGGAGAACTAAAGTTGCAGAAAGAGTTATGCTGCCAGAAATATTTGTGGTGACTTGTGAACCATTTGGTAAGCTAACATGGATAGGGACTATTGTTCTATGTGAAGTGAAATTGGACATGTCAACAGTTATATGGTCAGTGGCGCATGTAGAGATGGAATTGGCTTTAGGGTTGGCCTTTGACTGTTGAATTAATTTCAGAATGCTTTGATATTAATCTTGAGTGAAGCAAAGCATGGATTGAGATGAGCTTTGTTCTGGAAATGTTTGACCTATTTCAACAGAAGCAACAAACTGTGAATTAGAATTAATGGATTTTCCTTTACCTCGAAATCCTGGTGGGTAACCATGTTTGAGAAAACAAGTCTCAATAGTGTGGTTGTTTCTTCCACAGTGTATAAAGACTCTATTTGTTCCCTTAGCTCCTCCATAGTTGTTACCTTTTCCTCTGAAATGGTTGTTGCTATGTCTTCCAGAATTGTTACCAGATGCAACATTCAGATGAAGTGTTGTTGATTCTTCAAAAGAGGTGGAATTCGAAATAACATTTTGAGATGTGTTGAGTTCTCTTTCCTGCTGAATAACCAGGAAAATGGCTCATCATCATGATTTGAGTCTTGGATTGATTGGATTTCTCATTCAATTCTTTAAGGAAATAAATTACATAATCTTGCTCGCGATATTTGCGTACAACGGAAAGAGCTCCACAAGAGCCGGATATGACGCAAGAACACGCAGCAATAAGTCTGTAAGCTTCTAGCTCATCCCATATCACCTTCATTTGAGTAAAGTAATTTGAAACATCCAAGCTACCCTGACGAAATCTATACAAGTCTTACTGAATATCAGATATGCGAAAAATATCACCTTGCAAAAAACGGATATGTAGGTTTCTCCATACACCAACAGCGCTTCCAATCCATAGTACGGGCTTCGCAATCGATTCTGATATGGAACGATGAATCCATGTTAAAACCATGGTGTTGCATCGCACCCAAAGAGCATAAAGCACATAAGATACTGGAGGTTTTGGAAGCGTGCCATCAATGAATCGTTCTTTATTCTTTGAGATCAATTCAATGTGCATTGACCTAGTCCAAGTATGATAATTCTTATCATCAAGAAGTGGAGTAACAAGGATCAAGGATGGATTTTCGTTAGGGTGAAGATAGTATGGGTTGGAGAAATTCGTAGAAAAGTCTGTGAAATTCTAGTATGCCATCAAAGGATAAACAAAACAAACTTGATTGCAAAAGAAAGGGAAAGAAAAATGAAAACGATGATGATCCTCACTGAAAAACAAGAATCACAAATCGCAAGAACAAAATGAAAGAGTCACAAGCGGAAGAAAACGAAGCAAATCAAAAGATAACATATTTGCAATCAAGATGAACAAAGGAGAAGATATTTACCAGAAGGGAAACGATGGCTACCAGAGCTTTTGAAGCTCTGATACCATGTTAATGGTGAAGCATTCACCATGTGAATCCTTGGAGAAGAAACAATGTAACAGAAAACTAACAACAATAACCGAATCAGTTGGAGAAATATTGAACTCTTTCATTGACAAGAAAATAGATTACATGTATGGTTTATATATAAAGATGCTTCCAAAGGAGCTTCTTTTGGTCCTTGTTACTGTTCCAGCTAAAAGACTAGCCACGTTAAAACCATTCCATCAAGACCCACATCATTGTTTGGTGCAACCACTGGTGAACTTTGCGGACAGTAAATTGGTTGGTGAAACGGCCACGCACACTGACCAGCACATTGAGTTTCTGAATTCCCAACCCAAATGTACGCGAATTTGTGTTGTTTTCCGTTCACACGCGCACCGTAAAAAGAACCGTGTGTTCCACACCTACTTGAACAAAAACTAAATGAGGTTTATGGAAAATAAAAGTAACATGAGCGTATAGTTGAAGTCAAATTCTGTTGGAGTTGTGTGGAGTTGCCAGCTAGAATACGTGTTCCTATTTTATTATTCCAGTTAGTATAATTTTTGGATACCTTTAATAATTGTAACCAAATTCATGGGTTTGTTGTTGTGCCGCTAGCAGCCAGTATTGATGGACAATAACAGCACAGCACAGCTATGGAACTAAACGACAAAGCTAAGTTCCGTTTATACAAGGCATGCCCCTTGTTTCGGGTCCATTAGAGTTGAAGAGCGTCACTTTTATTCCTCCACAAATATTTGCGGGATCTGATTGCAAATTTGGCGGCTCGCGTTTTTTATGGACTTTAGTCTTTTCTAACTTTGTTTAAACTCTTTTCCTATATTATTCCTATTTTATTTGACGTTTTCACAAATTATGTTTGTGTATATTTTATATATAGAAATATAATTGTTAATTATTTTTTATTTTTTATTTTTTATATCATAGTCAAGAATGAGAATTTATATTTTCATAGAAAGATAAAATTGCCTAACTTTCAACTCTCAATCTCATATTGATAAAATTGTGTCAACTTCATTACTAGCATTTTACATTAATGAGTTGAGATTTATAAGTCATGCCATTCTTATATTTATAGGAGTTTATGCACGAAGGTATCATGCATGGAGAGTTTATGTCACCACGCAACATCCTTTTACACATGTGCATGGTGATCAAAGTTTACAAAAGCTTTACCATACAAGGGATAGATGTAATCTATAGTATATAACATGATTTTGAGCTACTCCTCTCATACTGCTCCACAAGATTAAGGAGAGATTTGAATCGTGACCTTGAACTTGGTTTGAAGATCTTGAAAAGGTGTTCTGCTAAGAGGTTTAGGGAGGGTGTTTGTAACATCCTTCTAAAACCTATAAATAATATAAATAAATAATTAGAATATTTCATCAAAAGGGTGTCACATACTTCATAAAACATCATACATGTATGTCTTACTCTATAACACAGATTTTCAAATAATTATAAAACGTTTACTACGCAGCGGAATTCATAGTTCAAAACGTCTTTATTAAACACATCATCAAAAATTAGTTGTTCATGGTTCATAATTCGAAACAACTTACATATCATGAAAGGTAGTTCAAGATCTCATAATAAAATAAAGGAATATAAAGTTCAAAATCAAATGTTCTGGATCTCGATGTTACATATCAGAGCAAGACCTTCTAAAATCAACGGGAAAAAAATAACACACTCCAAGCTATCTTCTAAGCTTTTAAGAACTACTTCTGATCATTTGTGTGTTACCCATGTGGAGGCAACATTCAAATAGAAAGGGTGAGTAATCACATTCATTGCAAAAGATATACGGAATAGACATAGTAGTTCAAACAGAAATATCATAACATCAAAATCAACAACATTATCAATACATGGCCAATTAGTATAACAACATATACAACATCATCTAGTCAACAATTATCCAATGCCACATAAGATGTAATCCAATAACATAGACTCATGCATGTGGTACCAATTCGTTATGAGTACTAGACTCATCACCCTCCAAAGATCTCCACCATATGATTGATTCTCTCTTGGAACCAGAGCATAACATCGACACACTCAATCCACACAATGGAATTGAGGCCAACACTAAATCAACGTCCTAAATCAACATGGGCGGATCAAAGTTGTCCAAATTATGCCATGAATGCATAATGCACAACAACAAAATATCAAATGACTAGAGTTGGTCAAATTGCATCATCATTCATGAAATCATCAACATCATTCAATATATCATAGTCACAATATATTACCATTATAACATTCCCAGTTCATCATAACAACATACATCATGATAGACTACCTCATTAGGAGTCTAAGTATACCTTAGCCTATGTACTTGAAATATATATCTTTTTACTCATTTTATTTCATCTACATGTAGTTCATCGCGTTAGCTATTCAATACTTCAAACGGCGCCTCAAACAGAGTTCTAAAACTCAAGTTATGGCCCTTTAAAAATCCTACTGTTGTCTGTCGCCCGGTGCTCGCCCGACGAAGCAGTCTGCTCGCCTGAGGCCCACCCAACGATGTGGGAGCGATAACACCACCATTCTCCTCTGGTCTCCATCTCTCGAAAAAGCTTCTTGCTTTCCTGGAGACACATCTCTTGTTCTTGCATCGCCCGACGATGCGGGAGCGAGGAGACCTTCTCCATACAAAAATCCAGGAGCACCACTTTTTCCCCATTCCTTCACTTCTTAGCTCGCCTGGCAACGACCAGGCGTCATTACATCGCTCGGAGACACATCCCTTCACCCAGCGATGCATAGCAGACATCAACTTCCTGTTGCAATTCTACACCTGTTTAGCCCCAACTCCTTTTGCGATTTCATGCCAATACAGTCCAGATTCTCATAGTTCTCAACACATAATCATCTTATCACAACTATAGAATATTATAGGCATTATGTACAAAAACTCATGGCAATTCAACATGTTATTTCAATCAATTTCAACATAATTTTATCACAATACAAGATATCATCAAATTATCAAAACCCCAACAAATCCCAACGTACCTCAAGACCCCATATCAATTATAATGACAGGTCACCCCCTTACCTTAAAATTCCTATCTTGGGCCTCTAACGACTCCTTCATTTGATCCTCATGCTCCCAAGTCTAACTTCCACCAGCTGGTCCACCCCGTAATACCTTCACTAAGGCAATGTCTTTACCCCGTAATTTTTTCACTTACTGATCTTCTATTTGCACGGGTGATGCTTCAACATTCAGGTTATCTCTTACCTGTACATCATCTATCTGAATCACATGCGAAGGATCCAAAATGTATTTTCTCAACTGAGACACATGAAACACGTCATGAAGATTTGTAAGCGACGAGGGTAAAGTAATCTGATAATCCACCTCACCTATCTTCTCACATATATGATATGAACCAATGAAACGCGATATAAGCTTTCTCGATTTCATAGCTCTACCAACACCAGTCACCAGAGTGACCCTCAAAAACACATGATCATTCTTTTGAAACTCAATCGCCTTTCTTCACTTATCTTGATAACTCTTCTGATGATTATCAGAAGCTCTCATCTTCTCTTGGATCATCTTGATCTTTTCAGTCGTTTCTTGCATAATTTCAGGTCTGAGCACAACACTATCACCTAAGTCATGCCAACACAATGGAGTCTTACACCTCCTATCATACAATGTTGTATACAGTGCCATCCCAAAACTAGTATGAAAACTATTATTGTACGTAAACTCAATCAAAGGAAAGTGGTTGTCCCAAGCACCTCCTTGTTCTAACACACAAGCTCCCAACAAATCCTCTAAAGAATGAATAGTCCTCTCGGTCTGACCGTCCGTCTGCAGATGATATGCATAACTTAATCTCAACTTAGTACCAAAAGCATTCTACAAACCTTCCTAGAACTTTGACGTAAACCTCAGATTTCTATCTAACATAATACTCGAAGGTATAACGTGAAACTTTATGATCTCATTAATATACATCTCTGCCAACTTCTCCACGGAATGATTAATTTTCATCGGTAATAAATGAGCCGACTTAGTCAATATATCCACGATCACCCAAATTGAATCATTGCCTTTGGCGGTCTTTGGCAATCCCGATACGAAATCCATGGAAACACTATCTCATTTCCACTATGGAATACTCAAAGCTTGCATAATACCTGTAGGCTTCTGATGTTCAATCTTGGACTTCTAAAAATTCAAACAGGCATACACAAATTTTGCAACTTCCTTTTTCATTCTCGGCCACCAAAATAATTTCTTCAAATCCTGATACATCTTCGTAGCACCCGAATGAATACTCAAACCATTTCAATGTCCTTACTCAAGAATACTCTTTTTAAGCTCTGGAACATCTAGAACACATACTCTATTACCAAACTTCAACACAACATTTTTATGTACTCAGAGTTCATCATTGTTACCTTGGTTTATTAACGTTAATCAGTCCACCAAACTTAAATCACATTTCTGACCTTCTCGGATTTCTTTATGGAAACCATTGGTCAGTTTCAATATTCCTAACTTCACACTGTTAGATGTATCTTCACATACTAAACTCATGTCTCTAAATTTCTCGATCAATTCCAACTCCTTCACCATAAGCATCGACATATGTAAGGACTTCTTACTCAAAGCGTCAGCTACTACGTTTGCTTTAACGGGATGGTAACTCTAGTCAAAATCATAGTCTTTCAAAAGTTCGAGCCACCTCATTTTCCTCATATTTATTTTTTTTCTAATCAAACAAGTACTTCAGACTCTTATGATCGTTGAATACTTCAAATTTAGAGCCAAAAGGATAATGTCTCCAATTTTTCAGCACAAACACCACTGCTGCTAGTTCTAAGTATTGTGTAGGATAATTCCTATCATGCACTTTTAATTTCCTAGAAGCATAAGCAACAACCTGTCCATTTTGCATTAATACGCCATTAAGACCCATTTTAGACGCATCACAATAAACAACGAAAGATTCATTTAGATTAGGTAAAATCAACATCGGAGAAGTCGTCAACTTCTTCTTTAGTTCCACAAAACATTCTTCACACGCAACATTCCACACATAAGCTTGACCCTTTCGAGTCAACTGAGTTAACGGTAATGCTAACTTAGAAAATTATTCAATAAACCTTCGATAATATCCATCTAAACCAAGAAAACTTTGAATCTCGGTTGCAGACTTCAGAGTCTCCCATTGTAACACAACATCGACTTTAAAAGGATCTACATCAATCCCACCACTAGAAATCACATGGCCAAGGAAACCCACTTCCTCTAACCAAAATTCACACTTTGACAGTTTTGGCCAAGGAAAATCGTATCGCAAACATCAAAGATTTGTCTTCTAAGAGTTTGTCCACTTGCTTAGCTGACAACAACATTAGCTTTCTGTTATCACCAAACTTAGGGAGCCTCATCGTATTATTATAAAAATTGATATGAACAGAGTTGAACTCCAACCAGTTCATCCCAAGAATAACATCAATTTGGTGTAAGGGTAGACACACCAAATCCATCACAAAACTTTTACCATAAATTGTTAAAGGACACTTCGAACAACAACCGTCATCCATTGTCTTCTTGAGATTAGACCTTCACACAGTATCTCAAGGAATCTTCAATGATACGTTCAGTGATCCGATTTAACAAATATAACAATCATTGACCCAATAGAATTAGATCCCTCAAAATCATCTATTAGGATTTCCTACAATGACCAGTAGCCATTTTCTTCTTGATATCAGACCTTCACTCAGTCTCTCAAGGAACTAATCAATAAAAGTTGATGAGGTTCTTGTGTTTACATGATTGCTTCTTCTAAGAAGATTATACAAGTGTTTAAGCAGATATTCTTTAACACATTTTTTAGCAACAACTCTAGTGTTAATATAATTTACATGAAGATATTCAAACTGAAACAAAATACGAGCAACAACTCTTGTGTTCATTATAATTTTCTATCAAGATGTATATGATCAGAAGTTGAGTAGCATCTTATAGTGTTCTTCTTCATCTTCTTGTAGAGCAAGTTACGAGCAACAACTCCTTGCTTCTTATGAGATCTACCAAGATGTATTTGATCAGAAGTTGAATAACATCTTGTAGTCTTCTTCTTTATCTTTCTTTCTTTTCTCTCACTTCTATATAGTGGTCTTCAGAATGTTTAGCATTGCAGCTTTGACATCTTCAGCATCCACAACATTTAAGCTTGATGGCCAACAGTGGTAGCGGAGGCTGCTACGACGACGATGGCACTTGGCTTTGAATTTTTGATATTCTTTTATAACCTTCAGAGAGAGATGTTGTGAGGATAGAGAAGTCTTTTCCTGCATCAACAGCTAGTTCCAAGATATAGAATAAGTTGTAAGAGTTAGACAGTATAAAATAATATTTTATATATCCTGTCACTGTTCAATGATAACTTTCCACCTTTTCTATGTATAATGTTTTTATAGTAAGCTTGTAAATAGAGATCTATTGAGTAAAGAAAGATAGTTGATAATCCAGTTGTTTGTTGCTAACGGTCAGAATGAGAGTGGTTGACAGTACAATACTAAAGGACTGTCCTTACGCCACCCTAGAGGGTAGAGGTCACAGACACTTCTATGTACCTTTTATACACCATCACACGTTAACCATTTTAAAATTCTTATTATCTTCATAGGCTTTAGATAATTTTAATGTTGAAGCTTGTTTTAGAAGAATCATTCTTAAGTCTTAGAATCTAAGTCTTTGAGTCTTCAGAACTTGTCCTATCAGATCCTTGTCTTCAGAGTCTTCAGCACTTGGTTGTAAGAACTTGCTTGTGTTCAGATCATCCAAAATTGTTCAGTTGAACCTTGTCTTCATAATCTTCAGAACTTGTAACACACATAAGTAAAGCTTTAGAAGGCCTCTAAAGATTAATCATAAAGTCACAATCAGAACCTCTTGTACTAACGTTCCTAATACACATTGCAGAAAACGTATTCAGAATCTCGACTTCAAGTGTAACACATAACCACGTTTTTTCTTCTAGTAGTGTATGTTCAGAACCTGATGACGTCACACGCCTTGATACCAGAGTCAAAATGTTATAGCAGCAGCTGCACACTAGAACAGACCATTAGAGTATACAATTGTTCTTAAAGATAACATTTAAAGTTATCATCAAAATCTTAAGGCCAGATGTAAAACACTTCTTATTCGTACAATCTCCCCCTTTTTGATGATGACAAAATCATGTATTTTGATAGAACAATTTATACAGGGTAATCACCGTAACTAACAAATTCAGAGTTAAGCTCACAACTCCCCCTGAATCTGTTAATCCAAAAATTTCATTTAAGCTTGTTCAGAGGCTCCCCCTTAGCCCAAGACTCACAAAATAAATTTTGAGTTATCAGAACATATAAAAACAGAAGTGACATTTCCCTACAATCAACTCATCAGAGTCTAACTAGAACACCTGGTATTCATCTCAGAACCCGGTTACTATCAGAACTTGATGAAGAATCAAAACTTGATTTTTTAGCCTGATTGAATAATGCCACGCATCATTTATCAGTGCTTCTATTTCATGATTCTGATATCACAACTAAAACACTATACTTCTGGAGAAGTTCACTACTTCTTAAGTATCAGTGTTTGACTTAATATTTTTCAGTATACCAATCATTCAGATAGTTCACAACTTCTGAATAGAGCGTACGTTACAGAAGCACATGTATCAGAGCACAGCTTCTAGGTGGCATCTCTGTATGAGATCATGCATCAGAATGTTGATTTGTCTTCCTTTCAGGAGAGCACAACTTATGGAGCTTTAAGCCTAAATTCTATACTTTCAGAAAGTTAACAACTTCTGAACACTATGATATCAAGTAAGATTACCTTACTTTCAATAAGTTTATAACTTTTAAATTGTGTTTGGTACATTTGTTTGAATATTCATATATTCACAAAGTGTACAACTTCTTATATATGAAATTAGATTTGATATTCATCCATAAGGTTCTCAACCTTAGCATCAGAATATTCATGTTCAACCTGTCTTAGAATACTCAGTGACATTGCTCAAATTTCCTAGATTGAAACATCAAACACAGGATTAGTAGCAACAACATTTTATATGTTTGAGTTTAAGAATTCTAAACGGTTAAACATTAAAATTATTTTACTTTCTCCCCCTTTGTCAGAAATCAAAAAGGTGAAAAAGAACAGAAAATTATTAAGAAGTAATAATAAAAGGAAGCAAAGTAGAATCATAAAAACACATTTCTATTGATAATAGATAGAGAAGTACGAATAATGCATAAAAAGAAAGAGAAGCAAATAACATTTATTTTAAACCTAGACACAGAGAAACTTATACACTAAACAAACATTATTTAACCATTAAAGACTTCACACTTTTTCTTCACCAGAACATTTGGAGGACCATTTATCTGCATGCACTCAACAATTTCTTCTAAAAAGAAGATCTCATAGAGAAATCTTCCAAAACGAATGAAGTACTTGGATTCATTTTTGGAGAGAGTAATGGACTTTTGCAGAAAGTTGAAAATAGTTTGCGGCAAATTTATCCCGATATCATTGATCAACATGAATAGAAGAAGTTGATCATCATGAGTCATGATGTTTTGGTGAGTTCTTCTAGGATGAAAATTGGTTAACAGAAATTTGAACCAACTTTTTGGAATGGGCATAAGAGTTCTGGGGTTGTTAGACTTGTAATTGGATGTTGAGTCGTGAAGGACAGCGAGCTCTCCATTAAGAAGATATTGGCTCTTAACATGTTCAACAGTAAAGCCAACATTCTCACAACCAGTAGCAAGGATGATTGAAAAGGGGTGATGGTTATGGGAACTCCAAATACACATGAAGCAATGGAACATCCTTTATTTGTAATGTAAGCATGTTTCTAGAAGTTTTTGACAATGTTTGTGTAGACAGGTTTGTCCAACATGGTGAAGTAGTTTGTCCACTCTAGAAAATAAATAATTGAGGTGATAATACAAGCAATTTGTCTATTTCCAAGCAGACGAAGCTTGACTTGTTCTTCAGTTATAACCTCAAGAAGACTCTCATTACCATGGAAGGTAACTAGAGACATGATGAGAAAAGCAAGAGAGAAATTTGAGAAATGGAGGAGATGAATATATTTAAGGGAAATATATGAATATATATATATATATATATATATATATATATATATATATATATATATATATATATATATATATATATATATATATATATATATATATATATATATATATAGGATATGACTGACTAGACAGATGACAAAGTTAGAGAGGTGTATCACGCATAAGATAAGAAATGACAGATTAGGATAAAACAATTAATGATAATGTCAGGAGAGAGTGCAGCGGATTTAGAGGATTATTCTGACATTGAGTGAAGCATAAGGTTTTCTACCTATTCCATAGAAATGTCATTTTTCTAAAGGTATCATATCTAACTATAGGATAAATTGGAAAGGATAATTTCTTCCAGCTAGACTAGAGGTATTCTTTTTATATAGTAACTAGTTTGGTAAAGTAAGTTTCTTTTTAATCAGCAGGAAGAAAAGAAGGATGAAACTTGTTGTTCCTGACTGAGAGGTTTAAAAGATTAATAGTTTTAATAAGAACATATATTAGAATAACCAAAAAAAATTATAACAAGACAAAATAGAATTTAAGGAATTTTTCTTACTACATCATATTCTTAAAGAGATGGAAATTTCACAAGAATTACACTTTAAGAACTTCACCTCTTTATTTTTCAAGGACATCGTCAGATCCATTGAGACGAATTGTTTCAATAATCCTGGCTTGAGAGAAGAGAGCAGAGAGAACTCTTCAAAAGGGAATAAAAGACTGACGATACTTTATGGACACAGAGACTGACCCCCTAAGATAGTTAAAAATGGTTTGAGATAGGTTGATCCTAACATGATGTACAAGAAGGTAGATTAAGATTTCGTCTAAAAAGACCACATAGTTCAAATTAACTCCACTAGGTCGGAAATCGGTTATCAGAAGCTGAAACCAAACTTTGGCTATTGGAAGAAGATTTCTAGGACTATTTGGCTCATATCCTTCAGAGGTGTTATGAATAGTGCTAAGTCTTTCAACAAAGGAAAAAGGATATTGAAAATCTTCCACTGTGGTTCCGGTTTGAGGGCATATGATTATAGTAACAATTGATGTTGGAGTAATGGTAATATTGTTATCGAAGAAGGTTAAGTGGATAGAGTCACCGTCAATAGAGGCGTACAACCAAAATTCATTGACAAGATAAGGGTAGACGGGTCCATGAAGCATGGCAAAGTAGTTAGACCAACCATGTCAGATGATGCTTTGGTTAAAGCCAAGTTCATCAGGTCTTACTCTGGGAACATTAGGACGAAGTTCACAAATGACCTCAAGGAGATCCTCAATACCACGGAAGGTTTTTGAAGCCATTAGCAGAGGATAGGAAAATTTGTGAGATGAGAATTGAATGATCAAGATACTTTGTGAAAGGGATTTAAATAGATGGAGGAGAACGAAACAGATAGATTCATAATTATGAGTAGACAACTAGACATTGCAAAACTGACAGCATAGAGAGTGAAAGCTTGTGGAGAAGGATGTATTCTACAAGTTCCAAGATAGGTGACGAAAGATACCTAGAGAGAGAAAGGGTATAAACACTAGATTTTTAGGAGGAAAAGTACTTACACAGGTTAGATTATTTAATTGGATACTTAGTGTGATTGGTGGATTTAGAACTGACTGTTTAAAGCTGGATCACGAAATGTCGCGGAAGCAAGAGTCACCACCGTCTTTTATTTTCTCCAACATGGACAGGACAAAAGCACAGCAAAATTCCTTATGAGAATAGTTCTCGGTTTGGGAGGTAGATTTATAGAAAGGGAAGGTGTTAGCACCCTTTCTATCCATGGTTATCCATGGGCTCTTAGGTACTTGCTCTTATGTTTTCAAAATGTTTGTTTGCTTTTCAACATGTGAGTGAGTTTGAAAAAGTTTCGTTTGAAAACTTCAATTCGACTCTTGTATCAGTCCTCAAGAGTGTTGTGAAGTGTTTGTTTTGAAATCTTTTATAAAGTGTCAGTGTGAAAAGGTTTTTGATTTATTTTTGAATAGAGCAAGTATCTACGAGTCATCTACCTACCCTAAGGAATTAGGCTGTGTAAATGTCCTTAAGGTAACGCCATCCCACCATTGAGAGGTAGGTAGCACCACCGTTGGAGGTATTCGGGTCAATTCGTTTTTAGGGACAGTGTGGTCACCAGAGTAACAACAGGACACCTTAGAAGCTACCCTTATGCCATTGATCCTTTTTTAGTCCGAGGCAACCGTTTCGAGGCAACTATTCCGAGGCAACTGTTTCGAGGCAACTTGTTTTGAGGCAACTGGATCAATGGACATAAGGACTTACTAAAACATCCTATACTCGACGACCACATTTCGAAGGTAAGGCAACAGTGAGGCGTACCCTAAGAGTGGTGTGTGAATTGGTGTGTTGTTTTCAGTTTAACAATTATCTTTGATCATTATATCGTGAGCTACGCTTGTTTTTAATTTAGCCATTCATTCTTTCATGCAAAGTTTAGAATTTAAAAGTGCGAAAATTTGAATGCGGAAAGATAAATCCTACGCTATTACAAGGCGCGGGTCTATACATCGCCAAATTACAAAGATCCGTTTTTGATAAAGATGCGAAAAGTAAAGACGAAAAGATAAACCTAATTACTATTACATCTGAGAAACAGTTACATAATGATCGAAAGAAATAATGCGTGAAAAGAATTAAAATTAGGACGTCCGAGGGTTTTGATCCTTTTCATGAAATTAAATTAAATTAAAGTCCAATTAATTATTTAATTAAAGAAAAGAAAGTGTTTTAGTGTTTTTTGTATTTATGAAAAATAAAGAACAAGAATTAAAAGGAAACCCTAAATCTAGATTATTTTAATTATTAATGAAAATATTAAAGTTAACCTAATTTACTAGTTAATTAATTTATTTACATGTTTATTTACAAAATTAATGATAATTAATAATAATGATAAATAATGATGATTAATAATTTATTTAGGAAAAAGATGAATATGTCAAAAAAAACCTAATTCTAGATACTTTTTACTTATTAAGAAAAAGATTAAAGTTTAAAAACCTAAATTAAACTAAGTTAATTGTTAGAGTTTATTTACAAAAAATAGGTTAGTGATGAAATTAATAATAATTAAATATATTTGTATTTTTGATTTTTCTGTTTTTATTATAGAAAATTATTTTATGGTGAAAAAAAAACAATTAAAACAATTAAAAAAGAATTAGAAAAGAAAATAAAATAAAATTAAAAAGGATGCAAACCAAGGGGAGTTTCAGGCCCAATGGGAGGTTTTTTTGAAGTATTCTAGCCCATTAGACAAAAAGCCTTGTTTGACTTTCTGGCATCACGTGCGTGTTCATTGACTCCTGAGTACCGTGGTCTGCATTCTTTGGTCATTGGATTGGGTTTCATGGCCATTTGTGTTCTGGCTGTTGGCCATTTGTGTTCTGGCCTCAACGTTCCTTAATCTTCTCAGGATGTCTGTCTCGCCATGTATTGGTGTCATGCATAAGTTGTTCTACTTTGGCCATTTGGCTTTTGGCCATTTGTGTTTTGGCCTCAACGTTCCTTAATCTTCCTGCATGAGATCCTGTCTAAATCTGCAATGTTGAATCTCATGAACACATTAAATAAAATCATAAAATGCAAATAAAGCCAATATATGAAGAAATTCAATGTTTAGGCACAATATGGCATGTATGAATGATTATACCCTTTTGATCATGGAGATCAAATCAATCTTACCCTTACTGGAAAATTAGTGACATGAATGCTTTTATACCTTTTGGATCATGGAGATCAAGCCAGCCTTACCCTTACTGAAGAAGTAGTGAGATGTTGGTTTGTAACTGAGATGGCTTGTTTGTAGTGAGAGAGGGATTTGTAATAAGGATTTCAAGGTTTTAGGGTTCTTGAAAGAATTTGATATTCTAACAGTGTTGTGGCAAGGTTTTTCTCTCTCTTTTCTCCTCCCTGGTTTGTGTGAAAAGAAAGTGATTATATAATGGAAATTAGGGTAAAGAAAATGGGCTTTGAATGTGCAATTGGGCCTCCAATGTTCACTTGAGTTCGTCACTTTCCAGGCTAAATCGCAGGGACTTAAGTGCAATTTTTGAAGTTGAAATGTGAAAACAAAATGTAGCTGACATCGAGTTCTAACTCCTGTCCGAACATCGGCTCAATCGGATAAACGGTGAATTAGTTATGAATTTTTGAAGTTTCAGCTCAGACAAACTTATTTTGGGCTCCAGTGTCGACTCTGACACGTTCTTCAATAAAAAACTGGTGTTGATCGGTGGATAATTTGGTCTCGACTTTTGAAGCAAAGTTGTAGATCTATGAGTCAGTGACCTTGTGTAAAAATATGAGTCCAATCCGATAAAAATTGACCGAGTTATGAATTTTCGAAGTTTCGGCCCAGATGAAATAATATTCAGCATTCAGGATTTTCAGTGTGTCACGCACTCTGAGCAAAAAACGAAGGCCTTTTGAATACCGTTTGAACTCAATACCTTCTGTGAAAATGTAGTCAACTCAATTTGTGAAATTTTGGCGCCGGAACCAGCTCGATACGATGAAAATCGACCAAGTTATGATTTTCTGAACATGACGCAAATAAACTTCTGTCACAAATTTTCTGTACGAAAATACTTGATAAATCCACATTTTTTAAGACTTTCTGATTGAAATTGGCTTCCAGCCGTGAGAGATGAAAACGTAGATAATTTCAAGACGGAATTTTGGCCACCGGAACGGGTTCAAAATGAGTCACGATCTTCAAGTTATAAATTTTTTAGCGCGTAAAAATTGTACTTTCAGCACACTTTTTCACCATATTTCTTTGAGAAAACTCACACATTCGGATACCTTCTTTAAAGAATTGACTCTTGAGCCAAACCTGAATTTGAGAATATGTTATTAGAGATATCTTGGCGAAAGAACACCCGAATATGATACGCCGGTTTGGACTTGTGAATTTTTCTTGAAATGTTTTGAGAAATATGGGAGGGCAAATTTTGGGGTACAACAGTTGCCCCTGTTCAATCTTCTTAAACCTGAGGATGTAGATTGGCTTGCGTGCCTTTCGTGATCCGAAGGTGGAAGATGATTGAACACTAGAGTGCCCAGAAATTTGTACTTGCATAGTAGAGTATCAGCAACGTGATGGCGGGAATGGTCTTACAGATGCCATTTGGAGAGATGACGGATAGGAGGATGGGCTTATAGATGCCATTTGGAGTTGTGACAGAGCCTTGTCGGGAATGGGCTTATGGATGCCATTTGGGAGACTGTTGGTATGTGGATGGGCTTATAGATGCCATCGAGAGGTTGTCGATCGCGTAAGAGATTCCTTAGCGAGAACTTGCGTACCTGAGAAAGAAAGATAATTACCTGGCCTGTTACTGGGGTTGATCTTCAAACTCTTCATGTAGATGTGCCCTGGCCGGATACAGGTATCGAGTCTAAAATCATCTACTCACAGATGCGCCCTGGCTAGATACAGGAATCGAATCTGGAAAAATAGTCGTCAACAGATACACCCTGGCAAGATACAGGAATCGGATCTTCAGACGTGCCCTGGCAAGATACAGGAATCGAGTCTGGAAAATAGTCGTCAACAGATACACCCTGGCAAGATACAGGAATCGGATCTTCAAACTCTTCAGACGTGCCCTGGCAGGATACAGGAATCGAGTCTGGAATATAGTCGTCAACAGATACACCCTGGCGAGATACAGGAATCGGATCTTCAAACTCTTCAGACGTGCCCTGGCAAGATACAGGAATCGAGTCTGGAATTAGTCGTCAACAGATACACCCTGGCAAGATACATGAATCGGATCTTCAAACTCTTCAGACGTGCCCTGGCAAGATACAGGAATCGAGTCTGGAATTAGTCGTCAACAGATACATCCTGGCAAGATACAGGAATCGGATCTTCAAACTCTTCAGACGTGCCCTGGCAAGATACAGGAATCGAGTCTGGAATTAGTCGTCAACAGATACACCCTGGCAAGATACAGGAATCGGATCCTCAAACTCTTCAGACGTGCCCTGGCAGGATACAGGAATCGAGTCTGGAATTAGTCGTCAACAGATACACCCTGGCAAGATACACGAATCGGATCTTCAAACTCTTCAGACGTGCCCTGGCAGGATACAGGAATCGAGTCTGGAATTAGTCGTCAACAGATACACCCTGGCAAGATACAGGAATCGGATCTTCAAACCCTTCAGACATGCCCTGGCAAGATACAGGAATCGAGTCTGGTAATGTTAGTCGTCAACAGATACACCCTAGCAAGATACATGAATCGAATCTTCAAACTCTTCAGACGTGCCCTGGCAAGATACGGGAATCGAGTCTGGTAATGTTAGTCGTCAACAGATACACCCTGGAAAGATACAGGAATCGGATCTTCAAACTCTTCAGACGTGCCCTGGCAAGATACAGGAATTGAGTCCGGAAAATAGTCGTCAACAGATACACCCTGGCAAGATACAGGAATCGGATCTTCAAACTCTTCAGACGTGCCCTGGCAGGATACAGGAATCGAGTCTGGAAAATAGTCGTCAACAGATACACCCTGGTAAGATACATGAATCGGATCTGGAATCACGACAGTTGATAGTAATTATCTTTGTATTGACCTTTGTCCTGAAAAGACAAAACGTTAGTTGTATGCAATGTCATGATGTATGAGATGCGTGATATTCTCAGAATGAATGAGATTGTATGTTCATGATGCGTATGTGCATGCTATGTATGTAAATGTTTATGAATTGTGTTTTTGTCTCGGAAAATAAATCATTGACGGATGCCGGGAAATTAATTCCTGGGCTGATGTTTGGAGAATAGAGCTCTTTGTTTCCGCTGGGGATGATGGTTGTAAGAATACCGATAGGAGAAGATGGCTCCGTTGGGGAATAAACTTGGCGAATAGATTACTCTGCGGGGAATGCTCTATGGGGAAAGAGAGGCACTTTGCTGAGGTTGATGATAACTCCGCTGGGGATACCTTTGTTGAGTTCTGTTGGAAGATTTGATGAACTCTGCTGGGGAAAGAGAGGTACTTTGCTGAGGTTGATGAGGATAACTCCGCTGGGGATACCATTGTCATGCTCTGTTGGAAGTTTTGATTAACTTTGCTGGGGAATAAGAAGAACTTTGCCGAGGACGATCTTTCCGTGGCTTTTAGCTGAGGATAACCCAGTTATAAGCTCTGGTGGAGAAATAACCTTTGAATAAAATCGGGGAGACGCGTTCGCTCTGCAGGGAGTGAAGGTATCTTGGTCGCATTCTTCAGCTGAACTTACCTTGTCACTTCGGTGGACAGGGCAACCGGATCATTTAGACAACTCATTATTGCCCCAGTTTCTGTTGGAGAAGAAGGTACCTGTGAAGGTGTTTGATGACTGCCGATTGACAAATCTTCTTCTGGTAGGCAAGTGACAAGATGACGGGACATAGTCATACGTTTTGATCCCTAATTTTTGCCTGGACCGCCCTTTCGGGTTTTCAGTCCACCGGGATACCCATTTTTGCCCAAGCCGCCTTTTCAGGTTTTCGACTTGCCGGGTGTACAGATTTTTTTCATTTCATCCCTTATTTTTGCCTAGGTGTGTCAACCTAGCGGGTCTTTGATTATGTGCAGTATTTTTTCGACTATGTCCACGCTCTCAGAGTGTAGGGAGGTGCCCCTGTTGGTAGTGTTGTGTTTCCATACCACCAAAAGATCTTCGTTTGATCGTCCAATGCCCCAAGTGACCCAGATGGAGATTTTCCCCAAGCTGGTTGGCCTTTTGAGAGATTCTCCGAATCTTGACTTAACTGCCCCAAATGATGGACAATGATCATGCCCCGCCCCTTGATTGGGAGTGCTTTTGTTCATTAGATATTCTTCGTGCGAATTTCTTTGTTGTTCGAACAAAAAGTCATGTGCAAACAATGTTATATTAAAAATGCAAAGCTTATGTCTGTCTTGAAGTTTTTGAAAATGCAGTTTTTCCATAAAAACAAGTGAAATTTTTTGTAAACTGTGATGTCAACTCGTTATTTCACCGCAAGCCTTAAGGAGTCAGGATACCTTTCGTAACAGTATGCTTTCGAACTAACCCATGCTTCAGCTAGGACTTTTTGAGGGTTGTAACGTGGCCTGGTTCACGGTTTAAGAAACAAAGGATAAAGGCTCAAATTTTTATTTGTACCCACCCGCTCTTCGTGATGTTCTTCGATCCTAAACTCAGCTGATCGTGCGTTAGACCTAGTTTGAGTCTTTGTCCTGATATTCCAATGATGGTTCGGATGTTGACAATTCATTTGAATAGGCAGTCCTTTCCTTTTGTTGAGGATTTGTTGGACCTCTTTCTTTTTGATTTCATTATCCCTGTTTTTTGCCTGAAATGTTTCTTTTGGAATTACAGTCAGCGGGATGCCCCAATTTTGTAAGTCTCCTTCATAGGTTTTGACTTATTGGGCTTTAGTTTTTTTTTTTTGGTAATGACTGCCTGTC
This sequence comes from Vicia faba, assembly GCA_948472305.1. Lineage (NCBI taxonomy): Eukaryota > Viridiplantae > Streptophyta > Magnoliopsida > Fabales > Fabaceae > Vicia > Vicia faba. Next base: position 98,585,592 of record OX451736.1, read on the forward strand.
TTTATGATTATTCGGAACCATCATTGTCTTTTGTTTTGTAAGGACCTCTTTGGTGCCATTCGTTATGCACTTGGATCAACTGAGAGAACTACCCTGCCCCAGGTTATGATTAAGGGTTTTAATTTTCGAAAAGAAAAACTCCAACTTCTTTGGCTCAAAGGGGTTGACGAGGGATTATCTTCCTTATAACTCTAGTGTTTAGGAATTGAAACAATGTCTGTACCTCATCATCGGGGTCTGTTCAAAAGCATACTGTAAAGATCGTGGTATCGTTTTTGTCATCCTCCCTCAAGAGGCTCAGAATTATTAATTGAGAGTTGACATCAAAAAAAAAATGGAAGCAGTTTGAATATAGAGAATGCGAATATATTGATTCAAAACAGACATATGCGATGCATTAATGCAATAACAACGTTTGACATGATAATCGTTTGAACAATCAAAAGAAAATTACAACTTGAAAATTCTAATGGACAAAAAGTCTTCTCATCTCAGGACTTATTACTTCAAATGGTGAATCCTGTAGGGATGGTAGAAGCACTCAGCCTGACCCACTTGGGTGAAATCCACTGCTCCTTCATTAATCAGGTCCTGGACCTTGTTCTTCAGAGCCCAACAGTCGGCAGTGTCATGTCCAAGACTATCGGAGTGGTATGCACATTTTTTGTTAGGATGATAGTTAGGAGCAGAGATGTTGGGATTCCGGGGAGGAGCTCTTAGTGTAATCAGATTCAGTCTCAACAGGTGTTGTAAAGCTTGAAACAACGGCATGTTAAGCTGGGTGAACTGCCTCTTGGACCTGCTTGGCTTATTCTGATCAACCTGTTGCTCTAGGCGAGTTTGATGCTGGGCTTGTGAAGTGGTAGCAATTTGGAAGGTTCTATTCTTCACCATACCAGATTCTTTTCCTCTTGGAAGCTGATCAAAGACCCGGTCCCTGACTTGGACTGATTGCTTCATGTCTGATCTGTCTTGGTGGAGCTGACTGATCATGGTCCTCAACTCTTCTTGCTCCCGAGCTAAACCTTGGATGAGAGCCCTTTGCCCCAGCGTCTGGGTTTTCATTGTATCTACCTCAGCTTGCAGACGTTTCAGCCGTTCGTCTTTGTCATCTTCGGGACTTTTCATGGCCAAATTCCCCGTGAGGAGTGTCCTCAACTCTTTTTGCCCCTTGTATAGGCTTAAGAAGATCTCCCTGAACTGAGTCTCTTGAGCATGAAGATTCTGGTTATCTTGTTGGCAAGCCATTGCTGAAATAAACAACGGAGAAGGTAAGTGATCTGTAACAAGGGTACCTGTAATGCAATGATATGTATGATATGCATGTAATGTTTTCAAGGACCTCGCGGGGTAAACAAGAAAATTATTAGAATCTGGTAGCTTGATTGAAGGAATTTCATGTTGTTGATAGTCCTTCTTCAAGAGTCAAGGCTCACCATATCGAGTGGGTCATAGCCCCTGACTCAAGGCATCAACCTGGCTAGAGGAAAATAAATCCCCTTTGCCCCTTGCTAGTCATTATGGTTCATCATGACCTGCATCACAAGCCCTTGAGATCCTTGAAATGGGTTAGTCCTTATGCAAGATGTATGCAATGGTATGATGGTATGATGCTATGCTATGCATGGAATAATGTAGGTAAACCCTGTTATGAGTCCAGATTAGGGACTGTAAACAAAACCTGCAAGAGACTCAAGTGTCAGATAACAAGCATGCAAGTAGTCAAGTTTGAAGGCACACAAGTCACACAAGACAGCCCTTAGAGTTTAGGCCAGCATGAATTTTAGGTACTACCCTCTTCCAGTTCCGTTGGTTAAGACCTGTCCTATCAAAAGTAACCGGGTTCTAGAGGATCTCAATATCATCGACTACCCTCAATCGGTCATAACTCCAGCGTCGCAATCTTTTCTTGCGGCCAGAACCATCGCGAGAGTTTAGCCTCAATGAGTGTAGCATACTGCTACTGTTCTATGGCCAAGTTGGGTCAATTTAGGGTTCTAAGGTCGGTTGGTGCTTAACGACTCCTCAGAAGACCCATATTCTCCTCGTTGCAACATAAGGGATATCGGTACAGACCAAGGTGTCACACCAATGTAGCCACTGCTTCACCCGTGTCGGTCTACGCCGGACAGGTCCCTCACAGCTTATGCTACCTAAAAGGGTATCCCCAGATCCGGGTTAGGATCCATGAAACTCCAAGACAATGCCCACAAATATAAAGCAATCAAAGCAAGCAATTGAAAACATAAGTATGATCTAATCCTAAGGTACACCTCACTTTTATATTGTCCCCAGCAGAGTCGCCAGTTCTGTGATCGGTGGATTTAGAACTGACTGTTTAAAGCTGGATCGCGAAATGTCGCGGAAGCAAGAGTCGCCACCGTCTTTTATTTTCTCCAACATGGACAGGACAAAAGCACAGCAAAATTCCTTATGAGAATAGTTCTCGGTTCGGGAGGTAGATTTATAGAAAGGGAAGGTGTTAGCACCCTTTCTATCCATGGTTATCCATGGGCTCTTAGGTACTTGCTATTATGTTTTCAAAATGTTTGTTTGCTTTTCAACATGTGAGTGAGTTTGAAAAAGTTTCGTTTGAAAACTTCAATTCGACTCTTGTATCAGTCCTCAAGAGTGTTGTGAAGTGTTTGTTTTGAAATCTTTTATAAAGTGTCAGTGTGAAAAGGTTTTTGATTTATTTTTGAATAGAGCAAGTATCTACGAGTCATCTACCTACCCTAAGGAATTAGGCTGTGTAAATGTCCTTAAGGTAGCGCCATCCCACCATTGAGAGGTAGGTAGCACCACCGTTGGAGGTATTCGGGTCAATTCGTTTTTAGGGACAGTGTGGTCACCAGAGCAACAGCAGGACACCTTAGAAGCTACCCTTATGCCATTGATCCTTTTTTAGTCCGAGGCAACCGTTTCGAGGCAACTATTCTGAGGCAACCGTTTCGAGGCAACTTGTTTTGAGGCAACTGGATCAATGGACACAAGGACTTACTAAAACGTCTTATACTCGACGACCACGTTTCGAAGGTAAGGCAGCAGTGAGGCGTACCCTAAGAGTGGTGTGTGAATTGGTGTGTTGTTTTCAGTTTAACAATTATCTTTGATCATTATATCGTGAGCTACGCTTGTTTTTAATTTATCCATTCATTCTTTCATGCAAAGTTTAGAATTTAAAAGTGCGGAAATTTAAATGCGGAAAGATAAATCCTACGCTATTACAAGGCGCGGGTCTATACATCGCTGTTGTACCCCAAAATTTGCCCTCCCATATTCTTCAAGAAATTGCCAAGTCAAGTCACAAAATTCCCCAAGAGTTGTGCAGTTCAACTGTCTCCTATACAGTCAAAACTAGGGTTTGTGTTCTGAGCAAGAAAATGAAGTTCTCAAAGGTCCAATCAAGTCTCATATGCTTACAAATATGGTCAAGCATCTTCATATCAAGTTTCAAGGCATTCAGCTCAAAATTGCACAGTCAAAACCCTAGATTGCACTACAGTCAACTGTAGGGGCAAAATGGTCATTTGACAGTCAAAAGTTCAAATTTTTGGTCAACATATCATTTTGAAGCCACAAACATCATTTGATCAATGCTTGATCATGATTCTCAAAATTTGGCTCAGAAATCATCAAAGATGCAAAAGTTACCATATTTGGACAGCTGAAAAAGTCAACTGAAATTGACCAGGGCATAACTTTCACATGGATTATCAGAAAAATTCCATCCAAAGCTCATTTTGAAGAGAAAGACATTTCCTATAATTCATCTTCATATTCCAAGTCCAAGAAATGCTCTCACAAAAAGTTATCAATTTCAACATTATAGGTCATTTTCAAAAGTCAACAAAAAGGGACTTTAAGTCAAAGGCCATAACTTGAGATTGGTAAATCAAAATGACATGGGACCAAAGGCATTGGTTAGAGGACTCAAAGACCTTTCCAAAATGTCCAAGAACATGAGAAAATCTTAAAAATTGAGCAAGTTATGCCTTATGGAAGTTGGGAAATGTTTAGGAATTTTGAAAAGTCAACATTGATGCAAATGATTCAAAATTGCTAATGGGCCCATTTTTCTTCCATGATTCATCATTCCAAGCCTATGCACGACCACTTGGCCCAAAGGGAAGTATTTTCTCATTTTTTATTTATTTATTTGAATTTTTATTCATATTAATTCAATTAAATCAATTAAATATGTGGAAAATATCTAAATGAACCAAATGAATCTTTTCATACATGTTTTAGACTTGATATTTCGTGCTTAGCCAATTATGGAAAGATTTGGAGCTGATTGGCATGATTGAACAAAAATGCACATGAAAAAGATTCAAAAAGATCTTGGAAAATCAATTATCAAAAATCATTATGGCCATGGATTTTATTCAATTTTCTTGACCTAAAAGCTTCACTACATATGCCTGAATCAAACCCTAATCCTAGGAGACAAAAAGCTGCGCCCAAAGACCCTTGCCAAAATTGAAAATTTCACTTAAGAACTCAATTCTGAAAACATGGTTAGAGAAGGATTCAAGTCTTAATTCTTGTTTCAAAGGCTTCCTCAAGACTCCCTGAAGCGATTCCAATCGTTAGCATCCATTCAGACTCCAAGAATTGGTAGAATGAACATGAACTGCATAGAAAAATATTGATCATCGTGTTTCATATTTTAAGCACTTTTTTAACATTTGATTCATGGATTCTTGTTCCTCATAATGTTCTGATGCTAACCATGCCAATTAATTTCGTTTTTGTGCTATATATGTGATTTGGCCATTGATGCCGTCTAGGGTTTACAGAGCTTGAAAATTGGGGTTTCCCAAACCAAGTAAAATTAGGATTCCAGACCCATGCCATTGCAATCAACGCATCTGGACGAAGAGATCTTGACCTTCGCGATCAATTTATATATACCCTAGCGCTAGTCGCTATTTTTGCAAAAGCCTTCTAATGAAACGCCTGAAAAACGTTGCCTTTGAGTTTGTGTTACAGGGGACGTGAAGAAGATGACATCGTGTCAATCAGTGGTTCGCTGATTTAAATTTTCGCGCGTTTCCATCTATTAATGCGTTGGTTACTTTTATATTATTTGTTTGTCTATATAATAATTGAATATGCGCTTAGCTCAGCTGGCAAACTCTCATTGTTCCAACCTCCAAGACCTGGGTTCGAGTCCCAGGTCTGTATAAATTCCTATATTATTTTGTTATGAATGTTCACAGGCATCTTCAGCGTGAAGGTACACCATGCACCTCCAGGTCAGGCCTTGCCACGTCCGCTTGGAGATTAATCTAAAGGTTGAGAGCTGAAGAACACGTATACAAGAGTCAACGTACCAACATGTTGCGCAAAAAAAGTCAAAAGGACCTGAAGCTTTTGGGCCTGGATTCTTGGACCAACACCTCACTTTGGGGCTTGAACCCCCCCTGGTTTGCTTTTCTTTTCATATTTTGTTTATTTTTTTAATTATTGTGTTATTTATTTTTATTGTTTTAATTAATTAATTTTCTTTTTTACAAAATATAAAAACATCATAAAAAATCCAGAAAAAGATAAAAAATGTAATAATATTTATTTTAATTATTTTCATGAATGAATTGTATAATTGAATTTAGTATAATTAGGTTTTTTTGCAATTTTAATTCCTTTCATAAAAAATATAAAAAATATAGAATTTAGGTTTAATAACTTTTTTATTCCTTTTTAATTTTCTCTTTTATCATAATACTTATTTATTTATTATTTTCATAATTAAAGTGTACATAAAAATAATTAGGTTTAAATTAGGTCAAATTTTAATATTTTCATAATAACCTAAAAATAATTAGAATTAGGGTTTGACATTTTGTTTTAGTTATAATTAATTCTCTTTTTTCCATTAAATCTTAAAAACACTAAAAATACCAAAAAACATTCTTATTTTAATTTTAAAATTCTTTATTCATTTAATTTTTGCAAAAGGGTCCAACGCCCATGTTTTTAATTGTTAATTTCGCACATTTATTTTATGTCGCTTATTATAATTATGTAATTCTCCCAAAGCGTTGTAACAATTTATACTTTTCGCACTTTTACTTTGCTTTATTTATTTGCTGTCAAATCGGGTCCTGGAAATTTTGGCGATGTGGACCCGCGCCTTTGTAATAGTTTAGAACTTTTAATTTCCGCATCTTTTTAACTGTTAAATAAATGCATGAAAGAATGAATGGCAAAATAAAAACAAACGCATAGATCACTTTGACCTGACAAGACAAAATAACTGAATCTGACACACAAATCACACACCACCCCTAGGGTACGCCTCACTGTTGCCTTTCGAAAGGTGATCGTCGAGTAGAGGATGTCTTAGTAAGTCCTCATGATCCGGGAACCTGGCATGAGGGTAGCTTCTAAGGTGTCTTCCCATTGCTCTGGTGGTCACCATGTCCCTACAAACTCGAATTGACCCGAACACCTCCAACGGTGGTGCTACCTACCTCTCAATGGTGGGATGGCACTACTTTAAAGGACATTTACACAGACGAATTCCTTAGGGTAGGTAGGTTCTCATGGATACTTGCTCTCTTCAAAACAAAAATTCAAAGACTTTTCACACCAACACTTTTCAAAAGCTTTCAAAGCGAACTTTTCAAACACTCTGACGTACGAGTCGAACTGAAATTTTTCAAAGAAACTTTTTAAACCCACATTGAAAAGCAAACAAAACATTTTTGAAAACACGATGAGCAAGTATCTAAGAGCCCATGGATAACCATGGATAGAAAGGGTGCTAACACCTTCCCTTTCTATAACCTACCTCCCGAACCGAGAGCAATCTCTTTAAGGAATTTTTCTGTGCTTTTGTCCTTTCCATTTGGAGAAAATAAAAGACGGTGGCGACTCTTGCTTCCGTGACATTTCGCGAACCAGCGTTAAACAGTCAGTTCCAGATCCACCGATCACAGAACTGGCGACTCTGCTGGGGATTTAAGATATAAAGTGAGGTGTACCTTAGGGCTAGTTCATAACTGTGTTTTCAATTGCTTTCCTTGTCTGCTTTAAATTTGTGGGTTGCATGGGAGTTACATAGATCCTAACCCGGATCTGGGGATACCCTGTTTAGGTAGCATAAGCTGTGAGGGACCTGTCTGGCGTATACCGACATGGGTGAAGCAGTGGCTACGTTGGTGTGGCGCCTTGGTCTGTACCGATATCCCTCGTGTTGAAACGGGGAGAATATGGGTCTTCCAAGGAGTCATTAAGCACCAACAGACCTTAGAACCTTAAATGACACAACTTGGCCACTAGAACAGTAGCAGTATGCTACGCCCATTGAGGCTAAACTCTCGTGATGGTTCTGGCCGCAAGAAAAGATTGCGATGCTGGAGTTATGACCGATTGAGGGTAGTCAATGATATTGGGATCCTCTAAGAACCCGGTTACTTTGATAGGACAGGTTGAACCCACCAACTTCAAGAGGGTAATACCTAGACCTCATGCTGGCCTGAACCCTAAGGGCTCTTTTGTGTGACTTGTGTGCCTTCGTACTTGACTATCTGCGTGCTTGTTACCTGACACTAATTTCTTGCAGGGTTGTTTATAGTCCTTAATTGGGACTCATAACAGGGTACTAAATTTCTTGCAGGGTTGTTCATAGTCCTTAATTGGGACTCATAACAGGGTATTAAATTTCTTGCAGGGTTGTTTATAGTCCTTAATTGGGACTCATAACAGGGTTACTCACATTACCCCATGCATAGCATGACATCATACCATTGCATACCATTGCATACATCCTAACCCATTTCAAGGATCTCAAGGGCTTGTGATGCAGGTCATAATGAGCCAAATGTCTAGCAAGGGGCAAAGAGGATTTATTTTCCTCTAGCCAAGGTTGTCAGGGGCTATGACCCACTCGATATGGTGAGCCTTGACCCTTGAAGAAGGACTCTCAACAACATGAAGTTCCTTCAATCAAGTTACCGGTTCTCAACTCTAACAATTTCTCTGTTTATCCCGCGAGGTCCTTGAAAACGTTACATGCATGTCATACATCTCATTGCATTGCAGGTACCCCTTGGACAGGTTGCTTACCCTTCTTCGCTGTTTATTTCAGCCGATCGTCATGAACCCTGAATCATCAGCTGAGCAGTCCATCAAGGACCTCCAGGCTCAGAACGCCCAGTTCCAAGGGCTGATCATGAATCTGACCCAGGGGCAGCAAGATCTGAAGGCGCTGCTCTTGAAGAAAGAAAAGAAGAAGAGGAGGATTGTTTTGTTCAGCCCTAGACGCAGATCTAGGAATACACCGCAGATTGAAACTGAGAGGACTACTCCGTCTGTAAGGGAAAGCAGTCACCATGAGAGAGAGGTGCCTAGTCCAATGGTCTCCGACAACGAGACAGATTTCAACGACGAGCAGTACCCTCCGGCTGAGGACAGGTACAAACAGTTGGAAGACCGGCTCAGTGCTATGGAGATACAAAAGGTGCCCGGCCTGGACTTCGAGGATCTAGGTCTGTCTTCTGGGGTAGTGATCCCGCGCAAATTCAAGGTACCTGCCTTTGCTAAATACGACGGGGCATCCTGTCCTAAGTTGCATCTCAGGGCTTATACAAGGAGGATCCAGCCCTATACAGCTGACAAAAACTTATGGATCCATTTCTTCCAAGAGAGTCTTTCAGGGACTCAGCTCGAGTGGTTCTATCAACTGAATGGAGCCAACGTCCGTACCTGGGAAGACTTAGCCACTGCATTTTACAAACACTACCAGTATAATGCTGACCTCGCTCCCACGCGTACTCAGCTTCAGGGGATGTCTATGGGTACAGGCGAAGGCTTCAAAGAGTATGCTCAAAAATGGAGGGACCTTGCTGGAAGGGTACAACCACCTCTGACTGACCGCGAGCTCGTCGACATGTTCTTGGGGACCCTGTCTGGTCCATTCTTCCACCACCTAATTGGGAATTCTGCTGTTGGGTTTACAGATCTTGTCTTGACCGGGGAGAGAATCGAAGCTGGTATCAAGTCGGGGAAGATTCAAGAAACCGCACCTGCTGATGCTCAGAAAAAGCCCCACAGTGGGAAGAAGGAGTCCAATGCTATACATGGTAAAAAGGTTCATCATGATGTAGGGGCAATCCAGATCTCTGATCCCACGCCCGCTCAACCAAGAAAGAGCAATAGGCGTAGGATGAAGCATCAAGATAGGAAGTATACTGACATCAACATGTCTTTGTCTCAGGCATTACAGCAATTGCTGAGGGCAAAACTGATCACACTAAAGGATCCTCCTCAAAATCCTGACACTTCCTCTCCCAAGTACAACCCGGGTGTGAGATGTGCCTACCATTCTGACAGTCCTGGACACGACACCGACGACTGTTGGACCCTGAAGAACAAGATCCAGGATTTGATTGACGCCAAGGAGGTCGAGTTTGAACACTGATCCTACACCAAATCATCGAGAATGTCTTTTGTCCATTCAAATGTTCAAGTTGTATTTTTCTTTGATTGTTCAAACATTTATTCATGTTAAACATTGTTATCACATTAATGCATCGCTTATGTCTATTTTGAATCAATATATTCGCATTCACTATATGCAAATTGTTTTCATATTTTTCCGATGTCAGCTCTTGATCTAAAATTCTAAGCCTCTTGAGGGGGGATGACGAAAACGATACCACAATCTTTACAGTATGCTTTTGAACAGACCCCGCTGATGAGGTACAGGCATTGTTTCAATCCCTAAACACTGGAGTTATAAGGATGATAATCCCTCGTCAACCCCTCTGAGCCAAAGAAGTAGGAGTTTTTTCTTTTCGAAATTTAAAACCCTTAATCATAACCTGGGGCAGGGTAGTCTCTCAGTTGATCCAAGTGCATAACGAACGGCACCAAAAAGTCTTTACAAAACGAAGAAAGACAATGATGGTTCCGAACAATCATAAAGACAGGCAGTCATGATCAAAAAAATTATCATAAACGAAAAGCCCAAGAGGTCAAAACCCATGAAAGAGACTTACAAAACTGGGGCATCCCGCTGACTGTAATTCCAAAAAAGGAAACAGTTCAGGCAAAAAAAGAAAGGGATAACAAAAAAAAATCAGACAAGAAAGAGGTCTTACAAACCCTCAACAAAAAAGGAGTGACTGCCTATTCCAAATAATATGTCAATATCTGAATCATCACCGGAAAATCAGAGCAAAGACTCAAACAAAGTCTAACGTACGATCAACTGAGTTTAGGTTTGGAGAACATCACGAAGAGCGGGTGGGTACAAATAATTTGAGCCTTTATCCTTTGTTTCTTAAACCGTGAACCAGGCCACGTTATAACCCTCAAAAGTCCTAGCTGAAGCATGGGTTAGTTCGAAAGCATACTGTTACGAAAGGTATCCTGACTCCTTAAGGCTTACGGTAAATACAGAGTTGGCATCACGTTTTACAAACATTTGCTTGTTTTATGAAAAAGAATACATTTTCAAAATTCAAGACAGACATAAGCTTTGCATTTTAACATAACTTTGTTTGCATATGACTTTTTGTTTGAACAGCATAGAAATTCGCACGAGGAATGCCTAATGAACAAAAGTACTTCCAATCCAGGGGCAGACATGACTATTGCCCATCATCTGGGGGCAGTTAAGTCAAGATCCAGAGAATCTCTCAAAAGGCCAAAAAGCCTGGGGCAAATCTCTGCCCGAGTCACTTGGGGCACTCCAGCAATGAATCTTGCCTAATCAAACATCTTCTAGTGGCATGACAAAACACTTCTAACAGGGGCAACTCCCTATACTCTGAGAGCATGGACATAGTCGAAAAGATACTACGCAAAATCAAAGACCCGCTAGGTTGACACACCTAGGCAAAAATAAGGGCTTCCCGGCGAACCAAAAGGGTTCGGGCAAAATGAAGGGTTGAAATGAAAAATCTGTACACCCGGCAAGTCGAAAACCTGAAAAGGCGGCTTGGGCAAAAATGGGTATCCCGGTGGACTGAAAACCCGAAAGGGCGGTCCAGGCAAAAGTTAGGGATCAAAGCGTACGACTATGTCTTGCCATCCGTCTACCAGAAGAAGGTTTTTCCACCAACAACTATCCGCTCCCACATCAGAAACAGGGGCAATAATGGGTGGTCTAAGCAATCTGATTGCTCTGTCCTCTAAGATGTCAAGGTAGGGTCCGTTGAAGAACATAACCAATGCAGTTCAATAATTCCCCAGAAAAGTCCAATCCGGTTTCCCCAGGAAAGATGGAGTCCATATCCCCAAGCAGTAAGCTTATCCCCAGTAGATCCTGGAAGCTTATCCTCGCAAAGCACGAACGCGTCGCCCGGCTTTATTCAAAGAGTTGTTTCCTTAACAGGATATAACTGGGTTATCCTCAGCCAAAAGCCACGGAAAGAGTGTCGTCGCCGAAGTCTTCTTACCCCAGCGAAGTTCATCAACTACTTCCTATACAACAAGGGTATCCTCAGCAAACTACTGTCAACATTCAGCAAGGCATCCCTCTTCCCACAGAGTATTGCTTCTCAGCATGGTCGCTAGAATATCTTTTCTCCCCGCAGAATCTTCCATTTGCCAAGTCTATTCCGCAACGGAGTCATCTTCTCCTACCGGTATTCTTGCAGTTATCATCCACAGCGGAAGCAAAATCTATTCTTCAACATCAGCCCAGTATACGACTTCCCGGCACACGTCAAGGATTTACTTTCCTAGACGAAAAACACATTCATAAAACGTCACATACATCATTATAGCATGCATAGACGCATCATATCACCCCAATCTCATTTATTTTTGAGAACATCTGAAAATCATGCAATTCACGCATTATGACATTGCATACAACTAATTCGTTACTTTTTCAGGAAAGAACGATCAACAGATAAAAGTCTTTTCCCGTTGAGGTAGTAATCGTCCCAGATTCCTTCATCTTCCTGCTGAGGTAGTAATCGTCCCAGATTCCTTCATCATATATTTGGAGTAGCAATCGTCTCGGATTCCTTCATCATCCTGCTGAGGTAGTAATCGTCCCAGATTCCTTCATCACCCGTTGAGGTAGTAATCGTCCCAGATTCCTTCATCATCCCGTTGGGGTAGTAATCGTCCCAGATTCCTTCATCATCCTGCTGAGGTAGTAATCGTCCCAGATTCCTTCATCATCCTGCTGAGGTAGTAATCGTCCCAGATTCCTTCATCATATATTTGGAGTAGCAATCGTCTCAGATTCCTTCATCTTCCTGCTGAGGTAGTAATCGCCCCAGATTCCTTCATCACCCGTTGAGGTAGTAATCGTCCCAGATTCCTTCATCGTCCCGCTGAGGTAGTAATCATCCCAGATTCCTTCATCCTATATTTGGAGTAGCAATCGTCCCAGATTCCTTCATCATCCTGCTGAGGTAGTAATCGTCCCAGATTCCTTCATCATATATTTGGAGTAGCAATCGTCTCTGATTCCTTCACCGTCCTGCTGAGTTAAAGACATTTCAAGACCTTGTCCAGTCCAGCTAAATCGACTCCCAACAGATTTTCCTGATGAAGACTCAGTAGAAGTTTTTCAGATGTTTCCCTCTCCGACGATGAGTGTGAGGTGATAGTCTCCTATGGTTCCCTCTCCGACGGTGTGTGAGGTGGTAATTCCTTCTTCAGATGTGTCCCTCTCCGACGATGAGTGTGAGGTGATAATCTCCTATGGTTCCCTCTCCGACGGTGTGTGAGGTGGTAATTCCTTTTTCAGATGTTTCCCTCTCCGACGATGAGTGTGAGGTGATAGTATCTTATGGTTCCCTCTCCGACGGTGTGTGAGGTGACAATTCCTTTTCCTATGATTCCCTCTCCGACGGCGAGTGAGGTGATTCCCTTTCAGATTATAAGTGCCTATGGTTCTCTTCCCGATACTGCAAAGATGGTAATTCCCGCCAAGATTTTTCTCAACGAGCGTTGTTGAAGTTAAAATCACCCAACGTTCTCTTACCATTCATGCTAAGGTAGTAACCATCCCTGGTTCATTCATCAGCGTTTGAAACTCCAGACTCAGCTCCTGTAACCAGTCAGGACACATCTATACCAAGCATCTAAAATCAGCTCCTGCAACATGTCAGGTACTCATTTTTCTTTTGCAGGTATGCAGGTTCTCGCTAAGGAATCTCTTACGCGATCAACATCTAGATGGCATCTATAAGCCCATTCCCCCATCATCACTGCTACTATGTGAGCGCAAATTTCTGGGCACTTTAGTGTTCAATCATCTTCTACCCTCGGATTACGAAAGGCACGTCAGCCAATCTGCATCCTCAGGTTTAAGAAGATTGAACAGGGGCAACTGTTGTACCCCAAAATTTGCCCTCCCATATTCTTCAAGAAATTGCCAAGTCAAGTCACAAAATTCCCCAAGAGTTGTGCAGTTCAACTGTCTCCTATACAGTCAAAACTAGGGTTTGTGTTCTGAGCAAGAAAATGAAGTTCTCAAAGGTCCAATCAAGTCTCATATGCTTACAAATATGGTCAAGCATCTTCATATCAAGTTTCAAGGCATTCAGCTCAAAATTGCACAGTCAAAACCCTAGATTGCACTACAGTCAACTGTAGGGGCAAAATGGTCATTTGACAGTCAAAAGTTCAAATTTTTGGTCAACATATCATTTTGAAGCCACAAACATCATTTGATCAATGCTTGATCATGATTCTCAAAATTTGGCTCAGAAATCATCAAAGATGCAAAAGTTACCATATTTGGACAGCTGAAAAAGTCAACTGAAATTGACCAGGGCATAACTTTCACATGGATTATCAGAAAAATTCCATCCAAAGCTCATTTTGAAGAGAAAGACATTTCCTATAATTCATCTTCATATTACAAGTCCAAGAAATGCTCTCACAAAAAGTTATCAATTTCAACATTATAGGTCATTTTCAAAAGTCAACAAAAAGGGACTTTAAGTCAAAGGCCATAACTTGAGATTGGTAAATCAAAATGACATGGGACCAAAGGCATTGGTTAGAGGACTCAAAGACCTTTCCAAAATGTCCAAGAACATGAGAAAATCTTAAAAATTGAGCAAGTTATGCCTTATGGAAGTTGGGAAATGTTTAGGAATTTTGAAAAGTCAACATTGATGCAAATGATTCAAAATTGCTAATGGGCCCATTTTTCTTCCATGATTCATCATTCCAAGCCTATGAACGACCACTTGGCCCAAAGGGAAGTATTTTCTCATTTTTTATTTATTTATTTGAATTTTTATTCATATTAATTCAATTAAATCAATTAAATATGTGGAAAATATCTAAATGAACCAAATGAATCTTTTCATACATGTTTTAGACTTGATATTTCGTGCTTAGCCAATTATGGAAAGATTTGGAGCTGATTGGCATGATTGAACAAAAATGCACATGAAAAAGATTCAAAAAGATCTTGGAAAATCAATTATCAAAAATCATTATGGCCATGGATTTTATTCAATTTTCTTGACCTAAAAGCTTCACTACATATGCCTGAATCAAACCCTAATCCTAGGAGACAAAAAGCTGCGCCCAAAGACCCTTGCCAAAATTGAAAATTTCACTTAAGAACTCAATTCTGAAAACGTGGTTAGAGAAGGATTCAAGTCTTAATTCTTGTTTCAAAGGCTTCCTCAAGACTCCCTGAAGCGATTCCAATCGTTAGCATCCATTCAGACTCCAAGAATTGGTAGAATGAACATGAACTGCATAGAAAAATATTGATCATCGTGTTTCATATTTTAAGCACTTTTTTAACATTTGATTCATGGATTCTTGTTCCTCATAATGTTCTGATGCTAACCATGCCAATTAATTTCGTTTTTGTGCTATATATGTGATTTGGCCATTGATGCCGTCTAGGGTTTACAGAGCTTGAAAATTGGGGTTTCCCAAACCAAGTAAAATTAGGATTCCAGACCCATGCCATTGCAATCAACGCATCTGGACGAAGAGATCTTGACCTTCGCGATCAATTTATATATACCCTAGCGCTAGTCGCTATTTTTGCAAAAGCCTTCTAATGAAACGCCTGAAAAACGTTGCCTTTGAGTTTGTGTTACAGGGGACGTGAAGAAGATGACATCGTGTCAATCAGTGGTTCGCTGATTTAAATTTTCGCGCGTTTCCATCTATTAATGCGTTGGTTACTTTTATATTATTTGTTTGTCTATATAATAATTGAATATGCGCTTAGCTCAGCTGGCAAACTCTCATTGTTCCAACCTCCAAGACCTGGGTTCGAGTCCCAGGTCTGTATAAATTCCTATATTATTTTGTTATGAATGTTCACAGGCATCTTCAGCGTGAAGGTACACCATGCACCTCCAGGTCAGGCCTTGCCACGTCCGCTTGGAGATTAATCTAAAGGTTGAGAGCTGAAGAACACGTATACAAGAGTCAACGTACCAACATGTTGCGCAAAAAAAGTCAAAAGGACCTGAAGCTTTTGGGCCTGGATTCTTGGACCAACACCTCACTTTGGGGCTTGAACCCCCCCCTGGTTTGCTTTTCTTTTCATATTTTGTTTATTTTTTTAATTATTGTGTTATTTATTTTTATTGTTTTAATTAATTAATTTTCTTTTTTACAAAATATAAAAACATCATAAAAAATCCAGAAAAAGATAAAAAATGTAATAATATTTATTTTAATTATTTTCATGAATGAATTGTATAATTGAATTTAGTATAATTAGGTTTTTTTGCAATTTTAATTCCTTTCATAAAAAATATAAAAAATATAGAATTTAGGTTTAATAACTTTTTTATTCCTTTTTAATTTTCTCTTTTATCATAATACTTATTTATTTATTATTTTCATAATTAAAGTGTACATAAAAATAATTAGGTTTAAATTAGGTCAAATTTTAATATTTTCATAATAACCTAAAAATAATTAGAATTAGGGTTTGACATTTTGTTTTAGTTATAATTAATTCTCTTTTTTCCATTAAATCTTAAAAACACTAAAAATACCAAAAAACATTCTTATTTTAATTTTAAAATTCTTTATTCATTTAATTTTTGCAAAAGGGTCCAACGCCCATGTTTTTAATTGTTAATTTCGCACATTTATTTTATGTCGCTTATTATAATTATGTAATTCTCCCAAAGCGTTGTAACAATTTATACTTTTCGCACTTTTACTTTGCTTTATTTATTTGCTGTCAAATCGGGTCCTGGAAATTTTGGCGATGTGGACCCGCGCCTTTGTAATAGTTTAGAACTTTTAATTTCCGCATCTTTTTAACTGTTAAATAAATGCATGAAAGAATGAATGGCAAAATAAAAACAAACGCATAGATCACTTTGACCTGACAAGACAAAATAACTGAATCTGACACACAAATCACACACCACCCCTAGGGTACGCCTCACTGTTGCCTTTCGAAAGGTGATCGTCGAGTAGAGGATGTCTTAGTAAGTCCTCATGATCCGGGAACCTGGCATGAGGGTAGCTTCTAAGGTGTCTTCCCATTGCTCTGGTGGTCACCATGTCCCTACAAACTCGAATTGACCCGAACACCTCCAACGGTGGTGCTACCTACCTCTCAATGGTGGGATGTCACTACTTTAAAGGACATTTACACAGACGAATTCCTTAGGGTAGGTAGGTTCTCATGGATACTTGCTCTCTTCAAAACAAAAATTCAAAGACTTTTCACACCAACACTTTTCAAAAGCTTTCAAAGCGAACTTTTCAAACACTCTGACGTACGAGTCGAACTGAAATTTTTCAAAGAAACTTTTTAAACCCACATTGAAAAGCAAACAAAACATTTTTGAAAACACGATGAGCAAGTATCTAAGAGCCCATGGATAACCATGGATAGAAAGGGTGCTAACACCTTCCCTTTCTATAACCTACCTCCCGAACCGAGAGCAATCTCTTTAAGGAATTTTTCTGTGCTTTTATCCTTTCCATTTGGAGAAAATAAAAGACGGTGGCGACTCTTGCTTCCGCGACATTTCGCGAACCAGCGTTAAACAGTCAGTTCCAGATCCACCGATCACAATCGCCAAATTACAAAGACCCGTTTTTGATAAAGATGCGGAAAGTAAAGACGAAAAGATAAACCTAATTACTATTACATCTGAGAAACAGTTACATAATGATCGAAAGAAATAATGCGTGAAAAGAATTAAAATTAGGACGTCCGAGGGTTTTGACCCTTTTCATGAAATTAAATTAAATTAAAGTCCAATTAATTATTTAATTAAAGAAAAGAAAGTGTTTTAGTGTTTTTTGTATTTATGAAAAATAAAGAACAAGAATTAAAAGGAAACCCTAAATCTAGATTATTTTAATTATTAATGAAAATATTAAAGTTAACCTAATTTACTAGTTAATTAATTTATTTACATGTTTATTTACAAAATTAATGATAATTAATAATAATGATAAATAATGATGATTAATAATTTATTTAAGAAAAAGATGAATATGTCAAAAAAAACCTAATTCTATATACTTTTTACTTATTAAGAAAAAGATTAAAGTTTAAAAACCTAAATTAAACTAAGTTAATTGTTAGAGTTTATTTACAAAAAATAGGTTAGTGATGAAATTAATAATAATTAAATATATTTGTATTTTTGATTTTTCTGTTTTTATTATAGAAAATTATTTTATGGTGAAAAAAAAAACAATTAAAACAATTAAAAAAGAATTAGAAAAGAAAAGAAAATAAAATTAAAAAGGATGCAAACCAAGGGGAGTTTCAGGCCCAAGGGGAGGTTTTTTTGAAGTATTCTGGCCCATTAGACAAAAAGCCTTGTTTGACTTTCTGGCATCATGTGCGTGTTCATTGACTCCTGAATACCGTGGTCTGCATTCTTTGGCCATTGGATTGGGTTTCATGGCCATTTGTGTTCTGGCTGTTGGCCATTTGTGTTCTGGCCTCAACGTTCATTAATCTTCTTAGGATGTCTGTCTCGCCATGTATTGGTGTCATGCATAAGTTGTTCTACTTTGGCCATTTGGCTTTTGACTTTTGGCCATTTGTGTTTTAGCCTCAACGTTACTTAATCTTCCTGCATGGGATCCTGTCTAAATCTGCAATGTTGAATCTCATGAACACATTAAATAAAATCATAAAATGCAAATAAAGTCAATATATAAAGAAATTCAATGTTTAGGCACAATATGGCATGTATGAATGATTATACCCTTTTGATCATGAAGATCAAATCAATCTTACCCTTACTGGAAAATTAGTGACATGAATGCTTTTATGCCTTTTGGATCATGGAGATCAAGCCAGCCTTACCCTTACTGAAGAAGTAGTGAGATGTTGGTTTGTAACTGAGATGACTTGTTTGTACTGAGAGAGGGATTTGTAATAAGGATTTCAAGGTTTTAGGGTTCTTGAAAGAATTTGATATTCTAACAGTGTTGTGGCAAGGTTTTTTCTCTCTTTTCTCCTCCCTGGTTTGTGTGAAAAGAAAGTGATTATATAATGGAAATTAGGGTAAAGAAAATGGGCTTTGAATGTGCAATTGAGCCTCCAATATTCACTTGAGTTCGTCACTTTCCAGGCTAAATCGCAGGGACTTAAGTGCAATTTTTGAAGTTGAAATGTGAAAACAAAATGTAACTGACATTGAGAACTAACTCCTGTCCAAAAATCGGCTCAATCGGATAAACGGTGAATTAGTTATGAATTTTTGAAGTTTCAGCTCAGACAAACTTATTTTGGGCTCCAGTGTCGACTCTGACACGTTCTTCAATAAAAAACTGGTGTTGATCGGTGCATAATTTGGTCTCGACTTTTGAAGCAAAGTTGTAGATCTATGAGTCAGTGACCTTGTGTAAAAATATGAGTCCAATCCGATAAAAATTGACCGAGTTATGAATTTTCGAAGTTTCGACCCAGATGAAATAATATTCAGCATTCAGGATTTTCAGCGTGTCACGCACTCTGAGCAAAAAACGAAGGCCTTTTGAATACCCTTTGAACTCAATACCTTCTGTGAAAATGTATTCAACTCAATTTGTGAAATTTTGGCGCCGGAACCAGCTCGATACGATGAAAATCGACCAAGTTATGATTTTCTGAACATGACGCAAATAAACTTCTGTCACAAATTTTCTGTACGAAAATACTTGATAAATCCACATTTTTGAAGACTTTCTGATTGAAATTGGCTTCCAGCCGTGAGAGATGAAAACGTAAATAATTTCAAGACGGAATTTAGGCCACCGGAACGGGTTCAAAATGAGTCACGATCTTCAAGTTATGAATTTTTTAGCGCGTAAAAACTGTACTTTCAGCACACTTTTTCACCATATTTCTTTGAGAAAACTCACACATTCGGATACCTTCTTTAAAGAATTGACTCTTGAGCCGAACCTGAATTTGAGAATATGTTATCAGAGATATCTTGGCGAAAGAACACCTGAATATGATGCGCCGGGTTGGACTTGTGAATTTTTCTTGAAATGTTTTGAGAAATATGGGAGGGCAAATTTTGGGGTACAACACTTAGTATTTTTTTATAAAGATTATTTGTGATTTCCTGTAAACAATGTTCTTAACTTTGGAAGACTTCTAAAGAGAAGGAGAGAAACTGGACAGTTATTAGAGCTGAAGATAAGCTAAGAACCAGGAATTTTAATTATCCTAAGAAAACCTATTGTTGAACAATTTCTAAATTATATTGAATTGAGACCTATCTAGACTGAACTTTAAGATATGATAACCAAAGAGTTTTGAATAATGAAAATAATGTTATTGGTCGAGACAAAGTTAAATGCATAAAAAATATTTTGTCACATGATGATTGAGACAAATGATCTTTCCTGAACATGATAGCTTCTGGATGATAGAAGTATCCAACAATACTTTGTTAAAAAGCGCGTAGGTACTAACTTGGAATTTTGAAAGAGACGAGTTTACCTTCACCATTGATCTTGTTTCTGATCAGCCAATCTGTTGAGCACTTCTTGTAATTCAAATTCCATTTCTTGTCCTAATGTTTCTTCAGATGTAAAATTATTTGCCTTCTTGATGAGATGGTTTTTTTATCTTTTAGAAGTGGCTTTTAATTTCTTAAGATTTTCTCCCAATCCCATTTTGCTTCCTTTGAGCAGGTATCTTTGAGAAGCTTGCAGCGGTAGTCATTTGGATAACATGCTTTGGTTGAAGAGTTGGGAAGCCGATAGTTGACCTTTTCTTCTAATGGAGAACTTCTGATGTTGAGAAGATAAGTTCCATTTTCATCAGGTACTTGAGCCTTAAGAATCCTAAGAACTTGATTCCAGAGATTCAGTCTTCATATTTTTAATTCTTTCCCAGAGTTTTAAATCCTCTACAAAACAGGTTTTCAATCAGAAAAGCTTTATATCATTTGAGTAACAGGAAACTTAGAATTTTCCCTAACTGGATCTCTCTACACGGTTAAGTGTTTGATTCTTAAATCAATAACAGAGTCGGACTTTAATACCAATGGAAGATAGAGAAAACACAAGAAAGGGGGGGTTTGAATTGGGTTTATAGAAAACATTCCCCTTTAGAAATTCTGAGCACTCAAGTATTAAAGAGATAAAGACAATGAAGAATAAAGGACACAATTATTTATCTAGGTTCACCATAAACAAGGTTAATCCTGTCCACCCCCTCAAGGATGATTTCTCCTTCAACAAGGACTTAATCCACTATAACCAAATTGATTACAAATGCACATGTAACGGCCGGTGACTAACACAAAATGACACGTTCAGGGATCCCACAAGATATAACATTCATTGACCCAATAGAATTTGATCCCTCAAGATCATCTATTCAGACTTCCTACAATGACCAGTAGCCATTGTCTTCTTGAGATCAGACCTTCACTCTGTCTCTCAAGGAACCTTCAATGATATGTTCAGTGGTCCGATTTAAAGAATATAACAATCATTGACCCAATAGAATCAGATCCCTTAAGATCATATATTTGGATTTCCTATAATGACCAGTAGCCATTATCTTCTTGAGATCAGACCTTGACTCAGTCTCTCAAGGAACCTTCAATGATATGTTCAATGATGCGATTTAACTAATATATTAATCATTAACCCAATAGAATCAGATCTCTCAAGATAATCTATTAGGATTTCCTACAACGACCAGCAACCATTGTCTTCTTGAGATCATACTTTCACTCAGCCTCTCAAGGAACTAATCAACAATAATTGATGATGTTCTTGTGTTTACATAATTTCTTCTTCTAAGAAGATTACACAAGTGTTTTAAGCACACATTCTTTAACACATTTTTGAGCAACAACTCTAGTGTTAAAACAATTTACATGAAGAGATTTAAATTGAAACACAATACGAGCAAAAACTCTTGTGTTCATTACAATGTTCTATCAAGATGTATATAATTAGAAGTTAAGTAGCATCTTGTAGTGTTCTTCTTCTTCTTCATCTTCTTGTTGAGCAAGTTACGAGAAACAACTCCTTGCTTCTTCTGAGATCTACCAAGATGTATTTTATCAGAAGTTGAATAACATCTTATAGTCTTCTTTTTTATCTTTCTTTATTTTCTCTAATTTATGTATAATGGTCTTCAGAATGTTTAGCATTGCAGCTTTGACATCTTCATCATCCACAACGATTAAGATTAATGGCCAACAGTGGCAACGGTGGATGCTACGATGATGGCGGCACTTGGATTTTAATCTTTGATCTTCTTTTGTAACCTTCCTAGAGAGACATTGTGACGATAGATAAGTCTTTTCATGCACCAATGGTTAGTTCCAACAGATAGAATAAGGTGTAAGACTTAGACAATATAAAATAATAGTTATGTATCATGTCACTGTTCAATGATAGCTTTCCACCTTTTCTCTGTATAATGTTTTTATAATAAGCTTGTAAACAGAGATCTATTGAGTAAAGAAAGATAGTTGGTAATCCAATTGTTTGTTTCCAACGTTTAAAATGAGAGTGGTTGATAGTACAGTACTAAAGGGCTGTCCTTACGCCACCCTAGAGGGTAGAGGTCACAAACACTTTTATGTACCTTTTGTACACCATCACACGTTAACCATTTTGAACTTCTTCTTATCTTTAGAGGCTTTAGATGATTTGAATGTTGAAGCATGTTATAGAAAAATCATTTTTAAGTCTTAGAACCTAAGTATTGGAGTCTTCAGAACTTGTCCTAACAAAACCTTGTCTTCAGAGTCTTCAGCACTTGTTTGTAAGACCTTTCTTGTCTTTAGATCATCAGAACATGTTCAGCAGAACCTCGTCTCCATAATCTTCAGAATTTGTAACACACAAAAGTAAAGCTTTAGAAGGCATCCAAATCTTAACCATAAAGTCACGATCAGAACCTCTTGTACTAACGTTCCTAAGACATGTTGCAAAAGACGTATTCAGAATCTTGACTTTAATTATAACATGTAACCACATATTTTCTTCTAGTAGTGTATGTTCAGAACCTGATGACGTCACACGCCTTGATACCAGAGTCAAAACATTATAGCAGCAGCTGCACACTAGAACAAACCATTAGAGTATACAGTTTTTCTTAAAGATAACATGTAAAGTTATCATCAAAATCATAAGGCCAAATGTAGAACACTTCTTGTTCTTACACATAGGAAACTGATGAATCTATAGATATCCAATACCCTGCTTGATCTCTAGACGCAGTTCATTCTTAAACTTAATGCACTTCAACACTTCAGATGTTGGGTTATTATAGTGCGGACAAAATTTCACCAGTTCCTCATGCCTAGCCGCATACTCAACAACTGTAGAACTTCCTTACTTTAACTCAAGGAACTCGATCTCCTTATTTCCATGCACATCTTCTGGAAAGTACTTATCAAGAAAAGTAATCCTGAATACAACCCAAGTAATCTCAGTTCCCAGAATCTCAATTTTCTGGCGCGCATTATTCCATTAGTCCTCGGATTCTTCTTCCAACATGTGCGTGCTAAACTGCACCTTTTGATCTTCCATGTAGACCACTACCCAGAAAATATTTTCAATCCCCTTAAGCCCTTCCTACACACCATCTGTATCGTGCCTGCCTTTGTAGATCGGTGGGTTGTTCCTCCTAAACCTCCCCTATGCATGAACTTCATCATCATTTCCTTCATTCAGGTTCTCCTGACCATGCTGGTGTTGTAGTGCCTAAGCCACAACTTCCAAAGCGTTAGCAATAACATTATCATTTATCCCTCCTGCTATAACTCTTTGCATAGACAACCAATATTAGAAACGTTAACAAATTGACAGTATCCCAATACTAATCGACCAACAGAAGGTAGACATCATATAAAATCTGGTCGGACATAACGACCTACTTGATACCACTAATGTAACACCCTTCTAAAACCCCGTGAATAATCTAAATCAAAAATCAGAGTATTTCACCAAAAGGGCGTCATATGCTTCATAAAACATCATACATGCATGTCTTACTATGTAACATGGGTTTTCAAATAATTATAAAATGTTTACTATGCAGCAGAATTCATAGTTCAAAACGTATTTATTAAACACATCATCAAAACTTCGTTGTTCATGGTTTATAATTCGAAACAACTTAAATACCATGAAAGGTAGTTCAAGATCTCATAATAAAACAAAGGAACATAAAGTAAAAAATCATGTGACCCTGATGTTACATATCAGAGCAAGACCTTCTAAAATCAACGGAAAGAAAAATACACACTCCAAGCTATCTTCTAAGTTTCTACGAACTACTCCTGATCATCTGTGTGTTACCCACGTGGAGGCAACATTCAAACAGAAAGGATGAGTAATCACATTCATTAAAAAAGATATATGGAATAGACATAGTAGTTCAAACAATAACATCATAGCATCAAAATCAATAACATTGTCAATACATTGTCAATTAGCACAACAACATATACAACAACATCTAGTCAACACTTATGCAATGCCACATAAGATGTAATACAATAACATAGACTCGTGCATGTGGTACCAATTCGTTATGAGTACTAGTCTCATCACCCTCCAAAGATCCCCACCATATGATTCCCTCTTGGAACCAGAGCTTAACATCAACACACTCAATCCACACAATGGGATTGAGGCCAACATTGGACCAACGTCCTAAATGAACATGGGCAGACCAAAGTTGTCCAAACTATGCCATGAATGTATAGTGCACAACAACCAAATATTAACGACTACAGCTAGTAAAACCGCATCATCATTCATGAAATCATCAACATCATTTAATATATCATAGTCACAACATATTACCATCATAAAATTCATAATTTATCGTAATAACATACATCATGATAGACTACCTCATTAAGAATCTAAGTCTACCTTAGCCTAGGTACTAATAATATACATCTTCTTACTCATTTTATTCCACACACATGAAGTTCTTCGCGTTAACTATTCAGCGCTTCAAACGACGCCTCAAACAGAGTTTTAAACTCAAGTTATGGCCCTTTAAAAATCCTATTGTTGTCCATCGCCTGGCGCTCGCCCGGCAAAGCAGTCTTCTCGCCTGAGGCTTGCCCGACAACTTGGGAGCTACAACACCACCATTCTCCTCTGGTCTCCATCGCCCATCGAAGCTTATTGCTCGCCTAGCGAAGCACCTCTCGCTCCTGCATCTCCCGACAACGTGCGAGCGAGGTGACCTTCTCCATACAAAAATCCAGAAGGACCACTTTTTCCCTATTCCTTTGTTTCGCAACTCACCCGGTGACGACCAGGCATTGTTACATCTCCTGGCGATGCATTCCTTCGCCCAACAATGCGTAGCAGACAACAACTTCCTGTTGTGATTCTGCACCTTATCAGCCCCAATTACTCTTGTAATTTCATGCCAATACAGTCCAAATTCTCATTGTTCTCAACACATAATCATCTTATAACAACCATATAATATTATAGGCATTATGTACACAAACTCATGGCAATTCAACATGTTATTTCAATCAATTTCAACACAATTTCATCACAATACGACATATAATCAAATTATTAAAACCCCAACAAATATCTACATACCTTTAAGCCCCATATCAATTATAATGATAGATCACCCCCTTTACCTTGAATTCCTAGCTTGGGTCTCTTCGATTCGCGATCTACCAAAATTCCTCTATGTTCTTCATGCCCTAACTTTCTCCTCTGCTCTTCCAATGTTTTCACGATCGTACCAAATGAAATATTTTCTCTTATTCCTTATTTAACTTTTAGACCCCTAATATGTTTTGCCTAACTAGTCCTCACTTAGCCTTTCACAAATTACCATCTTGCCCATATCTTCTCTACATCAATTATTCCTCTATTTTATTATTAATAATAATTCTAACTAATTTTAAATAGTTATTAACTAATTATCTATATTACTAGAATACTCCTTACTCGTCTAAATTCCCATTATCCCATAGTATATTATGTATTCATCAATAATTCATCATACTCAACAAAATATCATGTATTCATCAATAATTTATAAATACTCATAATTAATTAATTGAATAAGTAATTACGAATTTTGGGGTGTTATAGTGTCTACCACTTGACACTACTAGGAACATGCTAAATCTTCATCCTCTTTGCTATAACTCTCTCACGACCAAAGTGGATATCTAGTTCAATATATTTTGTCCTTGCATGAAAGATTGGGTTATGTGACAAGATGACTACACTAAGGTTATCACAGAAAGAATGGGATAATGGAATCGTACGACAAGTTCATTGGTGAAAAATTCAACCCAAACTTGCTCTGAGGTAGTGTGAGCTGAAACCCAATATTCAATTTAGTACTTGATCTAGAAATAAGAGGTTGCTTCTTAGAACATCATGACATAAGGTATGGGCTAAAAAGATGCAGGAACATGAGGTAAAACAATGAACATCTGGATCACTTTCCTAGACTGAGTCATTATAGGCCCTTAGAGAAAACATTTGTGATAATGAAGTTGGAGTGATAAGTAAGTCGTGTGTGATAGGGCCACTCAGATAGCGCATGATACATTTCACAACAAACAAATGAGAATCATAAGGGTTGGCCATGAATTGGCAGGCTTTATTCACATTAAAAGAAATGTCAGACCTTGTGAGAGTGATTTATTGAAGTATCCTAACCATTAATCTATATTGATGAAGATTTGGGAGTGTTGTTGAACCATGCTTGCTTAGTTTGCAGGTACTCAACATAGCAGTAGCACTACCATTTGCATTTCACATTTAGGCTCAATTGAGCTAGTCTCGAATGTATTTGGCTCGAGTAAGAAGCGTACCACCAGTGGGAAGATGCTTAACTTCAATGCCTAAGAAATACCCAGGCTTCCCAAACTTTTTGAGGGCAAGTCTAGCATAAATAGAATCAATGACATTCCGCATTAGGATAAAGAAGGACCCTGTGATAAGAATGTCATCAACATAGACCAAATCATACATAGTGAGCCTTTGATAAGAGTACATGAATAAATAATGATCACTTCTATTGTGAAGAAAGCCAAATTGATGTAGTGCTTGAGTCAATTTCTCATATCAGGCTCTTATAGCTTGCTTAAGCCCATAAATGGATTTGTTCAACTCGCACACCAAGGTGTAGTCCTACTTTTCAAACCCATGTGGTTGAGACATATAAACTTTTTCTTGAAGGAAGTCATTCAAAAAGGCGTTGTTGATGTTAATTTGTTGAAGTTTCCATTTGTTAGTTATAGCAAAAGTTAGAATCACTCTGATTGTGGTAGGCTTCACACTTGGAGAAAAAGTCTCATTGAAATCAAAGTTAAATTATTGATGGTAGCCTTTGGCCATAACCCATTATTTGTACACCCTCTAAACACTATTATAAGCAAATTTTAATTTTTTGATACATTTGACTATCAATGTATTTGTTTCATATATGGACCAAATACATGATAGTCAAATATACCAAAAAAGTAAATGTTTATTATAATAGTGTCTATAGGGTGTACTTGTTCATTGTGCCATAAGTTTTCTCCTTGACCTTGAAAATCTACTTACATCAAACATGTTTTCTATGAGGTGGGAAACATGATAGAGTCATGTCTTATTGGCCAAGAGAGCATCATATTCGAGTTGCATAATTTAATGCCACTCAGGTTTAGATGAATCTTGCTTGATTGATTATGGTTCCACATGTGTGAGAAAGGTATTAGGTTTGGAGTGACAAATGTTTTCCCTTTCCAACATATGATGGTAATTGATATGCACAATTTCAGGGCGTGTGGAGTTATGGATGAAGGGTAAAACAGATTCCTCAGACCAGTTGATATTATTGGGGACCTGTGGTCTAGGATCAATGATTGAAGGTGAGGGGAGGGTCCTGTAAATAGATGTACTTTCAAGTATAGTTTGAAACAATTCAGTATGACTAAAGGTAATTTGGTGGATGTTATGTTCAAGTACAAGGTCAGAACTAGGACTTTATCTTTCAATTGATGACTAAATGAGGGATAGGCTATTATGTACAATTTGAGTAGTGAGGGAATTATCCATTGGATATATGATAGGTAGATTAGATGGTTGATGAGATGACAATTTAGGAAATGTGAGTGACTTGGAGTGGACATTAGGTTGGCTTAAAGAATTGGTTTCAGATTGAAACATAGTAGGGAAAGGAAAGTGATGCTCACGAAAAACCACATCTTTGAAAATGAACACCTTCCTAGATTGTCTAATACACTTGAAATCTATGTGTTGAGATAATACTGCAAAATACACACACTCTTCACTTTTGAATTCTAGTTTGTGTTTTTTATAGGGTCTTGTAAAAGGAAGATAAATACATCTGAATTTCATAGACTCATAGTTGGGTAACTTGTAATACAAGACATGAGATAAGGAGTGGAATTTGGTTAAGCCACAAGTTGGGATTCTATTTATGATGTGCACTAAAGTAGAAAAATATGATCCCAAAACTTGATGGGTATAGAAGAATGAGATAACAAAGTAAGCCTCATTTTTAAATGTATCTATGTTTTCTTTCCATTATGTCATTTTAGTGAGAGGTGTGAGAGCAAGTCAACCTATGTGAGATGCCTAGTTTAGAGAGATATTTACTGAAAAGTCTAAACCATCCCCATTATTTGATTGTAATTCTTTGATTATGTTATTCAATAGAGTTTTGAAAAAGCTGAGAACTAGATTAATAGTATGTAAGGCCTCTGACTTCAGATGCAAGAAATATATCCATGTGCATTTTGTGTAGGCATCCACAAATGCAATGTAGTCTTCACACATGTCATAGAATAATTGTTAGTTTCAAAGCTATTTTTCTGAATCATAAGAGCACTAAGCAAGAAACAAATTTAACAACTCCAAGAATAAATCTATATTCACAAAAAGTACTACTGGGATTATTAAATAAAACACTGTAAGAATTTGAGATGTCATTAAATTAAAATCTCATAATTTTGAAAAAAAGACATAACTAATGAAATTCTGGTATCAGATATGTGATGTCGAATGAGATGTCACGACACAAATATATGAAGAACAAAGTAAAGTACAACAATAGTAAATGCCGTAAAAAATACAAGGGATGGTTAACCCAGTTCAATGTACAACAACACCTACTCTGGGGGCTATCAAGCCAGGGACAAGTTCACTAAATAGTATCAAGTCATAGACCCTCAGTAAATAACCAGTTCATGATCTAATCACTTAATCACTACCCGTGCTATACTTCTACCTAAGACTCACTTAGGTATGAGGCCCTCCTCAAATCCCTTTAATCACTTACGGTGGAGAAACAACAAAAGTAATAAGTTTAAAAACTCCAATCATTCAATGCTTAAAAGCTTATGAATGATACACAATTAACAACCCAAATAACAACACAAGTATTAAATCAATACTAGAGTGTTTGACAATTAAAATACTTAGACTTCTAAAATAGAAAGAAGGTATTCTTCTTCGAAAGTTGCAGTAGTCTGAATAAGGAAGCAAATCCTTATATATGTGCAGCAGTGAGTTGGGTTGAAAAACAAATATTCAAATCTTTTGAATATTTCCATGAAAACAGGCTAAGATATAATCCATAAAGATAATTCAAATAGAAAAATATTCCTCCATATTTTTCGCAGCCTATGAGTCACAAATCCTGAATTATGGTGCGCATGAAATCAGTAAATAGAAAACTTAAACTGATATTTGGTTGAGTTCAGTTCAGGAGGCAGATGTCAAGACATCTGCTTTGACATCATTCAAAACAGTCTTGCTTCAAATGTTAAGACATTTAGCAAAATATTATCAAGTCATTGTTTTGCCAAAATTGCTGCCAACAAACACTTACAAACTCCCCCTTTGGCAAATTTTGGATAAAAAATTATCAGAGCACATTATCAGAACATTATCAGAGCAGCAGCATAACCAAAGCAAGAAAAACAGAAAAACAATCATTTAGCAGTTAGCTGTTAGCAAAGG
Source organism: Vicia faba (assembly GCA_948472305.1). Lineage (NCBI taxonomy): Eukaryota > Viridiplantae > Streptophyta > Magnoliopsida > Fabales > Fabaceae > Vicia > Vicia faba. Next base: position 98,614,995 of record OX451736.1, read on the forward strand.
AAGATGTCAAAACATCTTCTGAGACATGAGGCTCCTCTTCAAGTATTAAGATCCCACTCAATCAATGGTCAGTCAGAAGTCAGTGGTCAGTCAATCACTTTCTCTCCCCCTTTTTAGTCATAATATGCCAAATAAAGGGATGCATTCAAGAGAATATCAGTAATATAGGTACATACCATAGAATTCAAATTTCAAGCACATGCAAGTGCCAAAAAGAAACAAAAGGGTCAAATGATTAAACAACAAATAGTCTAACTGTCTTCAGGACCAGTAGACTTGGCAGAGCCAGAACTTCCTTCCTCACTAAAATCTTCTTCTTCAGAGCTCACCCTATCATCAAAGTTGTTGTCCTTTTGCAGCTCTTTGATCATCTTTTCAAAAGTTAGTTTCCTTGTTTAACTAACTCTGATCACATCATCTAGTTCTTTGCATAATTCCCTTAATTCATTGATCATGTCATCCTTGGTGGAGGTCTTGTTTTCAGTAGGTGCATATGTCAAAACAATGTTTGGGACATGTTTTCCTGAAAAAAACTTAAAATGAATGGTCAAAGCAGACTCCCTCTTGCACACTACATCATTACCACTTAGAATCCCAGGATGCTGATTAAGAATAATTCCACAGATGAGGGAAGGAAAAGCAATTGGTATCTTAATGGCACAAGTTCCTGCATGCTTCATAGTCTGGTCAAAGATGTAAGTACCATAATCAAATAGTTTCTTGTTTCCAACAGCATAAATAAACTTTCCTAAGCCAATAGTGATGGTTAAAGTATGATTTGTAGGAACCCAATTTGCAGCTCCAATTCTGTGCAAAATAGAATATTTCACACTTAGCTTGCTAATAGGAAGTTTGTTCTTCAAGGGTCACTCACTTGCTTGATTGGAAGTGATGGCTCTACACACTTGATTATCTGTTACTTCTAGCTCACAAAAGTCATCTTCAGACCTATCCAGAAATTTGTTTATGATAGCAGGGTAAAGTTCTATACACCTACCCCTAACATACACCTTTCTATACTCCTTACTTTTATGATCAGCACAATCAACAGGAATATTAACAATAAATTCCTTAACAAGAGTCTCATAGCATTTGGCAAACCTGGTAACAGTTTTCATCAGTCCATCATAAGATATCATCTCCATGATTTCTTTGCATTCTAGAGCACCAGCTCCCAATTCTCTTTCCAGGGAAATTCTTCTTTGAAACACATACTTCCACTTTTCAACATTCCCAACATAATAGAAGGAAATGTTTTCAAGAGGGGCATCAGGTACCCTAACAGACAATTTCTTGCTTGCATACTTTTTGATAGGAGAGATGTCCTGGACATCTTGCTCGACATCATACTCAAAGTCAGTTTCTTCAACAACCATAACTTTCTTACTTTTAGATCTTTTTACATCATCATCATCATCATCATCATCATCTGTGGAGCTATCAGGTCTAGCTTTTCTTTTTCTAGAGGGAGGAACTACTTTACTTCCGGGATTTGGGGGTCCATACATGATTTTCTTCTTGGTTGTCTTCGCAGGGGGTGTGACACTTGCATCTTTCACTTTCCTGGATTTGAGCCTTCTTGCAATACTAGGAACCACATTAGTAATGAGCTCATTGTCAGATAGCTCATCTACATTAACTACATTCTCAGCATTTTTACCTTCTACATCCTTGGAGGCAGCAGCATCTTACTTAGAAGGAGGGTTCTCTTCTACATCTTATTCAACATTTTCTTCTTCCACTTCCTTTAGAGCAAGGATAGCAAGCTTTTCAAGTTTGCTTTCAGCATCATCTTTCTTGAAGGTGGATGATTCAACAACAACACTTTTAGGGTTACTTCCTTTGTCATCCGGAGGAGGCATGCGAGCAAGAGGAGTAGAAATCCCAGGCACAACAAAGCCTTCATTTAATACTCTGTCTACTAGCCTTCAGATGCTTCTATCAACATTAACAATCTCTTCTTATGTCCTTTTTTCAGTAGCAATAGAAGAGTTGCCTTTATCATCTTTGGATTTCTTTGCAGGTGATGATCTGGGTTTCTTGACCTTTTTATCAAGAGGTTGGATGGTTGTTAGAGGAGTAGCATCAAGTACTCTGTCAAGGGATGGATTTTCAGGGAGGTTGACAGATTTTGAGGAAGACGATGTATGATGTTGAGACGTCTTTGAAGATTTTTTAGCAAGGAGATGAAGAATGACAAGGGTTCTTTTTCTGTAGAGGAGAATGAAGAGTTTGTGAAGGTAGAGATATGTGATTTCGTAGCGTGTGGAAACCAATTTGAGACTGTCTTGAAATGATTATTTTCTAAATTTGATTTTTTGGAAATATAAATAATATAATATCACTTTAATGATATTTCCACACGCCTTTAATTGTTACAAACCCTCATATAGGCAAATCCCTAATTTTCCTCTTAATTTCTCAAACTGATTAGCATCCAAAGCCTTGGTGAAAATGTCAGCCAGTTGCAATTCAGTGGCTACATGTTCTAAGGCAACAATCTTTTCTTCAACAAGCTCTCTTATAAAGTGATGAAGAATATCAATATGTTTGGTCATGCTGTGTTGAATGGTATTCGTTGATATGTTTATGGCACTTAGATTGTCAGAGAATAATGTCATGACATCTTGTTTGACATTGTATTCTGTTAACATTTGTTTTATCCAAACCAATTGAGAACAACTGCTCCCTGCAGCAATATACTCAACCTCTGAAATGGACAGAGACACACAATTTTTCTTCTTACTGAACCAAGATATAAGATTATTTCCCAGAAATAAGCATCCTCTTGATGTACTTTTTCTATCATCAGCACTTCCTGCCCAATCAGCATCACAATAACCAATTAAGGCAGAACTGGATCCATGAGAGTATAACATTCCATAGTCACTTGTCCCATTCACATATTTAAGGATCCTCTTCACATGGTTGACATGGCTAACTTTAGGATCAGCTTGATATCTTGCACACACCCCTACAACAAAGGCAATGTCAGGTTTGCTAGCTGTGAGATATAGAAGACTGCCTATCATACTCCTGTAAAGACTTTGATCCACACTTACTCCTTTTTCATCTTTAGAAAACTGCAGATGTGTGAGAGCATGAGTTCTTTTATGACTGGCATTTTCCATACCAAACTTCTTTACTATATTCTTAGCATACTTGCTCTGAGATAATAATATGGAATCTTCCATTTGTTTAACTTGCAGACCAAGAAAACAGGTTAATCACCAACAAGGCTCATCTCAAATTCTGACTGCATTTGCTTGACAAAATGTTGAACCATCTCATTTGACATCCAACCAAACATAATATCATCAACATAAATCTGTGCAATCATGATCTTCCCTTCTTCTTCCTTGACAAAATTAGTTTTGTATATGCCTCATCTTCTGTATCCATTCTCACTAAGAAATTCTATCAATCTATCATACCAAGCTCTTGGAGTTTACTTTACTCCATACAAAGCTTTCTTCAGTTTGTAAACATGTTTAGGGAAACTTGGATCAACAAATCCTTTTGGTTGTTCCACATAGACTTCTTCATTTAGATATCCATTTAAGAATGCACTCTTTACATCCATTTGAAACAATTTAAATTTCAGTATGCATGCAACTCCCAAGAGAAGTATGATTGATTTAAGTTTGGCCACGGGACCAAATGTTTCATCGAAGTCAACTCCTTCAATTTGTGTGTACCCTTGTGCAACTACCCTTTCCTTGTTTCTAGTGACCACCCCTTCTTCATCAGATTTATTCTTGTACACCCATTTAGTGCCAATCACATTTGTCCCTTCAGGTCTTGGAACTAGATCCCAAACTTCATTTCTACTGAATTTTTCTAGCTCTTCCTGCATAGCATTAATCCAGAACTCATCAATTAGTGCCTCTTTAACATTCTTAGGCTCAATTTTTTACACAAAGCAAGAGTTTGATATCCCATCTCTTGATTTAGTAGTAACTCCTTTATTTATATCTCATATGATTAGCTCCTTAGGATGGTCTCTCTGGGTTCTAATTGAAGGTCCTTTATTGAGATGACTAGGCTCAGGATCTTCTTGAGGTGGATTAGAATCAATACTTCTGTCATTTGATTCTGTTGGAATATTAGACAAAGATGTTCCAACATCTTCTGAGACATCTTCTTCAACATTCCATCCTCTATCATCAATAATAACATTTATTGACTCCATCATAACTTTGGTTCTGGAGTTAAAAACTCCGTAAGCTCTGCTATTTGTAGAGTAACCCAGGAATATTCCTTCATCACTCTTGGGATCCATCTTCCTCCTTTATTCATGATCAGCTAAGATGTAACATTTACTTCCAAAAATATAAAAGTATTTAACAATTGGTTTTCTTCCCTTCCATATTTCATACAAGGTGGCTGAAGTGTCTTTCCTTAGAGTGACTCTGTTATGGATATAACATGCAGTATTCATAGCTTCAGCCCAAAAATGGTAGGGTAACTTCTTAGCATGAATCATGGCTCTGGAATATTCTTGAAGGGTTCTGTTCTTGCGTTCCACAATCCCATTTTGTTGAGGACTAATGGGAGAAGAGAATTCATGGCCGATTCCTTCAGAAGAGCAAAACTCAGCAAATTTGTTATTCTCAAATTCCTTTCCATGATCACTTCTAATTCTGATGACATGACTATCTTTTTCCCTTTGAATTTTTTGACAGATATCTTTAAACACTTAAAAAGTTTCTGATTTTTCTCTAATAAAACTTATCCATATGTATCTAGAGAAGTCATCTACAACAACATAGGCATACTTCTTTCCACCCGTACTTTCAACCTGCATAGGTCCCATCAAGTTCATGTGAAGAATTTCCAAAACTTTTGATGTAGTAAGATGTTGGATCTTCTGATGTGACATCTTAGTCTGCTTTTCAATCTGGCAGTCACCACATACCCTTCCTTCTTCTATCTTGAGCTTAAGAATTAGGGATGGCAAGCAGACCCAAACTTGCGGGCCCCACCCGCACCCACACCCGAGTCAACGGGTGAAACCCGAATTGACTGGGTTTGGGTTCGGGTTCGGGTGCCACCCGATATTTCGGGTGTGGGTTTGGGATAGCTTAAACCCGCACCCGAAACCCGAAACCACACCCGCTTATATGTTAAATTATAAAACTATCCCTAAATATATATATATATTTCAATAATTAAAAATAAAATGTAGGGTTTATTGTTCAGTACATCACGCCACGCCACATATTCAACTTTCAAGTTCACGCTCACTTCAGTTCACCCACCGGCCACCGCCATCGTCACCTCCGTCACCTCCGTCACCTTCGTCACCTCCGTCATACCATCACCTTCGTTAGTTCGTTTCTCCGTCTCCTTCGCCTCTTCACCGGCGCCTACAAACTCCTCCGTCATCTTCTTCATTCAATCCTCTTCTCGCCATTCTCCAAAGGTACATGAATCACTCATCCATAACTATTAATAAATAGTTTCCTCCATGTTTTGTGGGACAAGTTCTGAATATAAGCTGCATTGAAATTATGATGGCGATGAAGAACCTCTTTTCTTCATGTGTATATGATTAGGGTTCGTAATTAGATCTGAATATGGATTTGAAACTTATATTTTTAATCGCAGCAGTGCTAGTAATTGATTTCAATTATTTCATATAGCTTTGTTATTTGGGAAATCGTTTCCTGTCTCAGTAGCAGTTTCAACTGGTTGGTATGATGGGGTCTCCGGTTGATGGGGTGTGGGTTAGTGACTTCGAATGGCAGCTTAGTTTGCTGGTTTGGGAGGAAAATTTGCTTAGTAAATTGGTGCTCTCCTTGGTTGACTTCATTGATATGTCCAAGGAGGACGTTTTTGTTTAAAATGTTGATGAGGAGGGTTCATAACAACATTATCTTAAAATTTTGCTCGTTCGTCAATCATTAAGTTGTCTAGCAATTGAGATGGCACCAGGTTTCTGTCAAGCGGTAAGCGATTGTAATGGATTCTGTCAAGCAGTAGTCGGTTTTCAAATGCAAAGTTGTGGAATCTCCTCGCATCGCACTCGGATCATAGCCCATTGCTGCTGAACTGTGAATCTTTGACAGTTGAAAAACAGAGATATAACTTCATATTTGAAACAAAACCATGTTGTCTCATTTAAAAACATTACTTTTAATAATAGCTTTTATCAATAATAGTTTTTATCATTTTAATTTATTTTTTAAACTTTGTATGAATGTTAAGGTGTTTGCGATTATGAATCTTGTGGTGGTATGTTTTTCGTGCCTTCTTAAAGTCTCATTTTCTTTTATACAATTGTTTATGAAATTTCTTGTTGTTTGTAGTAGGTAAAATGGATCAAGTGAACACAACCCCGGAACCAGAAGGAGCATCTAATCCTACACAAGAAAGTACATGTCCAACTCAGGAGGTATCTTCTAATCCGAATCCGACACCTAAACCTGATATTGGGCAACAAGAAGAAATTGATACAATTTTAGAACCCGCATCAAAGAAACTTAGAAGTAATGTGTGGCAAGAATTTAAAAAGATGAAAGTGAATGGAAAAGATAAGGCTGAATGCATCTGGTGTAAAAAACAACTTAGTGGCACTTCAAAGAATGGAACAAATCACTTGAAAGGACATCTCTTGAGTTGTATTCAAAAAAAGATCAAGACTAGAAACCATGACAAAGGACAACCATTTCTCCTACCGACTATCTCAGAAGGAAAGCAAGAGTTGGGAATTGGAACTTATGATCCAGAACATGTGAAGAAGTTGATTGCTGAAGCTATTATTATGCACGATTATCCACTATCAATTGTGGATCACATTGGTCTTAGAAGAGTCTTTGTTTCTCTCCAACCATTGTTTAAAGTTCCTACTCGAAACACAATCAAGAAGGAGGTATTGAAAGTTTATGATTTTGAGAAAAAATGTGCTATGAAGATGTTAGATAACCATGAAGGGAGAGTGGCAATTACCACAGATATGTGGACTTCAAGCAACCAAAAAAAAGGGTATATGGCGGTTACGACTCACTATATTGATGGCTCGTGGACTTTACAGAGTCAAATCTTGAGGTAACAATGTTTATATTTTATAACTTAATTGTATCTTTTTTTTTGTTCTTAATGACAATAAGTGAAAGACTTGTTTTTTGTAAATATTATGTTAGGTTCATTTATGTTCCAGCCCCTCACACTAGTGAAAGACTTGCTGAAGCACTTGTTAATTATTTAATGGACTGGAACATTGATTCAAAGCTTTCTATGATTACTTTAGATAATTGTAGCACAAATGACTCAATGATTAGGAAAATTAAGGATAAGTTGTCGTTGGAATGTTTAATAAGGGATGGGTCTTCGTTACATATGCGTTGTTGTGAGCACATCCTAAATTTAATTGTTTAGGAGGGGCTACAAGTGATTAAGGATGGCATAGAAAATATTCGGGATAGTGTAGGATTTTGGAGTGCTGCACCTAAAAGGTGTGAAAAATTTGAAGATACCGCTAGACAATTGATAATTATTTGCACTAGAAAGTTAGCTCTAGATTGTCCAACAAGATGGAATAGCACATATAAGATGCTTGATATTGCCATAGAGTACAAGGATGTATTTATTCGGTTGAAGCAACGTGAGTCTTTGTACACTTGTCTTCCATCTAATTCACAATGGCAATTTGCTAAAGATGTTTGTGGGTGCTTAAAATTATTTAATGAAGTAACTGAGTTGATTTCTGGTACAAAATATCCAACTGCCAACTTGTACTTTCCTAAGATTTGTAAGATTAAGTTGGCAATAGAGGAATGGAAGAAGTCCTCCAATTCAATTATTGAGATGATGGCCACAAGAATGATGGAAAAATTTCAAAATTATTGGAGTGGTGTTCATGATATGATGGGAGTTGCTGCAGTTTTGGATCCTAGGAAGAAGATAGTTGTACTTAATTTCTGGTTTCCTAAGTTGTATGGAGAAGAATCAAGTGCACAAGTTAGTAGAATCAAATACATGTGTTATGATTTGCTCAATGATTATCAACAGATTAAACTTAGAGATGCACAACCTACTGCTCCATCCATTGGTACAACTGCTATTATTGATGACGAGGCTGAATTTGATGCATACGTTGAGACAATTTCCATTGCCGAAGACTCAAGTTCAAGTGTTAAGTATGAGTTAGATCATTATTTGAAAGAGCCAGTTATAAAAAATACTCCAGAATTTGACATTTTGAATTGGTGGAAGGTAAATGGAGTTGTGTATCCAACACTTCAAGCAATTGCAAGAGATGTGTTAGCTATTCCTATCTCTACAGTAGCTTCTGAATCGGCCTTCAGTAATAGTGGTAGAATATTGAGTCCTCATCATAGCCGACTTAACTGGACTACCGTAGAGGCTTTGATGTGTGCTAGGAGTTGGCTATGGGCTGCTGAGAATAACGGTATGTCATTGTCAAATTATTTTTACTTTCTACCTTAATTTTTTTGTTATATAATGTATTACTACTTTGGTATGTCATTGGTAAATAATATATTACTAATTTTTCTTGTTATATAATATATATAGGAATTTTTAGAGTTGCAGAAGAAATTGCTACTGTGTTGAATGAAATGGAGTCAGACGATGAAGGTATTTTGTACTTCATTTGGTGTAGAAGTTTTAAGCTTTAGTGTTTTATTTAACATCAATTTATTTGTTAATACAGTTGAGTTGATGGAAGGTTGTTTGGGTTACCATTTTGAAGATTAGAAGTTGTTGTTTCTATATGTTAACATGGTGAGTATTATTGTTTCTATCTTCCACCATTGTTGCCCCGACTAATTTGCACTAATGCTTTTGATATTAGACAGTTCTTTTAGTGTTGTGCTTATGTTTCTAGACAGTTCAAAAACATGATATTTAACGTGCATGCAAGCATGCTGAAAGTTAGTAGATAAACATTATTATAGGCAGTTTTATTCCAGTTGCAAACATGATAAATTATCAAGAATATGGCATGTTAAAATTATTACAATTTAAAAGCGATATGTTATCTGTGTTGTAAGCTATTACATCTCTGTATGTATCAAGAAGTGGTCTAAAGGATTCTTCTTATTACAATTTAAAAGTTCAGCATTACCAAGAATTAAGTTACATGTTTTATATGTTTTAAGTTTCACATGTTTGTTATTACAATTTAAAATTATGATGATAATATCTATTAGTGTTTCTTAACATGTGAAATATATTTTCTTTGTAATAGGTAAAATAGATCAAGTGAACACAACTCCGGAGCCGGAAGGAACATCTAATCTTACACAAGAAAGTTGTAATATATTAGCTTGTTGTTGTTGAAAAGTTGTAATTTGATTGTAGAATTTAATTTTAATTGTAATGTTAAGATGTTGAAGACTATGTTAAGATAATTGTGATTGCATTTTCTTGAAGACAATGTAAAGAGACCTTATTTTAATTGTAATTTTTTTTTTTGATTTTTGGTGCGGGTTTGGGTTTGGGTGAAAAAACCCGAACCCAACGGGTGCGGGCACGGGTGTGATTTTGTCACCCGAATAGCCTTCGGGTTCGGGTTCGGGTTCGGGTGATGATTTCGGGTGCGGGTGTGGGTAGTGTGAAACCCGCACCCGACCCGACCCGTTGCCATCCCTATTAAGAATCCCTCTCACTGCTTCTTCAGATATAATTCTTTTCATATCTTTCATATGCAAGTGCCCCAATTTTTGATGTCATAGTTTAACTTCATTCTCTTTGGCTAAAACACATGTTGAGGAGAGGTTCAACTCTTGAGGAACCCATAGATAACAATTATCTTTAGATCTGCTTCCTTTCATAATAACTTTATTCTTTTCATTACACACGAGACATTCTTCCTTGATGAAGTTAACTTTGAATCCTTGATCACACAATTGGTTTATACTTATCAGGTTAGTTGTTAACCCTTTACCAAGTAACACATCATCAAGCTAAGGAACTCCTGAATAATCAAGCTTGCCAACACCTTTGATTTCACCTTTTTCTCCATCACAAAAATTCACATAACTGGTGGAATGAGATTTGACATCCACCAACATATTCTTGACACCTGTCATGTGTCTAGAACAACCACTGTCAAAATACCAGTCATCTTTGGTTGATACTCTGAGGGAGGTGTGAGCTATGAAACTAGCAGCATTAGACTTGGGAATCCACTGTTTCTTCTTTTTTCTATTTTGTGGAATCTTATCAGTCTTAGGAGGAGGAGTAGTCTTAGGATACCCATACAACTTGAAATAGAAGGGCCTTATATGACCAAGCCTTCCACAGGGATGACATCTCCAGGGCTGGGGATTCTCCTTGGTGTGATTAAACTTTTTCTCGCCATGATGTCCTTTCTTGCCATGATGTTTAGACATTTGATTCGACATCCTTGATTTAGACTTGGCATGAGTGGAATCTACTGAAGGTTCTTTAGAATTTGGTTCCTTTTTCTCATTAAACCCTAGACCACTCTTGTCTCCTGTCACTCTTTCTGCTTGAAGAATTTGATCTAAAGTGTCAGACCCATTATTCAACATCTTGAGAGATTTGACCATTCTATCAAGGTTTAAATTCAAGGAGGTCACTTCACTTTATAGTTTAGAAATAGTTTTTAAATGCTCTTCCCTTTCTTCCTTCAGTTGAGTTATGAAGACTTTCCGTTTCTCTCCTTCAAGGCACACTTCTGGACTTCTGAGACACAATTCTCTGTATGAAGCAACTAACCCATCAAAGATTAGTTCCCTATCACTAGACTCTTCATCAGATACATATTTTTCTGTCAATGCTTTAACATACTTGGCAGATTCTTCAATATCACTCTCTGAGTCCTCTTCAGACCAAGTAACAAACATATTCTTCTTTTGTTTCTTAAGATATGTAGGACATTCAGCTCTAATGTGACCAAAGCCTTCACATTCATGATATTGTACTCCCTTCCCTTGAGTGGATTTTTCTTCAGCCCTTTTTCTTCCAAACTCATTTGACTTATGGGTGTCAGATGAGATGTTCTTGACATTTGATCTTTGGTTCCTATCTATTCTTTTTATCACTTTGTTAAACTGTCTTTCAAGCATAGCTAAGGCATTTGATATTCCTCCATCTGTATCCAGATCACAGTCTTCCTCTTCATCTTCAGTATTTGATACAAAGGCTATACTTTTGTTCTTCTTTTCAAATCTTTCATTGATGCTTAATTCAAATGTCAGGAGGGATCCAACAAGTTCATCCACTTTCATTTTGTCAATGTCTTGAGCTTCTTTTATAGCAGTCACTTTCATATCAAATCTCTTGGGAAGAGATATGAGCATCTTTCTCACCAATTTTTCTTCAGGTATTTTCTCTCCTAAAGCACTGGATGCATTAGAAATTTCAAGAATGTTCATATGGAAGTCATTAATACTTTCATCATCCTTCATTCTCAAATTCTCAAATTTTGTGGTGAGCAACTGAAGTCTTGACATCTTAACTTTGGATGTGCCTTCATGAGTAGATTGAAGAGTTCCCCATGCATCCTTAGCTACTTCACATGTGTTCACTAATCTGAAAACATTCTTGTCCATTCCATTGAATATAGCATTCAAGGCTTTAGAATTTCCAAGAACAATTTCATCTTCTTCTTTAGATCAATCTTCTTCTGGTTTTAACTCAGAAGTATGTTCTCCATTTTCTCTCAATTTGACAGGGTGTTTCCATCCTTTAAAACAACTTTCCAAGTCCCGTTGTCCAAAGACTTTAAAAAGGCAACCATACGTGGTTTCTAGTAGTCATAATTACTTCCATCCAGAATGAGTGGTCTGTTTACAAATCCTCATTCCTTGTCCATAGTACCATAAAGTATCTTCCCTGGATCTCACCCAGATAAAAAGCAGGATGTCTGCTCTGATACCAATTAAAATTCTGGTATCAAATATGTGATGTCAAATGAGATGTCACGACACAAATATCTGAGGAACAAAGTAAAGTACAACAATAATAAATGCAGTAAAAAACACAAGGGATTGTTAACCCAATTCAATATACAATAACACCTAATCTAGGGGCTACCAAGCCATGGACAAGTCCACTAAATAATATCAATTCATAGACCCTTAGTAAACAACCAGTTTACGATCTAATAACTTAATCACTACCCGTGCTATACTTCTACCTAAGACTCACCTAGGTATGAGGCCCTCCTCAAATTCCTTCAATCACTTACAGTGGAGAAACAACAGAATAATAAGTTTAAAAACTTCAATCATTCAATGCTTAAAAGCTTATGAATGATACACAATTAACAATCCAAATAACAACACAAGTATTAAATCAACACTAGAGTGTTTGACAATTAAAAGACTTAGACTTCTAAAACAGAAAGAAGATATTCTTCTTCAAAAGTTGCAATAGTCTGAATAAGAAAGCAGGGCCTTATATATGTGCAGCTGTGGGTTTGGGTTGAAAAACAAATATTCAAATCTTTTGAATATTTCCATGAAAACAGGCCAAGATATAATCTATAAAGATAATTCAAATAGAAAAATATTCCTCCATATTTTTCGCAGCCTATGAGTCACAAATCTTGAATTATGGTGCGCAGGAAATCAGGAAACAGAAAAATTTAAATTGATATTGGGTGGAGTTCAATTCAGGAGGCAGATGTCAAGACATCTGTTTTAACATCATTCAAAACAGTTTTTGCTTCAAATATTAAGACATTTAACAAAACATCATCAAGTCATTATTTTACCAAAATTGTTGCTAACTAATACTTACAACTAACAATTATTTATGACATGCGTGAAGATTATATTAAATTAATGTCCAATAAATTAATTGGTTCACATAAGGAGAATAATAGTAAAAGCTACATACTTTATTCAAAGTGAATGAGGTATTTTATTCTATTGTTATGAAGCTGCATAGTACAAGATTAATAAGCATTGAACATAACTCAGTTTTATATTTCTATAATTTTATTGTAAAAAATGAATCGAATGAATGAACAAATCAAAGAATGTATATCTCATTGCCTAACGACTAAAACAAACAAAGTAGTATTTCTCTATACCAATGTTGAGCAAGCTGAGGTTTTAGGATCAACAATTGCAGGCAACAAATACTTTCTTCCATTAACACCATTTGCATTGTAACTAGCACCACTTGTTTTGTCCACCAAAACATCTCCAGCATAACCAGGATATGCCCCTTTTGCATAAACACCTGTACACGCTGAAGATGCTTCCAATGGAGCTTCTTTTGGTCCTTGATAATATCCATTTCCAAATGGGTTTGTTACAGTTCCAGCTAAAAGACTTGCCAAATTTATAATCATTCCATCGAGACCAACATCATTGTTTGGTGCAACCAATGGTGAACTTTGTGGACCGTAAATTGGTTGGTGAAATGGCCACGCGCACTGACCAGCACATTGAGTTTCAGAGTTTCCAACCCAAATGTACGCGAATTTGTGTTGTTTCCCGTTCACGCGAGCACCATAAGAAGAACCGTGTGTTCCACACCTACTTGAACAAAAACCATCAACTGCCACATCGGAAGCTGTTAGAACAACGTTGATGGTGTTTTGTTGTTGTCCTTTGGATGCGAGTTTAATGATTTGGTTGGTTGTGAGAGATTTTCCTAATGAGTAATTCTCGTCGAGAACTTGAGCACCAAGAGAGAGAGCAAGATTATCAGATTTCTTGTTGTTGGTGAGGTGGTAGTATTTCTCAGTTGATTTCCACCAAGTGGCAACGGATGGTTGTGATGTGGTTGTTTGTTTAGGAGAAGAGAGGGAGGTTATGAAATCAGTGATGATGGATCTTTGGGATGGTTTGAATTTTCCATACCAAACGAGGTTTATGGAGATTTTGCCAGTAAGAAGAGGACCTTTGTGATATTGAAATTTAAGTTGTTGGTCTGATTCAGTAAGTGTTCTTGCTGAAATTATATGAACTAGTGAAATTGTGAGCAAAATGGTGAAGACAATAGTTATGTTAAGAGATGCCATTTGAGTTTTGTATTTGAAAAATGAGATGAGGTTGTAAGCATATATAGTGCAAGTATTTTGGAAAGGAATGTTGAAAATAAAAGTTATAGAAGGTGGAGTGGAGAGAGTATTATTTGAAGTCAAATAATGTGAGAGTTGCCAGCTAGAATACGCGTTTGGTTAGTATAAAGTTTTGGGTAGCTTTAATAGTAATAACCAAAGTCACGTGTTTGTACCGCTACTTGCCAAGTATGGATGAAATTTGTATATATATAAATATGATACTAAAGATAGATAGATTTATTTTCAGTTCGATTTGATTTTAAATGATATATTAAAAAATCAAATTCGATTCGATTTAATTTTATTTGATTTAATTTGGTTCAATTTTTTAATATTTAAATTACATATTATATTTTTATATTATATTTTATTAATATTATAAAAATATTAATAAATTATAAATTTGATATAATATATAATATATAGTGTATTAAAAATTAATATTACAAAATAAAAATAATTGATTATGATTAAAATAATAAAAATAAATAGACTATACTAAACTAATAAATATTATTAACAAAATTATTATCATCTAATAATAAATCCACGCAATATATCATATATATATATATATATATATATATATATATATATATATATATATATATATATATATATATATATATATATATATATATATATATATATATATATATATATATATATATATATATATATATATATATATATATATATATATATATATATATATATATATATATATATATATATGCGATTCGGTTAGATTTTAATCGATTTTGAAAAATTAATCTGAAATTTGATTTAAACTAATCGATGTTTATAAAATAATGTTCAAACACGTTCAATAAATTTTAATTTTTTATAATTTTTAATTTTTTAAATCAATTTTCAATTTTTTATTTAAATTAATTTAAATTTAAACATCCCTGTAGATAGACTACTCGAGAGTAGGGACAATAACAGCACAGCAATGGGACAAAGTTGAGTTCCGTAAGCCATGCCCCATTGTTTTTGGTCCATTTGAATTGAAGAGCGTGACTTTTATTCCTCCACAAATATTTGCTGGATCTGCTAGCAAAATTGGCAGCTCGTGATTCTAGATTTTATTTTAAAATCATATTCTTTTTGGACTTTATAGTATTTCTAATTTTGTTTAGACACTATTCCTATTACTTGATTGCTTAGTTTACCTTCTCGTTCAAATTAGATGATTATACTAGAGGAATTATAAATTAAAATCCATCAATATTATAAGAAAAGTCTTTTCCATCGACATAAATTTGTGACGTAATTATTATGTGATTAAAAAAAATGTAATTACAATATGATAATCACGTCACAAATATTTATAGTATTAAAATAATAAAGATAATGTTATTATGATGGAAGTCAATTTTTTTTTTAAATCTATTTGCGATGCGGGTTTCACGTTACAACTTTAAAATTAATATAAAAAAATTAAAAAGACTCTAACGTTCGTACGGAGGAAATTTTGAAAATTTTAAAAATTTAGTTGTGACGCGGTTATCACATCGCAATATTTTAGGAGAAAAATGTGTGACTTGAAATTGACTTGGTAAAAGTTTGTGCAAGCCGAACGAAAATAAATTTTTTGACCATTGAGTGTTTTGCGACGTGAATATCACATGACAAGGTTACGATGTGATATTCACGTCGCTACGTGGCGTATATAACTCTCATTTTCGTTTCCTAGATCTGCACTATATATTTTCTTTCTCTTCTCTTCTTTCCTCTGTTTCTTCTCTTCTTTATAATATATATCATATTCTCTTTTTTCCTCAAATTTTATTTCATAAATTTGTATATTTGATTTATATTGGTAATTGTTTAATATAATTTATTTTCAATATATTTATATAATTTTGTTTAATGTTTATTATATTTTATAATTAAAAATTTTGTTTAATTTATTTTGTCAAGATTGAAGAATATTGAAGAGTTTAGAAAAAAATGAAAGAAGAAGATTGATTGAAAGAGATTGAAGAAGTATTTATATTATTTTATTTTATTTTAATTTTATATATAAATTAGGTTATTATAATGTTAATATGTTTATATATATATATATATATATATATATATATATATATATATATATATATATATATATATATATATATATATATATATATATATATATATATATATATATATATATATATATATATATATATATATATATATATATATATATATATATATATATATATATATATATATATATATATATATATATATATATATATATATTCAAAATTGTTATAAAATTTACATATAGTTAATATAGTTAAATGCTTATTTATAGTTAATAAAAAGACAATGATTGTATAAATGGAATTTTTTTTAAATAACCACTTTTTTTATAAAAAAAATCTCAAATAACCGCTTTCTCAAAAATTTTATCAAAATGACCACTTTTCAAACAAAAAAAATTCGCCACACAGAGGAGTAGCCACTCTGTGTGGCGCATGGATTCAATTTAAAGAGGAGGCACCACACTGCATGACTTGTCTTCCTCTATAAAGTAATGCAGTGTGGCGCATGCATGTGTTTATGAGAGGAGGCACCACCCTCCTTGGCTTGACAGTGTTATTGCAATTTTCTATAAATATAACCACCCATCCTCATCATTTTTCCACACCATTTGTTACATAACTCTTAGAAAATGTCTTTAACTCCCTTGCCAAAGTTTTCACTGATCAAAAGAGATGCGCATGTTATTTTTTCAGCGACAAAGCCTCCGGTGAAGATCAAACTCTGGAACACGCAGACGTTTGAGCATTTTCAGAGGCACTTGATTCGCTGGTTGGAAGGAGACATTCTTGAAGGTGAACAAATCAGAAAAATAGAAAGGCACATCACAGTGAGGAACGAAAATGAAGTAAGCCGATCATGGAAAAAGGTGAGATGCGACGCTGATGTCATGATGATGATGCTTGGACCAGAGGATATTGTGTTGATGGTCTTTATCTCTTAGATATTATGATTTGTTTAGTTGTTTTGTCTTATTATCTTGTTGTTGTATTATTGTCCTGAGTATGTGGTGTTGTAATTTTTGTGTCATGATGTGAAATTTGTTGTAATCGAATGATAAATTGAACACGAAATGATAACTTGAATTTAAATTGAAATATATTGCGTATAATAAATTAAACACTCCGGATAGTTTGCTATAAAAAAGTTATGTTGCAGAGCTAGACCCAATATTTGGACAATTTTTCTGATTATGCCCGGGATGACGACATATACCGCATAATCTTATCATTTTGTTGGTCGTATCCATTTCAGTTCTAATACGAATTCTTTTCGGGTGCCCCTTTTTCTTCCGTCGCATTTGTTCATTGTGCCAAAGAATGTCCCCTTCATAAGCAGGCCAGTAATCCTCCTTTGCCGACACGGAGAAGGTATTGATGTACACACTTAAAACGCTCTTTACCGTGTGCACGGGGGATATATGTTGTATTGGGTACAAGCGACCATGCGAACATGCCGCTATGACATGAGAGAAAGGCATGCGAAATGCTTGAAACTTTCCGCAATCACACCAACCTCTATCTAGTTCGATCTGATAATATCCCCTTGGCCTCCCCTCATTATGATCCAGTGTCTCTTGTACACTGAATCAACCTTTAATATGATCAAACACAGTGACACTATAGGTGTTTGCTTTTGCAGCCTCCTCGTTAAATGTTTTCATCGTGCATTCACTGAACAACTGCCCTAATTGTAACACTGCCCTCCATTTTGAACTTCTTGTGTCAAACAATGATCCCATTCTGAAATATGTTGCTCTAACCAAAGCGGTAATTGGTAGTTTTCAGATGCCTTTGAATACAGAGTTTAATGATTCCACCAGATTTGTTATCATGTGGCCCTATCATTGACTATTGTCAAATGCCCTAGTCCACTTCTCCACTGGAATGTTATCGATCCACCTTAATGCTTCTGAGTTTGCCAATCAGATTTCTTGCGATAGTATCAGAATCAGGGTTCTGTTAAGGCATACCCTACATTAATAACTTTCTTTCTAAGTGTCCTTTCTTTGATATGGAGCATGAAGTTTTGTGTGATATGTCTAATGAAATAGACATGTTTCGAAGGGGGATCCTGACAACCGTTATCAGGGTTATTGTATGCACTCACAATCGATGGATGTCTGTCTGAAATCAAACAAAGGTTGGGTTATGGAGCAACATGTAATCGGAGATTCTTCAGAAAGAAATTCGATGCACCACCTGTCTCACCTTCAACTAGAGCGAAGGCAATCAGAAAAACATTATTGTTCCCATCTTGTGCCACTGCCATAGTAATGTTCCTTTATACTTCCCGTATAACCAAGTTCCATCAATCTGTATAATAGGTTTGCAAAATGTAAAACCTTTTATGCATGGTTCAAACGCCCAGAACAATCGAAGAAATATTCCATTTCCACTAACACGAGTTTTTTCTGGGGTAAAAGCCGAAAGTGTCTCCAAAATTATAACAGTTCTCGGAGCATAATATTTGAGTGCCACCAAAAATCTTGGAAGTTCATTGTACGATTCCTCCCAACTACCGTACATAAGTTCAACTGCCTTAGTCCTCCCGATTTGTGCCTTCCTGTAAGAGGGAGTATAATTGAATCTTGTAGTGATATGAGAAATAATTGTACTCACCTTTAATGATGGATCTTTGCTAATAAGAGGCAAGATTTTTTGACATATTAGTTGAGAACTAAGTTTCCGATGATCCTGTGCCAGAACGGTGGTGATGCAAGTGTGACGTGGATCAATGGAACATATTTCCTATGAATCACTTCACTTCCTGTAAGATGCAGTTAACCGAAAAGGGAAAATTGGTTTTTGACGACATAAAATAACGTACCTCCCTGAATTATTTTTATCTACAGTGAAGTCAACTAAAATTTCCACGTGGTATTTTTTGATAGCTCTAAGACACTCTTCTTTTGTTCAAAATTTGTCTCTAACTTTCAAGGCCCCTTTGGTCTGCATAGAAGGATCATGAAAGATATCTGAGGTTGGTTCATCTTCCCTCAAGTTCAAGTTCGTCATGTGAAACGGAGGGTTATACGCATGACTTGCAGGTATAGGTTCATGCTCTTGATCTGCAGCGTCATCATTAACCATAAAATCGATCATTGCCTCATCATCTTCTTCTTCTTGGTCAATAACATCGACTTCAGGATGGTTGTCCTCGTCAGATTCATCCTCTTCTTCAATGTCTTGAGAAGGATCTACCACCTGAGATTGATCTGGTTGTTGTAATAAAACATACAACTCAATCTCATTGAACCCGAATTGTTCATGAGTTCGAAACATGTTTCGAACATCATCATCGTCGCGCACCTTAAGTTGATAAAATTTGACTTGGTTGTTGTCAAATAGAAATGGGGACTTTTAAAGAATTTGGTAAGCTGGACCACACTGCAATTTGGATTCTACTCTATCTTTGAAGCGTGCAAAACTTGATTTCTTGTTTATCCGAAAGCGGATAAAATCGGTATTATAGAAATTAAAACCTAAGTTATCGCAGTTGAACGTCTCACCGTTAATATGGGCAAAAATAGTATAATTTTGTGAATGATCCATGTTGTTGAGGTATTTTTTTTGTGAGTTATGGATGTATACTAGTAATGCAACCTACACAGACGATTAAATAGACTGATATTCTGCATGCATGCGCCACCCTAGGTAGCTTATCCTCCTATTTTATCATGCATGCTGTTGTACCCCAAAATTTTCCCTCTCATTTCTCAAAGGATCAACCTGGACCCTCAAGTTTGCTTCCATCCAGTTGCAAATCTGAAATTACAAATTTTCCAAGAAAATCACTCATAAGGGCAAAATGGTTATTTGCAGACTAAAAAAATCAAACTTTGACTTTTGGATCAAAATCAAGCTTCAAGAATCATATTTCATTAAGACACGTTGAATTATGAAGTTTTGTTTCATCAAAATCCAAGAGGTCAAAATTATAAATACTTCAAATTTTTCTAAGTGTTTAAGAAAATATGACAAGTTTAGAACTTCTGACCAGGTTATCACCATAACGCTCAGCAAATTCTGGATATTCTTAAAACAGAGTTTGGTCAGAACTTTTGGGCAAGTCTTCACAAAAGCTCAGTCAGAGTTTTCCAGGGTAATTCAAAGAAGGTTAAGGAGCGTGCTGCAAGCTTTCTAGAAAGTCTGAAAACTCCTTCAAAACACGTTGCAGCCAGAAGATAAGAAGATCAGAAGATGGGATGCTACGTTGAAGCAAAACTTTTGATCCAGAACTAAGCCTTGGTGTAGAGCTTCACGTTGCAGGATTTCTGGTTGTGATAAGTCTCATCATCATTTAATGCTCACAACCACCTTCTGAGTCTTTATCCAAAGGATTTTCACCATGTGTACTTTTACTGTCTTGGGATAACAATTTTGCTACTAAGCCCATGCTTTGCTTTTTGCTTTTCCTTAATTCCTACTGACAACCACTATGCTTGCTTCAAAAACAAGCAGCGCTTCAGCACATGAAGGCTATATTCAACGCTTTGGTCAGAACTTGACCAAATCCCAAAACCTTGTTTATACAACCTGCTGCAGACCTATGACCAACAACTGGTTCAACCTACGCCTGCATCCCATGATTGCACCAAACTAGCATACGAAAACTGTGATGAAAAAGCAAAGGAATAGGATGCCAAAACAGGTTCAAATCACATTTGTCCCCCCCCCCCCAAAAAAAATCACAGCAAATTCATCTATAAATACTTGGCTCCATCACACGTTCAAGGGGCTGGCTTTTGAAGAGAGAGATTAGCCAAAAGAGAGAAAAAGGAAGTTGTGAAACCTTCATAAAAATCCAGATTTCTCATACACAAAAATAAACCTTTGTTCTTCCCTTTGAACCAAAGAACACAAGCACTCTTCCGTCTCTCCTGCTGACTCAGAACAACCAAAGGCAGCCACTCAAAGCACCAAGCCCACGCTCCAGGTTCAAGGTATGTCTTTCTGACTTTGTTTATTTTTCATTATGAACATCATTAACATGTAAATATCATAGTATTAATGTTATACATATCATTGCATGATTAGAAAAAACTGTGGATCAGAACTTCTTGATTAAGGCTAGACTCAGATTTAGGATTAGAACTTCTATGAACTGTTGTGCTGTTTTTCTTCTAACTTGCTGCTTGTTAAAAAATGAATAAGTTGCTGACGTGCTGATTAATATGAGAAAAGAGTTGAAATGTAATATAGAACTTCTGATTTTCACATGCTGATAACACACAGAACTTCTATGATTTTTTCTCATTGTTAACACACATTGAACTTCTGATTTTTACATGCTGATAATGCACTAAACTACTAATATTCACTCACTGACTCGACACAATTTAGAACTTCTGATGACTCACTCACTGTTCTAACATAGCATAGAACTTCTGAGTTCTCCTCACATGTCAAATACACTGAACATCTGATGTTTCCATCAGCTGTTTTCAGACACTCAGAGTTTATGACTTTCACATGCTGATAATGTACTGAACTGCTGACGTTTGCTCACTGTTTTAGTGATAATATGGAACTTCTGACTTTTGGTTCACTGGATGAACACCATCCAGAACCTCTGTTTTTTCCCTCTAACATTTCTTGCAGGATCTCAGAGTTTACCAATCCAAAACTTCTGATCCCACGGACGTCTCCTACTGAGTCACAGCGCTCTTGGCTTCAGAACTTCTGATCCTAGTTGTTCTGCTTACAGCAACACGTTGTTTCTATCTTGCATTTATTTTCCTTTTCATCATTTTTAATATTAACATAAAAACATAAAAATATTTTCCTTTTAATTTATTTCCTTAAAGACAAAAACATTTTCTAAACAAGTCCATTTCTTTCTTATATTGTACATTTCAATATGGTTGTAATAGTAACTTAGGGCTTATTTTTACTTGCAATCCCCATTCGTACATATGTACCCCCATCTCCTAAATGTTGTAATAGCGTAGAATTTCATTTTTCCGCAATTTACTATTTTCCTTATACTGTATAGTAATTAGGTGTGTATGGAAAGATAAAATCAACAAGTAGATAACCCTAATCAAAGATCAAATGCATGTAATCAAACACACCTTGGACACATGCACCCTTAGGGTAATCTCACTTGTTGCCTATCGGAAAAAATAGTCATGTCCCTCGAACATAGGCGTTTTAGCAAAGACCCTCGATAAAAGATCGTAGTCCCTCAATGACCCTCGATGTTGCCTTCGGTAAACGATCTAGTCCCTAAAATGACATTGCTAAAATGTCCCATGGGTTTCCTTCTATGACTATTCAAACGTCCCAACGCCTGTTCCTTCACATCCAACGATGGGGCTTCTTACCAAATAAATGGTAAGATAGCCACATCTAAAGGAGAAGGAAAATCACACTTAAGACCTTTCGAGTAGGTAGATTCACTCTCAATTACTCGCTTGCTCACAACAAAAACATTTCATACACCTACACTTTCACTTTGAAACATTTTCGAAACAAACACTTTGTATGTGTTCTTATAGAGACGAGAACCGTTACAAAGACGTTTTTAAAATCACTTTCAAAAACACTTTCCAATCATGAAATATTTTCAAAAGCTCAACACCTTTGTATACATTCTTACGAACGAGAATCATTACAAAAGTTTGCCTAAACGATGACACCTTTTCAAAATACTTTCAAAACCACACAAAACACATTTTTCAAACAAACGCAAGTGATCTAGCGAGTAACTAAGAGCTCATGGAAAACCATGGATGAAAAGGGTGCTAATACCTTCCCTTTTCATAATCTACCCCCTGAACTCAAGAAAATATCTCTAAAGGTCTTTCCTGTGCTTTTCACCTTTCCTTTTGGATAAAAGAAAAGTCGGTGGCGACTCTTTCTATATCGCAACATTTGCAAACACAAACACAAAACCCCCAAGTCAGTTCTCCCACCGTATCACACATGCTCCACCCTAGGTGGCTTATCCTCCTATTTTCTCATGCATGCACCATCCTAAGTGGCTTATCCTCCTCTTTTTGCATGCATGCGCCACCTAGGGTGGCTTGTCATTGAACAATAAAACTTGCATGCGTGCCATCTGATCCCTGCCACGCTGCAGGTTTGCATGCATGCAAAAAGCAAGAAGCCATGTTGAATGGCGCCTATGTACAACTATGAGAGCATGCGCCACCTAGTGTGGCGCCTATGTGCAATAAGGAAGAGTATACGCCACCTAATGTGACGCCTATGTGTATAAGTTGCATGCAAAGTGTTCTTCAAGATTTTCCTATAAATACATGTAACATTCACCCTATATTTTCATCACAATCATAACTCATACACTATTTGTTTCTTGAAGTCTCAACAAAAACACAAGAGTAATCAATAAAAAATGTCTCTCTTGACCATGGGTGATCAACATATAGGAACTCCGAACAACATTGAAACCTTTGTAAGTGTATTTTCCTCAATACCTATTTCTTGCCGACAATTTTTTGTTCCTTAATTCTTATGATTGTTATACGTAAATCTTGTATTTCTTATACGTAATTCATGTTTTTAATAGGGTGTTAAAAGATTTCGTTGTCGTGTCCATGAGTATGTCCCTTACGACGTTCAAATTGAACCGTACTTACGACATGCCGATTTTGGTTCGTTACTCAACATAGTCAATTACCATGTTGACTATAAAATTATTCTCGCATTAGTGGAGAGATGGAGACCCGAAACTCACACCTTTCATCTTACATGTGGTGAATGTACAATCACACTAGAGGACGTATACATGTTATTTGGTCTAACGATCGACGGTAAGGCTGTCAATGGCCGAGTCAACCAAGACAACGCCATATGCGAGGAACTTTTGGGAGTCTCTTTATTTGAACAAGGATCAAGAGGCCAAGGTATTAATCTTCTTCTTCTTAGAGAATATTATAGTAGTCTTGTAATAATCGAAAACTCTACCGAGCAAGAAAAAATTATGAAAGCTCGATGTTACATAATGATATTATTTGGCCATTTTTTTATTTCCTGAAACAACATGTAGTACTGTTAATATCATGTATTTACCCTTGTTAAGACAATTTGATAAAATAAACACATATAGTTGGGGTTCAGCTGTTTTGGCCCATTTGTATAGTTCCTTGTGTAAAAATGCATCGAACGGTAGTTGTTCTTTCTATTCTTGTGCCTTTTTGCTCCAGACATGGTGCTGGTCGAGAATGCCGACACTCGCCCCCCCCCCCCCCACAACACAAGGCCATTCGTCTTCCCCTTTACTACAAAGTAAGATTACAAAACCATAAATTTTACATATTATATACCAAGACATGTAGTGTATTAATTTATTACCCATTTTTTCTATGTAGGTGGCCTGTTCCTGGGATGAATTACAACAAATCCCCTAGAAACGCAATAATAGTCTACCGAAATCTAATTGATCATGTTAGACCCTAAGAGGTATTAAACTTACATATTTCATACAACGCATTCAATATTTGAAGTAAGTTTAATATTTTATATAACTTTTTTTACTCTATAGTTTGTATAGAGGCCGTATAAGGATCTCGACCATGAGATTAACCCTCCTGATGCTGAAGTCTGGACTGCAAAAATAGCACTCATCAGGTTCACTACTGTGGAGATACACCACAGTGATCGTGTGAAGCTACAGTTCGGCATGCAACAGGGTATCCCCAACCCCCCCAACATTTTTGGGCGAATGGCATCTACTCAGAGTTGACAACTAGTGGGGATTTAACGATTTAAGATACTTCGCTAAAAATCAATGTCGTCAATGGAGGCATAGACGTGAATTGGTCCTAAGGGATCCGATCTTGCAAGATAACTTAAAACCGACGCTCTAATATTGGAGATGGTACACATCGGTTTCAACAAATTTGTTTTTGTCTCAAGAGACTTATTTGATTGGCCCATGCCAAAGAGCTACAACATACGCCCAACAACCAACCCCTCAACAATACCAAACCCAACAACCAACCCCTCAACAATACCAAACCAACCACAATGTCAACCCACTTAAACCCAATAACCATACACCACCTTGTTCAACCAAACTCGTCATCAATTCATGCCACACACACAAACACAATACCAAGAGCATGACCCGACCCACCACCAACAATATGCACCATCCTCATCCTACCACAACACCCAAGACACATATGATACATCTCCTTCCTACCATACCACTCAACCTACATACAGTCAAACATCATACCATAGAAGTACCCAACCATCATACGAATTTCATACACCAAAAGAACCGTTGCTTTGTTTCCATCACAATTCAACATCCCAATACTATCAACCACCCCACCACCCACACATATCCCAACCAACAAGACCAAACTTCAACAATATGGGCACCGATCTCTTTGGAAGCACAACACAGTGGGGCAAAATGATCGATAAGATGTATGATCCTGATGTACCATGACCATCACATCAAGCACCTCATGATCAAGCGAGTCAGAACAGACCACAAACACCTCAAGAAAATCAACAAAGATGAGTGAGACAAGGGGAGAGGCAAAGGCGCGGCCGTTTATATCATACAGAACCCGCTTAGGTTGAGGGGACATCTAAAAAAATATACCCATGCATTGTGAAATATTAAATATTAATATAAAATATTTTTAGGTTTTTTTTATTTTATTTAAATAAAAAATTGCAATAACACTGTCAAGCCAAGGAGGGTGGCGCCTCCTCTCAAAAACACATGCATGCGCCACACTGCATGACTTTACAGAGGAGGACAAGCCATGCAGTGTGACGCCTCCTCTTTAAATTGAATGCATGTGCCACACAGAGTGGCTACTCCTCTGTGTGGCAAAAAAATTTTGTTTGAAAAGTGGTCATTTTAGTAAGTTTTTTGAAAAAGTGGTTATTTGGGAATTTTTTTTGAAAAAAGTGGTTATTTAAAAAAAATTGTATAAATGTATAGTATGGAATATTATCGATATTATCATAGTTGGATGTACAATAGATTGTATTCAGGAAGAAGCAGACTTAAACCAACTTCGTGGAAGGAGTTAAAGAGTTTATTTTGTGGGTGTTTGCTCAGGAATATTTTTGAAGCGAATGAGGAGTTAGGTGTCTTTGTCTTAAATGTGAATGTAGACCTATAATTAGTGACTCGTAGGAAGTATAACAACATTTTCATAGAGGGGTTTCATTGAAAATTATTGGATTTAAACATATAATGGTGAAGAACTTCCGACTAAGGTACCAGAGACTAGAAATATGCATGCTTGAAGTAGTCAACCACCTATGGAATATTAGGAAAACTTTAACCTGATCGGTGAGATGGTTGAGGATGCTTTTGGTGTGAATGTGACCTATGATCAACCTGACGATTTTGATGGGGAAGAGTTGTCGAATAAGGAAGCGTAAAGATTTTATCAACTGTTGAATGATATGAATATGTTGTTGTTTGAGGATTCATCAGACTCAAAGTTATTAATGTGTGTGAGATTATTGGCCGCCAAGTAAAATTGGAATGTTCTTGATCAGTTTTGAAATTCTTTGTAAAAATGATGTTGGACTCAACTGCAATGAAAGACAACTTGCCTACAAGTTTTTATGATGCAAAGAAGTTAGTGTCGAAGTTGGTTTTAAAAGTAAGAAAGATTAATTATTGCATTAGTGGTTGCATGATATTTTATGATAATGAGTTTGGTACTCAAGATGAATTGTTGGAGGAATGCAAGTTTTGTAAGAGTCCAAAATATCAAGTTCCCAGTAGAGCCATTAACAGTAAGAAAAAACGTGTAGCAGTAAAGTCTATATTTTATCTTCCGATAATACCAAGGCTAAAAATAATGTTTAATTTAATGCACAGTGCAAGTTAAATGACATGGCATCATATAAACAAAATAAGTCCAGGCACTATGCGACATTCATCTGATGGTCAGGCACGGAAGCACTTTGATCAGGTATATCCTGATTTTGTCGCAGAACCTAGAAATATCAAGCTTGGATTATGCTCTGATGGTTTTGCTCCATATGTCCAAGCGTCGGGAAGTGTTTATTCTTATTGGCCAGTTATTGTAACCCCTTACAACCTTTCTCCTAAGGCAGTCTACCTCAAATTAGGGTTTCATATTGCATCAAGATACTTGAGTCAAAGGGATCCCAAATGCTCACCATTGTCCTAATATGTTATCAAGATCATCCATGTCAAGTTTCAAGCCTTGCAGAGAAAGTTTGCCCAGTCAATTGCTCAAAGACCTAAAAATCGACCGTGCTAGGGCAAAAGTCAACTATGGCCTACATACAGTCAAACTTCATGATTTTTGGGAAACATCCTCATTTTCAAGTCTCATTCATCATTTGATCAAGGGTTGATCATGATTCCTTAAGGATTGCTCATAATTCATCAAGAAACAAAATTTGTTAAATTAGGGTTTTGTAGGAAAAGTCAACTCAACTTTGACCAAGCATAACTTCCTCATACTTTATGATAAATGACCCATCCAAAGCTCATTTTGAAGAGGATGCAATTACCTACAATCCATCTTCAGCTCCCAAGTTCAAAATATGCACTCACAAGAAGTTATGAATTTGGACATTATAGGTCATTTTGAAAAGTCAACAAAAACACCTTTTTTGTCAAAGATTCATACATGAACATGGAAAACCAAATTGAGATGATACCAAAATGGTTTCTTAGAGGACATCTCAAGCTTTCTAAAAAGTCCAAGAACACCTTCAAATAGTCAAAATTGAGGAAGTTATGCATTGGTGAAGTTGACCCTTTTTGCAAAATTGTCAAAAGTCAACTATGCCTGAAATTGCAATTTTTGCTAAATGGGCCCAATCTTTTGCATTTGTTCTGAGTTGGTAGAATGGTCCACGAGACCTAACCCTTTCCACTTGTCTTTATCTTATTTTTATTATTTATTTTGATTTTTATTTGAATTAAATCAATTTAAATCAAAACAAATCATGAAAAATAGAAATCATTGAAACCTCAAGATATTGTGCATGTTTCAGGTTCTATATCCAGATAGCAAAAGATTGAATTCGTGCAAGGCAAAAGTGGGCACAAAAAGATTGATTTTGGCCTATTTTGGAAATAATTTCAAGTGAATCAAATCAAGATCAAAATCAATAATTGGCAAAGATTGAATGGAATTTTGTAAACCTAATTCATTCCTCAGTATATAGGTAACATTTGCAGACAAAATCACAAGGCTTTGGAGGCGTGAGAAGTCAGAACAAAACTTGAAAAAATCAAAGAAAAGTGGTGATTCGATTTTGCACTTCCAGGCATTTTCAAGACCCTCTAGTCATCCCATTGGCTTCCTGGGATCACAAGCAAGCTATACCAATCAAGAACAAGCAGTTTCCAGTGCTATAACACATTGTAAGTCAGCCACGACAATGGCTTCTTCTTGAAATCGAATTGCATGATTCTGGCACTTATAGCATGAAATAATCATATATTCTTGTTCCTTAACACATTTGCAAGCTATCTATATCACTTAATTGCATTATTGCTAGCTGTACAGGAATCCACCATTGTTAGGGTTCCTTGTTGTGTTTTAGGATCTTTCTATGCAGGCAAAATTGGGCCACAAGTAGGGCACCATCGTGCTCATTAGGCCAAGACGAATCAATCCATGACCTTAGACTCCATTTATCATGCCCATGGAGGATTTTGAGATAAGCCAGGGATGTAGCTACGGACATTTGTCCGTGGGTAAAAGTCTATGACTTTTACCAACGGAGCGAGGAGGAAGATGACTGGCGTGGCACATTCCCATTCGTCTGTTTGAAAATTCGCGCGCAGGAATTTAACAAAGTTGTTTTTCTTTTATATTATTTATTTGTCCCTTTGTATACAACAAGCGTGTGTAGCTCAGCTGGCATTGGTGCAGGTGGAAAATGCTTTAGGGCCTGGGTTCGAATCCCAGGTCCCCCCAATTATTTCATATTATTTTCCTTTCCATAATCAGGCGCGTGCATAGGTGGGATGACCACCATGGTCCATCATCATCCAACCAGCCAGGTGTCCAGGAGGCCAGATCTGAAGGCCATCATTGAAGGACCTATCATGTGACCTAGTCAACGCATGGCAGGGGATCCAGCAAGTCAACATGGATCAATTGCTTCTTGGGCCAGATTTGCTATTCACGCCCCCAATTACTCACAACCAGACCCAATTCTTCTTTCTTTCTCTTTATTTTTTCTTTATATTTTCTTTATTTATTCATTTAAATTATTTTACTAACACAAATTAATTATTTATTTTTATCAAAAAAATCACAAAATAATATTTTCATCCAATTAGATTTAGGATATTTATTTTTTATACAAAAATTAATTGAATTAGGTTATTTAATTTTAGGTAACTTTAATTTCCTTTGTAAAATAAATTAAAACAAGTTAGAAAATTAGGGTTTTTGTTTCTAACTTAAATTTTATTTTATTTTTTTCTTAAAAATAACAAAAATATAAAAATAGGTCATGTAAATTATTTTCTTTAAATTAATTTAATTACTAATTATATTTGTATTTAATTTAATAACCTTATTCTTTTTCTTAAAAAATAATAATTAAAAAAAACAAACAAAAATAGTTTCTCTCTCGATTAGGTTAGACGGGGTCAAAACCCTAGTTCTCTCTCGTTCTCGTCTCATCGCGCTTTATTTATTTTTACCATATTGATGTAATTGCTCACAAGTTGTAATAGATTAATTAGGACCTTTTACTTTCATTTATCGCTTTTTTTACGGGTTGTTTTTGGCTATGTAATTAATACCCAAAGCCTTGTAATAGCGTAGCTTTACTTTCCGCACTTTTAATTCCGCAAAATATTAACTGTTAGATGTATGAATATTAGGAATGCATGACAAGAATGTATGATTAACTTTAAAGCGGTTAGCTAACCCTAAATGTGCAAAGATAATAACTTGAAATTGAATCACTCGCACATGCGCACTCCTAGGGTATACTCTCACTTCGGTTGCCTTCGGTAAACGGTCATTAAGTATAGGATGCTTTAGTGGTCGCTCTCTTGTCTAAACAAAGATCAAAGTCCCGTTCAGAAAATTTGCCTCGGAATGGTTGCCTCAGATACTGTTGCCTCGAAAATTGATCTTAAGACATTAGGGTTACTACTAAGACGTCTTAACATTGCTTTTGTGATCGTACATCCCTTTCGAATTGACCCTTAAAACTCCAACTATGGTGCTACCTATTCACTAATAGTAGGATAGCAATGTCTAAAGGAAACAAGAATAGAATCATTCTCTTTTTCGAGTAGGTAGATTAGTTCTTAAGTACTTACTCAAACAAACAAACTTTTTCACACATACACTCCTTTCAAACAAAGTTTTCAAAACAACTTCGTAACACTCTTGAAGACAGAAGCAAGAGTTAAATCGAAGTAAAACAAAAACTTTTCAAATCACAAACACAAAAGCAATTTTGAAAATGATGAGCAAGTACCTAAGAGCCCGTGGAAAACCACGGATAGAAAGGGTGCTAATACCTTCCCTTTCTATAATCTACCCCCCGTACTCAAAATCTCGAAAAAGGAATTTTTCTGTGCTTTTTTCATTTCCAGTTGGATAAAATAAAAGTCGGTGGCGACTCTTGCTTACCGCGACATTTTGCAAACACAAACGCAAAACACAAACCAGCATTCCTAAAACAGTCCAATTCTAGCCACCGTATCACAACTGACAAAGCATGTAGAATTGAAGGATATGGAGTCACACACAATTGGACAAAAATAAGTATATTTTGGGACCTCCCGTATTAGAAAGATAATTTATTGCACCATAATATTTATGTTATGCACATTGAGAAGAATTTTTTTGATAATGTATTTAACACGGTGATGGATGTTAAAGACAAAACAAAATATAATGATAAGGCTAGACAAGACATGAAAATTTGGTGTAATTGGAAAGAGTTGGAGTTGAAGCCTCAACCGAATGGAAAATTATTAAAACCTAAAGCTTGTCTCAGTCTGACTTCTCAAGAAGCTAAAGCAGTTTGTCGATGGTTAAAAGATTTGAGAATTCCCGATGGGTATTCTTCAAATTTATCAAGGTGTGCCGACGCTAACATTGGGAAGTTGCATGGTATAAAAACTCATGATTGCCACATTTTTATGGAACAATTGCTATCAATTGCATTTGGTTCACTACCCAAACATGTTCTTAATCCAATAATTGAAATTAGTTAATTTTTAAGAGATATTTGTGCATCAGCTTTAAGAGTGGATGACATCATTAAGTTGAACCAAAATATTCCACGCATTCTCTATAAGTTGGAACAAGTATTTCCGAATGGTTTTTTTGACTCCATGAAACATCTACCTGTGTATCTTGCATATGAAGCTTATCTTGGTGGACTTCTTCAATATAGGTGGATGCATCCATTTGAAATGTTCATGGGTGATTCAAAATGATTAGTGAAAAATTAAGCTAGAGTTGAAGGATCAATATATGCACATTACTTGCATAAGGAAACATCACATTTTTGCAGTCACAATTTCAATCACTTGTGTTAACTCCAAGAATCATACAGAATCCTATAAATGTTAACGAAAGAAGTAAATTCACCTTATAATTATTTGGGCTTCCAGGTCGTCCCTCTGGAAAGAGGGGTGTGCATTAGTTGACCCAAAAAGAAATGCAATCTGCACATGTTCGTGTCTTGAAGTTAAACCATATATTGAGTAAGTATACCCCAACTTTTTAATTTTATTTATAGTGTGAATATAACACTTATTACCTTGAAACTTATAGTGTGTTTCTTTTTAGGAAATTTAACAAAACCTATTTTCATACTACCGGTGTACAATCAACATCTAGTGTCATTGATGCTCAATTTCCAGCATGGTTCAATGTGAGAATGTCTAGCATTATTCCACTGACTCCACAAATACTATGATGAGTGATAAATTGTTGTGAGTTTGTGTATGAATAATTAGCACTCATTGGCTTAATTCGTTTACTTTTTGTCAATAAACCATAACTTTAGAGTATATTCTGTATAGTTTATGTTATAGTGTATTTATTTAGTTATTGTGTAAATATCATTGAGTTTAATTTATTTTATCTCGTTCTTGTAGGTATTAAAGCATTGATATTTAGGAATTTTTAGATAGATCATTGAATAAGCTTTCCAACGCTTCCGACCGTGCACGAATCAGAGTTATGGTTCAAAACTTATGGCTGAATCTGTGCTGGTTTTTCAACTTTCTGTTATCTGTCGTCGGGCGATGCTTATTTGTCGTCGGGCAATTTTGGAGCAACCTGAAGCGTGAAAAAATGTAGTTTTAGTTGTCGGTCGATGCTTTTTGGTCGTCGAGCGATGCAGGACAGTCAGAAATGCGTATTTAGGGGTAAAAACACATTTTTTGAGTATTTTTTACCCCAACTCCACCATCCTTCATTTTTTAATAGCTAGAGCTTAGAAAACAACATTGAAGCTTGCATACGGATGATCCGGGGTGGATTTCTCTTCAATCGGCACTGACAAACTGGTAGATTTGTGGTTCATTTCTCTTCTTCTTTGTGTATTCTTTATGTATTTGATTGTTATCTAGATTTTTGCTCTGTGTTAGGGATTTGAGTTGTTATACACATATACTACTTAGATTATTATTGTTGTACCCAAAAATTTACTCTCCCATTTTCTTTAAGACATTCTTTCAAGGCTTCTCAAAACACTCAAGGGTTGACTAGTCAAGATGCACCTCCTAAACCAAAGGCCTACAACTAGGGTTTGGAGTTTCTCAAAGAAATTTGGTTTGAAAAGGTTACAAGTGCCTTTTGTGGTTCTTCATAGGTCCTTAACAAGGTTCATGTCAAGTTTCAATCCCTCAATCATAAGTTTGCTTAGTCAATGGCTCAAATGTTTGAAAATCAACTGTATTGATCAAAAGGTCAACTATGGTCAACATACAGTCAAACTTCAAGATTTTTGGTAAATCTTAACATTTTAAAGTGATATTTATCATTTGATCCAAGGTTGTTCATGATTCCCCAAGGAAATTCCTCAGATCATCAAAAGTCAAAAATTGCCAAATTAGGGTTTCCTTAAGAGAAGTCAACTGAACTTTGGCCAAGAATAACTTTCACATGCTTCATCAAATTTTCCCCAACCAAATATCATTTTTAAGAAAATTCAATTCTCTATAACTTTGCTTTTGTTCTCAAGTCCAAAATATGCATCATTTGGAAGATATGAGCTCATATATTATAGGTCATTTTCAAAAGTTAACAAAAGACACTTTTTGTCAAGACAACTTACATCAAGATA